>OZ020479.1:38372403-39572403 GCA_963971345.1 Andrena flavipes | reverse complement strand
CCGAACTGGCCGTATCAGTATCTTCATCAGATGGCAAGTACATTATCGCTTGATGTGGATGATTTCGTCCATCGGATGTTGATGGTCCCTCTACTATACGCTCTTCGGCCACTTCTTCTGGACGTTGTCCTACGTCAGTGTCGTCTGCCGTTTTTACGTTTCCTTCGTCCTCAGTATCTTCATCAGATGGCAAGTACATTATCGCTTGATGTGGATGATTTCGTCCATCGGATGTTGATGGTCCCTCTACTATACGCTCTTCGGCCACTTCTTCTGGACGTTGTCCTACGTCAGTGTCGTCTGCCGTTTTTACGTTTCCTTCGTCCTTCTTATGGGCTGAAGACCTTCTCTTTTGGCGATGTACTTTCCGTTTCGAAAATCTTCTTGCGGACGGACGTAATTTTCGCGGACGAAACGGAGAATTATTGTCCATATCTTTTTCCACATCCTGCATATTCACATTTAGACTGTCACTCATTTTAGACTAAACCAACAAACACAACACAAACACAATACAACACAACGCAACACAACTCAAAATCCTTCTACCCGTTACAAATAAGCGTAAACGCGAACCGTGAATCCGAAGATTCGTCTGTAGTGCGTTCCGAAATAAATCACGCTCTACGAGGCAGACGATGTTTTGTTTCACTCCGTCTTTCGGACGCCGTGTCACTCCGTCCTTTGCGTGCGCGACGGGCGTGCGCGATGGTCGCGAACGCTTACGGTGAGCACGGGAACGCGTAAGCCCGCCGCTCACGCCAGAGATGGGCAGAAAACGATTTGAAATAAAAAATTTAGTTCGTCTAAAAGACGAAATTTTTTTTCGAGAACTCATAAATAAGACTAACCCCAATCGTCGGCCATTATTGAATACTTCCATCATGGGGATTCAATCATGTTTGAATGAACAGTGTTCTCGTATTCAATCGTATTTTAGTCGATTGAAGCTCGACTAACCTTGGCGAGTCTGAGCATTTATTTGGCTGTACTACGGTATGACCCAACCAACGGAATGAACTGAAATTTTGAGGGGTTGGGCGGGAGGGGGAGAGGACCTCTAATATAAAATTTCAGCTGCGGGTATTTGTTACTTCCTGAGATATTAATAAAAAACTTTCTCAAAATACATTGAAATTTACCTATGCAGACGTTACTAACACAATCATCTTCTCGTCGCCGTCGATTGTTTCGCAGTCGACGATATTGTAATGTATAGGGATACGGTAACAGAAACTGGACGCAAGCCAAGTATATAAATAAATGTATGTTAATTAAAATGTGTCGATCATTTCCAAAATCTATCAAATTTACTTTTCAGTTAGGTTTTGCGTACGAACTCGTACATTATTGCTGTTGACTTATTCCAAGACAACGCATTCGAATTTCCAATTTTACTTGGGTATTAGTATTGGTTTGGGTTAGATAGGAGGTCGGGGGGGGGGGGGGGGGCGCCCGCTTGCGGGCGTGTAAAGCATGGTATACCGAACCGATGTGACGTTGGGAATACTCTAATATTACTACACTATACCTAATATTGTGAATAAAAACTGATGCAGTTACAAGCATCGCGCGATGAGGTCAATATCGTACATTGTATCGTCGACTGTGAAACGAAGATGATGATTGTGTAAGTAACGTCTGCATAGGTAGATTTCAATGTATTATGCCGAAAGTATTTTAATAATATCTTAGAAACTAACAAATACCCGCAGCTGAAATTTTGTATTAGAGGTTCTCTCCCCCTCCCGCCCAACCTCTCAAAATTTCAGTTCATTCCGTTGGTTGGGTCATACCGTAGTATATCCGTTTATTCTGATCGATGTCGCGCGAGGCCCGAGCCGAGCGACATTGTCGGCCGATTTCTTCACCTCCAGATATCTTCTAGTTAGAGTTATGTGGCAAATATCTGGCACATGATAGCATCCACCTGGTCGACGAGTACCACATGATAGCATCCAATTGGTTGTTCACTGATCGAGACGTTAGTCGGAGGTGAAGAAATCGGGCATGTACATATCGTTCACCCGTCTAAACTGGCGCTTGGAATTGCTCGGCGATGTGTCATCGATTATACGGAAAGTGAATTTCTTTATTTTTCATCGTATCAATATAAAAGTGACACCAATGGATTCCTGGCGTTCTCCTGATTAAATGGACAGAAAATAATTTAAATCGGATTACTTTTTACGAAACGGGGCTTTCAATTCTGCAAATAAATTTTATGTGTAACATCGTTGATAATCATAGTTGAATTCCCATGATTGAACTACTTCAATCATGGGCGCTTCGATTAAAAATAGACTCGGGTTCTCTCTTCGGCAGTCAACGGCAACTACGTGTGACTTTTTTATCCGCTCTCGCTCGTTCTCGGATTCTCTCATTGTCGACCAAAGAATTCCAAGAAATTGTGGGGATAGTCGCGTGCTCCTAAAGAATCAGGAATCGGCGAGGCTCCACCTACCGCTGATGGAGAGGGAAACACCTACAGGAGCGGTGGTTATGTGTGCGTGACTGATGCAGGCGCAGTTCATGCACACACAACCACCGCTCCTGTAGATGTTTCCCCCTCCATCAGCGGTAGCTGAAGCCCGTCGATCCCTGGCAGTCAATCCGTTGCAAGCGACCAAGCGACCAAGCGACCAAGCGACCAAGCGAAGCGCACGTGAAAATGCAGAATCTGGAAAATGTAAGTATTATATTGTATACTATTATACAGAGTGACTCTCTAGTTAAAATATTCAAAGGCGATGCCGCCAATAAGCCACACCTCGCTGAGTTTCGTGGATTTCGACGCTCGCGACGAGATTCACTACGCCATATGAAGGAATTCTTTATTCTTCATCACATCGATATAGCAGTGATACCAATGAATTCCTAACGTTCTCCCGATGTAAATCGGACTATGTATTTTTAACGAAGTTAGCGTGGGGATATTTTCATCGGCACAACATCGATTGACGCCATTGTCGCAAAAATTTGTTGGAAAATGCAGAACGTGGAATTCGTCACTTCCACGAAACTTAGCGAGACGCGGCTTATTGACGGCAGAGATGGGCATTATCTAGATAAAAAATTATTTAAATAACGTGTCGAATAAAAGATACTTCATCTTTATTCGTTATTCCAATGCTCGAATAACACGGTTTACGTTTATTCGTTATTCGGAGCTTCGAACGACACGATTTAGCTTTATTTGAAACATCACGGACACATAAATTTATTCGATGTGAATTTATTCGACGGCGGAAGATAATTTTTTTATTCGAAGTGAATTTAGTCGAAAGATAACTTCTTGATTCGAGGAACTTTTATTCGAACCATCGAATAAGGCTTTTATCTTTATCCGTAGTTTATTCGACTTTTATTCGACGGCTTCGAATAACTTTCGACGTGCGATCTCGCCTCGAGCTGAGGACTTGGGCTGTTCGGCGGCGGCTTGTGATTTTGGTTCTACCTACGCCTGTTATTGTTAATGAAGTTGCGAGATTCGTTCGATTAAAATGAGTTCAAACACGGTATAAATTGGATTATTTCCAGAACTATAGATAATTAAATATGAATGTAACGTAATGCTAAAAATAATCCGATTTATATCGTGTTTAAATTCAGTTTCATCTAAAAAAAATCTCAACAGTATATTACTGAAACGTTCATGCCGATACGATAGAAAATGTGGAAGTTTTACGTACATCCATTTTACGTAATCCATCGCAAGCAACAATGTATGGCTGTGCAGCCGAAGCTCGAAATAAAAGATCACAAGCCGCGCGTCGAAAGTTATTCGAAGCCGTCGAATAAACTACGGATAAAGATAAAAGTTATTCGACGGTTCGAATAAAAGTTCCTCGAATCAAGAAGTTATCTTTCGACTAAATTCACTTCGAATATAAAAATTATCTTCCGCCGTCGAATAAATTCACATCGAATAAATTTATTTATCCGTGATGTTTCGAATAAAGATAAATCGTGTCATTCGAAGTTCCGAATAACGAATAAACGTAAAGTATCCTTTATTCGAGTTTGTCTAGATATTATCTTTGCCCATCTCTGATTGACGGCATTGTCTTTGAAGGGTCTAGCGAGAAAATCACGCTGTACAATCAGAGATGGGTATTATTTAAATAACGTATCGAATAAAAGAGACTTTATCTTTATTTGTCATCAAATAAAAATAACCCAGAGTTATTTTTATATTTATTTATGAGTCTCGAATAAAATTTTTATCTTTTATTCGAAATCAATTTTTTATTTGAAATAATTTTTTGCCCATCTCTGTAGTATTATCTTACTATTTTCCATAAAATAATGCATCCATCATTTCATTTCCAGATGAAAGATGCCCTCCCAACGGGTTCTGGGGAGGAGGAGAGAGAGAGAGAGAACGAGAGGAGAGAGAGAGAGGAAGAATTGAGAAAGAGAGAGGAGGGAGTACAAAAGAGAGAGGAGGAGCTGCGGAAGAGAGAGGAAGAGAAGGAGAAGAAGGACAGGGAGGAGGCTCTACGCCACGAACTGGCGAAAGTAAGTTATGATAAATATGTCTATATTATTATTGAAAGTGGTATAAGTCGATGTAACTAAAAAATCGCTTATTTTCTTTAACATTTTTATTGATTATTATTCCATAATAAAATTTAACAAGTTTATAGTTTTAAAAACATTACTCGATTTGATTAACGAATGCGAATATTTTTAAGTTGATTTAAACGCAAACCTTAAAATATCGCAATGTATGAATAAATGGACTTATACCTACCACTTTCAAAAATAACGGCCCATATGTACTAGTCTAAGAACTGGCTACATAGGGGTCAACGTGACTCGATGCAGTCACAGTTCTTATTTAAAAATGTTGAATTAATGTTGCCGAATACGAAATCGCCGGTCTGCCGCGTCAGTGCGGGGAACTAACGCGGGGATGGACGGTCAAACAGGTAAAATTTCTAGCGTAATAACGTCATTCTTGCAGTTCTGAAATTTCATATACATATTGTTTATGCATTTAATGAACGATATGCAAAATGGCAGACCACCAAGTGAGGGATAAGATCTTGGCAGACATCGATGAAAAACGCGATACGTACCTCGCGCACTAGTGTAAGGGAGAAGTATACATCTGTTTCTCCCTCACACTAGCGCGCGAGTCACGTATCGCGTGTTTCATCGACGTCTACCAAGATTTTATCCCTCACTTGGTGGTCTGCCATTTTGCATATCGTTCATTAAATGCATAAACAATATGTATATGAAATTTCAGAACTGCAAGAATGACGTTATTACGCTAGAAATTTTACCTGTTTGACCGTCCACCCCCGCGTTAGTTCCCCGGACATACAGTATTCGGCAACACTAATCCAACATTTTTAAATAAGAATTGTGACTGCATTGAATCACGTTGACCACTATGTAGCCAGCTCTCGGTCTATACGGGTAGAACTAGAAAATTTAATTTTTATGCTACTGTTTCAGATCAAAAAGGAATTGAAGCGCCTGAAATACAGCGGGGGGCGCCGAGGAGGGCGACGAGGAGGGCCCAGAGGAGGGCGCAGAGGAGGGCGCCGTGGAGGCCGCTCAATAATAATTAATAATTATTAAATAAAAATAAATATAATATATAAAAAATACGATTGTTTGATCATTGTCTTTGTAATGTAAAATTGTCATATTATCTATAGTATCGGCATGAACGTTTCAGTAACATACTGCCGAGTTTTTCCAGATGAAAATGAATTTGAACACGGTATAAATCGGATTATTTTTAGCATTTTTAGATTAGAAATGTTACATTTATATTTAATTATCAAATGCAGTTCTAGAAATAATCCGATTTATACCATATTGGAATTCATTTTAATGTGGAAAATCTCAACAGTATGTTACTGAATATTGAAAACGTGACATTTTACATTTTATCAACATTGTATGTCTCTCCAACCCAGATTACAAGTCACCGCACAGTGGGGCATTTCGGGTCGAAACACGGCACAAAACGTTTTCTCACCAAAATCATATATTTATCGTCAATTTTGCATTTCATTCAGTTATTATGTATATTTGTGATCCTATTGGGCCAGTAGAATTAACGAAATTTGTTTATTTAATAGGGCATAGTACTTTTTTTACAAATTGCCGACAATATCGACCACATTGTACATAGGAAAAAGTTCCGCATCTTTCACATGTAAAAATACTTCACTTACTTTGAATTTCAATGGCAGAAAAGGCATTTTTGTAAAAAAAAAGCGTCAGAGACCCCTTCTCGTCCCTCTAACTACTTCAGTTAAACTCCCGTTTAATATAAACAATCAAAATTGGGACATTCAGTACGATATAATTCCAAAAATATCAGGGATATCAAAATTAAATTTGGTACACTTCAAATACATACCTCAACACTTATTCCATCAAAAATTAGTTGAATTAAGTAAACAACAATACTATAAACAACAATACAAGTTCTGAAGAGTTTCGTGGTTCTCTTCTTCAAAACCGTGTAGCCGCGTTAAAAATTAATGAATGTGAAAAACAATCATACTACCTGCAATCAACTACCTGTAAAAGAAAATTTGCAGTCTAGCGATATTTTTGTAAAAGGACTTAGTGCCGTGTTTCGACCCGAAATGCCCCACTGTGCGCCGTCGAAGAACTCAAATCCTATTTGAGTTTATCCAGATACCTATTATCATTGCCCATCTCTGTTCTCTAACCGCTTCGCCGTGATTCATTCAAGCCTCCTTGATGGCAAAATAGTGATAGGGAAAATGCGGCAACAGCGCGATTCGACTCTCGATACGTCTCGGTAACTATGTCTTTCCTACATTTATCGGCTAGATTAGACTTCCACCGGGTTTGATGGTACAATGCACGAATATACCATCAACGCCGGTGGCGGAGAATCCTTGAAGCTTCATTCTGTCATTCCTCGAGTCTGTCTCAGTACACGAGTCAGAAATTCATTATTATCTCAACGTGCGGTGGTTATTAGCGCTCATACGCACCAGACCACCCTGCACAGATGTCTGCTGAAGGCAACTATATCCGCAAAAACTTCTTTCATGCCGATTCCAGGGCGAAAGTTGTAATTTACGGTGTGTTTACTACATCTCGTATGCGCAGGGCTGGTGGAACCATTATGCAAGTTAGGCGCCGCATAAGGGCGCCAGCCGAATGGGACGCTAAAAAACTGTCTCGCACGCTTAATAATATAGGAATACAACCCCCACATAAACGAAATGTTCATATCGTAAAAATAAAACATATTAAATAGAAAACAGGTGCAAAAATTTGGGGCACCGAAAATTTTCTTGCATAAGGGCGCCAACTAACCTCGCGTCGGCCCTGCGTACACGTCACGCTGGTGCTGCGTGGCTAGGCTACGCCATTAGCGCCACCAACGGACAAGCCTTGAAGTTTCATTCTGTCAGTTTTCGATTCATAAATTCATTATTATTTCGACATACGGTGGTTATTAGCACTCATACGCACCAGACCACCCTGCACGGATGTCTGCTGAAGGCAACTATACCCGCAAAAACGTCTTTCATGCCGATTCCAGGGCGAAAGTTGTAATTTACGGTTTGCTTACTATACGCGTATATGTACACGCTCAACTTAGCTTGTGTGAGCGTACGCACACATTCAACGCCCGGTGAGACGGCAGCCTTAATATCATGAACGTGAACATTATTCGCGTAGAATGTAGCGTAACCGCTGGCGAATTTTCTCCAAGAGTCCCACCAGGATATAAGATATCGGAAACACCTGCACAGATCATTTACCTTCCAATCACCGCACAGGTCATTTCGGATCTGACGATACGCGTTGTGGATCAAGACGGACGGTTGCTTGATTTTCGAGGTGAAGAGATTACCATCAGATTGCACGTACGACGATGACGATAATACATGTGGTGCGAACGAAAGAGATGCTTGTATTGATCGACTCCAGAAACCCGTTTCTTCCAAGTGAAATTGTTTGCAACAACAACAACAACAACAACAACTGCAACAGCTCTGATCACGCTAAAAAGAAGAGGCTCAGTGCTGCGAACATTGCATTTTTGAAATCATTAGGATTCATTGTGCGCATTTAAGTTGAAAAAAATGGCTGACATTCTAAGCATTGGAGGGAAGCCGACGTTTGATGATCGCATCGTCAAGCTCGAGACTCACACGTACAACCCATACGTCAACACGACGTTTGGATACAGCGATGAGATAAGAATACCTATACAGCAGCAGGATTTATACACATTGCCGTGTGAAAGTTTTCTCTACGTGGAGCGGAAATTGAAGATAAATAAGCCAAATGATGCGTTAACTGTGACGTTGGGAAATAATTGCATGGCGATCTTATTCGATGAGATTCGATACGAGCTGAATGGCGTGGAGATTGACCGCAACAGAAACGTCGGAATAACTAGCACGCTTAAAAACTATGTATCGCTGACATCCGACGAAGACAAAAATATGGAGAATGCAGGATGGGGCTTGAAACGACGCGATGGACTAATATTGAAAAATCATTTTAATTTTTGCGTCCCACTCAAATATTTGCTGGGATTTTGCGAGGACTACAAACGCATGATTATTAATGCTCGTCACGAAGTGATTTTAATACGATCACGCAACGATAACAATTCTCTAATAGGATCGCCGATGTTGGAACCAGAAATCGAATTACTTAAATTGCAATGGCGGATGCCTCATGTGACGCTGAACGACGTTAATAAGCTATCGTTGCTACATGCTTTGGAAAGTGGACAAAACCTGAGCATTTGTTTTCACTCGTGGGATTTGTACGAGTATCCTCTCTTACAGAGCACGACCAAACATTCGTGGGCTGTGAAGGCAGCTGCGCAGCTGGAGAAGCCGCGATACATTATCTTTGCTCTACAGACTGCTCGAAAGAATGTGATGAGCGAATTCGTTACTATGTTCAACAACTGTAAATTGACCAATGTAAAACTTTTTCTCAACTCGGAATTTTACCCATACGATGATCTGAACTTGGACTTTGACAAGAATAAGCACGCCATCTTGTTTAACATGTATACGCAATTCCATAAATCGTATTATGGACATAGTTGCAACGAGGCATTATTCACCGTGGCGGAATTTTTACAATTTGGCCCCCTCGTGGTGATTGATTGCTCGCGACAAAATGAGTCGATGAAGAATGGCACCGTGGACGTGCGCATAGAATTCGAGTGTAAAGAGAATGTACCTGCAAATACTACGGCATACTGTCTGATTCTGCACGATCGGGTGGTTGAATACAATCCGCTGACAAACGTGGTGCGCAAAATCAATTAAATTGCCACGCTACTTGCCCGCCCTCTCCTGTGCCAAATTCACACAAAATTTCATCGTGAAAATCGATATGCTTTACGAGAAAGGCTG
The DNA here is from genome assembly GCA_963971345.1 of Andrena flavipes. Lineage (NCBI taxonomy): Eukaryota > Metazoa > Arthropoda > Insecta > Hymenoptera > Andrenidae > Andrena > Andrena flavipes. The sequence goes on along the minus strand of OZ020479.1, from coordinate 39,563,002 downwards.
CATTCTCCCGTCTGTCTTGGAAGCGAACGGACCTCCAAATTGTACCGATGATGACTGTACCAACATTTGTTGACCTGCAAGGATTCATCGTCGATGGAACATTTGTCGTCAAGGAAGTGGCGGTTCTACGAAATGGATTAATTCTCTCGCACTATATTTTTGGGAGTTCGATGCCGCAATATCTTCTTACGAAATCCGACAAATCAAGCATTCGGTGGCTGGTGGCAAAGCATCATGGACTACGTTGGGACGATGGAGACGTTCCGTACAGTATGGCTAAACGGCTAATTACGAAAGCTGTAGCTGATGCGATCGACGAAGAAGATGACGCATCCCATATCATATACGTTAAAGGACTGCAGAAACGCGACTGGCTCGTGGATTTCCTCGACGAAAATACGATAGCGGACATGGTCATCGAGACGCTGGACATTGACTACGAGGATATCAAATCACTAAATAAGCTAAATGTAGTTACTACACTGCGATGTGGTAGACACGCGAAACACTGTGCCATGCAAAATGTATTTAAAATATTCAACTGGTGGTCTAAACGCCAGAGAGAAATGCTTAAATAAAATATAATCAATTTTAATGCATAAATGTTTTTTTCTTTACCCTCCCCAACTTCCTACATGTACGCTAGATTAAGACGATAGTTGTAATTATTATGTGGGAAACCGTTCAAAACCGTTTGATACCGTTCGATTCGCGTTCAAACCCGTTCAATACCGTTCGATTCGCGTTCAATACCCGTTCAAAGTCGTTCGAAACCCGTTGAAAGCCGTTCGATACCGTTCGATTCGCGTTCAGTACCCGTTTAATATGCAATCAAAGAGGTTTGATACACGTTCGATACACGATCAAGTGATACAGTCTAGTCGAATGATGTGTCAAAGAAGAAGGGAAAGAAGATGCGTGTGAATAAGGAGAGGATGGTCAGCGAAGAAGAAGGTGGAGAACAACAACATCTTACTTTTGCAAAGCTACGCACTTCTCGATTTCAAGATGGGAGGGGTTTTTGCATGCGAGAGTCAGGAGATGCAGCGAGACCAGTTGTTTTCAAGTCTTTGTCGTCAACAGTCTTCGACAGCTTTGAAATGAGACATTTTTTCTGTGTGAACATGGGATTACAAAGGATTGCCCCGGAGTGTGACCCAGAGGTATGTACATAACAATATTTTGACACTTATCGCGTTTAACCTTTTAAATCGAGCGAAATCAAATCAAACGTTCGAGTCAATATTAAATCGTGGGTTTCTATCTTTTAGAACTCGCCACCACCGTCACCACCTCGTTCGCCGTCGCCACCGCCATCGCCGCCACCGCCTCATCAAGTATGCAATACTTTCCAACTTTCCACTGTTTTGTGCTTTTGATGTTTATTCACGTGCTAGTGTTATATATTGACGTTTGTGTTCTAGGACCAGCCGATGCTTTATATGGCGCGGATGGCACGGCACTTAGATGCATATTTGGGGCCAGTTATTGGTCCCGCGATGGCCGCGCGACGGTTACACCCATGGGTGCAAAACCACCACCACATGGAGCCTTTGCGGCGACCGTGGCCACCCTCGCCGTCGCCGCCACCGTCGCGATAGTTTTTAATATTTTTCTTTTTTATATTTTTTATTATTATATATTTTTCTCTTTTATATATTTTTTATTTTATTATTATATATTTGTAAGGGTGACAATTTAAAGAGTTTAAATGGAGCGAAGTTTTAGGGAAGAATCAACACTTATATGATGCAGTACACAACTGTAATATTAATAATATGTACAAATTAGCGAAGTTCAGAAATATTATAATAAACGAGTATGCTTAAACTAACCTGAATCAATACAATTGCCGATCGCAAACCTTTGTATACATCGATACAATAACATCAATGCTAACCGCTCGGAGTCTTGTTACCTTCTGACTCTCACGCGCGTGTCGACACGCGACGAAGCCAGGCTTGATTACGCCCCGGCTTACATATTTATTATTTCCTTTTCTTTTATTTTTTATTTTATTATTATATAAAGTATTTATGCTATCGACCGTATTTTCTAAATAAACAATAAGTGTTTTCGGCGCACTAGTTCGGTCAGTTTAACTGTTAAAAGCTATTTGCAATATTTAATAGATTTAATTTCCAACGTTTCGGTCTATCTTTAAGCTGAAACCAGATTAAGAATGGTTAACAAAATTTTAAATTATACCACTAATTTAGTAAAGCCAAGCAACGAGTTATTGTCAAAATCAGAAATCATTGAAACAAAAAAATTTTTTAAAGAAAATAATAATCTAATGGTCTTAAAATCGGATAAAGGGAACACCACAGTTTTAGTTGACAGACAGTTCTATATTTCAGAAGTGATGAAATTGTTGAACGATGAAAACACATACGCTGTTAGTAAATTCGAATATACATGTACCTTCGAGAAGAGATCTAACTCTATCATTTCAAATATGGTAAAAAAGAAACAAATTAGTGAACAGGCTGGGAAGCTTCTCAAAACCAACAACGCTATTATACCTAGAGCGTACGCACTGCCAAAAACGCACAAAGAGAATTTGGCTTGGAGAATCATTGTTTCCTCTATTGGTGGTCCCACTTATAAATTATCCAGTTTTCTAGCTGGTATACTTTCTAAGATTGTGGGTAAATCTACACACCATACTATAGATAGTTGGCAATTTTGTAACGAAGTTAGGAAAGTGCATATTGATGATGATATGCGGTTGGTGTCATTAGATGTCGTATCACTTTTTACGAATGTACCTGTTGATCTAGCTTTACAGGTTTTGCACCATCGTTGGACAGAAATTGCACAGCACACCGATATAAGTAGAGATGATTTTCTCCTAGCCGTAAAATTTGTGTTAGAAGCTAACATTTTTTCGTTCAATGGAGTCTTTTACAAACAGATTTTTGGAACAGCTATGGGATCTCCAATTTCCCCAGTAATCGCCAATTTGGTAATGGAGAGATTAGAGACTGTCTCTCTTTCGAAGGTACCTTTTCAATTAAAATTTTATAAAAGATATGTTGATGATATTATTACATGTATTAAACCTGAGGAGTTGCCTATTTTGCTTGATACTTTTAACAATTTTCACAATAGATTACAATTCACATACGATATCGAGAAAGATTCTTGTCTAAACTTTCTTGACACATCAGTTATTAGGTCTAATAACAAACTTTGCACCAATTGGTATCATAAACCGAGTTGGTCGGGGAGATACATAAACTTTTTTTCGGCTCATCCCATGCAGCACAAGGTGGGATTAATAAAAGGATTAATAGATCGTGCAATTTTGCTCTCGGACCCTGAATTCCGCCCAGCTAACTTACTTCTCATAAAGAATACTCTAAGACTCAATGGTTATCCCATTGAAATGGTCACAACAATCATCCGTGACCGTATTTTTGAAATTTACCATCCAACATTGATGGAAAAAAGAAAAGAGGAAAAAATAAAAAAAATGGGACCTATTAGTTGGAGGAATACTGTGATAATACCTTTTAGTAACAATATTTCGAACGATGTAAAAAGAATTTTCAGGAAAACAGGAATACACACAATTTTTAGAATACCTTCCTACACTAAAAACTTGTTTCCCCCAATTAAAGATAAAATTCCCTTATTAAAAAATTCAAATATTGTTTACTCAATCCCTTGCATGGATTGCAACCAAGTTTACATTGGGCAAACGTCTAGACTTTTAGAAAGACGGATCTATGAACATAAAAAGAACATTTTTTATCACCCTCACAGCACACTGCCCTAACAAAACACTCATTGGAGTTTGATCACAGATTTGACTTCAATGATGTCAAAATTATTGATAGAGAGGCTAATTGGAGTCGTAGGATCCTGTTAGAAACGTTACATATGATTAAAGAACAAAGCGTAAATCTTAGGTATGAATCACCTAAGATAGAAGAATACTACGCAACTATATTAAAGCAATAATGCTTTATGATGTAATGTTATTGATGGATTCGCACTTCAAAAATGGCCAACATGAACAAATCACTAATACATAATAGAAATGCATTATGTAATCATATTCTGTGTCCTCTAAGGTGTTTTCGATTGTTACCACATGTAAATTCTTTTAGTGGTATTTTGTTTGTAGTTCTGTGGAGATTTTTCAATATACCAGTTTAAGAAAATTTTAAGAAAAATCTTTCTAAATCTCATAGATCCGTTTCCGAATTTTTAACGGCCTCTCTTCTGAATTTTCAACGGTTTCTCCGTTTTTGCTCCGTTTTTGCCACAGTCGTTTCACCTTTAAATAGCCCACCAAAGTATTGTTTACTCCAGTCATAATCCATCGACTCGCGTTGTCACACGTCGTATCAAACGTTGTTGACTTATTTAAAAGTGACCGCAGTAAATGATGTAAAAGTTCTTTCCTTGAAAAAGGTCTAAACACAGACCGAAACGTTGGAAATTAAATCTATTAAATATTGCAAATAGCTTTTAACAGTTAAACTGACCGAACTAGTGCGCCGAAAACACTTATTGTTTATTTATTATTATATATTTATTATTTCTTTTTTTTTCTTTTTTTATTTTATTATTATATATTTATTATTTCTTTTTCTTTTATTTTTTATTTTATTATTATATATTTATTGTTTCTTTTTCTTTTATTTTTTATTTTATTATTATATATTTATCTCGGCGGTCCCCCAACCCCCGTAAAGGGGAGCGGGGGACTAGATCGACCCGTGTCGATCTAGGTTGAGCAACAACCGAGCGCGTCTCCGGGTGGCGGATAGGAGAACGGCCGGAACGTGAAGCGGCTCCTCCGATCGCCGCGGACTGGATCACCGCACGGTGACCGGGCCGAGGCGGAGGGGGAGACCGTGGAGGGTGACGGTTAGCGGGTGCTATAAGCGAACCCCAGGGCCTAACAACCCCGCGTGGCAAGCGAAGGCCCTGTCGTGGACCAACTCCCCAATCCAAGGTGGAAGCCATCGTGCCGAGGGATGAATGGTACCGGGGTACGGTGCCTCGAACGATGCTCTTGGGGTACCAGGCGACCCCCCATTGTATCAGCCTTACCCCCACATAGCAGGCTCTGTGGGGGTGGACCGTATATTTCCTGCACACTCGTGGGAATTTTATGGACTCAAAAAAAGAAAAAACCCACGGGAGAAGGGCCCTCAAAAGAGGGAACATCTCCCGTACACGCGGCGGAAGCCACCATGAGACCGGCGGAGACCGACGCGGCGCTAGCCGCGGCGATCGAAACCGGGCTCTCGGTGACGGAAGCTATTACACGGAGGACGGGCGAGGGCAACGGCGACAACGCCAAAGCAGCGCCCGACACTCCGACAAAGAAGAGGAAGGCGACCCGCAGCGGGGCGGCGAAAAGGAGGGCCCGGAAAGCCAAATTGGCTTTACTCGGGACCACCTTGAAGGCGACCCAAGCGGAAGCGCCGACCTCTGAGAAGGCAGTGTAGGGGGAGGTGGGCCCGCATGACGGGCAAACAGACCCCTCCGCACAGCAGGGTGGGAAGGAAGGGGAGACCACGGGCAAGGGCATGAAAAGGGCCCGACAGACCGACGGTTCGACCCCCGAACACCCTCCAAAAAGAAAGGGGAAGATCTTCCCAGAGCCCTCTAGCTTCAAGGAGGCGCTGGTGGGGGGTAGGAAGATGGCGATAGCGCCATCTGACTACCCCGAGTCCATGCTAACACCGGAGCAGGGGGATCTGGTGATGAGAGGGCTCGGAGAGGCGATGGACGCCATCCCGAAGGGGATGGCGGTCCCCCGCTTCGAAGAGTGCAGGTTCGTGCACGGCATCCTCTGGGTAACCTGCACGGACGCCGCCGCCAAACAGTGGGTTAAAGAAGCGGCAACCAACCTGAAGCCCTGGGAGGGCGCATCTCTTCAGGTAATGGAGAGAGAGTGCCTACCCAGGCTTCGGAAGATGGCGACCGTCATCCCCGGACCCCCGGAGAAGACGGAAGTCATAATGCAACGGATCGGTCGGCAAAACCCGGACCTCCGCACCCAAATATGGAGGGTGTGGGGCAGAAGGGAGGCGGAACGATCCGTGCATCTGATTCTGGGGGTGGACGCGGAGTTGCACGAGGCGCTCAGCAAACGGGGTTTCGTTGTCCACGTGGGGCTGGGCAGGGCGCTCTTTAGGGAGTTCCCGGCCCGGACCGGCGTGGAGCACGGGAAACCGGGTGCGGCGCCTGAGGCAGCGGTAGCGGCACCCCAGGTCAGGGTAGGGGACGGGCCGGAGGGAGCGGGGGAGGCCTCGAGCGCCGGCGCCGATCCGGCACCTCAAGACCAACCCCAAAGAGGTGCAGTGGAGGGAAGGGACAGACCCACGATGCTGGCGACCGGGAGAGAGACCCCGGGCGCACCCACGGGGGGGAACCGACCCCCCACGAAAAAGGCAACTATGCCAACCCGCGGGAAGAGGGGGAGACCCCCGAAGGCCGAGGAGCTGGGGAGGGCTGGGCCCTCGGGGACCCGGGGAGGAGTCCAAAGGACCACCGGTCCTGGGTCACTGAGGCACCAGTTCCTCAAGACTGCCGGGGTGGCGAGTGAGACCACCACGGTAAAGCGAGGGGGGAAATAGGAAAGTGGACCGCAACACGGGACACACTATCTCCCCCGGAGCACGTGCGAGAGCGGGCAATACTGCAGTCAAGATGGCTGCAGGATGCATCAGCATCTCGCAGATCAATCTGCAGCACTGCAAAGCGGCGACGGACTTATTCGACCGCCGCATAGTGGGGCAGCAAACAGATTTAGTACTCATACAGGAACCCTGGCTGATCAGGGGTCGAGTAGGAGGACTGAACACGAAACTGGGCACGGTAATACACGGGCCCGGTGATCCCGGCCCAAGAGCGTGCGTCTACGCGAGTAAAAGACTAAACGCTTTGAGGCTGGGAGAATTCTGTACTAGGGACCTAACAGCTGTCCTAATAGAGCCGAAAATGGGTGGGAACACGGAAAAGATCGTGGTCTGCTCAGCATACTTACGATACGACTCTGAGGAGTCCCCCCCAACGAGGGAACTCAGAGTACTGGTGGAGGCATGTAAAAATAGGGGGCTGCAACTGGTAGTGGGTTGCGACGCCAATGCGCACCACATCATATGGGGCAGCACCGATATCAACAAGAGAGGGACGAGCTTACTTGAATACCTCTCGACCACGGAACTGGAGATACTCAATCGAGGCTCCAAGCCCACTTTCATTACCACCAGAAGGCAGGAGGTAATCGACATCACGCTGGGCTCCAAGAAGGTGGCTCAGGCTATTAAGGATTGGGAAGTGGCGGAGGAGGTAACTCTCTCAGACCACAGGCTAATCGAATTCAGACTGGCGGGGGACGCGAACCACGAACCCACGGGGGTCTACAGGAACCCCAGGGCCACCGACTGGCAACTCTACAAAGAGGGGCTAGAAGGAAGGCTCGGGGGTACTGCGGACGCCCGAGAACGGGTGGGGGGATCGAGCAGGCGGTTGAGGAACTGCAGGCTGCGATCACCCAAGCATACAAAACGTCGTGCCCGGCCAAGCAAAGGAAGAGCAGCAGACGGGTACCCTGGTGGAACCAGGAGCTGAGTAGGCACAGGACCAGAGCCCGGAAGCTGCTAAACAGAGCCATGAGACTCGATACGAGGATCGAATGGGAAAACTACAGGGAAGCCCATAGATCCTACAAGAAGCTCATTAGAGCAGCAAAAAGGAAGACCTGGAGGGAATTCTGCCAAGAAGCCGAGGCCCTACCACTAGTGGCCAGGCTTCGAAGGGTCTTCGCATCCGGGCCTTCTGAAAAACTAAACGGACTCAGACTCCCGGACGGGAGGTATCTAGAGGACCGGCAACACATTTTGGAGCACCTGACAGAGGTCCACTTCCCAGGTTCGGGGCTCTTTCAGCAGGGGCAGCCAACAGAAGAGCCGGAACCTGAGAAAGAGGGACCGAAGGACTGGGAGATGGCCTCTAGAGTGGTAAACCGAGACAGGATCAGATGGGCCATAAACTCATTTAAGAGATTTAAGAGTCCGGGGGTGGACGGGATCTTCCCCGCCCTTCTACAGGAAGGGGGGGAGGACCTGATAAAACGACTGGACCTTATCTTTAAATCCTGCCTTGCTTTGGGGTATACACCCAAAACATGGAGAACGGCTAGAGTCGTATTCATACCCAAACCAGGGAAGAAGGACTACGACTCTGCCAAATCCTTCAGGCCTATCTGCTTAACGTCCTTCCTGCTGAAGACGCTGGAGAGACTGGTGGATAGGCACATCAGGGAACATGCGCTGGTGGAAAGACCAGTACAAATCTCCCAACACGCGTATCAGGCCGGCAGATCCGTGGAGACGGCGCTCCACCACCTGGTAGGGGTGGTAGAAGGGGCCCTGGAGCGGAAACAGGCGGTCCTGAGCGTATTCCTGGACATCGAAGGAGCGTTCGACAACACACCCTTAGATGCCATAAGCAGGGCCCTAGACAGCTTCAAGGTCGAAGACTCGATCAGAAGGTGGATCCGCAACATGCTGCGGACTAGAGCCGTGATGGCCAGCTGGCAAGGGACCACGATAAGGGCTCGGGCCGACAGGGGCTGCCCGCAGGGGGGAGTTCTCTCCCCACTGCTGTGGACCGTGGTGGTGGACGAGCTACTGCGTGGGCTCGGAGAAGAGGGTGTAATAGTACAGGGCTATGCTGACGACATAGTGATTGCAGTCAGAGGCACGAGCCCGACGTGCATGGCCAGGAGAATGCAGAAGGCGCTCACACTGGTTCAGGAATGGTGCCACAACCAAAACCTAAGGGTGAATCCGTGCAAGACGGAGATGGTACTGTTCACGAGGAAGCGGAACCTAAAGTTTAAGGCCCCCTCAATCTTCGGAGCGGAGCTACACACCTCCTCGGAGGTGAAATATCTGGGAGTGACTCTGGATAAGAAGCTCACGTGGAAAAGCCACATCACGAAGCAGACCCAGAAGGCGCTCGTCACCTACTGGGCCTGCAGAAGGATGTTCGGCAGCACATGGGGGTTAAAACCATGGGTGGTCAAATGGACCTACACAACCATCCTGGAACCCCAACTGACATACGCCTCAGTGGTATGGTGGACCTCCATGAGGAGGGACACCCACAGGAGGACATTGAGCAAGGTGTATCGCTTGGCACTGCTGGGGATGACGGGTGCGTTCCCCACCACGCCTACCCTGGCGATGGGGGTCTTGCTGGACCTGGCGCCACCGCACTTGGCTGCGGAGGCCGGGGCTAGGAAGGCTGCCCTGAGGATACACTTCGCGGGAAGATAGAAAGGCGCGAGGAACGGGCACGCGGCGATCCTGCAGGACGTAAGAGACTCGCATGAGGCCCTGGAATGCGGGGGAGATCAATGTGACCCAGCCTACCGCTTCAAACATAACTTCGTCGTTCGATTCCCAAGCAGGAGGGACTGGGAAGAGAGCGAGAAGGAGTTACTCTCTCCGGGGGGGGGGGGCTCACCTGGTATACAGATGGCTCCAAAACCAAAACCGGAACCGGAGCCGGGATATGGGGGGAGAGGCCCAGGGTGGAAAGATCCATCGCCCTGGACCCACACGTATCGGTTTTTCAGGCGGAGGTGCAGGCTATCAGGACCTGTGCCAGATTCAATCTGGACAGGGGCTATGAGGGCAAGCACATCTATATCTGTAGCGACAGTCGGGCCGCACTCGGATCCCTACACAACACAGTGGTAAGATCCAGTCTGGTGCTAGACTGCGTGGACACACTGACGCAATTGGCAAATAGCAACCGCGTCAGTCTACTATGGGTTCCGGGACACGCCGGAATCAAGGGAAACGAAGGGGCAAACGACAGGGCCCGAGAAGGGGCACGTAAACCAAATCGGGACCTGTCCTGCACCTTAGGTGTCTCCATGGGGACCGTGAAGGAGTGGACGAGGTGCTGGATCAGACAGCAACTCGAACAACTCTGGGAGCGGACCCAACAGATGGGACACGCGAAGGCCTTGCTGAAGCGGCCTTCGAAAAAGATAGGGGCGGTACTCAGCCGCCTGGACAGGTCGCAGCTGCGACTGCTCGTGGGGATGGTCACAGGACACTGGCACACGAGGAAGCACCTGGCCCGCCTTGGGATCGTGCAGGAACCAGGGTGCCCGTGGTGCGGGGTGGACGACGAAACGCCGCTTCACCTTATGACGCAATGCGAGGGTATGGCGGCCCAAAGACAGCAATTGCTGGGAGTTGCCTTCCCCCGCACGGCGAACCTGGAGGACTGGACCGTGAGCGGGCTTCTCGAGTTCGCACGAGAGGCCGGACTAGCGGCAAGCCCTCTGAACTAGGACTGCCCGCAAGGGCTCGGGCACAATGGTCCAATAGGACTGAGCGCACGGAAAACGCCCAATTTATATATTATATATTCATTACGTAAAAATATATATTCTTAAACGTATTTCATTGTACTATTTCATTCGCCCGTCTGCCTCACATAATTTTAAGATTCTACGTTGCAATAATTATTATTTCTCTGCGTTGGGGGGAAAACATTTCTGCTGACGTCGCATAATTCTACTTCGTACTTTGCGCCGTCAAATGACGTCACCCTGCCCGGCCGCTCCAGAGGATTCGAGTTACGCGTGATCGCGCGAGACGCTGCGACGCTTTAACAATTGTACCACCAAGTAGCGCTGTCTCCTTTCTTCTCCCAGATATTAGCTTTAAAATATTGCTCTCTCTCTTTCCCTCCTCTGAATTTAGCTTTAAAATAATGCTCTGTCTCTTTCCCTCCTCCGAAGACGCGGTTTGTAAAATGCCGATCTTTCCCGACACTGTCCGAAACATCATCCGATAAAAAATAAATTATTTCTCTGGATTGGAAATAAATGTCTGTATGCCGCGTAATGGTTTGGAAAAAAATTTCGGGGGGTCATTCACTTCCTCCGGTTAGGTATACAAAATTTTCAAAAAATTGTTATCTATAGAATGCATGCTCTCTCTCTCTCTCTCTCCTCCGAATTTAGCTTTAAAGTAATGCTTTGTCTCTTTCCTCCTCCTCCGAAGACGCGGTGTGTAAAAAAGCCGACATCGTCCGATAAAAAACGAACGCGTGTGACGCTCGGCATATATACCATTCGGGAAAGACTAACGTCGAAGAGCCGACGTTGGGGGAGTTGGTTAGACGGCTGACTCGTATCGCGGAGGTCTTGGGTTCGAGCCCCGTCGCCCCGAGATTCAGTTTTTTCATTTATATTAATATCATAAATTAATGTTTCCTTCCTTACCAGCAGGTTGGAGTCCAGGGTAGCACTTCTCACCCGCGGTTCCTCCTTCTCCTCGATACGGTTCGGCATCGATTGATTCGATATTCAGATCTCGCGCTTATACCCCCACTACTCCGCCATCTCTATACGGTTCGGTACCGGTTCGGCATCGATATTTTCAGATCTCGCGCTTATACCCCCACTACTCCGCCATCTCTATGACGTCATCCGCCGCGGTCCCGCTTATACCCCCACTACTCCGCCATCTCTATACGGTTCGGTATCGGTTCGGCATCGATATTCAGATCTCGCGCTTATACCCCCCACTACTCCGCCATCTGTATAACGTCATCCACCGCCCGCCCCTCCCGCTGCGATGGATTTCCTGCGACCTTGAGACTCAAATTTGGATTTCAAGGTCGGGGAGGAGTGGGGGAATGGCCTTCAAACACAAATTTGCGTTGAAACCCGTGTTGCTATACTACTAATGCGATTATTTAATTAACATTATACGGTTTAAACAAACTCAGAAACTATATGCAGCAACAAAAGAGATTTGAAGAAAGTGTTGCACGTGCCAGTTACCGTGAGTGACCGTAATATTAGCATTTAATTCATTATATGTAATTAAAACGTTCCGAACGGTCGAGGGAAAATATCTACGTCCGGATATATTGCGGGTGAATTGCTGGAATCTTGCTCATATCTTGCAGCGGTTGCAAGATACGAGCAACATTCCAGCAATTCACCCGCAATATATCCGAATTTCCGAGATCTACTTCTCTCTTCAATACCCGAAATCTCGAGACACAGAATGCAGGCTAAGACTCCACAGACTACCATCGAAGGAATATAAGCGAACGTGGACAATATCTGACATAAATAATTAATACGATTATTTAGTTAACATTATACGGCGTAAACAAACTCAGAAACTATATGCAGCAACAAAAGTGATTTGAAAAAAGTGTTACACGTGCCAATTACTGTGCGTGACCGTAATATTAGCATTTAATTCATTATACTTCGAATCTCGCCCTCGAGATTACAAGTGTAGTACCATTTATTCTACCTACTAACAGTCACGATTTCAGAGTTTTAAACCTAAAAATCTGAGCTCCCGGCCCATCCGACCCTGGCGCCCTTTCGGCCCTGGCGCCCCCCGGCGGCCCGACTCGTCATAACGTTTTTTCGTGCCGAAGCAGTCACGTCGTGAGTTTCTTTGATCAAGTTTTTTTCTTCGATTATTAAGGTTTTTAAGTATAAAATATCACTGTGCCACGAGGGGCGATAAGGATGATAGGCTGTTGAGGAGATTGAAAAAGCTGGAAAACAGGTTAAAAAGGAGAAAAAGGAGAACAGATCGTGTGGCGTCTATGCAGGCTTTTGTTTCTGATAATGAAGGCGCAATTTCAGATAGTGAAATAATGACAGACGAAAATATGTCGAGCCCACTGGATTTATCGAGCTATACAGGTGAGTTTTCATGGGTGATTCCTACATTTTTCCTGTAAACGTTGAGGTTCTGCGAGACATAACACGATGGCGTATGAATATTGCGATCGAACTTATACGTGAGATAAGTCTACAGGGTGTCCCAAAAATGTCGGAGTTCCTTGGAAGGGGTAACTCAGGGGGTGATTTGAAACAACTTTTTCCTTAGCGAAAATATTGTCCGAAGCTTCGTTAAGGAGATATTAACAAAAAGCCCCGACCAATCAGAGCGCGCGCCTTCCGTCCGAGCTGCCGCGGTAGCGTTGGCTACGCGGTAGGCGACTGCGCTTGTACTACGAACGTACGAACAAGCAAGTCGGCATACAAACCGCGTTACACATTTTTTTTTAAAGTATAATCTTAAATAAGAATTATTTGAAGTGAGAGGATAAGAAGTACGTAAATTTCGTTTTTAAATAAGGCATAAACGAAAAGGTAATGTAGCAGAAAATGTACGACATGTGATCATAATTCGTTATTGAGGTAAAAATCCGTAGTTTAATAACGGCCAACACAACTAAATTTAAACAATATTAGGTGTACGAATAATTTCTTTCCGACTGGATTTACATAATCAGTACAAAGGTACTGAATTTCAATCGCGGTGGTATTCGTAAGCTGCCAGAAAAATGGTAAAAGGTAATGAACAGTAATGGAAATTACGTCGATGATTGAGATGTTTTCATATTTTTTAAATCGAACTGTTATTGTACCCTAAAATGGGAAAGAATCTATTTCTACACCTAATAATCACCAATAAATTAAATAAAACTCACCCATTCGGACATTCCTTTCCTTCCTTTTTGGAAACCTGTGTCACTGGGTCACTGTACCGATTCTGGTCATCGGTGGACGAAAAGATTTATGGTAGGGTAGCGCCCAGTGCTCAGCTGATCGCAGGTATTCGCAGGACACCACCCGAAAGTAAGGGTCGCAACGTCAAGTGCGTCCGGGTTAATGTACCGAATATTCACTTCACTGCACTGATACTAACACTGATCACTTAATTTATTTTCCACGGAACGTGTTGTTCCTACGTTATAAAAATTGGTGGCCCCGAAAGGGGCCGATTACTATTAATTGAGCAGTTGCTCGATGTGGCCGCCCTCAACGTCTATGCATGCTTCTGCACGTAGAACCAGCTGCCTTTGAACTCCTAGCAACGTTTGTGGTGTAATATTTGCCACCGCAGCATGAATGCGCGCGACAATATCTTCCAGCGAATTTACTGGCTGACGGTACACCTCATCCTGAAATGATTGTTGTACAACAAATACAAAACGTAAGTAAAAAAAGAATACCTATAAAAAATTAAGAGCACTAATGAAATTACCTTCAGGTAGCCCCAGAAGAAAAAATCCAGCGGGGTCATATCCGGTGACCGTGGGGGCCACGCAACAGGACCGTCGCGGCCGATCCACCTGCCCGGAAAGGCTTCGTGAAGGTAGTCGCGGGCAATTGTGGCGTAATGAGGTCCAGCCCCGTCTTGCTGATAGACCATGTTCTGTCGGATCTCATTCGGAATATGAGCCGTAAGACCCGGCAGAACATGTTCTAAAAAGACTTTGTACGCAGGGCCGTCCATTCTGTCCGGCAGCATGTACGGCCCAACGATAAATTCGCCACAAATGCCCGCCCATACATTAATCTGCCAACGGACTTGTGCTGCGCGTGTCCGAAGCGCTAGCGGATTCTCGTCGCTACACATATGCCGATTGCGGGAATTGAAGCAGCCTTCCCTCTTGAAGATTGCTTCGTCCGTCCACAATATGTATTTGCAGAACGACGGATTCCGCTGCACTTCTCCCAACAGCCACACGGAATACTGAACCCGCTGGTCGGCATCCCCGGGGTGCAAATGTTGCACCGGTACATAGTGGTACGGGTGCAACATGTTCTCCCTCAGGGTTCGGTGTACCGTCATTCTGCTGGCACTAGAAGAAAATGCAGAAACATCCATTATTAGATAACATTTGTTTCCCTTAATTAATAATTGCTGCAGTTATCTTGTAATGTGACTTACTCTAGGCGGCGACTCAAGACGCGCACGCTGATGGTCGGATCCTCGTCGACTGCTTCCAAGACGTTCTCTTGAACCGCGACGTTCCGCGCGGCTCGGGGTCTACCCACGTCGCTGCCTCGCGGCATCAGCGACCCCGTGGAGTATAATCGCGACGCTAAACGCCTAATGGTGCCCTCGCTAGGGGTTTCCATACGCGGGTATTCCACCGCCAACGCCCGCACGGTAGCACTTGCGTCCCCGTTGTTACGCGCGTACACCCAGAACATAGTATAATATTCTTCCACGGAGTACATTTCTGCGACTAGATTACTAGCTGACTGACAGGATTTTTTCCCAAGCAACTTCCTCTACCCCCAAGTAGTTTCTCTGGTTCCATTATGAGTTTACTCCCACCAGTACAAGAAGGTTTAGGTAAAAAGAAGCCAGCACATTTTCAAAACACACGTGTTTTGCAGAAGTGCAACGAACACTTTCACAAAAGCCCGCGCTCCGTCCTTCTACTGCCAATGTACCCATTGCTTCGAGATAGAAAACAGACACCACGTGCATCGGTTCGAAAGGGTCCGAAGGGAAGAGAAGCAGAAAATCTTCGAGTTGCTATAAAGAAGAAAATTCACGTCTGCTACGAGGCGGAACCAATTAAGTCATAAATTATCCGAAAATGTAGGAAACCGTCCTCTACCGCCGACTAGCGGGACAATACGGTCATAAACCGCGACTCTGACGAAATGCTCTGGCCGATCAATCTGATTAATTTTGGGGAACTAGAATTTAAAAAGTATTATTCAACATCAATACACCTCGCGGAGAGACACAGGAAGAAAAGGGGTAGTCCGCTGACTGCGTGTAGTCCCGCCTGCGTCGTCCACCCTACAAATTCGAAACAGGTCCCTTATCTCTCGTGTCTAAACACGCGCTCGAATTTCAAAACAAAAGCACGCGTCGACGTATTCCGTGCGAGAGAAGGTGGGCTTGCAATTCGATTGGTCCCAAACTAGCCAATCGGGCCTGCTTATCTCTCGTGTCTAAACACGCGCTCGGATTTCAAAACAAAAGCACGCGTCGACGTATTCCGTGCGAGAGAAGGTGGGCTTGAGGCCCGATTGGCCCTGCATCCCTCGCAAATGGCCACTTTCCTGAAGAGGCCCTCTTCACAGCAATATCTCCTCCCCAAGGCCCACCTTCTCTCGCACGGAATACGTCGACGCGTGCTTTTGTTTTGAAATTCGAGCGCGTGTTTAGACACGAGAGATAAGCAGGCCCAATTGGCTAGTTTGGGACCAATCGGGCCTCAAGCCCACCTTCTCTCGCACGGAATACGTCGACGCGTGCTTTTGTTTTGAAATCCGAGCGCGTGTTTAGACACGAGAGATAAGCAGGCCCGATTGGCTAGTTTGGGACCAATCGAATTGCAAGCCCACCTTCTCTCGCACGGAATACGTCGACGCGTGCTTTTGTTTTGAAATTCGAGCGCGTGTTTAGACACGAGAGATAAGGGACCTGTTTCGAATTTGTAGGGTGGACGACGCAGGCGGGACTACACGCAGTCAGCGGACTACCCCTTTTCTTCCTGTGTCTCTCCGCGAGGTGTATTGATGTTGAATAATACTTTTTAAATTCTAGTTCCCCAAAATTAATCAGATTGATCGGCCAGAGCATTTCGTCAGAGTCGCGGTTTATGACCGTATTGTCCCGCTAGTCGGCGGTAGAGGACGGTTTCCTACATTTTCGGATAATTTATGACTTAATTGGTTCCGTCTCGTAGCAGACGTGAATTTTCTTCTTTATAGCAACTCGAAGATTTTCTGCTTCTCTTCCCTTCGGACCCTTTCGAACCGATGCACGTGGTGTCTGTTTTCTATCTCGAAGCAATGGGTACATTGGCAGTAGAAGGACGGAGCGCGGGCTTTTGTGAAAGTGTTCGTTGCACTTCTGCAAAACACGTGTGTTTTGAAAATGTGCTGGCTTCTTTTTACCTAAACCTTCTTGTACTGGTGGGAGTAAACTCATAATGGAACCAGAGAAACTACTTGGGGGTAGAGGAAGTTGCTTGGGAAAAAATCCTGTCAGTCAGCTAGTAATCTAGTCGCAGAAATGTACTCCGTGGAAGAATATTATACTATGTTCTGGGTGTACGCGCGTAACAACGGGGACGCAAGTGCTACCGTGCGGGCGTTGGCGGTGGAATACCCGCGTATGGAAACCCCTAGCGAGGGCACCATTAGGCGTTTAGCGTCGCGATTATACTCCACGGGGTCGCTGATGCCGCGAGGCAGCGACGTGGGTAGACCCCGAGCCGCGCGGAACGTCGCGGTTCAAGAGAACGTCTTGGAAGCAGTCGACGAGGATCCGACCATCAGCGTGCGCGTCTTGAGTCGCCGCCTAGAGTAAGTCACATTACAAGATAACTGCAGCAATTATTAATTAAGGGAAACAAATGTTATCTAATAATGGATGTTTCTGCATTTTCTTCTAGTGCCAGCAGAATGACGGTACACCGAACCCTGAGGGAGAACATGTTGCACCCGTACCACTATGTACCGGTGCAACATTTGCACCCCGGGGATGCCGACCAGCGGGTTCAGTATTCCGTGTGGCTGTTGGGAGAAGTGCAGCGGAATCCGTCGTTCTGCAAATACATATTGTGGACGGACGAAGCAATCTTCAAGAGGGAAGGCTGCTTCAATTCCCGCAATCGGCATATGTGTAGCGACGAGAATCCGCTAGCGCTTCGGACACGCGCAGCACAAGTCCGTTGGCAGATTAATGTATGGGCGGGCATTTGTGGCGAATTTATCGTTGGGCCGTACATGCTGCCGGACAGAATGGACGGCCCTGCGTACAAAGTCTTTTTAGAACATGTTCTGCCGGGTCTTACGGCTCATATTCCGAATGAGATCCGACAGAACATGGTCTATCAGCAAGACGGGGCTGGACCTCATTACGCCACAATTGCCCGCGACTACCTTCACGAAGCCTTTCCGGGCAGGTGGATCGGCCGCGACGGTCCTGTTGCGTGGCCCCCACGGTCACCGGATATGACCCCGCTGGATTTTTTCTTCTGGGGCTACCTGAAGGTAATTTCATTAGTGCTCTTAATTTTTTATAGGTATTCTTTTTTTACTTACGTTTTGTATTTGTTGTACAACAATCATTTCAGGATGAGGTGTACCGTCAGCCAGTAAATTCGCTGGAAGATATTGTCGCGCGCATTCATGCTGCGGTGGCAGATATTACACCACAAACGTTGCTAGGAGTTCAAAGGCAGCTGGTTCTACGTGCAGAAGCATGCATAGACGTTGAGGGCGGCCACATCGAGCAACTGCTCAATTAATAGTAATCGGCCCCTTTCGGGGCCACCAATTTTTATAACGTAGGAACAACACGTTCCGTGGAAAATAAATTAAGTGATCAGTGTTAGTATCAGTGCAGTGAAGTGAATATTCGGTACATTAACCCGGACGCACTTGACGTTGCGACCCTTACTTTCGGGTGGTGTCCTGCGAATACCTGCGATCAGCTGAGCACTGGGCGCTACCCTACCATAAATCTTTTCGTCCACCGATGACCAGAATCGGTACAGTGACCCAGTGACACAGGTTTCCAAAAAGGAAGGAAAGGAATGTCCGAATGGGTGAGTTTTATTTAATTTATTGGTGATTATTAGGTGTAGAAATAGATTCTTTCCCATTTTAGGGTACAATAACAGTTCGATTTAAAAAATATGAAAACATCTCAATCATCGACGTAATTTCCATTACTGTTCATTACCTTTTACCATTTTTCTGGCAGCTTACGAATACCACCGCGATTGAAATTCAGTACCTTTGTACTGATTATGTAAATCCAGTCGGAAAGAAATTATTCGTACACCTAATATTGTTTAAATTTAGTTGTGTTGGCCGTTATTAAACTACGGATTTTTACCTCAATAACGAATTATGATCACATGTCGTACATTTTCTGCTACATTACCTTTTCGTTTATGCCTTATTTAAAAACGAAATTTACGTACTTTTTATCCTCTCACTTCAAATAATTCTTATTTAAGATTATACTTTAAAAAAAAATGTGTAACGCGGTTTGCATGCCGACTTGCTTGTTCGTACGTTCGTAGTACAAGCGCAGTCGCCTACCGCGTAGCCAACGCTACCGCGGCAGCTCGGACGGAAGGCGCGCGCTCTGATTGGTCGGGGCTTTTTGTTAATATCTCCTTAACGAAGCTTCGGACAATATTTTCGCTAAGGAAAAAGTTATTTCAAATCACCCCCTGAGTTACCCCTTCCAAGGAACTCCGACATTTTTGGGACACCCTGTATGATCGACAAAATATTTACGGTTGAGCTTACACGAGAGGTAAGACATGGCCGAAGTATATCTACAATAACGGGCCCTTACTAAGGTCTCGTTTTCCTTCTACAGGACCTCGGATCCAGGAGAAGGTAAAGGCAGCACCCGCCTCAAACAGAACTCGTGCGCTCCCAATAGTAACATCTGTTACCGTGGTGGGGAGACAGAATGAGGCTTCTCCTTCGAACACTACCCCTTTGGAGCAGCCACAACCCATTGAGGGCTGATGTATCTGTACCCTTAGACGAGGAGATTTTGTCAATAATTGGCGAAACTCCGCAATCAGAAGAAGGTGAGTTAAAGCTTTCGCCTCATATTTCGTTGCGATGGGCCGTCTGGCTCAAAGAGGGTCAGAAGAAAGAGGTGAAAGAGGCCCTCTTAAAGAAGCATGTGAGGAAGGGTGCCTGCTTCTTGGAAGCACCATCGCTGAACCCAGAGGTTGCAGCATCGTTGAATGACAGCTTGCTGAAGAGGGACAAATATTTCTCCAAGACGCAAAATTTAGTGGGTTCTGCCTTATCTGCTTTGGGTAAAGTCATTGATCCCTTACTTACTGAAAAGAGGGAAGATATCGATATAAGAAAAGCAATTGAAGGACTGTGGGAGACATCCCAACTTCTTGCAGAGGTGTATAGGGGACAAACCGTGGCCCGAAAAGCGTGCATTACACCCAGCTTAAACAAACAGGTGGCATCGGTGCTGGAGAAAACTGCTACAGACGAATTACTATTTGGAGAGAAGCTCGGTGAAAAGTTGAAAGAGGCTAGGTCGGTTGACAAGGTAGAACAAGGAATGAAGGCTCAACAGTCGTTGAAAAAGCACACACCGAGCTACAACCAGGGAAACTCGAAACACCCGTCTGCACTGAGACCAATGGTACAGACGGGTTCAAGGATGGGTTTTATACCGAAACCTTCGCAGCGAATACCACACAATCGTTTCGCATCTGTGAAGAAAGCGCAGAAACCCTATCGCCCAGCACCCAACGGACAAAAGATCTCGAAGCAGGAAACCCGTTAGAGGTAACTAAGATAGCAGGTAGACTAAAACTTTTTACAAAGCAATGGACGGCAATCACTTCAGACAGCTTCGTCTTGGAATGCACTCGGGGTTATAAGTTACCCTTCACATCTGAGGTCACTCAGTCATCGCTACCTCCTTCGCGCAGCTGGTCTCAGAGGGAATTTCTGGAAATTAGAAAGGAAATAGATTGTTTATTGCGGAAAGGTGCAATAAAACCTTGTGAACCAATCGATGGTCAATTTATTTCCAATGTGTTCCTGGTGCCAAAACCTGATGGCTCAAACAGGCTCATAATTAATTTGAAGGAGCTAAATGAATTTTTAGATCCAGTCCATTTTAAAATGGAAGATCTTCGCACAGTATGTAACAGGGAGTCGAGACCGATAGAAATTCGGTTTCGGTCGCGGTCGCGGTCAGTGAGACCGACCAATATGGCATTTACAGGTCTCTCGACCGAACTAGAGAGCGACCGAACGGTCAGGAGTTTTCTCTCGACCGAACTAGAGAGCGACCGAACGGTCAGGAGGTTTCTCTCGACCAAAACTCGAGAGAGAAATTCTCTCAGACTTTCGGTCCTGACCGGTCGCAAACGGTCGCAAACGGTCGAGTTAATTTATGGAGAGATTTCTGCTCCTCTCCATAAATTAAGAGTCGGAGCGGTTCGGAGCGGTTCGGTTCTGTTCGGATCGGTTCAACCTAGCTGAATAAGCCGGGAAGGTATGGATGCTATTCCTGCCGCTCACACTGTTTGTCACTCTCGTGACGGGTTTGTTGATAGCAGACTTTTGCAGTTATTTGTTACTGTAACACTGTCCATTCCAAACTATGTCGATCTGCCGAGATATTATTGTATTTCAAACACTAGTTATATATTATTTTAATAGAAGTAGTTAATATAAATAAATTATTGTTAATATACAAATAACAAGAAAATGGTTAAAAATATAATTCTTCGTGTGATTATTTTAAAAGTATGTCCAAGTGTGGAAAAAACAGAAGATAGGAATGTAATAAAATGTAAATATATTTAACAATAGCATAAATAACAAATTTGAAATTTGAAACAGAAGATAGGAATGTAATAAAATGTAAATATATTTAACAATAGTGTACACTAAAATCAGTATCGTCCCGCCATCTAACTTTCGGCAGGGATAATTAGGCAGGTGGCAACAGCCTGCTTGCTCATGTGGAGCGCTGAACACGTCACCTCCCATCGATTTGCGATCGATGGAAGGGGGAGAGTCTTCCTTCCTAGAAAACGACCGCGATTTCCTGGAAGGATCACTCTCCAAAGGTATTTGCTCAAGGTAACCGCTAAACACTAATAATTGCTTGCTTTCTAAACGCTTAACGCGAATTGCTTCGCTCTGCTAAACCGCTGTAGTTAATTATTGCTTACTTGCTTAAAATAACTCAAAGAATTGTTAATAAGTGTTTATTAATTAAGTGCGTGTAAAATTTGTGTGCTTTATTTCTATGACCTTGTACATACATTCAATTCGTAACGACATTTGACTCGCCCATTTCGTTTAAATATACTGTGTTCGTTTCTTTAGTAACAAAATTTATATTTGTGCTTTCTTAATTCTTTAATAAACGTTGTGCCGTGTGTTTAACAATAAATCATTGGAGAAGCTATCGTAAAATTACAACCAAACTATTCGCTATCAACCAAACTCTAAACCGTCTCGAAACTGCGCTAAAGATCCTCGCGACTGCATATCCTTTGCCCCCTTCCAAAAACAGTTAAAACAAATAGCATAAATAACAAATTTGAAATTTGAAACAGAAGATAGGAATGTAATAAAATATAAATATATTTAACAATAGCATAAATAACAAATTTGAAATTTGTTAGTTGTTTTTTCCACACTTGGACATACTTTTAAAATAATCACACGAAGAATTATATTTTCAACCATTTTCTTGTTATTTGTATATTAACAATAATTTATTTGTATTAACTACTTCTATTAAAATAATACATAACTAGTGTTTGAAATACAATAATATCTCGGCAGATCGACATAGTTTGGAATGGACAGTGTTACAGTAACAAATAACTGCAAAAGTCTGCTATCAACAAACCCGTCACGAGAGTGACAAACAGTGTGAGCGGCAGGAATAGCATCCATACCTTCTCGGCTTATTCAGCTAGGTTGAACCGATTCGAACCACTCCGAACCGTTCCGAACCGCTCCGAACCGCTCCGACTCGTAATTTATGGAGAGGAACAGAAATCTCTCCATAAATTAACTCGACCGTTTGCGACCGGTCAACCGACCAGTCGGCGGACTGGTCATGCCTTCGGTTTGGTTTCGATTGGTCTCGTTAAAAGTACGGTCTGAGATTCCCGGTCGAGAGGCAATCGGTCTCGAGTTCGGTTTCCCTCCACAACCTCTCACTGTTACGGTCACAACAGCGGTCCCTTTTCGCCTCGGTTACTGGTCGCTAGACCGGTCGCGACCGGTCGGAAATTCGGTTTCTGTTTCGGTCTCGACTCCCTGGTATGTAAGCTAATGTGGTCTGATGCATACCTTGGTTCAATCGATTTGAAAGACGCCTACTTCCTCATCCCATTACATAAAGATTGTAGAAGGTTTGTAAGATTTTTGTTTGACGATCACTTATATGAGTATACCTGCTTACCATTTGGTCTGTGTACGAGTCCATGGGTATTCACGAAAGTAATGAAGCCAGTGGTTTGCCATTTGCATTCAAAGTCGCATTTATCAGTCATATACCTCGATGATATTCTATGCCTGGGGAAAGATGCAGAATCTTGCAGTGAAAATATTCAGGCAACGGTAGATCTACTTACGTCGTTGGGGTTTATGATTAATTATAAGAAAAGTGATCTTACGCCAAATACAAGGTGTAAATTATGTTTTCAATTTTGTTAATTATGTAGGAGTTAAATTCAATGTTGTTGAAATCTGGATATTCGTATCTTCAGTATCACTGGTGTCCAATTGATTTGATTGTGAAGAATGGGTTTCATAATTCATCAATGAAGTATAATGTTTTTATTGATGGAACAGCGATTGTTATTAGTATTAGTATGGGTGTGATTGTTCAAATAATTTCAATTGAGTGATTTTTTAATAGGAACCGATTGGTGAATTTATTTTTGATTATGTTAATTATAATTATTAAGGTTGACGAAATGATTATAATTAGTATAATTATTGTTATGTTGTGAAATGGGTTCATTATAGACTCGGAAAAATTTGCGATTGAGTTAACTCAGAAAAAACGGGAATATTTGAAAAATATGGTGTCTTTCTTCCTCAAGAGGCAACGATGTAGGATTAGGGAGTTGGCACAATTAATAGGCTCTCTAGTCGCGGCTTGCCCAGCTGTGGAGTATGCAGCGTTGCATTGCAAATTACTAGAAAGGGCTAAATGTCAAGCTCTTGAATTTAACTTTGGAAATTTTGAAGTAACGGTACCGCTACCGAACTATATAAAACCAGATTTGTTATGGTGGCATCAGAGATTAGATAGTTCGATAAGAATTATACGGTCCGCGTCTTACAGAAGGGAAATTTTCTCCGACGCCTCTCTGATGGGGTGCCTTTTGTGAGGGAAGTTCGGCACATGGGTTATGGAAGGAAAAGGAAACAGAATTGCATATTAACTCCCTAGAGCTAATGGCAGCGTTTATGGCGCTAAAATTACGGATCTGACGGACTGTGAAATTCTGATCAGGGTTGATAACACAACAGCTAAAGCATACATAAATAAAATGGGGGGCACTCAGTTTCCTCAATTACATACCTTAGCGGCAGATATTTGGAATTGATGCGAGTCCCGTAGGCTATGGATCCATGCTGCGTATATACCATCTCGCGAAAATACTGACGCAGACTTCTTATCACGGATAAAGAATACTGATACCGAGTGGGCATTGGCCGAAGATGCCTTCCAACATATTGTGCAGCGTTTTGGGTCACCATCTATTGACCTCTTCGCTTCACGTGCTAATGCAAAATGCCCAGTCTATTGCGCCTGGGAGAGAGATCCGGATGCAATGAACATTGATGCGTTTACAATAAATTGGAGGAATAGGGATTTCTATGCGTTCCCACCTTTCGCGGTGATCCCTAGAGTTCTTCAGAAGATTCTGAATGAAAGAGCGTCTGGTGTGGTTGTGGTCCCACTTTGGACAACGCAACCATGCTTTCCATTGTTCCAGAGGTTACTAACCTCTGACCCACTGATCTTTAAGTATAATCGTGATCTTTTGGTGTCTCCTTGTAGGAAACGGTACCACCCTCTCAAGCTTACCCTGGTTGCAGCGAGGTTATCAGGAGCTCACTTTTGAAGAAAAACATTCCCACTGCTTCAATGCGTATTATGATCGCCTCATTGGCAGGAGCAACAATCAAACAATATAATACAGCATTAAAGGAATTGTGGAGCTTCTGTCAAGAAAGAAATTGGGACCCGCTGGAAACCACACATTCGGCGGTGCTAGAGTTTCTAGCCAAAAAATTTGAAGAGGGAGCCTCCTACGGATCGATCAATTCTGCAAGAGCCGCTATTTCGTTGATCGCGTCAGAAAACCTCGCTCATAATGTATATATATCCCGTTTCATGAAAGGAATATTTCGTTTGCGACCGAGTACGCCTCGTTATGAAACAACATGGGACGTAAGTCCGGTCTTAACAAAAATGAGCAATCTGTTTCCCCTGGAACAGCTCTCGTTACGACAGCTGTCTTATAAGACGATCATTCTGTTAGCCCTTGCTACAGCTCATAGAGTTCAAACCTTTTCTCTCATCTCGGTAGAGAATATCTCTGTTTTGGCGCACGGCGTGAGGATTAAAATCCCTCGACTTATTAAAACATCGAGGCCGGGGGCGCTACAACCAGTTTTATATCTTCCATTTTTTGTAAACAAACCTGAACTTTTTGTAGCTAAGGCTGTCCTAAGGTATGTGGAGGCTACTAAGCTTATTAGAAAGGAAGAAAAGTTATTGTTTCTCTCTTTTCGCAAACCAAATGGGCCGGTATCCAGTCAAACGCTGAGTAAGTGGATCAAGGTAGTTCTTTCCGAGTGTGACATAGACGTGTCTTTTACGGCACATAGCACGAGGCATACGTCGACCTCGAGAGCGTCGGAAAAAGGGATAAGCATAGACCTTATCAAAAAGACAGGTGTTTGGTCAAAAAATTCAACTGTATTTGCTAATTTTTATAAGAGACCAATCATTTTCCAAGATACTGACGAGTTTGCGTCAGCGGTATTAACAGATTAAGTAAACTTAAGTATTACCAAAAATATGGGGTCATAATTAGAAAGCTAAAATAGCTTTTGCGTTGACTTCGAATATGTCATACACTTATATTCACATATTAATAATTCCATTAAAAAAAAAAGTTTGTTATGCTCTAAAAAGCTACACTTGTAATCTCGAGGGCGAGATTCGAAGTATAATTTAACGATAAAACGAACTTACCTGTATGTGAAGTTCGATCGTAATTATACGAAATTCTCGCCCGAGATGATTACAGTCCCACCCAGGGAAGATACCCAAAGAAATATTGTAATTTCTTTTGCCCAGTAATTTGTACAAACAATTTTGTTTTTCTTTTAAAGTCTTTAAACGATATGACGAGTCGGACCGCCGGGGGGCGCCAGGGCCGGATGGGCCGGGAGCCCAGATTTTTAGGTTTAAAATTCTGAAATCGTGACTGTTAGTAGGTAGAATAAATGGTACTACACTTGTAATCTCGAGGGCGAGAATCTCGTATAATTACGATCGAACTTCACATACTTATATGTAATTGAAACGTTCCGATCTGTCGAGGGAAAATATCTAAGTCCGGATATATTGCGTGAGAATTGCTGGAATGTTGCTCGTATCTTGCAGCAGTTGCAAGATACGAGCAACAATCCAGCAATTCACCCGCAATATATCCGAATTTCCGCGGAACGATCCCGAATTCTCGAGACACAGAATGCAGTCTAAGGGCGGGCGCACACGAGCGACTTTTTGTCGGGCAACTGTTTCGTCTTTGTCGCTCTCCAGTTGCTTCGGTTTTTGAGAACGCGCACACGTTGGCAACTGTTTCCTGAAAACGAATTCATTTTCACGTGTTTTTGTAGTACATTCGACAAATGCACGTGAACATTGTTTGGTACATGTATAATGGATTTTTTGGAGACTGCAGTGGTTTCTGCTCTTATCATTCGGCACAAAAAAAATCAACAGAAAATCTGAATAATTTTTTAAAGTTTTATTGAACAATACTGGCCTCTTCTCTACTTCATTTATTAATAATTCACTGTCTATGTCTTCATCCCTTATTACAACAGCCATTTCGATTGCGACGTCTTGTCCGGCCGTCACTGAAAAATAATGAGACGGCAATTATAATGTCGTCCGTGTGCGCACGTAGGTACCAAACTATGGGAGGGGAGACAGGACGGAGACAGTTGCGTCGCTCTTCTGTCGGCTGCCAGAGCAACTGAAATGTCGCGTCGCTGTTGCGTCGCTCGGTGTGCGCACCTACATAAGACTGTACAGATGTTGTGGAAGAGACGAAACAGTTGCCCGACAAAAAGTCGCTCGTGTGCGCCCGCCCTAAAGGCTCGAATAGACCGGACAATAATCGCCGGTAACTTTGTCGCTAGCGACTCCAGCGGGTCGCCTGGCGACTCGCTGAGATGCATCGGCTTGTCTCCAACGACTTTCACCGAGCGGTTGGTATCCAGCGACTTGTGTCCGGCGACTCGGCAACTCGGCAACTTGTGTCCCCCCCTTTTGTGACCGAGACCCTTCGGCGTCCATTCCAAACTATATTTAGTAGCCATGGATCCTTCGATAGCTATGGGTGTTGGTGCCGCGTTGATTGTCATAGCATCGACCAAAAGAAACAGGCGTTGGTGGAAAAAAGCGTTTTTGAGAAGTGGAGAACATTATGGTGATCATTTAATGTCACAGTTACTATTAAATGACGGAAGTAGTTTTATCAATTTTGTTCGAATGACAAAATCTGATTTTGAAGAGCTTCTGAATTTAGTGGCTCCAAAAATTGCAAAGAAAGACACAAATTATCGTGCTGCAATTTCGCCCAGCATACGATTAGCTGTCACGCTTAGATACTTGGCAACAGGTGGTTCTTATGCCAGTTTAATGTATCTATTCAAAATATCGAAACAAGTGATATCATCGATTGTGCCGGAAATGTGTAAGGCGATCATCGAAGTTCTTCGACAATACTGTCGGGTAAGTAATAATACCCACAATTATTTAGATATAAAATGTTTTTAATGGATGTTATTAATTAACTTAATATTGCTTAAAATTACTTAATATTTAATTACTTAATATTTAAATTTAACTTAATATTGCTTAAAATTACTTAATATTTACACAACACAATCATATAATACATTCACATAACACACTCATACAACATACATAAAGACAGGGAAAGCAGAAGCACGATCCGAATGCCTGTTACCCGTAAGCACATCGAATGTATCCCAGACCCACTGTCCACCAGAGATGGGCAAAAAATTATTTCAAATAAAAAATTAAATTCGTCTAAAAGACGAAAATTTTATTCGAGACTCATGAATAAGATTTACCCCGAGTCAATATTTAATCGTAGCGCTCATAATTGAAATCATGGGTATTCAATCATCGGCCATGATTGAATTACTTCAGCCAGAGAATTAAAATCGTCGGCCATGATTGAACTACTTCAGCCAGGGAGTTCAATCGTGGCTCGCGATTGAATTGCCTTCTGCCATGGGTAGTCAAATCATGAATGAATGAACAGTGTTCTCGTATTCAATCGTATTTAGTCGACTGAAGCTCGATAACCTCGAGACTTGCGAGAGCCTTTGATCGATGCCGCGCGATGCCCGAGCCGAGCGACATTGTATCGTTCACCCGTGTAAACTGACGCCTGGAGTTGCTTGGCGATGTGTCATCGATTATACGAAAAGTGAATTTCTTTATTTTTCATCGCATCAATATGACAGTGACACCGATGGATTCCTGGCGTTCTCACGATTAATTGGTCAGAAAATAATTGAAATCAGACTACTTTTAATGGAGTTAGGTGTAAATTGTGTAAATTAATTGTATGCATATGTAATTTCGTTAATTATGGCCCAAATTATGTCAAGTTTGTTATAATTTTTGCCAGGGAAACAGAAGGAGACAATTGATGTCACTTTCGTGCATATCCGATAAAGAAATTAACATTTTTCCGTTCTTAATGGCTAGTGCTATCCTTGTCTTTTATGACTCCATGGTTCTCGGCGATCCGTGTCGGGCGTTCGCTACTGAAGGGTCCTTACATAATATGTCTTCGACTCCTCAATAAAGGCAGAATGATAGGGATCATGATTTTGGAATTTGGATCAGGTTAACGAGCACTAGTTACATATACATACAAATGTTAGGAAATTTTAAAGGAGTGCTTTAAAAAGAATTATTTTTGTCGTTACTTTTCCCTTCTGTTTCCGGGGGCTACATGCGGTGAGCTTGCAGGTAACGTGCATTCGGATGGTGTTTCGTCCATTGTTTCACTTCCTCCTATTTCAAATTGAAATAGTAAATTGTCGATTTGGTTTTTTAAAATTGCCGTATCGCGTCGGCTACGTTTCGCGCTACGCATTCTCCTTCCAACCACTTCTCCATAGGCGGTAAAATCGTCCCTCTCCTTCATTGTTTCCTCCACATTCTTCATGAAGGTATAAGCGTCTTCCACTCTCGAATCGGCCCTCTGTTTCCTCCTCGAGACTGTCCCACGATTTCTTGGATATCTTCATCCACAACAGCAGTCACTACTGTTGTGGATGATGTCGACGCTTCGGGACTATCTGTATTACTCGGAGGCACCTCCGTATCGTCCTGCCATATATTGAGATAGATAATGTAATATTTACTATGGATTAACTTTTTGCGAAAAACACCCCTATATTCACATACAGATATACATATTCTCCCGTACATACATGTATATATATATATCCTGAATTTTTGCAGATACCACGATCAGAAGAGGAATGGTTGGAGATAGCGGAAGGCTATAAAAGCAAGTGGAATTTCCCCCAATGTATTGGTGCGATGGACGGGAAGCACATTCAAATTGAAGCTCCACGAAATAGTGGTAGTATATATTTTAACTACAAGGGGACATTCAGCATTGTGCTTATGGCCATCGTGGATGCAGAATACCGTATTATTTATGCTGATGTGGGATCACAAGGCAGAATTTCCGATGGTGGAGTCTTCCATAATACGAAATTCTATGACAAGTTAACGAAAAGCGAGCTAAGTATTCCACAGCCGAGACCACTGTAAGGAGGAACAACCCCCTTTGTTTTAGTATCGGACGATGCGTTTGCGTTAAGCCACCATTTGATGAAACCATTCCCTGGTTCGCACGAAGGCGGTTCGATTCGAAGAATTTTTAATTATCGACTAAGCAGAGCTAGGCGAGTAGTTGAAAATGTATTCGGTTCGCTAGCTATGGTATTTAGAATTTTTCGTAAACCAATACAATTGGAACCCGCGAAAGTTGGGAGTATAGTGCTGGCGTGTGTGCACCTTCACAATTTCTTACGACGGAATACAGAAGCAAGGCAACTGTACACACCGCCAGGCACATTTGACTGTGAAAACCGGAATACGGGTGACATTATGCCAGGTACTTGGTGAGAGGATACAGAAGGCGCAGGCTTTCTAGCCCTTCAAAATATGGCAAGGAGACCACCTACAGACTGCAAGGAAATTCGAAATGAATTTGCCCGTTATTTTATATCGCCAGATGGGTGGGTACCATGGTAAAATGAAGTTGCCTGAAATTGCTTCAATTTTTAACCCTTTTGCGACTAGCGCCGTTTATATCCGGTATCCACTAAATGCGTCACACTGGCTAGCGCCGATTAGATCCGGCATTCCCTAAAAGCTTCACAATGTCAGCAGCGTTGCCGGGAAATATGTTACCGTGTGGCGGTATAATTAAAAGTAAGATAATTAATCAGCAATACCAACGAAAAGCTATAAGATTTTATCCTCTAAGATTTCACACGGATACATTGGGAGCTCCAAAAGTAATTGCTGTTATGTTAGATGGGTCCTTCCGGTCCATTCCGTGTTTGCTGTCCTGGCTTTGCTTTCCTTCGAATCGGTGATTCTGCGGAATTGCCCCGCGCGTGTCCGTCAGTTCGCCGAACCAGGGAAGTTATCGTTGTAAGCACAACGTGATCGTTGACAACCCGGTCCCTGATATTTTTCCTTATAAGGAACGACCCTTATAGGGAGTAACGACGAGCAGACGTGCCGCCTAGAGCTCGCGATCTCGTCTCCGCGTCTATCTCGGGAATCGCGATCGGCCGATCTAGTTAGGCGAAGTGTATCTCCATCCGACAGACCGAAAAACGGCACGCGCCGGGAGTGTCCTTGCGTGCCGATACGGACCACCGCAACCGCAAAGACGTGCGACGTAGCGAGCGAGCGAATCGACAGACGTCAGGTTCACCAACATCTGTGCGCTACCCGAGAACAGCGCGAGCGAAAACGACCTGCGATAAGTTCAGCGACCCACTAGCGTCAGCGGAGACGGAGCGCCGTCTGCAGAGTATGTAATCATTTATTTGCTTTCTATAAGAATATATATCACACTTCATTGTTATTCCTATAATTCCTGTGTACAATCTTATTCAAACTCCTCTTATCTTCCTATTCCCCGGTAAGTATAGTCAAGGTAGGCCTTATCCCTTTGATAAAAGTAAGAATCCGGTAAATCATTCCAACTGCTCGGGGTGATTTAAGGAAAGCTCCTTTCAGGACGTAACAGGTATTTACCCTTACTACCACTTATTTCTTTTCGCGAGAGTGCCATTTCATGTGAACTCTGACACTTTTTGGAGTAACATTTTGGATTTTGTTGGAACTTGGATATGTTGTAGTCTTTGTTGATATATACACGTGTGAAAGGATTTTTCAAAATTTAAAAAAATGTGAATCTTACCGCTTTTTGGAATGGATAGTGCTGACTCTTTTCCAATAAATTATAACTTTTTAATTAAGAAACTGATCAAAATGAGCTTTTGGAAGCACACAGGCAAGATATAACTTTTATGGCAATTGTTCTAGAGTCTAGACAAATACAATTTTCACAAAATACGAACCGTTTAAAAAATTTGAAAAAGTGAGGATATAGCCCTGTTTCTCCTCTTTATGGGCACGTTTTAAAGACTATGAACACTTTAAAATTGACCAAATGAAAATTAATTGAACCTGAAGCTGCATCACCAACACCTACTCGACTGGCTGAGCCGTGCGGTAGGGTGGGGTAGGACTAAAATTCCGGCAGGTAAAAAGTCCCAACTTCAAAATCTCTTTTTCTAAACAATTTATTGAGTTTCGCAGTGTACTATATAAAAAGGCGAGAAGGAACGTAGGTGCCCACAGAGTCGGCAGTTGCTCTTGGACGGTCATCCGAATTACACGACGCCTTCGTTACTTTACGTATCGAAAACTAAAAGGAATACGTCGTATTTATTATTTTATACCAAGGAAACCACAGTTTAAAAGCGTATCAGCAAAGTACGTTAAGATGGTATGTTCCTTTAGTAACGTGTGCATGATATTAGGGTTCCGATAGAGGTCGTTCGATAAGTAGCTGTGTTGTTATCTCGCTCTGTATTTATCGGCCTTTTAACTGAGTTTTGCTCCAATTTCGCGCTTCAGTGTCTTGTGCCCGTGTGGATCCGGTGTATATTTATTAACGTCTGCTGTGCTGTGCTGTAAATCTCTGTATTAAATGGATTATCTCACTTCTTATTCGTCGTTGCCTTCCTTGGCTAACTCTGTGGATTGCCGTTACTGTTTATGTGAGGTTTTTTCTGGTGCTTCGTGGTTACGGGCAAGGAATCAGTTGTCTTAATTAGTGACATCTATTATCTCGGTGTTCAAACTATCGTGGATAACTGTCTTTATCGGTATGGCTCGCTGTCCCATGTGCTCCAAATTTTTGCCGAAATCCGGTACCTGCACAGGCTGTGGTTGCACCTCATCGCAGGTGCTCTGGGGGTTTTAATTCCATTCCTGGACAGTCGTTAGACTTGTACACACAGCCTTCTCAGGTGCCTCTGTCTCCGGATCTGCAAAATATTTATACCAGCTTGCAGGAAATAATTGCTAAGCTGAATACTCTTGATGACTTAATTGCCTGGGTGAATGTGTGTACCAACTCGGTGAATACCTTGCGCTCTTCAGTCTCTGACATTGCTGCGCGCGTCAACACCTTCTTGAACGACGTCTTACGGCTATTGAGCAATCACAATCTATTGCCACTACAACTGGGGCTGCTGCTTCTATTTCTGTCTCTTCCTGCGCCTTTTGAGGATGTGACTAGGAGAATAGCGCGTATTGAGCGGTCCAATAGGGATCATGAGCAGGTCATATTTGGAATTCCTAGTAATGCTAACAAAGGACCGCTCCAGGTGATCACGAGAATTGCTGAAGCTATAAAGGTGCCTTTTACACCGTCAGATGTCTCCTCTACGTTGTGGCTCAAGAACTCCAATGCTGCCTTCAAGACGCTCATTATCTCGTTTACCTCTACACTTATTCGCGATGACTGGATCTCGAAAAAGCGTGTGAAGAAGGACCTGCGGGCTGTGGAAATTGTCCCTTCCTGTCCGAACACGTTAGTCTATATTAATGAACGCTCCACGGCCAGTGAGCGCAACACTCTGAAGGAAGCGAAGAAGATGGTTAAGGAGTACAATTTTAAATATGTATGGATGAGGCGTGGTATCATTTACATAAAAAAAGTTGATGCCTCTAAGACCACCCAATTCTCGTCGCCATCGGATCTCAACAAGGAGCAATGACTTGTGTCTCGTCAGAACCGGCTTCCTGATGGTCCTTCTGCTGGACTCTCTACCGGTGATCTACGTGGCTTATTGTCTATGGGGTCTTTGGCTTTTGGTTCCTCGGATGAAATCTCTGCACTTGCTACTCCGTCTATGGTCACCTCTACTGTCTTCTCTACGCTCTCAGATCTACTAAGTGCTAATTCTAGTTCTCTCTCTGTTGCGCATATAAATGTTCGTTTTTTGACTGCTCACTTCTCTGGCTTAACTGATCTTTTGCATGATTACAAGTTTGATGTAATAGCGCTTAGTGAAACCTAGCTGTGTACCATGGATAACTCCGTGTCTTTATATATACCTGGATACATACTTATTCGTTCTGACCGGTGCTCTGACTCCCTCTCTCGTGGAGGCGGTACGGCTCTATATATTAACTCTAGCTTTCATTGTTCTAGTATCTTTAATACATTTCCCGACAACCTTTTTTCCAACAGCTTATTTGATGTATCTGGTGTTCTTATAAGTGTTAATCACAGTCGTCTGGCAATACTTTCTATTTATCGTCCGCCTAGCTGTCCCATCACGTCTTTAAAAAATTTGGAACTTTTTCTCACGGATATTTCTTGCTACGTTGATCGCATAGTATGCCTAGATGATTTTAATGTCAATTTCAATAACACTAGCAATTCAGATCTACATTGCATTCATAGTATAATGTCTATTCTATCTTTAAAGCAAATCATTGCTGAACCAACACGGATTACGCAAACTTCGTCAACCTTGCTTGACCTGATCTTAGTCAGTAGTGATGTGGACGTGGTCTCTTCGGGTGTATATGATATAAGTCACATTAGTGATAATTGTTTAATATATGCCCTCTTTGATATTCCTAAGACACGTATGCGACAGCGTTATGTTTTGAGTCGAGACCTAAATAGCATCCCTGTTGAGCGCTTCCGTATCGCTGCTGAGCAGGTCAATTGGGAGTCCCTCCATAACTTGGATACTACGGACTCCAAAGCTGAAGCGTTTACTACGTTAATTACTGCTCTATTTGATCAGTTCGCGTCTGTGCGTCTAAAGCGTGTCTCGAAGACTCCCATGCTGTGGCTCACACCTACTGTCAAAAAGCTTATGAACCTGCGTAATCGTGCGCTAACCAAGTATAGGAGATTTGGAACGGCAACTGCTTGGGATTACTACAAATTGCTTCGGAACCTCGCCAATTCCTCTATTCGTACGGAGAAGCGACTATATTTCAAGAATCTTTTCCGTTTCGGCTCCTCTAAAAGCTTCTGGCACTTTCTCTCTACTGCTGGGTTTCACAGGCCTTCACATTCCTCCTCTGTTCCTGATTCTTTTCCGGATCCCTCTGCTATTAATAATCACTTTCTCGATTCTCTACCTTCTACCTCTGTGTCTCCTGAGCTCATTTCCTATTATTTATCCCAGACGAGTGAGTCCTCTGCTTCCTCTAGCTTAAATTTTGCACCTTTCTCATTAGGCGATCTTTACTCTGTTTTCAAAGGCATAAAACTTACCTCCTCCAACCCCTATGATATTTCTGGCATCATGATATTTAATTGTGTTCCTTACTGTCTTGATTCTCTTCTACATATCTTCAACTCTGCTGTCCTATCCGGGTCCTTCCCCGCTGCTTGGAAGCATTCCTTTGTCTATCCTATTCCCAAGTCTGCTAATGCCACCACCCTTGATTCTTTTCGTCCTATTTCTCTTATGCCTTTCCTTTCCAAGGTTCTTGAAAAGCTTTGTTTTGCACAACTGCTGAGGCACTTTGACTCATGCAACGCTATTCCGCCTTTTCAGTCTGGCTTTCGTAGAGGTTATAGTACGAGCACTGCCTTGCTCCACATCTCGGATACTGTTCTTCGTGCATTTGACTCGCGCCGCTTAACTTGTATCACGTCTTTGGATTTCTCAAAAGCGTTTGATACAATTGATCACAACTTGCTAGGTGCCAAGTTAAGTTATCTTGGACTGTCGCCTAGTACTTTGTTATTTCTCAAATCTTATCTTTCATCGCGCACTCAGCAGGTTGTACTCAAACGCTCTTTACCTCTAATTTCGACTATTAGACAGACTTCTCGTGGAGTTCCGCAATGCTCTGTGCTAGGTCCACTTCTGTTCAGTATCCACGTGAGTGATCTGCCTGAAGTATGTAATCATTGTCAAGCTTATATGTATGCGGACGACACCCAGCTCATTAAGGTTTTTGATCCCAACTGTGCTGATCTAGCTAAAGCAGAAATTGAAGTTGATTTACGACGACTTATTCACTGGTCTGACTCTCTTGGCCTTCAGCTTAATTCAACCAAAACCACTGTTCTTGTTGCTGGTTTTCCTATCTTCCTCAGTAACCTGTCCTCTTTTGACATATCCTTTGGCTCCTCTGTCCTTGGTGTACAACCTGTGTTAAAAAACTTAGGTGTGACCTTTGATCCTCATTGGTGTTTTGACCGTCATGTTGCTGTGTTATGTCGATCTGCCTTCTCTCGCATGCGCTCCCTTTACCCTTCACGTCGTATATTGTCTACTAACACAAAGCTCTTGTTATGTCAAGCCTTAATTATTTCCATTTTTGATTATGCTGATGTAGTGTATGGTCCGTGTCTTTCCTCTTCACTTTTGTCTGTTGTCCAACGTGTGCAGAACTCATGTCTCCGTTTCTCTTATAATGTTCGTAAGTACGAACATAACGCCTTCTTTCCAACGTTCTGGCTGGCTAAAGATGAAGCAGAGATGGATTTTCCATCTCTGCCGTCTTGTCTATAAGATACTTGCAACAGGTACGCCGAAGTATCTGTACGATCTGCTGCGCTCCAATTTGTCCATGCGCTCTAGCGACTCTATGACAACGAGACGCTGTTTCGATTTG
The DNA here is from genome assembly GCA_963971345.1 of Andrena flavipes. Lineage (NCBI taxonomy): Eukaryota > Metazoa > Arthropoda > Insecta > Hymenoptera > Andrenidae > Andrena > Andrena flavipes. Next base: position 39,527,093 of record OZ020479.1, on the reverse strand, counting down.
TCTGTGCCTCACCATCGCTCTTGTAAATTCACTGCGTCCTTCTCCTACATATCCTCCTATTATTATAACCACATCCCGTCTAATATACGTTCTCTGTCATCGTTTGCTGCATTTAAGCTGAGTGCTCGTTCTTTCATTCTCTCGCGGTTCCCTATGTAAATGGCTTTTTCTTATGCTTACCCTGTTCTTAGCTATTTTATTTTATTGTATTTAGTGTTAGTCTATTTGTTCTCTTTCATTTTTTATTTATCAACTACTTTTTAGGTTAAGTTGTAGAGCAGCAGTTAATGCTGAACCTCGCCTACTCTCCATTGTAATTTTAATTGTAATGGTGCAATAAAGACATTTAATAATAATAATAATTAATAATATTATTAATCGCTGAATGACAATCTTTTCTAACGTATATAAGGTAAACCCGGGTGACGCGGTCGGGTCGGAGAGTTAGTCGAGTCGCTATATTTCAGACTCTGTACGTAAAAATGCGTTAAAGTGCAGACCAATTCCTTCTCTAGAATCCAAACAGCTGAATGAATAGCATAATTTCGCTTCCTTCTGTGTTTTTCTTGATTTATAGGCTTTAAAATTTAAATCGGGGTTACATTTAACCTCTTTTGTCAAACAGCGATTGTACAGACTCGTATTTCAAATATACTTCTAAGTTTATTTTCGTTTAATATTTGGGATAATAAGATAGTAGAGACATTGAGGGACAATGCTGCCAAAGTATTTGGCCGTATCAACTCTTCCTGTCAAAGCTAACGAGAAGACCATCTGTTGCGGCAGTCTAGTGTGAGTCCTGAATTTTAATTTCGAAACTCTAGTTGAGCGTCCCTTCCCCTTCGGGGGTCGTACCCCCCAGGTTGTGCTACCTTGTCGAGGTCTGGGGGCTCGACTAAGCGCTTAGTTGCTAACAGCACGTGTTACCCACTTGTTTCACGCGGTTCCTACCATACCGACGGTCGGTAATTGCCACGCCCTTAGCTGGCGTCCACCGTTGTTGTTGAATTAAATTCAGTGATTCTTGTGCTCTGAGCTATCCGAAAGAGCTGGTCCTTCGAGCCGGATAAAGAACTGTTCGTCGAAATTGTCGGAGGTCATTCCTTCCCTGGCCAGACCAGTGGCAATCCCACCGCCTCACAGGCATTCAAGTAAACATCTGGTCCTTCGAGCCGGATCCCCAGGGATTTACGACTTCCACTGCTCCGTCTACCCCCCTCCACGTCCCGCCAGTACCTTCTGGTAGCTATAAAGCAGGCGACGAGCCTGAGCCCAGCCTCAGTTGGATCTCCCTGTCTGAAGAGGACGGTCGTCTTACGACTGGTTGCGCAGCCTTACAACCTGTCGCCATGGAGAGTGGACTTGATACTTTTGAACATACTGTTCAAGGGGGGGAGGATGTTGCGGCAGTCTAGCAGCTCTTTCGGATAGCTCAGAGCACAAGAATCACTGAATTTAACTCAACAACAACGGTGGACGCCAGCTAAGGGCGTGGCACTTACCGACCGTCGGTATGGTAGGAACCGCGTGAAACAAGTGGGTAACACGTGCTGTTAGCAACGGTAGCACAACCTGGGGGGTACGACCCCCGAAGGGGAAGGGACGCTCAACTAGAGTTTCGAAATTAAAATTCAGGACTCACACTAGACTGCCGCAACACCATCTCTCGCTGCAGAAAGGAGAGATGGCCGAGTTATGATTTCTTTATTATTTTTGTTTATTTTTTATTTTTTATTATTGTTTTATTATTATTTTTGTTTATTTTTTTTATTATTGTTTTATTATTATTTTTGTTTATTTAGTTTATTTCTTCCCTTTGTATTCAGTTGTCTTGCTAATCACCAGCAGATAGTACACATTTTCTTTGATGTGTTCATTACTTGTTTAGCGTAAACAAATTAAATATCAATAAATTTGTAATTGTATTCACTCATAAATAATTCTGCTATATCGTTTGTTAATTTTCCATGAATAATTATGTCAGTAGTCTCTGCCAACGACGAAAACCGTTCCTCCCGGCACCTCGGGAGAGGTGGTCAGATGTCATGACTTTGGTTTTCAACCTGATTTACAGTAAATATTGTCTAAAACGAATATCGACCAGTTTTTCTGAATCAGCATAAAATTCTGAACATATAGGTTTGTTCTGATAAAATAAGTAATGTTTATATTAGTTTTAATAGCCATATTATATTAGGTCGACCGCGTCACCCGGGTTTACCCTATAGCAGGAGGAGGCCATTGCGTCCCAAGCAGCCCGGTCTCTCGTCATGCGACGCACGACTGTCGGCAGCGAGAGATCCGGGCCTAGCTGCGCCTCAAGGACACGGCGATCATCGATCCACTCCCGGCATCTTGCCAGGGTGTGGTCCGCCGTGTCCTCGTCGCCCGAGTCGCAGCTGAAGCACCGCGACGACTCCTCCCGCCCTATGCGAAGCAGATAGATGCCGAAACAGCCGACACCTGTCATGATCTCCGTCAGGCGGAAGGTAAGCCTGCCATACCTGCGCCCTACCCATTCGTCCATAATGGGCAGAAGCGCTCCGACAATGCGACCCTCCCGATGTTCGGGAAGGGCCAACCATTCGAGCCATTTAGCTTCCATGCGTCGTCGGGCCTGGCCCCGCACCACTTCTTATCCGCCGGCCATCGGGCCCCCAGCTTCGCGGAGATCTCGGACGGCAGAATAAACTTCTGCCTCCATCTCCGCGAGCAGATGGAACAGGGGGGACCCGGCCAAAGCGGACAGTTCGGCGTGTGACACCGTGCGATGTGCTCGCACGGATTGGAGGACCGCTCGACGATGAACTCTAGCGAGTAGCTCACGTCCGATGCGGCAGCCCCCCAGGTCACCGGCCCATATAGGCGGGCCGTACAGCGCCATGGACCGGATGACCGTCACATATAGCCGCCGAACGCCCTCGTGCGGACCCCCCAGGTTGGGCATGATACGCCGGTAGGAGAAGACTTGCTTCTCCAACCTGGGGGCGAGGGCCTTGTAGTGGCGCCAGTAGGTGTCCAGGGTCAGACCGAGATATCTCATCGATCGGCCGACCCTGATGCAGGCATCCCCGAACCTCAGGGACGCTCTGTTGGGGACACCGCTCCCAACCCCGTCTGCGAGCCACATGGCCTCGGTTTTTTCCAAGGCCACTCGCAGACCGAGCGTCCCGATCGAGGTGATGACGCGTCGCAGTGCTATCTCTGCGAGGCTGATCGCGTCCCTCCACTTTTGCCCGGAGGCCACCACCAGAGTGTCGTCGGCGTAGCATACCAACGAGACGTAGGCTAAGTTCCATAGCAGGGGTCCCAGGACGGACCCCTGCGGAACGCCGCGGTGCACCGGAGCCACCTCTTCCCCCTCCCGGCCGACGTACGACACCACGCGGCCGCGGAGATAGTCCCGGACCAGGCAGCGAAGGTAGAGCGGGACATTATGATAGAGCAATGCCCGCTCGATCGCCGCCCAGGAGACGGTGTTAAAGGCGTTCGATATGTCGAGCGAAATCGCCACGCTCACACCGCCTCCCTCGACCGCCCGGCGCGACAGCGATCGCACGAGATGTATCGCATCGATTGTCGATCGCTGCCGCCTGAAGCCGAATTGGCGGTCGGACAGGTCCGGGCCCACGGCCTCCAGGTGTGCGCACAGGCGGGCAGCAATAATGCGCTCTAAGAGCTTGCCCGCCTCGTCCAGGAGGCAGTTCGGCCTGTATGCCGAAGGTGACACCGCGGGTTTACCGGGCTTCCGGAGGAGGACCAGCCTCGCTTCTTTCCACGCAGGGGGGAATCTGCCGGATCTCAGGACGGCGTCGAACAGACGCCTGAGACCAGTTCCTAGGGCGCTCAACGCGCAGGCCCAAACTCGCCCGGGCACACCGTCGGGACCTGGAGCCGCGTTCCTCTGGCGCATGCGCAGCACAGAGGACGCGAACTCCTCGTCGTGAACTCCGACGCCTGACCCCAGAGGCGTCGGAGGTATCCGCGCCCCTGAACAACCATTGATCCCCGGACTCGTCGGCGCCACCCTCCCCGTGTATCGGAGGAGGGGGAAAAAGCGCCTCTAGAACTTGTTCCAGGAGCCGGGAATCTAGACCCTCCGTTACCGGGGGCGCCCAAGGACCGAGCTTGACGGACACGGCTTTGTACGGGCGCCCCCAAGGGTTCTCGTTGAGGGTCGCAACGAATTCCCGAAAGGACTGATCTTTAGCCCGGGCTATGGTTCCGCGAAGTTCTCTGCGCGCCGCCGAAAAGGCGGAGCGCAACTCGCGGAGCCGTTCCTCCGAGACCCGCCGTCGGTCCTGTCGACGGGCCTTGGTGTACTGGCGTCTGGCTGTGAGATTAGCCGCGCGGAGATCCGCGATCTCGGCTGACCACCAGTACACCGTCCTCCGACCCCCACCTGGCGGCCCGGTCCGCGGCATGGTGGCGTCACAAATTGACTGTAACGCCTGCCGGAACCAAAGCGCGCCAGCAACGGGGTCATCGAGGAGGCCAGGAGACGACGGAGGAAGCGAGTTGGGCCGCTTCAGCGTCTAGCTGCGTGAGCGCCCATCGCGGGGGATGCCTACCGACTCGGAGAGGAGGCGGGGGGACGGAGGTGGCCAGCATCACATACATGTGATCAGATGCCGGCTCGCAATCCTCCGCCACCCAGCAGTCAGACGTTTTAGCGGCGGCCGCGGGGTTAACCCAGATGAGGTCGATTACCGACTCACCCCGCGGGCCGCGGTACGTAGTGACTGCATGGGGTTTCTTAAGCGAGAACCCCATCGCCTCCGTTCACTCGAGTAACACTTCGCCCCTGGAGTCTGTTCTGGGAGCACCCCACTCGACGGCGTGGGCGTTGAAGTCTCCCAGAAGTATGACGGGCTGAGCTCTCTGGGGAACTATAAATGTCCCCAGCTCGTGTAGCCGGTCCTCGAACTCCGGGACGGTGAGTCTCGGCGCGAAGTAGCATCCCACCGCGAGGAATTCCCCCCATTGCACGGCCATCCAGCCTCTGCCGTGTCGGGCGACCGAACACGGCAGGGCTTCCCTATCCACCCCCCACATCATCGCCACCTGCCGATCGGGATTTGTGGACCGAAAACATCGGTCCTCCAACGGATACGGCTCGGCCGCGATGACCAGCCCGACCCCCAACTCCAAGCGAGCCTGCTGTAGCAGGTCGTGCGCTCGCATGGAGTGGTTGAGGTTAGCGAGCAGGATCGGCGGGCCTCTGGGCATTACGGAGCCCTGTCAGCGGCCTCCACCGGATACTGCTCGGGTCGGGCTGCGACCCCCGTCTGCTCGGGGGCCCCGACGACGCTTTCCGCGGCGGGGGAAATGAGCCCCCCGTCGTACGACACGGCGACTGATTGGGCGAGGAGTAGCGCCTCCGCGTCGTCGCTCGCCGCCTGTCTTTCTTTTTCCTGGATCCTTCTCGGGGAGAGCCCCCGGGCGAAGACGGCGTCGAGAGCGCGTCCGAAGAGGCCCCGGGCTCCTCGCGGGCCTTTCTCTTGCCCGCGCCGGATTTGGCCGCCGAGGTGGAGACCAATACACCGGTCTCCATAGGCTCGGCGGACGCGGGCTGGAGGGGCGGCGCCATTCGGGACGCCGCCAACGCGGAAGATTCCGCACTTCCCGAACTCTCCCTAACCCTCACCCTCCTCCCCTTCTTGCTGGACGCAGGGGGGGCTTACAGGCAGGGCCCTCCATCCGGTGCTCGCCGGGCAGTCCCGCGCCGGTGCATGAGGGGCATTTGGGGACGGTGGCGCAATGCCGCGCCATGTGTCCCTCTACCCCGCACCGGTAGCAGAGGAGGCGTCGGCTCTCCGGGCTGGTACATTTGGCTTGAACATGGCCAAATTCCAGACACCGGAAGCATTGGAACCTCCTCTGTGCGAGCGGCGCAACTCGTGCGGCGAGGGAGTTTATAATGATTCTCCCCGCCTTGACGAGCACGGACGCCGCCCCTGCGGGAGCGCGCACCCAGGGGGAAAATAGCCCTGCCGGGTCCCGTCGCTTCTCGCCGATCGTTACATCGGTCGGCGAGCATCCCCCTGCGTTGCAAACGTGGCGTGGACCGCCTCCTCCGACGCCAGCTCTGTTAGGCCATTCAGCCGGAACTCGGCCATTTTCTGGGGGCAGTGGACTTTGATGCCCGTGCCCCCGAGCTGCTCCTCGAGCTTGGCCTTTAAGGCCGCAGCTCTGGCCGAGTCCTGTGCCCCCGGGATTTCCAAAACAAGCCCCCCGGTGACGGCGCGCCTCGGTCGCATCGATGCGATGCCGAGGTCGGCGACCTTGATGGCCGCCATCGCGCCGGTGATCCGCGTAGAAAAATCTTGTTCCCCTCCAGCCGGGGCGATAATGGCTACCGCCGCGGATCTGGGGAGACGCGGAATCGCGACCGGGGCTCTCCCGGGAGCACCCGACTGTCGGGGAGCCGGCGTCGAGGTGCCTCTCCCCTTTGTTATAACGGCATCTCCGCCCGCCGCCGCCTTCGCCGCCTTCGTTGCCTTGCGGCCGAGGACCCGCGCCCATGTGCCCTCGTTGGTGCTGCGGGGCGCAGGTGGGGCAGCTCGCTCGCGGGGGGCGCTGGAAACTGGCGCTGTCACCCCCGCGTTGGCTGTTTTGGCCTCCCCCGCAGCCGCAACGCGAGAACCCCCGGAACGTTTAACCACGGGAAACCACGGGAGTGCCCCGTGCCGCTCCCTTCTTCTTCTTCTTCCTGCCGCCGCCGGCAGATGCCAGAACAGGAGCCGGTGGGGCCGGAGGGGCCGCAGTCCTCCCCGTACCGGGGGAGGCGAACATAGGGGAGGGAGGAATAATCCCCCCCGCGGGCTCAGCCTCTTGCCCGTTAGCGGGACGCCTCTCCCGTTTCCTTTCTTTTCGGGACGGGGCTTTGACTGCGTCCGCGAAAGATTTTTTGCCGATCTTGGCCCATTCGCGGGCAAAGGCGGTCGACGGGTCGGCCGGCTTCGGCGATGGCTCGCTCCGGTCGATAACACTGCCCAGGTGGAGGAGGAGTCCCTCCACCCTCCCTTCTAACTCCTCCGTGCGACGGAGCACGACGTCCCATGGCTGCGCCGAGGTCTTGGCGCCGGCGTCGCTCGACGTGAGCTCCGCCGAGGGAGGGTGGGGGGACGTCACTCTCCTCCTCTTCCTCCCTCTTGTAGTTGGCGGCGCGTCGCGGACGGGGGAGGATCTCGCCGCCGAAGAGGGGCCCGGCACGGGCTCCACCTCCACCTGGACGCATGAGTCGGACCAGGGGGGCACGCAAGAGGGAAGGAGCTCCCTGCGGGTGGGGACTGGGACGGCGGAATTGAAGGACAGAGTCTCCGTCTCTGTCACGTCCACGCCGGCCACATCCGCGCGCGTCTTCAGGCGCGCGTATTTCCCCCTCAGGAACTCCAGTTCCCGCTCCCTGGTATGGAGGGATTCTCCCAGGGAGTGCGCCTGCTCCGTCAGGACGCGCACCTGCGTAGAGAGCTTATGTGATCTACGCTCCCACGCTTCCTGACGGACCACTACTTCCCGTGCCGGTTTATCGGGGGTTTCCCCCCTCTCGGCCCTCCCGAGGAGTTCGGCCGCAACGGCGGACGCGCGACGGATGGCTATCCTGATGGCCCGCACGTCCGTCCATTTCATGCGGGACGCCTGGCAGACGATTGCGGCGACCGCGTTGGGCCTGCTGCCCGAGGCCGCCGGCCGAGAGTGTGTCCGACCAGTCTCGGAGCTCGGCCCTGCCGGGGAGGGCCTTCATCCCGGGCCCGAGCCTACTGGGGATCGTCCAGACCCCAGGCTTTCTGCCGCGTTTGCCCGGGACAAAGTCGGGCCTCGCACCCCCGTCGGTGCCGCCGTCGGAGGATGGCAGGGGAGCGTCCATGCGGCTCCCCCCGCTGGCGCGACCGGCAACCCCCTCCCCGGCGCGGTCTTCGTCCGCGTCCGTCGACGCGATACGGCGCACGGCCCCCCCACGTCTGACATTCCGCGGGGTCTCGTCCTCGGAACCGGAGGCTCCGTCAGTCGCGGCCGAGGCGTCGACCTCCATTGCCTCCGTGACGCCGGAGGCTCGTGGGACTACCCCCTTTCCCTCCTCCTCCTCCTCGTCGGAGGAGAGGACCATGACGCGCCCTGAGCACGGCCCGAGCGCGTCACATCTCTCCAGGACGACGCGGGCCTCGTCCGTCGCGGTGACGGAGACGGCTCCAGGAGTCAGCCGCCCCATTAGCTGGGTCACTTCCTTGTGGAGCCCCAGCAGCTCCCGCACCTGTTCGGAGGTTTTAATCTCCACACTCCTCACATAAGACACCCCCCTGGTGTTACGGGGTGCCGCACGCGAAGCGCCCTCAGCCCGAGCGAGGGTGACCTCCCCCGTCTCCGTAGGGCCTCTGCCGCACTTAGCGTCGCCGTCTCCCCTCCGGAACTCGCCCCTGTGATTCCGGCCAGCAGGAACGAGGAGACACCCGGCGTCTCCCCGCCCGTAACGCGGCCGACCGCGGCACTCGCGACCGGGTGGTCGTCGCGGGAAATGGTTGGATTACCACCCCCGCTAATAACACCCAACTCCAGCGCCTCCTCCTCCCTCCCATCCTGGCCAGCCACCCGCGAACTCGCGATCGAGAACTGGTCCAGGAATGAGGCCGGCGACCCGCACGAAGCGATCGTACGCCGGTCCTCGGTACGCTCCAGCGATGTAATCTTCCATAACGGTCCCACGAATAACCGCTTGGAAGGGTCGCGCAACGGTAGAGGCGGCTTGCCGTTGCGAAGCCATTATGCCCGGACCCCTAAGGGCACGGGCTACGTCTGGGGGCGGCAGGTACCAGACGGATCTTGGTTAGGCGGAGCATTACCCTCTCCGCCCACGTGCCCCCTCAGACTGAGGGGAACACGTGCCCCGGCACCACCAATGGGGCTCAGGGTTGGGGATTAGATTATAGAGGCTTTTCCGTGTCTCGCGACCCAGCCGGTTAAAGGTCCACGCACACATATCCTTTCCGTTTCAGTTCCGTGTCAGTTGCGTGGTCGTAAAAGGTATTGGTTGCTGGTTTTGGAATGGAGCAGCGCACACGTATCAGTTCCGTGACATTCGATGGGCTCTCCGTACCCGTCAATTCCGGACCGTGGGAATCAGTGTTAAAAAATAACGTAGGCGTGCTTTGCAATGGAGCAGGGCACACTTCTCCGTGTCAGGACTGTCAGCAGATGTCAGTGTAGAACCTCTATCCGTTCGGTGAAACTAGAATTTGGTTGCCAACGATATTTTGGGCATTTAGACTGACGGAGTCCTGAAATCACGGAAAGGTCGACCTTTTTTTATGACCGTGAAAAATGTTCTCGGGTCGAAGCTCTTGCACCACGCGCTTCAGGGGTCCTAGACCCTAGAGTCATAAAGACAAGGACAGCAATAGGCCACTCAGTAATGAAAATAGGAATTCTATAATTAATATTAGATCTCCATACAAATACCACCAAAGGATTGCTGGAGTTTTTGCAATGAAAATTATACTAAACATGATATAATTCTGATCATTATTAATGATTGTAATGAAAAGAGTGTTGTATTTGAATTTTGTGTGGTAAGATAGAGGGTATGATCGGATGCATGCATACTGGGTGTTAGGGAAAAGCTGGATGTGCGTTTCAACAGGGCGTGCAAACTTTAGAGCGTTTTTCACACGGCGATACATGCATCGCGACACGTGTATGATGCGTATCGATTTTCAATTGATCATTATAGCTTCCATAAGAACCGTTCTCACGACGATTCTCGTATCGCGATACTGATTTTGTGTACCCCGCATACTTTTTGTTTGAAGTCGACAGATGAAATGTGGAAACGAGCGAACTCTTTCACAGGGCGCGGGGCGAAACACGTATCGCGCTACGTGTCGATCATTTGTTCTTGAATAAAAAATATCTTCTCGTATCCCACACATTTTTGGACAAAATATTTCTCTGAAGAAATGAATGAGATTGAAGCGTTATCTATTTAGATTATACACGAAAGATGTAGTAATAAACGAGCGAAGAGGAAACATTGGATTCATCCCATAAACAGCATTAGACATTAAAAGGGAACTTTTCATGTATTAGTTATTTCATGAACTTCTAAAATCTACATGATTTAGAATATCTGCCACCTCGCCACGTGCCGTGTGAAAGGGTTCAACCGTTACAACGTTTCGTTTGCCGACTTCATACGAAAGATATCGTGCGGCCAACGTTTGCGGGATACACGAAATCAGTATCACGATACGAGAGTTGTTCTGTGAACGCTTCTATAAACAATGTATAATCGATGTCCACCATACACGTGTCATACGTGTATCGCCGTGCGAATGAAATCGTAGACAGTTCACGATACAAGTATCGCACACATGTATCCCCGTGGGAAAGAGCTCTTCAGTTGCAACATAATTGCGTAATACACATACCTATGTACCTTTTGGTACGTGGAAGTGGTTGGGAAATTTCAAAATCTATTCCGTTTGTATAAACGTAATATTGCATTGTTTATATTCAATAAACTTGGTGTTCGTCAAATTGGAGACGGATCTCTTATCGATTGAGTATATACACGCACTCGAATATGAGAACAAAAGCACGCGTTGACGTATTGCGTGCGAGAAAAGTACGATTAGTCCTAACCTAACCAATCGCACCTGCATCCTTCCCAAACGGACTTGTGTACCACACGTGGTTCCCAAAATTTCATCAGGCTGATCGGCCAGAGCATTTGGCCAGGGTCGCGGTTTATGACCGTACCTATTGTCATGCGAATCGATGGTGAACAACCGTGCGAACTGGTGCGAAGTCACCACGGTACCAAGCACCAACACAGCAATATACGGATGAAGGAGTTACGCCACCATGAAAGTTTTGAAAAATTGATTGTTTTTTTCTTGCATTTTTTCTTATTACGTAAAGTTTTAAGAATAATTTAAGTCATGGTAGACACAAAAAATCCCCAAAATAGCCGCGTTATAGACTTTAAACAAGCCGCGGATGTCGATATTCCGCAGCAGGTAGCGACCACTCTATTTTTCTTCTTTTGCGTTTTTCTGGAAATTACATTTTCAAAGATGATATATGAAATATCTCAAAAACTATTTGTCCGATTGATTTCAAACTTGGGACGCATATTCTTAATGATATTATCTACAATGTAGCATATAATTTTTTTCATGCGATGACCCATTCGTATATAATACTTAAATGTTTTAAGTTCGAATTTGTTACATGAAAAACGAATAATTTTCTTCACCTTGCTCTCATTTGTGCAATAAATTTTTTTCTCAAATCCGTATGCTACATTGTAGGTATTTTATTAAGGAACACAAAAATCATCATGTTTTTCATTTCAGATGAACCTGGGCGTTCTAATTTGTTATATCAATTACGCGTGTAACGGCGGACGAGCTTCGCGGGACAACAAATAACTCGGTCCTTTTTAATATTTCTGTACAGTATCTTGTTACGTCCTGAAGGGACTTTTCAATAAATCATTCCGAGCGGCTGGAATGATCTATCGGGTTCTTACTCTGTTTAAGTGCTAAGGCACACCTTGACTATACTTACCGGGGAAGGATATAGAGAAAAGGGGGTTCAATCAATGGTTTACTCGGAAATTGAGGATAAAACATAAGAGTTAAATATATTCTTGATAAGATAGAGTCTGCTTACATACCCTTGGGACGGCGCTCCGTCCCAGCTGTCGCTCGCTGTGCTCTCGGGTAGCACGCGGCACGCTTGCCGTCTAAGGTTTCGCTCGCTCTCGGGGTCTCTGGCCCGAGCGTAGGTCGTGGTCGCTCGCTGTGCTCTCGGATGGCACTCGGAAGGCGGTGAACTGACGCCCGTCGTACCGCACTGTCTCTAAACGTCGGATAATAACGCGGTCCTACGTCGGTCACGATTGACGCGAAGGGCTCTCCCGGCTAGGCCGTTCTCGGTATGTCGGATGGAGTTACTCTTCGGACGAATTACTATCGGCCGATCGTGCTTCGCGGAATCTATCCGGAGACGGGGTCGCGGTATCTGGACGGTCCTTTAGTCAGTCGCGACTTCCTCGTTCGAGCTCCCGAATTCGAATCACCAATCCTTCCTCATCGATCCCGATTCTCGGCCGCGCCTCGATCAATCCTCGCGATTGGGGGAAACTGCCCCGTCGGCAGTCGTCGCTCGCCGCACGCGTCGGAAATTCCCGGGCCCGGGCTGCAGAAGGTCACGTTGTCCCTACTGTCGCTACGCGGCTCAGCGCAACGTGACTGGCACGCGCGAGGCGATTCCGCTGAATCGCCGTTTACGGAGTAAAGCGACGCGCGGACAGCAAGCACGGGAAAAGGGCCTGAAGGGCCCATGTAACACCTCCCTACCCAGACATGAAATGGTCTCGAGAGGCCATTTCATGGACACGCGCGAAGCTGTCATCGCGTACGCTTTACTTCACCACTTAAAATTATGCTTAACTATTCGCTCGCTATTAAGACTAAGGGGGACGTAAGGGGATAACCATAAATGAGACATTATTAAGCGAGAAAAAAGAAACAATATATTGTTACAGCGAGAAAAAAAATACGTATGTATATGTATATAAGGGGAAAAAAATTAAGAAAAGAAAAGAAAAGAAAGGGGAATATTGATTCTGATGGTCCTGTGATTCGGGCGGCACCCTGCTGCGAATTTAGCAAAACGAAAAAAAAGTTACAACTTGATCGCCTCACTCCATGGTGATTACAAATTGTTGTGTAATTACCTAACGCTGAGGAGCTGTTATCGCTACTCCGCTCCTGCTGGGATGATCCAGGGAATGTCCCTGGGTTTGGGCGGCTCCAACGGGCGGGGTGCTTCCAATATCGGGAACGCTGGGAGATAACGCGGCTCGGTGTCCAATAGCGCCCTTATGCACCCAGTGCAGTTCCCGGGTGTGGTCCACTTCAGGTGCCGCCCTCGGCACCGTGCACATTTTGTAAGGTCGATGGCCCTTTTTTCTTCCACCAACCAGTGGACGGGGACTTTTCTAAAGTCCCCGAAATTTGTGGGTGGGTTCACCCATGCGCATGCTGCGCATATGGTCTGCGTCTTATATACCCAGACGCGGCCGTCCTCTCCGATGATTGATTGCTCCGGCCGCACGCACAATCGTCGCCCAAACGGCGCGTGTAAGTGGCGCGGCAGAACTGCCTCCGCCAGCGTCGCTCGCGTACAGTTGGTGTCGTTAAATCTCGGTATTGTTGCGTCCATTTTTTTTTTTTAGATTGGATATCACGTAAAATTTTGTATAACGACTGTGACTCGCTTCGCTTAAGTGCTATCTTATATGTTATTATCCCTACCACCTAATTTTCGCAGCAGAGCGCCTCGCGGGGTCGGTTCTTAGTCTAACGCGCGGGGGTTTTTGCTGCTATCAGCAAACTATGGTCTAGAATACTTCAAAGTACGGCTCGGAACCTGCGAAACTTCTCGCTCGCTCTACGTGGGTTCTCTCTCTTGTCCTCGTGGATGGTATAACGGGTAGGTCGTGAGGAAAAGATGTGATTGCAGGAGGACGGGGCCTGGAAATTATCTGAAGAGGAGGGCGGGGTGGTACCATTTCTATATTAACCTTTGTCTCTTTCCTTAAGGGCTCGCGATGTTGAGTGCGGCGTGCCCTCAAAAAACGGTATCTAATCCAGACAATAATGATTATCATGAAGGTTCCTCCCAGTCCTGGTAGTCCATAGGTGACGTATGTAGATAGATTTTCGGTTCGGTGGTGGGTGGCAATCTCCCTTGCCTGCCTTTCTATGTCATCTAATGCGATTTCAGTTGCCTTCGCATGAGAGTCTTGAAGAAACCCCTGTAATTCCTTTTCCTGATGGTCAGCCAATATTTTCACGTGATGTTCCGTAAGGGTAGGTAAGATTTCGGAAATATTTATGCCTATGGATGGTTTGTATATCGTTGTCAATGCTTCGGTACCGACTCCGGAAGCCCATATCTGATCGGTCCCGATCCGGCCTGGCAATCCCTCCTTAGTTGCAATATTCCAGCACCCTGGAGCATTTCGTATCCCGCCGCGTGCTTATTGCATTGTACCTGCAGTGCCAGGGTGCCCTTGACAGAATATAGCCAGGTGTTGGGTGCGACCATCTTCTTTAGGAAGGTTCGTCTTCCGGGAAGAGTTTGAATATTACAGCCAGGCCATTTGATGTTTTGTGGTTTTAATAAGGCATCCGTCTCGCAACAAGGTGCCTTTTCCAGATCTTGAAGTGGTACACTGAGTTCGCACATGTACATCCGATGGTGTTTCCTGCATCCTGTGATGTAGCTTTCGTCCGGCATGAAGTATTGTGCGTTGATTCGGCTGATTGCCATATACGGTGCTCTTGGTTTAATAAATATTGGGGCAGAGACATTGGTCGATATAGTTTGAAATGACGGGCAGGGTTGGATGTAATAGAGATCGAAAGGAATTCGGTCTAATAGGGGGATGTCGAGTGACAAAATGATTCGACCCTGTGAATAAGCTACGTTTAATTTGGTCACCCCTTATAACTGCTCGGAGTTTAATTCTTCCGTAGTCAGTGGGAATTCATAGGGCGTGGTTTCGCGGATTCGTTCGCAGGTCCGCGCTAGCTGACTCGGGGAAAGAACGGCCGGATGTAAGATACCGAGTTTCGCAAATGTGAGCGCGTCGGTGATCACGATCAGTGCGATCACGTATTCGTCCACGTGCCTGGTTAATAGGAATGTCCATGACGAAAAAGCTGATTCCAATTCTAATTTTGTTTCGCGCTCGTCCAATTGACGGGTTCCCGACGCTATTTCGTTGATTTTGTCGCCCATGTTTAGCGCGGCGTTCATTACAGATTTTAACGTTTTGTGTATATCCTGGAATTCCGATTTTATAATATGCGTTTGATTTCCTAATAATTCGGCGAGATGATTTTGATCCTTATACAGTTTATCAATTTCCTTATTATAATATTGCGCGTCGTCCCTGTCCAGGGTTCCAAAGAGGGCCTTACATAGAGATCCAATGAATCCCAGTGGTACCGATCGTTTGGTACGTTGGAGCGGTTGTTTTCCTAGTATGCTCAGTAGCAGTTCTTCGTAGCGTATGCCATCGCGGAGTTTTCGTTGCAGGGCTGCGTCGAGGTCGTCAGCCGGACAAGACGTCCAATTATAAGTTGCGCATAATGCTTTCATCTTGTTTATTTGGGGTTGAGTTTGTGGTCGCGATATTAGTACTTCCGCGACTTCGATACTCGTGACCAGTCTCCATTGAGTGTGGAAAACTCGGAGAGGCCGGATCTGTTCGTAGTACACCCCCGGGTTGGGGTTTGAAGGTGCTATTCGATAATCCCCGTCAATAATACTAGTAGTGGAGCCCGTCCATAGGAATGTGAAAAAGATCAGGCCATATCCGTCCATGGTGATCGTTAGTATTAGTACGAAGATTTTTCGAAAATGCCCTTCGTATATGGGGCTTTGATTGTTTAATAACGGATTGCTGTAAGTACGAAAAACAAATGAAATAATAGGGAGGAGAGGAAGGAATCTGGTTAACGGAGCGTGGGACCGCGGTTACAAGAATTTGCTAAATAAGCTGTCTCGCCGGGCCGTTGTAAACTTAAACCTTTCGAAAACGCTCCATTGGCGTCAAGGCGGTTTATCTTTGATATAAGCATGTTTCAATTTATCGAAATGTTTGATGATTTGCCGGCCCTCATCCGAAATCAGGATTGCATTGTTCTGATCAGTGATTGCTTTTATTTCGTAAGGGCCTATGTAATATGGGTCGAATTTATGGAGCCGTGGTTCTTTTAGTACGTAAACTAGGACGCCTTCCGCGAATATGATTCGGTTACTCTTTCGGTCGTAGATCTTTTTCGAACGGGATTTGCTAGTGTCCAAGTTGGATCGCGTTGTCTTTCGGATTTCATCTAATCGCTCTACCAAATTTTGTACGTATGTTGGGTACGTCAGTAACTCGTCGCGGGACATAGGCGTAAACAGGTCTCTAGCTAATTGTCCGAAAACCACCTCGTACGGGGTAAATTTCGTCGCGTCGTGTATCGAGGTGTTATATGAGTACATGGCGAATGGGAGGAGCAAATCCCAATCTTCATATCTTTCTAGGTAATGTTTTAAATATTCAGTCAAAACGATGTGGCTTCGTTCTAGGGAACCGTTGGTCTGAGGTCGGTATCCCGATGTAGTTACGTGTTGAATTTTGAAGGTTTGAGCTATTCCCTGTACGATATTATTAATGAAACTCGTGCCGCGGTCCGTTAGTATTGCACGCGGTGCACCGAAGATCGCGATAAAATAGCGTGATAACGCGTCTGCCACGGTAGCGGCTCGTATGTCGGGTAATGGCACGGCCATACAGAATTTGGATAACTGACATTGCATTGTGAGTACATGACGATTTCCGCTAGGAGTAGGGGGAAGCGGGCCTACGGTGTCTAGGGCTAGTTTATCAAGGGGTTTCGCAGGTGTATCCGTGATTAACATCGGTTCCCGGGTTTTGATTCGCACGAGCTTTTGTTCTTGACAGCTCTGGCAATTACGTATGTAATTCTCTACATCCTGATGTAAGTGCGGCCAGTCAAACAAATTGCGTATGCGTCTATACGTTTTCGTTATACCCTTATGCCCTCCTATCATGGTTTCATGGTAGTGGCGGATGATGTCTTCCCGTTCATCTTCCGGCGGTAATTTCACTTCCCCGGAACAAATTATAATTGAGACGGGCGTGCGTTTGAAAATACTTTTGCAATGTTTTCGGAGCGTTTCAGCATCGAATCGGTGTAAGGTTTCTCCATGCGCCGCTATTCGAAACGAGCGGACACGCTCGCCTTCCACGACGTCCCTGAGCGCCATTAGTGCTGATACCAGCTCTCGCTCTCCCATTTCGTGGTAGAAGCTTCGTGCTCCAATAATGCTAAAAATTTTCCCTATCTGGTTATGAGTTATTATCACACGATTTAGAAAGAACTCTTCAGGCGTTAATTTCGTTTCGTCTAGGAGACCGGTTGCTATTAAAGTTTTACAAATCGAACAAGTTAATATTCTATCCAATGATATAAAATGAGCGTAATTGTCAGGGGAGGATGTAAGTGTAGTCCTTACGATTTTTACTAGACATTTCGTTGGTTGAGCTTCGTCTGTCGAGGTGTCGATCGCGTTTCTCTGGTATTCAAACGATTTCTGTGGATTCTTTTGAAAATAAGGGAGGTCCTTGAATGGCCCCGCAGCTGTTCCGTAACTTTCCGACGATTCGAGTGATTTAATTACATCGGATGTTGGGCTCATGCCCGAGTCTTGTCTCGGAGGTGGTCGATTGTCTAATTCTTCCATTGTTGTATCCTTTGGCCCTATCATGGTTGATTGCGGGACGTCCAGGGTTTCCTCATAGAGAGGTACACCCCACGACACTCGCTTCCCAGGGCCCGAGCGTAGCCTTTTCCTCTCAGAACTTTCCTTCCTTTCACACGGGGGGCCTTTAAGGATGGTGATTCCCATCCCCAGCTGCGGGCCCTCTGGGGTATTAATGGTCTCCATGGTGGGGGCCAAGTCGACTCCTTCTATATAGTCCCACTGAGGTGGTTCGGCCAAACTTTTCAAAAATTCCCATTGGTCTTCCGTTTGCCCAGCACCCGGGCCTTCCCTTATCCTCAGGGAGTAGTCTGGTTCGAAGTTTTCGAACTCCTGTGTAAACGGGCCTTCGGCAGAGTCACCACCTAGGGTGGTGGATTTTTCGGTCGCCCACTCCAGATCCTCGTGTTCATCCAGGAATTCGGGCATTCCCGCTTGTGCGGCTGCTGTGTCCAGAACGGTAGAGTTGGCGTTGCCTTCCAGACCGCCGGTGTTATCCCCTTTTGTCGGTGGCAGCTCCTGGCCTAGTTCCTGTCCCTCTAATGTGGAATCATTTCCGAAGTCGAATGACGGCGGCTCTTCATAATTTGGTCTTGGCCTGCCTTGACGACGCGCTCCTGCACGCGTCGCTATACCCTCATTATCACTTGTTTGTGGGGTTTCTTTTGAGATTAACGGAAAAGCGTGTAAGACCGGATTTCGCGATAACGCGTCTGCGTTGGCGTTTACTCGGCCGGGTTTATAGATGATTTCGTAATTATAATCAGCAAGCATAATTTTCCATCGGGCGAGTCGCGATACCGGGTCCTTTACCGAGAATAACCATTGTAACGGCCGGTGGTCAGTTACCAAGAAAAACTTTCGTCCATAGATATACGTGCGGAATTGTTTTACAGCCTAGATTATCGCAAGGCATTCCTTTTCTGTGGTTGAATAGTTTTCTTGTGCGGGGTTAAGTACCTGCGAGGCGTACGCTATCGGCGGTTCCTCGCCTATTTTGCCTTGACTCAAAACCGCGCCGACAGCTATGTCGGAAGCGTCTGTTGTGATGATAAATGGTTCGTCGAAGTTTGGATAGTGTAGGACCGGCTCCTTACAGAGTACATCGCGTAGGTCCTCGAAACTTTCCTGTTGGTTTTCAGTCCAAAGAAATGGAATTCTCGGGCTAGTCAAACTTGTGAGAGATTTAGCGCGTTTTGCCATATCTGGAATAAAACGGCGGTAGTAATTTACAAGGCCTAGGAATTGCTTCAAATTTTTCCGAGTTTTAGGCACGGGGAATTCAGCGACGGCCTTGATTTTTTCCGGATTAGGTCGTACGCCGTCAGCTGCTATTATATGGCCCAGATATATGACTCTGTCCTTCAAGAACTTGGCCTTCTCCGTCTGTAGGATTAAGTTATGCTCGCGTAAGCGTTCGAAGAATCTCTCAAGTCGGTGTTCGTGTTCCGCGAGTGTACGCGAATACACGACCACATCGTCTAGATACACGAATAATTCCTTTCCTATTAGCCCTCTCAAAACGTGGTTCATTAAACGTTGGAAGGTAGCCGGAGCGTTCTTTAATCCAAACGGCATGCGGAGGTACTCATAGTGTCCGTCAGAGGTAGTAAACGCGGTTTTTGCTCTATCCTCAGGAGCCATAGGGATTTGGTGGAAACCGTTAGCTAAGTCGAAAACTGAGAAATATTGGGCCCCACCTAATCTATCAAGAATGTCTGAGATTCGTGGTAAGGGAAAACGGTCATCAATCGTTTTGGCGTTTAAAGTTCTGAAATCCGCTACCACCCTATAGCGCTTGTTTCCCGCCTCGTCGGCCTTTTTCGGGACAACGTGCAAGGGTGAGTTATGCGGTGATGACGAAGGAGCGATTATTCCCAACTCTTCCAGATTATGCGTTTGTTTAGCAATTTCCTCATCCATTAACGGTGAATGTGGGTATTGGCGAGTGAACACGGGCGTTGAATCGTTCAACGGGATAGTATGCTCTATAGATGTTGTTTGGCCCAACGGGTCTCCGGGTACGAAAAATCTATCTGAATACCGTACAACTAAGTTTTCGATGGTCTGACGCGGTCCCGTGTCTAATTCTTCCAATTTCAGCGTTTCGATTATGTGTTGTAATCGCTCCCCGGTAGGTTTTTGCTCGACACGGTAATTTCCCAAATCCTGATCTTCGTTGCCGTCGAAATCTTCTTCGGGAAAGGTGAAGGGAAAATCCCGCTCGTCGTCATCGGGGCAGCAAAAGTTTATATGTTCGCCGTTTGACTCTAATGCTAATGGTTCGTTTGGACGTGTTAATACGCCCTTACGATTCTGTTTGCATGCCGTTAACGCATCTTCCAATTCTGCCGAATTGGAGAAAACCACGGGGCGGATTGGGTGTTTCGCTGTTACCATCGTACGTAGATGATACGAGACGATGGCTTCCTCCTGAAGCAGATACGGACTCCCGACCAGACCGGCAATCCCCTCAGGTAAATTAGGCATGCTCAGTACGTGGAATAACGCCCAGCTACCGTTTACCTTTAATGCAGTCGTCCCTAATGTCAAGACTTTCCCATTTAATCCGTTAATTTCGAGGGGTGTAGTGCTTATGACAACGGCCCTTGAGCTTGCAGAACCTATGTCTAACAGGTTCAATGATGAACCCGTGTCTACTATGAATTCTGCCTCGCCGTTCTCCAATTGTTCGGTCTTGACCCGGATGCGGGGGGACTCCGCGAGTATGAGTCCCGTTGCTGGTTCTGATTTTGGGGCGATCTTGGCGGTGGTGATCTTTGGGCCTGCGAAGAGGACCCGCCGGCCTCGTTCCGGTCGAACGGGCGGGCGCGCTGGGAGTTTAAATGATTGCGATTTTCTGGGTACGACTCGTATTCCGTCGTTCTTGGCGTGCCCTGAGGTTCGTTTCCTCTTGGTTCCGATGATTCGCGAGGTTGATACCTTTCGGTTTCGCGTGGGTTATATCTTTCCATATCGCGAGGGTCGTAGTTTCGGGGTTCATACCTTTCCGACACCTGGGGTTGGTACCTTCCTTGTTCACGAGGCTGATATCCGCGAAATTCACGAGGTTGATACGATCTAGCCCCACGTGCTCGCGACGGCCTGTTATTCCAAAATCTCCCGCGCGGGGGTCTTTCACCGGGATCGTACAACCTACCTTCGTAATCCAACGGGCGTTCGCCTTGCCTTGTCAGCAAGGCTCTTGGATGGTACTCCGGCGTCGGGTAGCGATAATAAGGCTCCCGATAATATTCGTCTCGATAGCGGAGGGAGCTATACGCGGAGTACGGGGAAGGGGGTTCGTAATACAAATCCTCCTCGCGCGGTTGTCTCCATTCGGTCCATCTACGCTGGGGGTCGTACGGTGACGGGGGACGCGCGCCACAAGGGTGCCCATACATCTCATCGCGTGGCAAACCGGACAATTCCTGTTCTCGTCTTTGGGCGTGTAAGGCCAAATCGAACGCGTCGTCCAAAGATTCGGGATTAGACAAAGCTACTTTAGTCGAAATTCTTTGAGGTAATGCTGTGATAAATGAGGTTCGGGCCAAGCGCTCCACGTCCCTAATGGTCCTATCGACGTTCTCTCCGATTAATTCTCTTGCTCTCACGGTCACCTGTCGGTACAGGCGGCCCACGCGATGAATAAAATCTATTAGACGCTCCCGGGGAAACATGCTTATACGTTCTAGTTCCAGTCGGAGCTCCTCATAACCGCGGCATGGGGAATATCGGACCCTTAGAAGGGAGAGCAGGTCGGACACGCTTTGACAACCTTTCCCCTCGACATAGTATCTAATAGGATCCTTTAATTTATATATGAGCTCGGTCAGGAAACGTTCTTCCTGACTAGGTGGAACACGCTGTGTAGCACGCTGTATCGCGGCAGCGAAGTCCTCCAATGTTACAAAATCAGGGTCGAAACGGGGAATGCTGTCAAGAACCCGGTATACTCTCTCTTCATCCTCTCGGGAACGCCACACGTCTATTGCAGACATTTCAAGGTCGTTCGTCCGAGAACCGAAAGACGGTCGACTATTCAGGGGTGGCGGTACAGTGGAAGGAACTACAGGGGGAACATTATCTAAGGAAGGGAAATTGGTAGTGCGTGTCGGAGGAGGTGATCTCATAGTTCCACCCGTCATTGCTAGGCAATGCTCGGCAGAATGTGTTGAGTAGCAGGAAGTGTAGTCAAGTTACGAGCAGATAAGATTGCGGCAGGTCGCGATATGTGGCGACGGCGCGATCTCTTCTTCTAATTAGAAATAATAAAAAGGGAAAATAACATCCCACTTCTGACACCAGTTTGTTACGTCCTGAAGGGACTTTTCAATAAATCATTCCGAGCGGCTGGAATGATCTATCGGGTTCTTACTCTGTTTAAGTGCTAAGGCACACCTTGACTATACTTACCGGGGAAGGATATAGAGAAAAGGGGGTTCAATCAATGGTTTACTCGGAAATTGAGGATAAAACATAAGAGTTAAATATATTCTTGATAAGATAGAGTCTGCTTACATACCCTTGGGACGGCGCTCCGTCCCAGCTGTCGCTCGCTGTGCTCTCGGGTAGCACGCGGCACGCTTGCCGTCTAAGGTTTCGCTCGCTCTCGGGGTCTCTGGCCCGAGCGTAGGTCGTGGTCGCTCGCTGTGCTCTCGGATGGCACTCGGAAGGCGGTGAACTGACGCCCGTCGTACCGCACTGTCTCTAAACGTCGGATAATAACGCGGTCCTACGTCGGTCACGATTGACGCGAAGGGCTCTCCCGGCTAGGCCGTTCTCGGTATGTCGGATGGAGTTACTCTTCGGACGAATTACTATCGGCCCATCGTGCTTCGCGGAATCTATCCGGAGACGGGGTCGCGGTATCTGGACGGTCCTTTAGTCAGTCGCGACTTCCTCGTTCGAGCTCCCGAATTCGAATCACCAATCCTTCCTCATCGATCCCGATTCTCGGCCGCGCCTCGATCAATCCTCGCGATTGGGGGAAACTGCCCCGTCGGCAGTCGTCGCTCGCCGCACGCGTCGGAAATTCCCGGGCCCGGGCTGCAGAAGGTCACGTTGTCCCTACTGTCGCTACGCGGCTCAGCGCAACGTGACTGGCACGCGCGAGGCGATTCCGCTGAATCGCCGTTTACGGAGTAAAGCGACGCGCGGACAGCAAGCACGGGAAAAGGGCCTGAAGGGCCCATGTAACAATCTATACAATATATGCACTAATACATGCTTCTCACATAAGAAGAAAATAAATAATGTTCAACCACATAGTATCAGTAAAAAAATTCGTCTAAGTAGTTTAGTGCTGTTTCGAGCACCTCAGGGTGGGGTAACTCCTTAACGAAAAATTCGGCTTTTGTTCGCAGGGAATAATCTCTGCACCCTTAAAGACGACGAAGGTGTGTTCTTCATTGCCTTTTGCAAATCTGTCGCAGCTGTCTTCGAAAGTACGGAATTCCCGACCATAAACGATAAATGAATTTCCGCTTCGCTCTCAACTGTTACCTCCCAGAGTATGCATCGTTTAGGATAGTTGAGGACACACCATAAAGGCAAAATACAGGACAGAATACATATAAAGACCCAAAACATAATTAAATTCAGGCAACATCTGCTTGCCAGGTAATAAAAGAATATACCTTTCCGTCTTTAATGATTCAGAAATTATTAGCTGCGAACAAAAGCCGGACTTTTCGTTAATCTCTATATTGCTCTGTTGGTGCTTGGTGCGCATGGAGACGGTAGGTACGGTCACAAACCGCGACCCTGGCCAAATGCTCTGGCCGATAAAACCTGGCTAGTTTTTCTGAAACAACTGGTTGCAGTAGGCCAAAAATATAATAAAACTTTACATCCTTTACAATAACGTATACCTGAGGTTACCGCTCCCTATGCGCATTCCGCCGCGAACATCTCTCCGTGCAGCAGTGATGCCAGAACCGCGGATTTTCGCCCACGGACCCTACCACCACTCCACCACCAAGCGTTCCCCCTCCTAGTGCCTGTACCACAGTACACAAGCATACCCTTCCCTCCTTCCGTGACGTACGCGCTGCCTGGCCAGCGCTCTCCGGCGAGAATTCGTTTTCCCGACATCGAAGCACTGAGTCGCAAGCAAAAAGTCCAGAGTTCAAATCCCGAGTAATAATTCAATCCGAGTAGTAATAGTTCAAATAATTCGAGTAAATTCGAGCTGCTCGGTTCTTTCGAGCTACTCGCTTTTTACGGGTACTCGGCTCGGCTTGGAAACCGAGTCTCGGCTCGGTCCGAACTTCAAGCTACAGGAATATTCGAGTACTCGACAGCCTTACTTCATACTGCTTTGTTTCATAAATATTATAATTTTTTAACGTAAATTTTATATATAAACATGGTAAAAATACATAACTTTTTATACACGTACAAACATAACTGGTACAACATACAGTATTGTCTCCGTATTTGCTCGCTGCTCGGGACCGGCGGTGAGTATATATTCTGTACAGAGTCCTAATTCCGAGTGTTCGTTTCTCGCTTCTTTCTGGCCCAAGGGGTATCGAGATGGAACGCTTTGCGTGCGCGATGATGCTCGACGCATGCGCGCGACCATTGCGCACGCAAAGCGTTCCATCTTGCTCTGGCCTTCGCCGGACAAGAGTGAGACAAAAGTGGTGGGGATAGCGACAAGCTTGTATCGCGTGCATAAAATCGAGCATATGCGGAGACAATACTGCACTTGTACTATAAAGACACTGTAAATTATTTATAATTAATATGAAATTTTTCATTACAGTACACATATACACGTCTGTGTAACTTTACAACTATTTATCAACTATATATAATAGGATAGATAGGTAGAAAATTAGTTGTAAAGTTACACAGACATGAATATGTGTATTATAATGACAAATTTCATATTAAATATAAATAATTTACAGTGTCTTTATAGTACAAGTATGTTGTACCACTTATGTATTTGTACTGCGTTTATATATAAAATTTATGTTAAAAAATTACAATATTTATGAAACAAAGCAGTATGAGGATTAATTATTCAAAATAAGAGTTAAAAGAAAGGGAAAAAATATCGAATGTTTATAACTAATGCTCATTGGCATAAAATATTTAGCAGAAGGTCGTGGAGTGGTGGTAGGGTCTGTGGGTAAAAACCCACGGTTCTGGGCATCGCTGCCAACCTGGGGTTGCTGCACAGTTCTTTCCATCAGTACGGTCATACCTGACGTATTGGAAACACCACTTTGTGACGACAGTGAATTGAAGATATGGCGCGGAAGAATAAAGAAATATTAGCAATACTTGCCATACTTTTAGATGAGGAGGAAGAAAACGTAGAAAGTGTGGAAAGTGTTTCGACAGGAACTGAAAAGAGGCTATGGGTCCATCAAGCGTGGTTGAAAAGAGGTACGGAAGGAGAATTTGCAACCCTCTTCAAAGAGTTACTTGACGACGTCACAAAATTTTACGAATATTTTCGAATGACTCCGCACACATTCAATGCGTTGTTAAATAAATTACAAAGCGCGTTGGAGAAAAAGGACACACGGTGGAGAAAAGCAATTACGGCCAAAGAACGGTTGGCAGTTTGTCTGAGGTATGTTATATACAAAGATATTAGTAATTTTATTGTATTATATGATAAGTACTATTTTATTCCCCTGTTGTTGGTTTCTTATATGTACATTCTAAATTACATACTAACTAAATACTACTTATACAATATGTACAGCGATGATTATTTACAATGGCTTAAGGATACCCCCCCCCCCCCCCCTCCATCAGATCACTTCAAAAACGTGTAATTGTTATGATTTCATTTTAAAAAAATGGAAACGTCATAATGTTAACAAAAATTAAGGCTTTATGTGTACATCATTCAAGATATTAAAAAAAATCATATTTTATTTAATACTGCTGGCTCTTAGTGGTTGTGACTATCCTGATAATTCAAACAAATCCGCATCTACGAAATTTATAACACCTTGTAAAATCATCTGAAATCAACGAACTAAGAAAATTGTTAACGCTGATATGGAATCATCTATGGTCATAGCAAACTATTGTAATCTCATGTTTTGACAGACGTTTAAACCACAAACTTCGAAAAAACGGGTAATTTTACGCACGGAAATGTTGATAAAAAGAAGATTGGTCGAAATGTTATGATCGTAAATGATTCCATGAACAATATTATAAACTTTAACACTTTTCTTGGTTTGTTGATTTCAGATAATTTGATAATGCGTTACAAATTCCGCAGGTCCGGAATTCTTTTTTATTTGTATTGCCAGCACAGTCCCACCCATCAACATACAGCATTATTAAATAAAATACGAAAGAAAAATGTTAGTATCATGAATGATGTGCAAATACAGCCCAAAATTTTGTTAACATTGTGACGTTTACTTTTTTTAATAATAAAATCATAACAATTGCGTATTTTTTTAGTGATCTGATGGATGAGGTGTACCCTTAACAAATCTTAATTCCAGTATACTATACAAGTTATTGGGGTTCCGAATTTAGGTTTGCTGTGGTGTTTGCGGGGGGGGGGGCTATTAAAACTGGTGCTTGGTCCGCTTTGTGGGGAGAAAAAATTGTTCGATTCTGCAAAATATTGCAATTCAGCATGTTGTACTAAATTAAATATTTGTGTTTTTAAATAATTTTGCTGAGGGGGTGGGAAGGACTTTATAGTGTGGGAAATCCCCTTTAAAAACGAATCCACCGCATCCAGTTCTTCGTATTGTTTATCAACTAAGAACTTTAATACTTGCGAAGCGGCCGTCTGCGTTTGTTCCCGGTACCCCTTTCTCCGTTTCGCCGCAGGCTGGTGGTCTTCGCGTTCTTCGCTCTCTTCTTCTGCTAGTAGTTCCGCCACTGCTGGTGCCTCTGCTACTGCTGGTGCCTCTGCCACTGCTGGTGTCGCTTCCACTGCTGTTACCGCTTCCACTGCTGTTACCGCTTCCACTCCTGATGCCTCTGCCACTGCTGGTGCTTCTCTCACTGCCGCCGCCTTATCTTGACTCGGAGATTCTGGAACGGCTTGAACATTCCCCAGGGTATTCCGCTCGGCAAAAATTTTTTTTAAAAATTCCATTTCTGCGGCATATTTATACGGTTTGATCCGTTTGGCGGCCTGACCACTTCTTCCCGCCTGCTTCTGTATATTCTTCCTGAAATTATCCCTCAAGCTATTCCAGCGTGTTTTGCACGTTAACCCTGAAAACAAACAAATTGATGTTAATGAAGTAAGAATGTTTCAACACCTGTATGAAAATGAGTGCTTTTTTACGCCTGCTGAGCGGGAGCAAAATGACAAATTTCAGACGTATTCGCGTTTTCTACTTTTCTCCCAAGGGAAAATGACTTTACGCGCATGCGAATTCACAATTTTTACTTTGTACCCAAGGAAATTGGAGTTTGGCGTTAACCAGTGGTATGAAGATGTAAATGTGGTGTATTTTTTTGCGAATCGCTCAGTAGGCTATCAAAAACACACCTTTCATGCAGGTGTTGAAAAAAGTATTGTGCGTGACAAGGTAGAGACGTAATTTTGCCTCGCGTGAAATGCTCGTCAAAATCGCTTTCTTTTCTCCTTTGTCATGCAATGTATTATTATATTGTTCACTATTATTATCTCGTTTCTTATATTTCAGGTATCTAGCAACAGGCGATGGAATGAAAACCATTTCATTCAGCTATCGTCTCGGGTCAAGTACAGTGCGGTGTATAATTCATGATACGTGCAGGGTAATTGTAGAAACGTTGATGGGGCAGACAATGCCTGTCCCAACAGAAGCCAAATGGAAAGCTATCGCCGAAGACTTTTATAATCTCTGGAATTTCCCGAACTGCGTTGGAGCGATAGATGGCAAGCATGTTTTGATGCAGGCGCCCGCGAACAGTGGCTCTCAGTATTTTAATTATAAAAAAACTTTTTCTATTGTTTTGTTAGCATTAGTAGATGCAAAATGTAATTTTATTGCGGTCGATGTGGGGACTTTCGGCAAAAATAGTGATGGTGGAATTTTTAGCCACTCCAACGGGGGCAAAAGATTGGAACGGGGGTCGATGAATTTACCTCCTGAGACAATGTTGCCCGGGAGCGATAAAAAAGCCCCATTTGTCCTCGTCGGGGACGAAGCCTTCCCATTAAAAACGTATTTGATGAGGCCCTATCCAGGGAAGCAATTGGACAATACGCAAAAGCGTATATTCAATTATCGTCTGTGTCGTGCCAGGCGATTAGTAGAGAATGCGTTCGGGATCTTAGGGCAAAAGTTCCGGATATATAATCGACGCATACACGTCACCCCTGAACATTTAGATTTTATTGTACTTGCAACGTGCATTTTGCATAATTTTATTAGACGACTTGAAAGCGATGACGAAAATATTGAACCGTCATCGTCGCAGGAGAATACCAGAAATTCGCCCTTAATCGACTTACCCCCGCAGGGGGGTAATTCCACACGGGAAGCATTCCGCGTGCGGGAATGCTTTACTCAGTATTTCAATTGTGAGGGGGCGGTTTCTTGGCAGGAGGATAGAATATAATTATTACTTTTGTAGTTATAAATATACTATATGCCCGGTTCGGTTGTACACACACTGGTAAGTTTGTAACTAGGTATTGAAAAAGCGAAAACCTGGTCCATACGAAAGTTATTTGTTTCAATGAAGGACACTTAATAGAATATTAGGATTTGCGTTCGAGCACACAAGAACGTAATTCTAAGATTCTATTAAGTGTCCACCATTAAAACAAACAAGTTTCGTATGGTCCAGGTTTTCGCTTTTCCAATACCTTGTTACAAACCTATCAGTGTGTGTACAACCGAACCGGACGAACTGCGAGTGTGAGTTGCGATTGAGTGGAAAGGCGTTCGTTGAATGGCATTTATTGTAAACACTTGTGAATGGAGTGCAGTGTAAAAGATATGATGGGAAGTGCGCGTGCGTGTGTGTTTGAAATAGTTTTATAGTTTTGTACAGTTTTATGTTATTTTTTTGTGAAATATTAGGATCAATGTGACTTACCGTCCTCATTTAGTTGAGCTCCAATATGATCCCAAATCTTTGTTTTTGCGTCGTAATCCATATATTTGGGGATGGACAAGTCGTACAGGACGGGATGTACGCGCACCAGTTCAATCAACTTGTCAATATTCATTTCCGAGTTGCTAAAAAGACGATAATGTCAGTGAAAATAATGTGAATGAATGTTAAAGAATACACAATGTCACAAGCTTCAACTTACTTTTGAGACATCCTGAAATGAAATAAACTATACCGCGGAACTGCACTGTGACATTAATTGATGTATCGCGGTCAAATTCAGCGGAGGTACTGTCCTTGTGAGTGTGATTATTCTCCACGAAGGCTGTGTCAGGATTATGGGGGAGGGGGCGCAAAGGATACATTCTGACCATGGTAATGGTATAGATAGAGGGCAACCTCACGGATTTTGACGCCCTTGAAATATGTTGTCAATGACGTCATTCTGAACAACTTTTTCTTCTAAACTTTTTGGCGGTCGACCTTGGTTTCCGAGATATTTGCGAAAAACTTCTATTCATTTATTCCGACGCAACGGACACAGCGATCAACTTGAGGTGGTTGGTCATCTGGGGGATGTGTTTATCCCCGAGGTGGATAGCACGTGGAAGTGTGATTGAAAAAAAAAAAATAAATTTTTTCAAAAAAGAATGTAATTTTTTACAATCACATTACTACGTGCTATCCAATATGTATCTAGAGGTGTCTAGAGACGGAGATAAACACATTCCCCAGATGACCAACCACCTCAAGTTGATCGCTGTATCTGTTGCGTCGGAATAAATCAACCAAAAGGTCGACATTGTATTCTAAGAACCTATACGTACGTGTTCGTAGCAGCACAGCGTTCGGCGATGTTCTGTGCGAATATCTCGAAAACTACTGCCGTGCGACGGTAATATATATAGGAAAAAGTTGTTCAGAATCTTGATCTTGATAACATATCCAAAAATCATTGAAATCGGCGAGGGTGGAAAACTTCTAAATAATTACCAAAGATTTTTGCAATTATTTCGGAAACTAAGGCCGACCGCCAAAAAGTTTAGAGGAAAAAGTTGTTCAGAATGACATCCTTGACAACATATTTCAAGGACATCAAAATCCGTGAGGTTGCCCTCTATCTATACCATTACCCTGACCATTCGCGTGGGACAAATTTAATAATTTCGCTAATTGTCAAAAGATGTCACTCTCACGAAACAGGGCAGCACTGTTCAAAGTCGCTCCCGCGGAAGATTGGGGTTCTCCCACTCTCGTCCCCGTTGTCAGGGATACCGCGCGACGCTAACCGTGAAGACGTTTGCTCGGCTAGCTCGTCGTGGCAGCCTTCGTACCGTCGCGTGGTCTCCTTGACAACGGAAGGCACGCTGTGCGAGAGAAAGATTGGAAGGGGAACCAGGCGCGTGAGGATTTCCTGCGCTGGACAGCGCTGAAACAGGGTGTTCGCATTGTAACTCACAAGTGGACCCCACAGCTGAACACCGGGGATTTTAATTAATGAAATTTTAGGGGATGAATCTGGAGGTCATCTGAATGACCTTCTGCTAAATATTTTATGCCAATGAGCATTAGTTATAAACATTCGATATTTTTTCCCTTCCTTTTAACTCTTATTTTGAATAATTAATCTTCATACTGCTTTGTTTCATAAATATTGTAATTTTTTAACATAAATTTTATATATAAACGCAGTACAAATACATAAGTGGTACAACATACTTGTACTATAAAGACACTGTAAATTATTTATAATTAATATGAAATTTTTCATTACAGTACACATATACACGTCTGTGTAACTTTACAACTATTTATCAACTATATATAATAGGATAGATAGGTAGAAAATTAGTTGTAAAGTTACACAGACATGAATATGTGTATTATAATGAAAAATTTCATATTAAATATAAATAATTTACAGTGTCTTTATAGTACAAGTATGTTGTACCAGTTATGTTTGTACGTGTATAAAAAGTTATGTATTTTTACCATGTTTATATATAAAATTTACGTTAAAAAATTATAATATTTATGAAACAAAGCAGTATGAAGTAAGGCTGTCGAGTACTCGAATATTCCTGTAGCTTGAAGTTCGGACCGAGCCGAGACTCGGTTTCCAAGCCGAGCCGAGTACCCGTAAAAAGCGAGTAGCTCGAAAGAACCGAGCAGCTCGAATTTACTCGAATTATCCCCTCCTAGCGCCTGTACCGCACCACACAAGCATACCCGTCCCTCCATCCGTGTGCCGTACGCGCTGCCTGGCCGGTGCTCTCCGTCGAGAATTCGTTTTCCCGACATCGAAGCGCTTGGGTCGCAAGTAAAAAGTAATGAATTCAACATTTTTTTTTTAATATTTATTCTCTAATTTCTCTTTCTATATCCTCAGAAGACTAAAGGCTTGAAAACTGTTAATTTACAAAGCATTGTCGAAGCTTGATTTGCTGCTAAATATGCAATCCCCTTCTGGCTTGTGTCGCACCATTACAAGCGTACCTTACCTGCTGCTTTGTAAATTAACAGTTTTCAAGTATTTATTCTACTGAGAATATAGAAAGAGAAATTAGAGAATAAATATAAAAAAAAATAGAATATCCGCACTGGGATTTGAACTCTGGACTTTTTGTTTGCGACTCAGTGCTTCCATGTCGGGAAAACGAATTCTCGCCGGAGAGCGCTGGCCAGGCAGCGCGTACGTCACGGATGGAGGGAAGGGTATGCTTGTGTAGTGTGGTACAGGCACTAGGAGGGGGAACGCTTGGTCGTGGAGTGGTGGTAGGGTCCGTTGGCGAAAACTCACGGTTCTGGCATCCTAGGGTCACTCCTAGGACTGCCCGAAGTAAGGACAACAGAAACGAATTATAATATAGTGTGTACACAAATTGTATAGTAGGTATATACAGCTACGGTCGCCAGAAACGGGACGCACCCCCTCTCCCGACTGAAGGCCTGCGGAAACGGCTGAATTGGGACTGCATATTGGAGTAGGAGAAGGGGGGGCATGATGGGGAAACTAAGCAAACAAGCAAAAAAATTGATAATTATACCTTTTATTTAAGTTTTTATGAATCAATATATAATTATAAGTTAATACATTAACCTTTAGTACATAGTTTGAACAACACTTGAATAAAAATTTGAAGTTATTAAACTTTTAACAAAATATAAGGAAACACTGTTACGTCCTGAAGGGACTTTTCAATAAATCATTCCGAGCGGCTGGAATGACTTATCGGGTTCTTACTCAGTTTAAGTGCTAAGGCACACCCTGACTATACTTACCGGGGGAGGATATGGAGACAAGGGGGTTCAATGAATGGTTTACTCGGAAATTGAGGATAAAACATAAAAGTAAAATATATTCTTGATAAGATAGAATCTGCTTACATACCATTGGGACGGCGCTCCGTCCCAGCTGTCGCTCCCTGTGCTCTCGGGTAGCACACGGCACGCTTGCCGTCTAAGGTTTCGCTCGCTCTCGGGGTCTCTGGCCCGAGCGTAGGTCGTGGTCGCTCGCTGTGCTCTCGAATGGCACTCGGAAGGCGGTGAACTGACGCCCGTCGTACCGCACTGTCTCTAAACGTCGGATAATAACGCGGTCCTACTATCGGAATTACTATCGGCCGATCGTGCTTCGCGGAATCTATCCGGAGACGTGGTCGCGGTTACAAGACGGTTCTTTAGTCAGTCGCGACTTCCTCGTTCGAGCTCCCGAATTCGAATTGCCAATCCTACCTCATCGATCCCGATTCTCGGCCGCGCCTCGATCAATCCTCGCGTTTGGGTGAAACTGCCCCGTCGGCAGTTGTCGCACGCCGCACGCATCGGAAATATCCGGGCCCGGGCCGCCGAGGGTCACGTTGTCCCTACTGTCGCTACGCGGCTCCGCGCAACGTGACTGGCACGCGCGAGGCGATTCCGCTGAATCGCCGTTTACGGAATAAAGCGACGCGCGGACAGCAAGCACGGAAAGGGCCAGAAGGGCCCAGGTAACACCTCCCTACCTAGACATGAAATGGTCTCGAGAGGCCATTTCATGAACACGCGCGAAGCTGTCGTCGCGTACGCTTTACCTCACGTCTTAAAATTATGACTAACTATTCGCACGCTATTAAGACTAAGGGGAACGTAAGGGGGTAATCATAAATGAGACATTATTAAGCGAGAAAGGAAACAATATATTGTTACATAATTACTTGTTATATAATAAGAACAGTAGAAGAGAAGAAAAAAAGGGGGGGGGGGTAGGGGTCCTGGTGGCCCTGGTAATTGGGCGGCGCCCTGCTGCGAATTTAACAAAAACGAAAAGAATTACAATTTTATCGCGACACTTTGACGTTTACAGTTTGTTGCGTATTTACCTAGTGCGAGGGGTAGTGTTTTCTTATTCCGCCCCAGCTGGCAGGATCCAGGGGATGTCCCTTGGCTTGGGCGGTTCCAACGGTCGCGGCGCCTCCAGTACCGGGAATGATGGGAGGTAACGTGGCTCGGCGTCCAGGATTGCCCGGATGCACCCAGTGCAGTTTCCCGGCAGTTCCCATCTCATGTGCCGTTCCCGGCACTGCACACATCTTGTTAGGGCGACGGCCCTTTTTTCGTCCACTAGCCAGTGCACTGGGGTTTTCCGATAATCACTGAAGTTCACTGGTGGTTTCAGCCAGGCGCATGCTGCGCACAGCGTCTGGGTCTTGTAGACCCAGACGCGGCCATCCTCCCTGGTTATGGATTGCTCTGGGCGCACGCACAACCTTCGGCCGAAAGGTGCGTGCAGATGCCGGGGTAGAACCGCCTCGGCCAAGGTGGCCCGTACAAATTCGGTGTTGTTAAATTTCTTTGTTTGCCCGGCCATTGTGGATTTCACTTAATAAAATTTTTGTAACGACTGTGAGTCGCTTCGCTTAAGTGCTATCTTATATGCTATTATCCCTACCACCTAATTTTCACAGCAGAGCGCCTCGCGAGGGTCGGTTCTTAGCCTAACTCGCGGGGGTTTTTGCTGCTATCAGCAAACTATGGTCTAGAATACTTCAAAGTACGGCTCGGAACCCGCGAAACTTCTCGCTCGCTCCACGTGGGTTCTCTCTCTTGTCCTCGTGGATGGGATAACGGGTAGGTCGGAAGGAAAAGATGTGATTGCAAGAGGACGGGGCCTGGAAATTATCTGAGGAGGAGGGCGGGGTGGTACCATTTCTATATTAACCTTTGTCTCTTTCCTTAAGGGCTCGCGATGTTGAGTCCGGCGTGCCCTCAAAAAACGGTATCCAATCCAGACGATAATGATGATTATAAAGGTTCCTCCCAATCCTGGTAGTCCATAGGTGACGTATGTAGATAGATTTTCGGTTCGGTGGTGGGTGGCAATCTCCCTTGCCTGCCTTTCTATGTCATCCAATGCGATTTCGGTTGCCTTCGCATGAGAGTCTTGAAGAAACCCCTGTAATTCCTTTTCCTGATGGTCAGCCAATATTTTCACGTGATGTTCCATAAGGGTAGGTAAGATTTCGGAAATATTTATGCCTATGTATGGTTTGTATATCGTTGTCAATGCTTCGGTATCGACTCCGGAAGCCCATATCTGATCGGTCCCGATCCGGCCTGGCAATCCCTCCTTAGTTGCAGTATTCCGGCACCCTGGAGCATTTCATATCCAGCCGCGTGCTTATTGCATTGTACTTGCATCGCCATGGTGCCCTTGATAGAATATAGCCAGGTGTTGGGTGCGACCATTTTCTTTAGGAAGGTTCGTCTTCCGGGAAGAGTTTGAATATTACAGCCAGGCCATTTGATGTTTTGTGGTTTTAATAAGGCATCCGTCTCGCAACACGGTGCCTTTTCCAGATCTTGTAGTGGTACACTGAGTTCGCACATGTACATCCGATGGTGTTTCCTGCATCCTGTGATGTAGCTTTCGTCCGGCATGAAGTATTGTGCGTTGATTCGGCTGATTGCCATATACGGTGCTCTTGGTTTAATAAATATTGGGGCAGAGACATTGGTCGATATAGTTTGAAATGACGGGCAGGGTTGGATGTAATAGAGATCGAAAGGAATTCGGTCTAATAAAGGGATGTCGAGTGACAAAATGATTCGACCCTGTGAATAAGCTACGTTCAATTTGGTCACCCCTTGTAACTGCTCGGAGGTTAATTCTTCCGTAGTCAGCGGGAATTCATATGGCGTGGTTTCGCGGATTCGTTCGCAGGTCCGCGCTAGCTGACTCGGGGAAAGAACGGCCGGATGTAAGATACCGAGTTTCGCAAATGTGAGCGCGTCGGTGATCACGATCAATGCGATCACGTATTCGTCCACGTGCCTGGTTAATAGGAATGTCCATGACGAAAAAGCTGATTCCAATTCTAATTTTGTTTCGCGCTCGTCCAATTGACGGGTTCCCGACGCTATTTCTTTGATTTTGTCGCCCATGTTTAACGCGGCGTTCATTACAGATTTTAACGTTTTGTGTATGTCCTGGAATTCCGATTTTATAATATGCGTTTGATTTCCTAATAATTCGGCGAGATGATTTTGATCTTTATACAGTTTATCAATTTCCTTATTATAATATTGCGCGTCGTCGCTGTCCAGGGTTCCAAAGAGGGCCTTACTTAGAGATCCAATAAACCCCAGTGGTACCGATCGTTTGGTACGTTGGAGCGGTGATTTTCCTAGTATGTTCAGTAGCAATTCATCATAGCGTATGCCATCGCGGAGTTTCCGTTGCAGGGCTGCGTCGAGGTCGTCAGCCGGACAAGACGTCCAATTATAAGTTGCGCATAATGCTTTCATCTTGTTTATTTGGGGTAGGGTTTGTGGTCGACCAGTCTCCATTGAGTGTGGAAAACTCGGAGAGGCCGGAGCTGTTCGTAGTACACCCCCGGGTTGGGGTTTAAAGGTGCTATTCGATAATCCCCGTCAATAATACTAGTAGTAGAGCCCGTCCATAGGAATGTGAAAAAGATCAGGCCATATCCGTCCATGGTGATCGTTAGTATTAGTACGAAGATTTTCGAAAATGCCCTTCGTATATGGGGCTTCGATTGTTTAATAACGGATTGCTGTAAGTACGAAAAACAAATGAAATAATAGGGAGGAGAGGAAGGAATCTGGTTAACGGAGCGTGGGACCGCGGTTACAGGAATTTGCTAAATAAGCTGTCTCGCCGGGCCGTTGTAAACTTAAACCTTTCGAATACGCTCTATTGGCGTCAAGGCGGTTTATCTTTGATATAAGCATGTTTCAATTTATCGAAATGTTTGATGATTTGCCGGCCCTCATCCGAAATCAGGATTGCATTGTTCTGATCAGTGATTGCTTTTATTTCGTAAGGGCCTATGTAATATGGGTCGAATTTATGGAGCCGTGGTTCTTTTAGTACGTAAACTAGGTCGCCTTCCGCGAATATGATTCGGTTACTCTTTCGGTCGTAGATCTTTTTCGAACGAGATTTGCTAGTGTCCAAGTTTGTTTGAGATTCCATTAGTTCTCTGCTCTGCCGCACGCTTGCTCACCGCAGCACCTACCGGGCCGCAGAATACGCCGCTGATCGACGATCGATGCGGCAATCGATTGTCGCTATCGTTTGCTCAGCCAATCACAGGGCGCCACGTGAAACGAGCGGCCTAATCACAATGCGTACTTTCCTGATCGATTTTCGAGGATTGTTCGAGAAGACGCTCAACGGTTTTCGGGGTCCCCTTTGTTCATTCTCGTTTCATACCGCTTGTCGCGATAACCGTGTTTTTACTCTGTTCATTGCGCAACGTACGAAATCATTCAAAATTAGTACTTTTCAGTGCTCACGTGCTTTAGAAACATTTGTATAGTGCTCAAGTCTATATTAGTGCTCACGCGAGTAATTTGAGGATTTTTTCTTAGCTCCTCTCGTGGTGCAGACCACGTGTGACCATCGTGCTTTCGCGTGGCCGCGTGTATAGTTTCAACCGTTGTGCTCACTATCAGACTTTGTGCTCACCTTTCAGACGCTGTTTGTGTTAAATAAAATGACTTGGTCAATTTTGACTAAACCTTCCGTGCACCGCGCGTTACTTTCTCACCGTCGATCACATAACCCCACTTCCAGCGTGCTCACCCACTAAATTCAATACAAAGTTGGATCGCGTTGTCTTTCGGATTTCATCTAATCGCTCTACCAAATTTTGTACGTATGTTGGGTACGTCAGTAACTCGTCGCGGGACATAGGCGTAAACGGGTCTCTAGCTAATTGTCCGAAAACCACCTCGTACGGGGTAAATTTCGTCGCCTCGTGTATCGAGGTGTTATATGAGTACATGGCGAATGGGAGGAGCAAATCCCAATCTTCGTATCTTTCTAGGTAATGTTTTAAATATTCAGTCAAAACGATGTGGCTTCGTTCTAGGGAACCGTTGGTCTGAGGTCGGTATCCCGATGTAGTTACGTGTTGAATTTTGAAGGTTTGAGCTATTCCCTGTACGATATTATTAATGAAACTCGTGCCGCGGTCCGTTAATATTGCACGCGGTGCACCGAAGATCGCGATAAAATAGCGTGATAACGCGTCTGCCACGGTAGCGGCTCGTATGTCGGATAATGGCACGGCCATACAGAATTTGGATAA
Source organism: Andrena flavipes (assembly GCA_963971345.1). NCBI lineage: Eukaryota > Metazoa > Arthropoda > Insecta > Hymenoptera > Andrenidae > Andrena > Andrena flavipes. The sequence continues at coordinate 39,490,083 of OZ020479.1, read as the reverse complement.
CTGACATTGCATTGTGAGTACATGACGATTTCCGCTAGGAGTAGGGGGAAGCGGGCCTACGGTGTCTAGGGCTAGTTTATCAAAGGGTTTCGCAGGTGTATCCGTGATTAACATCGGTTCCCGGGTTTTGATTCGCACGAGCTTTTGTTCTTGACAGCTCTGGCAATTACGTATGTAATTCTCTACATCCTGATGTAAGTGCGGCCAGTCAAACAAATTGCGTATGCGTCGATACGTTTTCGTTATACCCTTATGCCCTCCTATCATGGTTTCATGGTAGTGGCGGATGATGTCTTCCCGTTCATCTTCTGGCGGTAATTTCACTTCCCCGGAACAAATTATAATTGAGACGGGCGTGCATTTGAAAATACTTTTGCAATGTTTTCGGAGCGTTTCAGCATCGAATCGGTGTAAGGTTTCTCCATGCGCCGCTATTCGAAACGAGCGGACACGCTCGCCTTCCACGACGACCCTGAGCGCCATTAGTGCTGATACCAGCTCTCGCTCTCCCATTTCGTGGTAGAAGCTTCGTGCTCCAATAATGCTAAAAATTTTCCCTATCTGGTTATGAGTTATTATCACACGATTTAGAAAGAAGTCTTCAGGCATTAATTTCGTTTCGTCTAGGAGACCGGTTGCTATTAAAGTTTTACAAATCGAACTAGTTAATATTCTATCCAATGATATAAAATGAGCGTAATTGTCAGGGGAGGATGTAAGTGTGGTCCTTACGATTTTTACTAAACATTTCGTTGGTTGAGCTTCGCCTGTCGAGGTGTCGGTCGCGTTTCTCTGGTATTCAAACGATTTCTGTAGATTCTTTTGAAAATAAGGGAGGTCCTTGGATGGCCCCGCAGCTGTTCCGTAACTTTCCGACGATTCGAGTGATTTAATTACATCGGATGTTGGGCTCGTGCCCGAATCTTGTCTCGGAGGTGGTTGATTGTCTAATTCTTCCATTGTTGTATCCTCTGGCCCTATCACGGTTGATTGCGGGACGTCCAGGGTTTCCTCATAGAGAGGTACACCCCACGACACTCGCTTCCCAGGGCCCGAGCGTAGCCTTTTCCACTCAGAACCTTCCTTCCTTTCACACGGGGGGCCTTTAAGGATGGTGGTTCCCATCTCCAGCTGCGTGCCCTCTGGGGTATTAATGGTCTCCATGGTGGGGGCCAAGTCGACTACTTCTATATAGTCCCACTGAGGTGGTTCGGACAAACTTTTCAAAAATTCCCATTGGTCTTCCGTTTGCCCAGCGCCCGGGCCTTCCCTTATCCTCAGGGAGTAGTCTGGTTCGAAGTTTTCGAACTCCTGTGTAAACGGGCCTTCGGCAGAGTCACCACCTAGGGTGGTGGATTTTTCGGTCGCCCACTCCAGATCCTCGTGTTCATCCAGGAATTCGGGCATTCCCGCTTGTGCTGCTGCTGTGTCCAGAACGGTAGAGTTGGCGTTGCTTTCCAGACCGCAGGTGTTATCCCCTTTTGTCGGTGGCAGCTCCTGGCCTAGTTCCTGTCCCTCTAATGTGGAATCATTTCCGAAGTCGAATGACGGCGGCTCTTCATAATTTGGTCTAGGCCTGCCTTGACGACGCGCTCCTGCACGCGTCGCTATACCCTCATTATCGCTTGTTTGTGGGGTTTCTTTTGAGATTAACGGAAAAGCGTGTGAGACCGGATTTCGCGATAACGCGTCTGCGTTGGCGTTTACTCGGCCGGGTTTATAAATGATTTCATAATTATAATCAGCAAGCGTAATTTTCCATCGGGCGAGTCGCGATACCGGGTCCTTTACCGAGAATAGCCATTGTAACGGCCGGTGGTCAGTTACCAAGAAAAACTTTCGTCCATAGATATACGTGCGGAATTGTTTTACAGCGTAGATTATCGCAAGGCATTCCTTTTCTGTGGTTGAATAGTTTTCTTGTGCGGGGTTAAGTACCTGCGAGGCGTACGCTATCGGTGGGTCCTCACCTATTTTGCCTTGACTCAAAACCGCGCCGACAGCTATGTCGGAAGCGTCCGTTGTGATGATAAATGGTTCGTCGAAGTTTGGATAGTGTAGGACCGGCTCCTTACAGAGTACATCGCGTAGGTCCTCGAAACTTTCCTGTTGTTTTTCAGTCCAAAGAAATGGAATTCTCGGGCTAGTCAAACTTGTGAGAGATTTAGCGCGTTTTGCCATATCTGGAATAAAACGGCGGTAGTAATTTACAAGGCCTAGGAATTGCTTCAAATTTTTCCGAGTTTTAGGCACGGGGAATTCAGCGACGGCCTTGATTTTTTCCGGATTAGGTCGTACGCCGTCAGCTGCTATTATATGGCCCAGATATATGACTCTGTCCTTCAAGAACTTGGCCTTCTCCGTCTGTAGGATTAAGTTATGCTCGCGTAAGCGTTCGAAGAATTTCTCAAGTCGGTGTTCGTGTTCCGCGAGTGTACGCGAATACACGACCACATCGTCTAGATACACGAATAATTCCTTTCCTATTAGCCCTCTCAAAACGTGGTTCATTAAACGTTGGAAGGTAGCCGGAGCGTTCTTTAATCCAAACGGCATGCGGAGGTACTCATAGTGTCCGTCGGGGGTAGTAAACGCGGTTTTTGCTCTATCCTCAGGAGCCATAGGGATTTGGTGGAAACCGTTAGCTAAGTCGAAAACTGAGAAATATTGGGCCCCACCTAATCTATCAAGAATGTCTGAAATTCGTGGTAAGGGAAAACGGTCATCAATCGTTTTGGCGTTTAAAGTTCTGAAATCCGCTACCACCCTATAGCGCTTGTTTCCCGCCTCGTCCGCCTTTTTCGGGACAACGTGCAGGGGTGAGTTATGCGGTGATGACGAAGGAGCGATTATTCCCAACTCTTCCAGATTATGCGTTTGTTTAGCAATTTCCTCGTCCATTAACGGTGAATGTGGGTATTGGCGAGTGAACGCGGGCGTTGAATCGGTCAACGGGATTGTATGCTCTATAGATGTTGTTTGGCCCAACGGGTCTCCGGGTACGAAAAATCTATCTGAATACCGTACAACTAAGTTTTCGATGGTCTGACGCGGTCCCGGGTCTAATTCTTCCAATTTCAGCATTTCGATTATGTGTTGTAATCGCTCCCCGGTAGGTTTTTGCTCGACACGGAAATTTCCCAAATCCTGATCTTCGTTGCCGTCGAAATCTTCTTCGGGAAAGGGGAAGGGAAAATCCTGCTCGTCGTCATCGGGGCAGCAAAAGTTTATATGTTCGCCGTTTGACTCTAATGCTAATGGTTCGTTTGGACGTGTTAATACGCCCTTACGATTCTGTTTGCATGCCGCTAACGCATCCTCCAATTCTGCCGAATTGGAGAAAGCGACGGGGCGGATTGGGTGTTTCGCTGTTACCATCGTACGTAGATGATACGAGACGATGGCTTCCTCCTGAAGCAGATACGGACTCCCGACCAGACCGGCAATCCCCTCAGGTAAATTAGGCATGCTCAGTACGTGGAATAACGCCCAGCTACCGTTTACCTTTAATGCAGTCGTCCCTAATGTCAAGACTTTCCCATTTAATCCGTTAATTTCGAGGGGTGTAGTGCTTATGACAACGGCCCTTGAGCTCGCAGACACTATGTCTAACAGGTTCAATGATGAACCCGTGTCTACTATGAATTCTGCCTCACCGTTCTCCAATTGTTCGGCCTTGACCCGGATGCGGGGGGACTCCGCGAGTATGAGTCCCGTTGCTGGTTCTGATTTTGGGGCGATCTTGGCGGTGGTGATCTTTGGGCCTGCGAAGAGGACCCGCCCGCCTCGTTCCGGTCGAACGGGCGGGCGCGCTGGGAGTTTAAATGATTGCGATTTTCTGGGTAGGACTCGTATTCCGTCGTTCTTGGCGTGCCCTGAGGTTCGTTTCCTCTTGGTTCCGATGATTCGCGAGGTTGATACCTTTCGGTTTCGCGTGGGTTATATCTTTCCATATCGCGAGGGTCGTAGTTTCGGGGTTCATACCTTTCCGACACCTGGGGTTGGTACCTTTCTTGTTCACGAGACTGATATCCGCGAAATTCACGAGGTTGATACGATCTAGCCCCACGTGATCGCGACGGCCTGTTATTCCAAAATCTCCCGCGCGGGGGCTTTCACCGGGATCGTACAGCCTACCTTCGTAATCCAACGGGCGTTCGCCTTGCCTCGTCAGCAAGGCTCTTGGATGGTACTCCGGCGTCGGGTAGCGATAATAAGGCTCCCGATAATATTCGTCTCGATAGCGGAGGGAGCTATTCGCGGAGTACGGGGAAGGGGGTTCGTAATACAAATCCTCCTCGCGCGGTTGTCTCCATTCGGTCCATCTACGCTGGGGGTCGTACGGTGACGGGGGACGCGCGCCACAAGGGTGCCCATACATCTCATCGCGTGGCAAACCGGACAATTCCTGTTCTCGTCTTTGGGCGTGCAATGCCAAATCGAACGCGTCGTCCAAAGATTCGGGATTAGACAAAGCTACTTTAGTCGAAATTCTTTGAGGTAATGCTGTGATAAATGAGGTTCGGGCCAAGTGCTCCACGTCCCTAATGGTCCTATCGACGTTCTCTCCGATTAATTCTCTTGATCTCACGGTCACCTGTCGGTACAGGCGGCCCACGCGATGAATAAAATCTATTAGACGCTCCCGGGGAAACATGCTTATACGTTCTAGTTCCAGTCGGAGCTCCTCATAACCGCGGCATGGGGAATATCGGACCCTTAGAAGGGAGAGCAGGTCGGACACGCTTTGACAACCTTTCCCCTCGACATAGTATCTAATAGGATCCTTTAATTTATATATGAGCTCGGTCAGGAAACGTTCTTCCTGACCAGGTGGAACACGCTGTGTAGCACGCTGTATCGCGGCAGCGAAGTCCTCCAATGTTACAAAATCAGGGTCGAAACGGGGAATGCTGTCAAGAGCCCGGTATACTCTCTCTTCATCCTCTCGGGAACGCCACACGTCTATTGCAGACATTTCAAGGTCGTTCGTCCGAGAACCGAAAGACGGTCGACTATTCAGGGGTGGCGGTACAGTGGAAGGAACTACAGGGGGAACATTATCTAAGGAAGGGAAATTGGTAGTGCGTGTCGGAGGAGTTGATCTCATAGTTCCACCCGTCATTGTTAGGCAATGCTCGGCAGAATGTGTTGAGTAGCAGGAAGTGTAGTCAAGTTACGAGCAGATAAGATTGCGGCAGGTCGCGATATGTGGCGACGGCGCGATCTCTTCTTCTAATTAGAAATAATAATGAGGGAAATTAAATCCCACTTCTGACACCAGTTTGTTACGTCCTGAAGGGACTTTTCAATAAATCATTCCGAGCGGCTGGAATGACTTATCGGGTTCTTACTCAGTTTAAGTGCTAAGGCACACCCTGACTATACTTACCGGGGGAGGATATGTAGAAAAGGGGGTTCAATGAATGGTTTACTCGGAAATTGAGGATAAAACATAAAAGTAAAATATATTCTTGATAAGATAGAATCTGCTTACATACCCTTGGGACGGCGCTCCGTCCCAGCTGTCGCTCGCTGTGCTCTCGGGTAGCACACGGCACGCTTGCCGTCTAAGGTTTCGCTCGCTCTCGGGGTCTCTGGCCCGAGCGTAGGTCGTGGTCGCTCGCTGTGCTCTCGGATGGCACTCGGAAGGCGGTGAACTGACGCCCGTCGTACCGCACTGTCTCTAAACGTCGGATAATAACGCGGTCCTACGTCGGTCACGATTGACGCGAAGGGCTCTCCCGGCTAGGCCGTTCTCGGTATGTCGGATGGAGTTACTCTTCGGACGAATTACTATCGGCCGATCGTGCTTCGCGGAATCTATCCGGAGACGGGGTCGCGGTATCTGGACGGTCCTTTAGTCAGTCGCGATTTCCTCGTTCGAGCTCCCGAATTCGAATCACCAATCCTTCCTCATCGATCCCGATTCTCGGCCGCGCCTCGATCAATCCTCGCGATTGGGGGAAACTGCCCCGTCGGCAGTCGTCGCTCGCCGCACGCGTCGGAAATTCCCGGGCCCGGGCTGCAGAAGGTCACGTTGTCCCTACTGTCGCTACGCGGCTCAGCGCAACGTGACTGGCACGCGCGAGGCGATTCCGCTGAATCGCCGTTTACGGAGTAAAGCGACGCGCGGACAGCAAGCACGGGAAAAGGGCCAGAAGGGCCCATGTAACAACACCATCTTGCTCCTGCCACGGGGTATGCCGTGGTACCGAAACGGGGCAACACGGTTCCTTTAAATATTTTCACAATCGATGTAAATATGAATTTCTTCTAAATTATTTTCTTCCTACTCTCCTGCAGGAGTTGTGGGACCATATCTTTTAAATATTCGACAAGTTCTTCCTCATCTCTTTGCGAAAATATACTCTTAATTGGACCTAATGGTAAACCCTGTTTAAATTTTCGGTAATATTCTAATATCTTATCGTTTGTAAATATATATTTATTATAAGTCTTTTTAGTACACAAAATAAGATCCACGCAGCATGTGGACGATTTCACAGCTCTAAACCAAAGACGTACTCCCCCACTCACTTTTATCAATTACCTAATTGTTGGTAAACTACTTAGTAAACTAATTTTTCCAGCTTCTAAAAAAAATCACGTCGTTTGGACCAATTTTAAAGATGTTATTCAGTTATGAAGGGTGTACGAATACTTTTGTCACCTACAGACTGACAGAACTGTACAGCAGGCTTGTAGAAACGGCTGAATGGGGACTGACCGGGCCAGAGCAGGCCTCTTCAGTCATATTAGGGACACCGCACGGACACGGACGGACACCGTACGGAGACGGAACTGAAACGGAACGGATATGTGTGCGTGGACCTTAAGGCAAGGCCTTCGGTCCGTGCTGGCTTCGCATACCCTCGGGAGATAGCTCACCGAGGGGTCGTCGTTCCACACAGCACGGATTACGAAAAGCCCGACAGCGATGCGCTGCCGGGCTCCTCGTCCTTTTTTTTTTTTTTTTTTTTTTTACGGGGAGGGACGGGGTTATGTGGGGTTGCACCCACTAAAACTCCACGGTGGTCTACCTCAGGCGCGGAGTCGCGCGCTCGAGGGGAGGGCCCTGAAGTGGCGCGTGATTCGCCAGTAGGTGTCCAGGGTCAGACCGAGATATCTCATCGATCGGCCGACCCTGATGCAGGCATCCCCGAATCTCAGGGACGCTCTGTTGGGGACACCGCTCCCAACCCCGTCTGCGAGCCACATGGCCTCGGTTTTCTCCAAGGCGACTCGCAGACCGAGCGTCCCTATCGAGGTGATGACGCGTCGAAGTGCCATCTCTGCGAGGCTGATCGCGTCCCTCCATTTTTTCCCGGAGGCCACCACCAGAGTGTCGTCGGCGTAACATACCAACGAGACCTCCGGTGATGGCATTTCGACCCGCAGCACCGCGTCGTAGGCCAAATTCCATAGCAGGGGTCCCAGCACGGACCCCTGCGGAACGCCGCGGTGCACCGGAGCCACCCCTTCCCCCTCCCGGCCGACGTACGACACCACGCGGCCGCGGAGATAGTCCCGGACCAGGCAGCGAAGGTAGAGCGGGACATTATGATAGAGCAATGCCCGCTCGATCGCCGCCCAGGAGACGGTGTTAAAGGCGTTCGATACGTCGAGCGAAATCGCCACGCTCACACCGCCTCCCTCGACCGCCCAGCGCGACAGCGATCTCACGAGGTGTATAGCATTGATTGTCGATCGCTGTCGCCTGAAGCCGAATTGGCGGTCAGAAAGGTGCGGGCCCACGGCCTCCAGGTGGGCGCACAGGCGGGCAGCAATGATCCGCTCTAAGAGCTTGCCCGCCTCGTCCAGGAGGCAGATCGGCCTGTATGCCGAGGGTGACTCCGCGGGTCTACCGGGCTTCCGGAGGAGGGCTCCTCGTCCCCTTTTTTTTTTTTTTTTTTTTTTTTTTACGTGGAGAAATCCGGAACGGATACCCCGCCCCCCGGGGGAGGGACGGGGTTATGTGGGGCTCCAACCCACTAAAACTCCACGGTGGTCTTCCTCGAGCGCGGAGTCGCGCGCTTGAGGGGAGGGACTTGTGCGGGAGCAAGCTAGCGATACATCCGCTTGCCCCCCCCCCTCAGCGTTTTCAGCGAACTCCGCGCTCAACAGCCCCGCACACAACGGCGGGGTCTTCCCTTAACTTCGGCGACGCGCGACGGACCACACGTCCGCGTCGCCACTTCTGGGGGCCGCAATGATGTTGTTGTAGTGGGGTGGGAGTGTGGCTCCTCGTCCCCTACCCTAACCCTACTCACCGTCTCCTCTAATATCTCCTCGCATCTCCTAACCAACCCTTCCCTCACCCCCTTCCTCCTCATTGTCTGTACTAGAATCCCCCTGTCCACCGAGTCAAACGCTGCCTTTAGGTCCATGAACAATACTATCATCCTCTTAACCTTCCTACCCACCTGCCTATTCATCAAATAGATCAGGACGTATATATTGTCCATGCACCCCAGCCCCCTTCTAAAGCCAGTTTGACTCGGAGGCAGTAGCTTCTTCCCCTCCGCCTCCTCCCTCAACCTCTCCGCCAACACAGACGCGTACACTTTATACGCCGTCTGTGTTAGCGTAATTCCCCTGTAGTTCTCTAGCTTGTCGCCCGCCCCTTTCTTGAGCACCGGGACCACCACCCCTTCCTTCCACTCTTCCAGCTACCCCTCCCCCTCCACACCCTGTTACATAACGCCCACAACCACTCCTCCACCTCCGGTCCACCCAGCTTCCATACCTCATTCCTAATCCCATCCCCCCACCAGCCTTCCCCCCTTTTAGATTTCTGATCACCCTTCCTATTTCCTCCCTTCTAATTCCCTCCTCCCCATCCTCCCCCCTCTCACTTCTTCCACCTCTTCTCACCCTCCACTCCACACCTCCCAATATCCCCTTAAAATGCTCCTCCCATGCCTCCATTTTAATTCCTTCATTAACCCTCCTTCTTCTCTTCCTTTCCCTATTCACCACCTTCCAAACTTGCCCTTCTGTTCTTACCCCCTCTAACTCCTTTTCCCATCTCTCCAACTCCTCTTTCCTTTTCTCCTCGCACATCCTCCCATACTTCCTCTTACTCTCCCTATATTCCCCCCCCCCCATCCCCTCCTTCCCTCCTCCATTTCCTCAACTCTTTTCTCACCTTCTTCTTTTCCTCCCTACACTCCTCATCCCACCACCCTCCTTTACCTCCTCCCCTATCTTCTTTTCTCATCTTACCTATCGCCCCCTGTATTCTTTCCTTCAGTTCCCTCCATTCCTCCTGCACTCCCTTCTCCCCCTCTGCCCTACTACCAAACTCCCTTACAAACTTCCTTCTCCCCTCCTCTGACCAATTCCCTCTCTCACACGCCCTCTCTCCTCCATTCCTCCACCTACCACTCTTTTCCCTCCTTCGCCCCATCAGCCACACCACAACTGGGTGGTGGTCCGAATTTCCCCGATCTCCATCCTATCCACTTTCTCCCTTGTGTCCTCATTCCCCAGCACATAATCAATCACTGAACTTCCTCCTGTGTATGTCCACTCCCCCTCCTCGTCTCCTTCCACGTTACCGTTCAGGATTCCCCAGCCCCTCTCTTCTACAAACCTGCACAGCTTTTTCCCCTCCCCATTTACTACCTTATCCTTTGACTTCCTTCTTCCTACACTAGTTCCTTCCTCCTCTTCCTCACCCCATACCTCCCCCCCTCCCGTTCCTATTCTCGCGTTAAAATCACCTATTATCCTCCACCAATCCCCCCCTAACCTCACTTTACTCACCATCATTCCTTCCCTCTCTCCATCCTCCTCCTCCTCCATCTCCAGCCCTTTTCTCACCCCCATAATCATCCCCCCATCACCCTCCCCTTCACGCTTTCCCTCTTTGCCCACTGTCTTCTCCACATATAGCCCCTTGGCAACCTCAACTCCACATAACCCCAATCCTTCTCCTCCACCCACGTCTCGCTCAACACCATTATATCCCAATTCTCCAGCCCTTTCCAGAATTCCCTGTCCTTCCTCCTCACCCCTGCTACATTCCGGAAGGCTAATTTATATCTTTCATCTCCGTCCCTACATTTCCCCCCCCCTTTTCTCCCCTCCACCACCTTCTCGTTTCCCTGTTCCCCATCCCATTTTTCCTCCCACTCATTCCATCTTCTCAACTTCCCATCTATCCACGTCTTCATATATCCTATCTGCACCTTTCTCCCCCTCTCTCTTTCCTTCTCCGTTTCTCTCTCAACCAACCACTTCACCATCCTTTCCCCCTCCGTCAGGTCATCTTCAATCCTCTCCTTCCTGCCCCTCAGTTTCCTTTTCGCCTCCATCACTTTTATTTTTTCCTCCCTCCCCGTTAGCTTTACCAGTACCATACCGTATCTCTCTTTTCCCGCCTTACCTAATCTCACTACTTCTTTGATCCCCCCCTCTTCCACACTTATTCTTTCCCATAGCCTCTTTACCTCCTCCCTCACCCCCGCATTTCTCCCTACCTCCAGTCCTCTTATCACCACGTTTTCCCTCCTCTCCTCTCTCTCCTTTCTATCCTGCCTTATCTCTACCAACCTCATTCTTCTCCTACACTCCTCCAATTCTCCCCTTTCCTGCTTCCCCTTCCCATCTCCCCCTCCTTTCCCCAACTCTCCACCTTCTCCATCCTTTCCTCCATTCTCCCCTCCCATACCTCCATCCTCTCCACCTTTTTCTCCATGACCTCCCTCTTTACCCTTTCCTCCCTTAACCCCTCTTCCCATCTCCTCCTCTCCTCCCTCCATTCCTTTTCCACTCTTCTTCTATCCTCCCTCTCTTTCCTCATTTCCTCTTTCACCTCCCTCAACTCCTCCCTTTCCTTCTTTAATTCCTCTTTCACCCCCCTCAGCTCCGTCATCATATCCCCAATTACCCATAAACCCTCCATGCCTCCTATCTCTTCCTTTCCGCCCCCCCCCCCTCTTCCCCTCCTTGTCACCACCTGTCGGCGACCTCGCCGTCTTCCCACATTTCCTGAACCCTGCATCCACCCCCTCCTCCCTATCCTCCTCTTTTTCCCCCCGTATCCCTCGAGGCTACCCACACTGCTCCCTACACTGCTCACACTATCCCTTCTGGTATTGTCATTCCTCCGTATCCCTCCTACCCCCTTTCCTTTTTCCTCCTCCTTATCCCTCTCCATCTCGCCTTTCAACCTTTTGCACCCTATTCCTATCTACCCAAACACTTCCCTCTTTCTCTCCTTCTTTACTCCTCCAACTATCCCGGTACCTAGCTCTGGATCTTCACTTTTCCACTCTTTCCTGCTTCTACCTTTCAAATCTCCCGCCCACCCGTCTGTACCTCTCGTTCTTCTTTTTACTCACAGAGCTCTCCACCTGTTACTCCTCTGCTATCCTCCCGCTCAAATTACACCTCTCTCACACCTAACCTCGAAACGCTTCCTTTCTCCCTCCCACACTCCCGTCTACCTTTTGCCGTACACACTCCCTTACTCTCCCTTCTCCCTACACGCCCTTTTCTACCTTCCACACCCGCTCACTACTCCCTACTTTCCCAACTCACTTCACTCTCACTTTATACTCCACACACACTACCTGCCCACGACTTTCACTCTCTCGCCCGGAAACGGAAGTCCTCCCCTATCGTAGCTAAAATTATTGAAATTGAGACGGGTACGAGATCAGTCGACATTATTTTCCAAACCTCATTACAGTAATCTGGGATGCGAGTGTTAAACCGATCATAAAAGCGGAGCGCGCGGCTCGATTACCTGGGCCGGGAAGTTCCCAATACCTAGCTCTTTGCGACGCTAATTTGAAAGAGACCATCCTAAAATTTTCGACGCTCGGACATCACTGCTGCTTAGCGGTCGCTGGCAGTTCTCCGCTGGACCGGTGCATGGTTGTAGTGGAAAGCGTCCGTGAGGCGCTGTTGCCATTTTCGTCTGTTCGCGCGCGCGTAGGTTGCAGTTTTAACGGATGACCCTGTATAGAGCAGGCCCATCCAACTTTTGATCTTGCGTTCGAAGAGCAACCGCGGGTGGTTGCGACCGATTGGAGCAAAAAAATATAAAGTAATGATGCCAAAATTAAAATATTTTTTGTTTTAGTTTAGCAATTTTTTTTAGTTTTTAGTTCAACGTGAGTCGCTGAATTATAATTTTATTTTTTATTAAAGAAGTCATGCTTTCCTTTCAATATGGTATACCAAAAAGAATTGTTTTAATGAATATTTATTGATTTGAAGGGAGTTTCCATCCCATGCAATGGATTTTTTGGACAAACATTTGTGGTATAACTCAACGAAAAAACAACAGTATTAACAAACAGTAGTAAGGCAAGGGGGATTCCAACTCAATTTTGAGTTTGAAGGCCATTTCCCCCTCTCCTCCCCGACCTTGAAATCCAAATTTGAGTCTCAAGGTCGCAGAAAATCCATCGCAGCGGGCGGCGGGCGGCGGACCGCGACACAGTGGTGGGGGTATAAGCGGACCGCGGCGGATGACGTCGTAGAGATGGCTGAGTAGTGGGCGCGAGATCTGAATATCGATGCCGAACCGTATCGAGGCGGAGGAGGAACCGCGAGTGAGAAGTGCTACCCTGGACTCCAATCTGTTGGTAAGGAAGGAAACATTAATTTATGATATTAATACAAATGAAAAAACTGAATCTCGGGCGACGAGGCTCGAACCCAAGACCTCCGCGGTACGAGTCAGCCGCCCAACCAACTCCCCCAACGTCGACTCTTCGACATTAGTCTTTTCCGAATGGTATATGCCGAGCGTCACACGCGTTCGTTTTTTATCGGACGATGTCGGCTTTTTTACACACCGCGTCTTCGGAGGAGGGAAAGAGACAAAGCATTTTTTATTCGGAGGAGAGAGAGAGAGCACTACATAGCGTCGCAGCGTCTCGCGCGATCGCGCGTAACTCGAATCCTCTGGAGCGGTCGGGGCGGGGTGACGTCATTTTCACGGCGCGAAGAACGAAGTAGAATTATGCGACGTCAGCAGAATGTTTTTTCCACAGCGCAGAGAAAATAATAATTATTGAAACGTAGAATCTTAATATTATGTGAGGAAGACGGGCGAATGAAATTGTGAAATTATATATGTTTAAGAATATATTGTTACATAAAATAATAAAAAAATAAAAGAAAAAAGAAATAATAAATATATGATAATAAAATAAAAAATAAAAAAGAAAAAATTACGGCGATGGCGGTGATGGCCGCGCGATCGCTTCCACAGCGCAGAGAAAATAATAATTACGAAATGTTGAATCTTAATATTAGGCGGCGAGGAGGAAGACGGATAAATAAATTTGAGAAATAATATATGTTTAAGAATATATTGTTACATAAAATAATAAAAATAAAAGAAAAAAGAAATAATAAGTATATGATAATAAAATAAAAAAAGAAAAAAAAGAAAAAATATAATAATAATAAAATAAAAAAATATAAAAAAAATAAAAAATTACGGCGATGGTGGTGGTGGCGGTGACGGCGATGGTTGTGGCGAGGGAGACAGCGGTCGCCGCAAAGGCCCCATTTGGTTGCGCTGACCAGGTATCCAGAGGCGCAACGCGGGGCCAATGGCAGCATTCGGCTGCGCCTCTAAGATTTGAGCTAACCGCCCCATGTAAAGCATCGGATTTTCCTAGAACACAAACGTCAATATATAACACTAGCACGTGAATAAAGATCAAACGCACAAAACAGTGTAGTGTACTACACACTTGCGGAGGCGGTGGCGGCGGCGATGGCGGTGGCGATGGCGGTGGCGACGGCGACGGCGAACGAGGTGGCGATGGTGGCGGCGAGCCCCAGACATCTAGCCATTCCGGCGATGGTGGTGGCGAATCCTAGAATATACGAACCCACGATTTAATATTGACTTGAACGTCTGATTTTTAATCTCGCTCGATTTAAAAGGATAAACGCGATAAATGTCAAAATATTGTTATGTATATACCTCGGGGGCAATCCTTTGTAATCCCATTATACAAAATCACTGTACTTTACATTCAAAGCTTTGAAGACAACTGGTCTCGCTGCATCTCCTGACTCTCGCATGCAAAAAACCCCTCCCATCTTGAAATCGAGAAGTGCATAGCTTTGCAAAAGTAAGATGTTGTTGTTCTCCACCTTCTTCTTCGCTGACCATCCTCTCCTTATTCACACGCATCTTCTTTCCCTTCTTCTTTGACACATCATTCGACTAGACTGTATCACTTGATCGTATATCGAACGGTATCAAACGGCTTTGAACGGGTTTCGAACGGGTATCGAACGGGTATCGAACGGGTTTTGAACGCGAATCGAACTGTTTCCCACATAATAATTACAACTATCGTCTTAATCTAGCGTACATGTAGGAAGTTGGGGAGGGTGAAGAAAAAAACATTTATGCATTAAAATTGATTATATTTTATTTAAGCATTTCTCTCTGGCGTTGCGCGATTGCATGTAATTTGAGCCCCACCTTCAAGGCTAAAAGTCTCGACACGTGCTGAATGTAATATGATATCTGTGGAAGCGTGGAATCTTAGAAAATAGGTGTCAGCAGAAATTGCATCGAATGATTTTGCGCGCTAATTGGTCATACGCATGAATCATGGAACGAATTATGCGATATCAGCAGAAATTACCTCGGGGGGAGGGGGTACGTCAAAAGAGATACCAAATCATGCATAAAAACGCGCTCCAAAGTGCACAAAGCCTCAAATCGTTGCAACGTGTTGCGAGGAAAAAGACATTTACATTTACAACCATGGGAGAATTCGAGCACATAACCCGCCAATTGCTGGATCAATCCGCGCGATTGATTTCGCGGGAAGAGTACCACGCGTGGGAAGAACGGTGCAACGAGTGTATCGAATCGTTGGAAGAACAGAGCCGTGTGAAACGCCCGCGATTATCGATCGGTGTTCGGCAATCGTTGGTTGCTCGAATCGTACAGCTCGAAGGGCTGAAACATTCGTTGCGCGGCCGTTTCGTGCGCGAAGGTGCCGGACATTCTAGCATAGGACTTTTGTGGCGCGAAATAGACGCTGCGTTCGATAACCGTGTATTAACTGGTGTCGTGCTAAATTCAAACTATATCGAGCCGCGCAACTTCCTCCAAGATGCGGGGATCATTGTGCTGGAGCATGTGCGGAGCGCTTTGAGGAAACAGCGGAACCTCAAAGTGAACACGGTGTTCAACGGCGAATTTGTGGCGGATGACAAGCATGCTTGTAAAAGCATCAACACCCGAAACTGCGAACTCTTCCGCACATCCGATCTGCAGGAGTGGTACCAGCGATGTGTTATCGAACCCACCCTGGCATCGCTGGAAGAGTTCCAGGAACGTGATAGCGGATGGGCATTGACGAGAATCCTCAACCTCACAGTCAATGTCAATAAGTACAATCCGCTGCGCGCGGGATGCCGCTACAAGTTGCCGCAGGATTTATTGCTGAAGAACGCAACGATTAGTGTACAATCCCCGGACAATGCATGTTTCGCGTGGGCAGTGGTCGCCGCTCTTCATCCTGCGGAGAGAAATACCGTTCGCCCAAGCTCATATCCGCACTATACATTGGTGCTAAATCTCCAGGGCATTGAGTTTCCAATGTCTCTAGCACAGATTAGGAAGTTTGAACGGCTCAACGACATCTCCATCAACGTGTACAGCTTCGAGGAGGAGAAACGGTCGACGATCTTTCCGTTGCACCTCACCAGCCAAAACAGGAATCGACACGTCAACCTGCTGTACACACCGAATCAAGAGCATGGTGATGTAGGGCACTTTGTGTGGATCAAAAACTTGTCCCGACTCGTGAGCACGCAGTTGAGCAGACACAAGGAAAAGAAATTCATCTGCGATCGGTATGTATATAAACTTGTGAAATATTGAAATGTCTCGCGAAATAAATTAAATAAAAAATTGTGTTTACAGATGCATGCACTACTTTAGCTCAACCGAGAAGCTGGAGGCGCATACAGTGGACTGTGGGCAAATGAACGACTGCGCCATTCTGCTGCCCAGCGAAGGCAAAAATTTGCTAAACTTTGACAACCACCGCATGAAGGAGCGACTTCCCTTCGTGGTATATGCAGATCTCGAGTGCATCATCGAGAAAACAGAGGACAGTCACCGAGCGGGTGATACAGACAATAAATTACACGCGTACCAGCACCACAAAGTGCATAGCATTGCCTATTATATGCATTGTTCGTACGATACATCACTGTCGACGTATCGATGTCGCCGCGACGCGGATTGCGTTTCGTGGTTCGCAGACGAACTTAAAAATTTTGCAAACATCGCCAAACCCATCTTGACCAGTAATGTTCCCATGCTGGATTTAACCAACGAACAGTTGACGACATTTCGCGATGCAACACACTGCCATATTTGCGAAGAACCATTCGAGGCTAGCGATAAACGAGTCCGCGATCATTGCCATCTCTCCGGACGATTCAGAGGCCCGGCACATTCGGAGTGTAATGTAAATTATAAAAATGCGTTTTACATCCCCGTAGTTTTTGATAATTTATCCGGCTACGATTCACATTTCATTATCAAGGAAATAGCTACCGCTTTCGAAGGCAGCGTTGACGTATTGCCTATAACTAAAGAAAAGTATATTTCATTCACAAAAAATGTCGAAGATACGGCTGACTCAGACTCGCGAAATTATATTAAATTGCGATTCATCGATTCGTACAAATTTCTCAATACCAGTCTCAACAAATTAGCATCTTTTCTCAGCGCAGATCAATTAAAAATTTTACGATCCCAATTTGAAACATTATCCACCGAGGATTTCAATTTATTGACGCGAAAGGGTGTCTTTCCGTACGAATACCTCGATTGCGCGAACAAGCTGCAGGATCCATGCTTACCGCCGCGCGAGTCATTCTACAGTTTGTTAACGGGTGAGACTGTATCCGAGACCGATTACGCACACGCCGAGACAGTCTGGCAGCGTTTCGGGATTAGAACCTTGGGCGAATACAGCGACTTGTATTTGAAAACAGATGTCTTGTTATTGGCAGATATTTTTGAAAATTTTCGCGAAAGTTGCATCAAGAGTTACGGATTAGATTCAGCGCATTATTATACTTTACCTGGTTTCACCTGGGATGCAATGCTAAAACATACCAAAATTACATTCGAATTGCTCACAGATGTCGACATGATCATGTTTATCGAACGCGGTATACGTGGAGGTTTAAGCCAATGTTCCGGAAGATACGCATATGCCAATAACAAGTACATGCCATCTTACGACGCATCGGAACAGTCATCGTACTTGATGTACTTTGACGTAAACAATTTGTATGGATGGGCAATGTGTCAGCCCCTACCATACGCCAAATTTCAATGGGTCGAAGATGTTGCGAGTTTTGACGTGTCTTCGATCCCGGTCGATTCGCCCACGGGGTACATTCTCGAGGTAGATCTGGAATATCCGCAAAGTCTGCACGACGCTCACGCCGATCTACCGTTCTGCCCGACGCGTGCCAAACCACCCGGCAGCAGGCAGGACAAATTACTCGCGACGGTATACGATAAGCAGCGTTACGTTATCCACTATCGCAACCTGCAGCAGTGCACGCGTCACGGTCTTCGTATTACAAAGATACACCGCGTGCTTCAATTCGCTCAATCCCCCTGGCTCCGCGATTACATCGAACTCAATACACGGTTCAGAACAAGTGCGACAAACGATTTTGAGAAAAATTTGTACAAATTGATGAACAACGCGGTATTCGGCAAAACTATGGAAAATGTACGAAACCACGTGGACGTAAAGCTTTTGACACATTGGGAAGGGCGATATGGCGCGGAGGCAATGATCGCGAAGCCGAATTTCCACAGCAGAAGTGTTTTTTCGGAAAATTTAATAGCTGTTGAATTGCGTAAACTCGAGGTGAAGTTCAACAAACCGATATACGTGGGTATGTGTATTCTAGACCTATCAAAAATTTGTTTGTACGAATTTCATCACGAGTACATGTCTCCCCAGCACGGATCGAAATGTAAAATTCTATACACCGATACAGACAGCCTCATTTATCACATTCGATGCGACGATATCTACGAGTCCATGAAACGCAATATCGATAGATTCGACACGAGCGATTATCCTACCGACAATCCATATAATATGCCGCGTGTAAATAAGAAGGTTCCAGGGCTGATGAAGGACGAAAATAACGGTGCGATAATGACCGAATTCGTAGGTCTTAGAGCGAAAATGTATGCGCTTCGCGTAGACGGTAAAAAAGATACGAAAAAGGCGAAAGGCGTCAAGACCAACGTCGTAGCCAGAACGATAACTTTCGACGACTACGCGAAGTGTTTGCATAAGGAGATCGAAATGATTCGCAGACAATCGTGCATACGGTCTAAATTGCACAAAGTGTACACCATTTCGGAGTCTAAAATCGCTCTAAGTCCGTACGACGACAAGCGGTATATCGTACCCGATTCGACCGACACTCTGCCCTGGGGACATTATAATATACCATTGTAAAATAGAAATTGTATTCCCCATGTATAGAAATTATTATAAATAGTAGAATTATTGCATAAAAATTATTCATACATGTATAGAAATTATAAATGGCGGAATTAACGTGTTAAAATAAAAAATTGTTCACACATGTATATGTATAATTATATTTATTGATTATTTTACAATACATTATTTTTATTTATCCAAGAATTGTGTGATTTATCAAACCCCAGCCACTTGACGTACACCTTATCCCCCTTTCTACGCAACACTTTTTCCACTAGATATACATCAGGATCGGTGACGCGTTGCAGCTCGTGTTCATAGAATCCTCCGGCAACGGGTTTTCCACAGGAATCGACCAACAGATAGGTCGCGGGATTAGTTGTCGGTACTTTGGCTATCTTGAACACCTCCGTTGTCCAATTCGGCGTATAGCCTTTATCGAAGATGGTTTTAAATTTGCTCACGCGCACAAAATCGCCCAACTTGAATCTCGCCGGAGCAGCGATCTTTATGTTGTTGTATACGGTGGCTAGCAGCTTATCGGCGATCGCAGGGGTAACATCGCAAGGACGCATTCCGATGGTTCTATGTTTTCGCGCGTTATACTCTGCGAGCAGACGCGGTAGCGAATCGGTCCATCTATAGGTTCCATTCAACGTAAACAGTTTCCACATATTGTTCTTCAACGTTCGATTGAAACGTTCCACGACGGAGGCCTTCATCACCGAATACGTAGAATAATGATTAATGTCATGCTTTGTCATGAGTTTCTGCACATCGGCGTTGTAAAATTCTTTTCCTTGATCGGTTTGTAAATTTTTAGGATATCGATCTCTAAATATCTTTGCAAACGCTTTGGTCACCTCAGCGCCACTTTTAGTCTTGAGCGGCAACGCCCATGCATACTTGCTCAACACATCGATGACGGTGAGTATGTAGTGGTGACCCTGGTTGAATCGCGAGTATGGTCGCATTTCTACAATGTCAGCTTGCCACAGATCGTCGTATCCATGCACTATGACGCGCCTCCGCGGGAAATACCTTCGAGCTGGAGCATGCAATTCGTCAACGAGTCGTCGCTTCTTGTGGCCATGGTTTTCTTCTTTACTCTTGGATTTCGGTAATGGCTGCATGTTTGACGCGAATGATGTGATAATTATCGTGTACGTGCATTATGTACTCCCCCTCGGCCCGAGGACAAGTTCAACCGTCTCGCATGATTCTCCTTCGCATTGTCGCTGCGGATTCAACGCCTCCGATATCTTTTGAACGCTGTTTTGCAACGTCAGCATATCTCTTTGAAACACGACCAGCTTCCTCTCTAATTCTTCCTGCTGCTCTCGCAAAAGTTTAATGTTCTTTTCCACGTATAGTTTATTGACAGCATCGGTGTCGGTCACCGGCTGAGCTACGCGTCGTATTTTGCGTGATTTTGCATCAAAGTCGGCACCGGTCACGCAAAGAGCGTTATCTCGCATGAAATTTCGAAGCAGACCGGTCCATTTGTAATAGTCCATTGTAGCTGCTCCACCTTTCTCGAGCGATACCCCAAATTTGTTGATCGGCATCTCGACGTATACAGTGCAAATCATTGGCGTGCGGTTTAATTTATAATGAGGCCTACCTCGCGGAGTTCCTCGATAATCGATAGAATTTCGGGATCGTGAGAGTTGTTACCCGCCTGACGCGACGCTTCAAGCAAACGCAACCGATCCACCAACTCGTTGGGATCGTCCCAGTGCACGTAATCGATCTTGTTATCGTTTACCATCATGGCTCGTGGCACCGTTAGACCTTTCCCCGCCCTACTAGTCGACACACGGGGAAGTAGAGGTGCAATTACATGCTTGTACTTGTATCCCTTGTTGCTTAATATGGGGTATTTAGCATTATGATCGCGTCTGTGGGCATTCGTCGACAGCAGTATACTTTTGTATTTTTGTTTATCGGCATCGGTGTACACAGCATCGTCGGGAATTCTTTTGAAAATCAGTTCGTAAAGACCGGGTGTTCCTCCGTATCTTACACCATCTATGATTATATTATCGCCCCTGTCTATATCGAAAGCCTTATCCCCAAGCATCGTTCCACTATTACCAAAGTACACGCCGTACACATAGTCCATTGTCGTATCCCTATCACCACTTAGGATCGCGCTCATATATTTTTGCCCCAGCGGACCGAAATGACTGCGAAACGTTTCTTGTCCCTCGGGTGTTTGGAGTTGATGTCTAATAGATGTTGCAAAAGACTCGTTTGGTGTAGTTTCGAAAACGTCGTCATCGTCATCATCAATGGCTGAGAGCGATTGTACGCGAGGAATTGTATTTATTGGCGTTGGTGGAACGGGAGACTCGTTTGATGCGGCATTCCGCCGTTTATGCTTCGATTGAACTGGTGTGGAGGTTGCGAGTGAATATTCCGATGACATGCGTCGTTTCTTCTTTCTCTTACGCGATGTGTTCCCTTTCGACACGATTTTTGTTTTAGGCGTTAATGTTTCATTCTCTTCAACGTCTGTGCTCATCGGCGGTGATGTGTCAGCTTCTGTTGTTGCAGTATTTTCCACAATATGTTTTAAGGGTTCCACAATAGGTTTGAAGTATTTCTCCAACGCGATATCTTCCTCCATCTTGCCGGTCTTCAAAGCCTGATGTTTTCGGCGAATGGCTTCGCTGGTTTTTGCAATTTCCTTCGCTATTCTCTCGCGATCCTTAATCTCCAGACTATCGATATCAATCATCGTCGTCGTACCGCGGACGTTGCGTTCCCACCGACGTTTTGACGACAATTGACCATCTCACGGTACGGCAAACTCGTTAAATCCCTTTCTATAACGTCCATTGGACATCGCGCTATCCTTGTCTATCACCACGAAACCATACTCCCGTTGCCAACAATTACGACACAAAGCGCAGAAATCCTCGTAAGACATGTCTGTGTTTACGTGATCGTTGTACACATGTTTCAAGTTGGTACCATCCTGCTTAAACAGAATCAACAGATTGGCATTGTCGCGTATAAGATGTTTGGGAATCTTTGCATACGTCTGACAGAGATAGAAACAGTCAACGTTCGAGTGACGCCCCATTGCAAAGTATTCCCTTATCGTATCCTGCTTGTCGCATGCCACGTCATCAAAGATAAAAATGGAATTCGGAAGCGATTCGCTCGGTGGGATGACGTCACTGTTATTCGAAAACGTAAAGTAGCCAATTTCATCTATAGGAGTCAATAAATTATCCAAATACTGATATTTCGGCTGTTGCAACGACTTGGAGTACACGTACACGTTCTCGAAGCGGATGCCATGAGGACTTTCCAACAAGCTCACCAGCACGTTGGTCTTTCCACAATTTGATGGACCGCAAATGAGGCAGCGGATAGTGTTTGGCAGCATGCTACCGTGTCTGCGCATTGTTTTCGGGGACATCAGCTGCGATTTATCGTCAAAATTTGTCACGCGTATCGCCACAGGTTGCCGTACGAATCGCATCCTGTCCGTGAACCATGAAAAATGATTTTTGATACGTCGAAGCGGTCTATTTATAGGTCTGCGCCGAAGCAAAACATCTCAGTGTGCAACATGCTTCTGGTCCTGTCGGATAATTTCGATATTCGAGCCCTGACCTCTGAGCAGTTGAAATATATACCAAAGATTATTGTTTGGGATTGGTCTCGGTAAAACGACCAATCTTTGTGCATGCTCGGTGTCGCGGTGCGGCGCGGGTTTTGAGCCCACTTCGGGTGGCTGTTTCGCGACTGGGCGAGCGCGGAGACGGACCGGTCGGGCCATCTCTGATTTGACACCTGGACTAGTTACTGGTGTACGTGCTCGCCTAATTGTCATTGTCTCTCGACAAGTACGTGGGCTGCGTTGATTGGCCCGGAGTCGATCTTCCGAGCCGGTGTCTTGGCCCGTGCCGTCTCCGCGATAGCTCTAGTCTCTCTGTGAATCGTGCTACGATAAACACCTCTATTATCGCAGTCTCGATAACAAAGAGCTATCGGTGCTCCGATAATTATTCCACTTCTTGGAATTTACTAAAAGTTTGCCACGTACGTGCGTGATAATTGCGTTGACTTATAACTACGTTCAAGTTAAGATAAAATTAGAGTGTTTTGTGTATTTACAATAAGCGTGCTCGTTTATTGACGCCATTAAAAATATCTTTAAACGTAAATTAAGTTTTCTCTTTTAAACTAAAAGTCAAGAGCGGTGGTGCTCCCCGTTCTTGTTGCAAACATAAAGTTGGTCCTTCGAGCCGGATCTCCGGCAATTTCGTGCTCCTCAAGTGCGGTGTCGTGACCGCGTGGTTCCATCGCGTTCCGGTACACCATCATGGACGACCTGCTTGCAGACCAGATCGCTCTCTATCATCGGCTTTCACGTGTGTACGACAATCTAAAAAAGAAGGGTGTTGCTAACATAACTGAAGGTGCTGTGCAAGCTAGGTTGGAATTGCTAACGACGCTCTGGGAGCAATTCTCGAAGCAACACAGTTCATTAGTGAAAGGAAGTACGGAGGAAGTTGTGATGCACGAATACTTCACTAAGGATGGCTTCGCACTTGGCGAAGAATCCTTCTTGGATCAGAAAGGATATCTATTAGATCGACTTCGCGAAATTAAGCGGAAAGCGGAGCCGAACAAAAACGTGGCCTCGACTTCCGGTGTCACACCTGCCTCTGAGACACGATCTCGTGCAACGTTGCCCCGTATCCCGCTTCCCAGCTTCGATGGGCGCTACGAACAATGGCAGGCGTTCCACGATTCCTTCGTCTCGCTGGTAATCAAGGATTCGTCGCTGATGGATGTGGACCGCCTACATTATTTAAAGGGCTGTGTCAAGGGCGACGCAAGTACTGTGATCCGGAATCATACCACGACGGACGACAACTTTCAACCAGCCTGGGACGCCCTAAAGGAGCGTTTCCAGAATAAACTTCTACTGGTGAATGCACAGCTTACCATTCTAAATGAATTGCCTACGGTGACCAGTGAATCTTCGGCAGAGCTGAAAAGATTATTCTACGGCACTTGGGACGTGGTCGGTGCTCTGGCGGCAATGAAACGTCCCGTGACTACAACAGATTGGTTAGTAAACATGACCGTCGAGCGGCTGGATGAGCAATCGCGCCGCGAATGGGAAGCATCTCTCGGCCTATGTACAGAGCCGCCGTCCTTGGACGCTCTGAAGGTATTCATTGAAACCCGTATACATACGGTCGAAGCTCTTGAAAATAAACGCAAGCGTGATCCCCCCGCCGGCGACAAGCCATCAACGTCTAAAGGGACCACGGCGAAGGAAACCGCTTCCAAGAGTGCCACTACTAAGGTCACCGCTGTCACGGGTGCCGCTGTACACCAAGTCGTCGCTACACCGTCGCACTCCAAGGACTGCGGCCTGTGTAAAGGTTATCACTACCTTCTTTTCTGTCCAAAGTTCAAGGGTCAGGATGCTGCAACTAAGAGGGCCACGGTTGAGAAGTTGCAGCGCTGTATAAACTGTCTGGGCAAACATCTACTCGATAGTTGCCAGACGACCAAGCGCTGCCAGCATTGTGCCGAACCTCACCATTCCTGCCTGCACGACGCGTTCCAGACGACTACGGGTGCTGTAGTGCAGCACGTCATCCCTCAAGTACTTCACACTCCGCCAGTGATGCTTGGACTGGCGCGAGTACGTGCGTATACGCCGGCCGGTCAGCATGCCTCAGTGCGAGCCTTAATCGATCCTGGGAGCGAAGTGTCCTTAATCACGGAACTGCTCGTGCAACGACTGGGTTTAAAAAGACAGCGCGCTCGCATACCCTTGCTCTTCGCCGGCGGTGCTCCTTCGCAAAGTACGAGAGGCTCAGTGCAGTTGAACATCACGGCCGATCGAGACGGTGAGAGTACCCTCGCCTTATCGGCACTAGTACTAACGGATTTGTCCAGCTACAAACCACCCGTCTTGCCCGACGGTACAGTTTGGCCCCATCTGCAGGGCCTCCAGTGGGCCGAACCCCAACTTAGCAGCCAGGACTCTATCGAGTTGCTTCTGGGCGCAGACGTCTACAGTGACTTTATGTTAGAGGGTGTCCGCAAGGGTAAGCCAGGTACGCCTTTAGCTCAGGAGACAACATTTGGCTGGATTCTTACCGGGGGTCTTCGGACTGGGAATGCTCTCCGTCGTAAGAGCATCTCAACCGTTCAGTGTTGTTCGATTAGTCAGGAGCTACCTGATTTGTTGGAAAGATTCTGGGTGCAAGAAGAAGTCGAAGTGCCACACACTCTCTCACCCAGCGACCAAGAGGCGGAGGATCACTTCCGTTCTACTCATCGACGCACGTCCGAAGGCCGCTTTGTGGTGAGACTTCCCTTTAAAATTACGGCGGAGCTGGGTGCCTCGAGGCTCGCTGCCCTACGCTCCTGGAATTCCATGCAACAGCGGTTTGGTAAGAATCCTGAATTTGAACGAGCCTACCAAGACTTCTTACAAGAGTATGAGGACCTCGGTCATATGGTGGTGGCGCGTGGCCCTCCCGAGGGTCGTCATTATTACTTACCTCATCATGGTGTTTTGAAGCCCTCTAGTTCTACTACAAAGCTACGCGTAGTATTTAATGGCTCGATGGTAACCAGCAGCGGAAGGGCGCTCAATGATGTTCTGCACACCGGGCCTAATCTGTTACCGGCCTTAGCCGATCTGTTGCTGAGATGGCGGCGGCATTCCATCGCCTTCGTCGCTGATGTCGAAAAAATGTATCGGCAAATCGTGATACATCCCGACGACCGAGACTATCAACGAATACTCTGGCAAAGGGGGAAGGGGTCAAAGTTGACAGAGTATAAGCTTTGCACCGTCACTTACGGTTTAGGTTGTGCGCCCTACCTGGCTCTACGATGCTTGCGTCAACTGGCCGAGGATGAGGCAGAATCATTTCCCTGGGCTGCCAGGGTGCTGTTATCCGACGTATACATGGACGACATACTGACTGGTGCAACTACTGTGGAGGAGGCCCTGTCATTGAAGGAGGAATTGGATCAGCTCGCAATGGCGGGCGGTTTTCGACTACACAAGTGGTCGTCGAATTCGCCCGAGTTCATGAGGTCGGTCCACAGTGACGTCACTGGCCTAGAACGTCACTGGGATACAGACACGCAGCATAGTGTTTTGGGAATTCAATGGTTTCCCGATACCGATACCTTTCAGATTCGATTGCTGGATAGTGGCTCGAGTCCAAGGACAACAAAGCGGAGCGTTCTAAGCCAAGCCGCACAAATCTTTGATCCGCTAGGCTGGCTCGCACCTGTCACAGTATGGACAAAAATATTTATCCAGACACTCTGGTCTCTTACAATTGATTGGGATGAGCCGTTACCTGAGGAATCTAAGGACGAATGGCGCGGCTTTCTGACGGCTCTACCGGCTCTTCGGCAAATCCAGATCCCCCGCTGCATGGGCTTGACCTCCACTAGTCAATCGGTGGAAGTACACGGCTTTTCCGACGCCTCTGAGCGAGCATACTCTGCTGTGGCTTATCTACGAATTCAGGACGTATCAGGTGAAGTCCAGATCCATCTCATTTCAGCAAAAACTAAGGTGGCTCCTCTAAAGCAACAGACGCTTCCGCGCCTCGAATTGAGTGGCGCCCATTTACTTACTCGACTGGTGGCGCATCTTCTGCCTACACTGGCATTCAAAGTCGTTGGCGTGCACTTGTGGACTGATGCCTTGGTGGCATTAGGGTGGATACAAGCCCCCTCCAGCCGGTGGCAGACTTATGTGGCCAACCGAGTAGCTGACATACAGCGAACGCTACCTCAGGCCCATTGGCACCACGTACAAGGCCAAGATAACCCTGCCGACTGTGCGTCGAGAGGGTTGGATCCGACGGCGCTACCCGGGCATTCACTGTGGTGGTCTGGACCTTCTTGGCTATCTTCAAGCGAAGGAAGACCCACCACCTCCGAGGAACTGGTCGAAGTACCTCAAGCGGAAAGCAGGCAAATCCTTCACATCCAACATCCTTCGGATGATAAGGTGAGCCTGTATTTAAACCAATTTTCTAACTTTCGTCGAATGCTCCGAGTAACAGCGTGGTGCTGTCGATGGCTCCCTGCTGCCCGAGGGAAGCGGTCACCTTACCTTACTGCAGACGAACTACGTGACGTCCGATCGAGGCTGGTTCGATGCGTGCAAGCTGCTGCCTTCGCTGCGGAAATTGACGCCATACAAGCCAGCCAGCCACTACCTTGTCGGAGTCGTTTGCTACGACTCAACCCCTTCCAGGGGAAAGAGGACGGCATCTTACGTGTCGGCGGGCGGCTGCATTACTCGAGTATCACCTATAATCAAAGGCACCCTATGATACTCCCGGATGACTCTACCCTGGCCGTGCTGTGGATCGCCGATGCACATCGACGCTGCCTACACGGAGGAGTGCAGCTCACCTTATCTACACTTCGCCAGCAATGTTGGGTTTTGCGAGGTCGACAGCTGGTGAAGTCCTGCCTTTATCGGTGCTTTACTTGCGTGCGATGGAGGGGCAAGACGGCGGACCAGCTGATGGGGGTGTTACCATCACCTCGAGTAACCCCAAGTCGTCCGTTCCTGCGCGTGGGCGTTGATTATGCAGGGCCTATTCTAATTCGATCCAGTCGAGGGCGCGGCCAGCTCGCTCACAAAGGTTATATCGCCTTGTTTGTATGTTTAGCCACGAAAGCCGTTCATCTGGAGGTGGTGTCGGACGGTACAACGGAAGCCTTCTTAGCCGCACTGAGGCGTCTGACTTCTCGCCGTGGCCTCTGCTCCCAGATCTTCAGTGACTGCGGTACGGCCTTCGTGGGTGCAGACAAGGAGCTGCGCTGTCTACTACAAGCTGTCAGCTCACCGAACCGGCAACTTCTGGACCGTCTGGCGTCTGAGGGTATCGAATGGAACTTTAACCCACCGTCCGCTCCGCATTTCGGCGGAATCTGGGAGGCTGCGGTGAAGTCCGTGAAGCACCACCTCCGGAGAATACTTGGCGAGCATCGGCTGACTTACGAGGAGCTGGCCACGCTACTCGCTGAGATCGAAGCATGTCTAAATTCTAGGCCATTAATACCCTTGTCAGATGATCCCGATGATCTAGAAACATTGACACCGGGTCATTTTTTGGTCGGTGAGGCGATCACCACAATTCCCGAACCGGGACTGGAGGAGCTTCCAGACAATTGGCTTTCTCGGTGGCAACTGATCCAGAAAATGCAGCAGCATTTCTGGCGCCTGTGGTCTCGAGACTACCTGAATACATTACAAACGCGGGGTAAGTGGAGTCGCTTTCGGACGGTGATTCGTGAAGGTGATATGTGCTTAATCAAAAGCGAACTACAACCACCCTCGCGATGGCCTCTGGCTCGAGTTAGTAAAACTCATCCAGGGCCTGATGGGCTTACACGCGTTCTAACACTTAAGACGGCTACGTCGGAGTTCACTCGTCCCTTACACAAGTTGATTCTTTTACCTTTTAATGCCACCGTTGAAGTCGATACTGGAAGTTCCCAAGGAGACGTCGCCGAATGACATCGATCGACATAACCTAAACACGTCACTATATGTCGCGACTTAGGATTTGATCTGCGTCGCCTCTCACTTATGTTTATTTTAATGCCTTCGATAATTACTTACTTGTTTTATTACTTCTATTTTAAACACGCGTTCACTCGTGATCACTTCACACTGATACCGTGCGCTGTCTGTTTCGTCAGAATGTGACGAGACGGGCGGGAATGTTTGGGATTGGTCTCGGTAAAACGACCAATCTTTGTGCATGCTCGGTGTCGCGGTGCGGCGCGGGTTTTGAGCCCACTTCGGGTGGCTGTTTCGCGACTGGGCGAGCGCGGAGACGGACCGGTCGGGCCATCTCTGATTTGACACCTGGACTAGTTACTGGTGTACGTGCTCGCCTAATTGTCATTGTCTCTCGACAAGTACGTGGGCTGCGTTGATTGGCCCGGAGTCGATCTTCCGAGCCGGTGTCTTGGCCCGTGCCGTCTCCGCGATAGCTCTAGTCTCTCTGTGAATCGTGCTACGATAAACACCTCTATTATCGCAGTCTCGATAACAAAGAGCTATCGGTGCTCCGATAATTATTCCACTTCTTGGAATTTACTAAAAGTTTGCCACGTACGTGCGTGATAATTGCGTTGACTTATAACTACGTTCAAGTTAAGATAAAATTAGAGTGTTTTGTGTATTTACAATAAGCGTGCTCGTTTATTGACGCCATTAAAAATATCTTTAAACGTAAATTAAGTTTTCTCTTTTAAACTAAAAGTCAAGAGCGGTGGTGCTCCCCGTTCTTGTTGCAAACATTATTCTACTGCGAGAGTTTGGCAGACACATTGATCAGTTGTGGAACAGGCTCCCCGAGCATATAAAAGCAGATCCTGAGGTTCAGCAGCATCGCAGGTGTCTGGAGCATTATAATCGCCCTTGGCAGCGAACGCATATCGACGGTCCGGCACCATTGATTAAAAACTGTAGCGAATGTCACCGACGAGAGTAAAGAAAGGTCGTGGTTTGTTAAATCGGGCGATAAACGCGCTACCTATCGAATTACATATCCCGGGATATCAGTTTTGCGGTCCAGGAACTCATCTGGCAAAACGATTGGCTAGAGGTGATCGAGGCATCAATCCGTTGGACGCAGCGTGTCGCGAACACGATATTGCATATTCGCGTAGCAACGATCTCGACGAAAGGCACGCGGCAGATAAGGTACTCGCTGACAAAGCGCGAAAACGCATCGTTGCGCGAGACTCGACTCTGGGTGAAAGAGGTGCTGCTACAGCTGTTTGGGCAGCTATGAAGGCCAAAACGAAAATCGGAATGGGGATGAAAACAAAAACCTGCAAAAGGACTCCAAAGAAAGCATCGAAAAAACGGATTCTTCCAGTAGCAAAACGGGGTGGTATATTACCGCTTCTCCCGCTGCTAGGTGTCCTCGGATCGTTAGCTGGTGGAGCGGCGGGGATCGCCAAGGCGGTCAACGATAATAAGGCGGCGCAACATCAGCTGCAGGAAATGCAACGTCATAATCGCTCCATGGAAGGTCGCGGACTTTATCTCGCACCGTACAAGCGCGGACAGGGAATATCGAAACGAAAAAAAAAACGCCGAGAAGAAAATAAAAATGCCTGTGGGCGTAACTACCGATTTGCAATTGGAGGAGTTGGCAAAACGTATGCGTATCCCATTCTTTAGAGGTGTTTTTATGCGAAACGCGTTACCAGCCGGAGGAGTACGTCGAAACGAGAGCGGTATAGTAAATTTGGACAATGCTGCGGGATCAGGAACTCATTGGGTGGCATATGCGAAGAGAGGATGTCGAGCTATATATTTCGACAGCTTTGGGAATCTTCGACCGCCCAAGGAATTGGTAAAATATCTGGATAAAGATGCTGTGGAAATTGAATACAATCGTTCGTCTTACCAGAAGTACAATCAGAGCAATTGTGGACAACTATGTCTACGCTTTCTACAAACGATCGGCACCAAATTTAAGGATTGACTTCCCACCACTCTGAGTCAGTACCAGTCCAGTCGTACAGCTCGGAACATGTCGTTAACATTCACTCTAACCGGCAAGAGTAGCACCCTCGCGGTGAGCTACTTTCCACCCATAGATTTGAGCGACGATGAATACGAGCTTGGTCTAACAACCTTTGAAACCTATCATACAATACCGAACATCGACTCGAGCAACGATAAATTCTACTTCATCGTAAACAACAGTGCCGACACCGCTTATGAATACATTACGATTCCCCACGGCTCCTACGAACTAGACGCCATTGCCAAGTACCTGAAGCAACGATTACTCGAACGGTATCCTAAAAATCTTGGTGACACCGGTGATAACAGTGACAACGATGTGTATCCTATAGTGTTGCGTCCCAATAACAATACCATGAAAAGCGAGCTGTACTGTCGGTTCACCGTAGACTTTACAAAGCCCAACAACATTGGATCGCTACTGGGATTCTCCACGAATCGGGTATTAGCACCAGAACGATGGCACGAATCGGACGATTCGATTAATATCATGAACGTGAACATTATTCGCATAGAATGTAGCGTGACCGCTGGGGCGTACAACAATGGGAAGCGTGTACATACGATACACGAATTTTCTCCAAGAGTCCCACCAGGATATAAGATATCGGAAACGCCTGCACAAATCATTTACCTTCCAATCACCGCACAGGTCATTTCGGATCTGACGATACGCGTTGTGGATCAAGACGGACGGTTGCTTGATTTTCGAGGTGAAGAGATTACCATCAGATTGCACGTACGACGACGACGATAATACATGTGGTGCGAACGAAAGAGATGCTTGTATTGAACGACTCCAGAAACCAGTTTCTTCCAAGTGAAATTGTTTGCAACAACAACAACAACAACAACTGCAACAGTTCTGATCACGCTAAAAAGAAGAGGCTCAGTGCTGCGAACATTGCATTTTTGAAAACATTAGGATTCATTGTGCGCATTTAAGTTGAAAAAATGGCTGACATTCTAAGCATTGGAGGGAAGCCGACGTTTGATGATCGCATCGTCAAGCTCGAGACTCACACGTACAACCCATACGTCAACACGACGTTTGGATACAGCGATGAGATAAGAATACCTATACAGCAGCAGGATTTGTACACATTGCCGTGTGAAAGTTTCCTCTATGTGGAGGGGAAATTGAAGATAAATAAGCCAAATGATGCGTTAACTGTGACGTTGGGAAATAATTGCATGGCGTTCTTATTCGATGAGATTCGATACGAGCTGAATGGCGTGGAGATTGACCGCAACAGAAACGTCGGAATAACTAGCACGCTTAAAAACTATGTATCGCTGACATCCGACGAAGACAAAAATATGGAGAATGCAGGATGGGGCTTGAAACGTCGCGATGGGCTAATATTGAAAAATCATTTTAATTTTTGCGTCCCACTCAAATATTTGCTGGGATTTTGCGAGGACTACAAACGCATGATTATTAATGCTCGCCACGAATTGATTTTAATACGATCACGCAACGATAACAATTCTCTAATAGGATCGCCGATGTTGGAACCAGAAATCGAATTACTTAAAGTGCAATGGCGGATGCCTCATGTGACGCTGAACGACGTTAATAAGCTATCGTTGCTACGTGCTTTAGAAAGTGGACAAAACCTGAGCATTTGTTTTCACTCGTGGGATTTGTACGAGTATCCTCTCTTACAGAGCACGACCAAACATTCGTGGGCTGTGAAGGCAGCTGCGCAGCTGGAGAAGCCGCGATACATCATCTTTGCTCTACAGACTGCTCGAAAGAATGTGATGAGCGAAGACGTTACTATGTTCAACAACTGTAAATTGAACAATGTAAAACTTTTTCTCAACTCAGAATTTTACCCATACGATGATCTAAACTTGGACTTTGACAAGAATAAGCACGCCATCTTGTTTAACATGTATACGCAATTCCATAAATCGTATTATGGACATAGTTGCAACGAGGCATTATTCACCGTGGCGGAATTTTTACAATTTGGCCCCCTCGTGGTGATTGATTGCTCGCGACAAAATGAGTCGATCAAGAATGGCACCGTGGACGTGCGCATAGAATTCGAGTGTAAAGAGAATGTACCTGCAAATACTACGGCATACTGTCTGATTCTGCACGATCGGGTGGTTGAATACAATCCGCTGACAAACGTGGTGCGCAAAATCAATTAAATTGTCACGCTACTTGCCCGCCCTCTCCTGTGTCAAATTCACACAAAATTTCATCGTGAAAATCGACATGCTTTACGAGAAAGGCTGCATTCTCCTGTCTGTCTTGAAAGCGAATGGACCTCCAAATTGTAACGATGATGGCTGTACCAACATTTGTTGACCTGCAAGGGTTCATCGTCGATGGAAGATTTGTCGTCAAGGAAGTGGCGGTCCTACGAAATGGATTAATTCTCTCGCACTATATTTTTGGGAGTTCGATGCCGCAATATCTTCTTACGAAATCCGACAAATCAAGCATTCGGTGGCTGGTGGCAAAACATCATGGACTACGTTGGGACGATGGAGACGTTCCGTACAGTATGGCTAAACGGCTAATTACGAAAGCTGTAGCTGATGCGATCGACGAAGAAGATGACGCATCCCATATCATATACGTTAAAGGGCTGCAGAAACGCGACTGGCTCATGGATTTCCTCGACGAAAATACGATAGCGGACGTGGTCATCGAGACGCTGGACATTGACTACGAGGATATCAAATCACTAAATAAGCTAAATGTAGTTAATACACTGCGATGTGGTAGACACGCGAAACACTGTGCCATGCAAAATGTATTTAAAATATTCAACTGGTGGTCTAAACGCCAGAGAGAAATGCTTAAATAAAATATAATCAATTTTAATGCAAAAATGTTTTTTTCTTCACCCTCCCCAACTTCCTACATGTACGCTAGATTAAGACGATAGTTGTAATTATTATGTGGGAAACCGTTCGATTCGCGTTCAATACCAGTTCGATTCGCGTTCAATACCTGTTCAAAACCCGTTCGATACCGTTCGATACCCGTTCGATACCGTTCGATTCGCGTTCAATACCCGTTCAAAACCGTTCGATACCGTTCGATTCGCGTTCGATACCGTTCGATTCGCGTTCAATACCCGTTCAAAACCGTTCGATACCTGTTCGACACCGTTCGATACCCGTTCAAAAACCGTTCGATACCCGTTCAAACCCCGTTCGATACCCGTTCAAACCCGTTCGATACCCGTTCGATACCCGTTCAAACCCGTTCGGCAGCGTTCGATTCGCGTTCAATACCCGTTCAAACCCGTTCGATACCGTTCGATTCGCGTTCGAAACCCGTTCGATACCCGTTCGATGCCCGTTCGAAACCCGTTCAAAGCCGTTTGATACCGTTCGATATACGATCAAGTGATACAGTCTAGTCGAATGATGTGTCAAAGAAGAAGGGAAAGAAGATGCGTGTGAATAAGGAGAGTATGGTCAGCGAAGAAGATAAGTACAAGGAGGAATGGGGATAGTCAACGAAGAACAACGTCTTACTTTTGCAAAGCTATGCACTTCTCGATTTCAAGATGGGAGGGGTTTTTTGCATGCGAGAGTCAGGAGATGCAGCGAGACCAGTTGTCTTCAAAGCTTTGAATGTAAAGTACAGTGATTTTGAAGCAGCAATTTTTTGTGAAAATGGGATATTACGCACGTTCCATCGAACAAGAGGAGCCTGGTTGGGATGATGTAGAGGTATGTACTTTAAAATATTTTAACATTTATCGCGTTTAACCTTTTAAATCGAGCGAGATTAAAAATCAGACGTTCAAGTCAATATTAAATCGTGGGTTCGTATATTCTAGGATTCGCCACCACCATCGCCGGAATGGTTAGCTGTCTGGGGCTCGCCGCCCCCATCGCCACCACCGCCACCATCACCTACGTGGTCGAGCGATTGGGGGCAGCAGCCCTCGCCGCCCCCATCACCCTCGTCGCCCCAGGGGTCGGCGCCGCCATCACCCTCGTCGCCCCAGGGGTCGGCGCCGCCATCACCGCGGAACCCGTCGCCACCACCTCCGCAAGTGTGTAGTACACTACATTGTTTTGCACGTTTGATATTTATTATGTTTAATGTATCGTTATTATATCACCGTTTGTATCTGTGTTCTAGGATATATCGTACATGGATGTGGATGGTAATGGCGATGCTGCTCCACATCCTAGGGTGATGGGGGCGATGGCCGCGCGACGGCGGCGACGATTTACACCATATGGGCGGTGCCCGTCACCGCCACCACCACCATCGCCGTAATTTTTTATTTTTTTTATATTTTTTTTATTTTATTATTATTATATTTTTTCTTTTTTCTTTTTTTATTTTATTATCATATACTTATTATTTCTTTTTTCTTTTATTTTTATTATTTTATGTAACAATATATTCTTAAACATATATTATTTCTCAAATTTATTTATCCGTCTTCCTCCTCGCCGCCTAATATTAAGATTCAACATTTCGTAATTATTATTTTCTCTGCGCTGTGGAAGCGATCGCGCGGCCATCACCGCCATCGCCGTAATTTTTTCTTTTTTATTTTTTATTTTATTATCATATATTTATTATTTCTTTTTTCTTTTATTTTTTTATTATTTTATGTAACAATATATTCTTAAACATATATAATTTCACAATTTCATTCGCCCGTCTTCCTCACATAATATTAAGATTCTACGTTTCAATAATTATTATTTTCTCTGCGCTGTGGAAAAAACATTCTGCTGACGTCGCATAATTCTACTTCGTTCTTCGCGCCGTGAAAATGACGTCACCCCGCCCCGACCGCTCCAGAGGATTCGAGTTACGCGCGATCGCGCGAGACGCTGCGACGCTATGTAGTGCTCTCTCTCTCTCCTCCGAATAAAAAATGCTTTGTCTCTTTCCCTCCTCCGAAGACGCGGTGTGTAAAAAAGCCGACATCGTCCGATAAAAAACGAACGCGTGTGACGCTCGGCATATACCATTCGGAAAAGACTAATGTCGAAGAGTCGACGTTGGGGGAGTTGGTTGGGCGGCTGACTCGTACCGCGGAGGTCTTGGGTTCGAGCCTCGTCGCCCGAGATTCAGTTTTTTCATTTGTATTAATATCATAAATTAATGTTTCCTTCCTTACCAACAGGTTGGAGTCCAGGGTAGCACTTCTCACTCGCGGTTCCTCCTCCGCCTCGATACGGTTCGGCATCGATATTCAGATCTCGCGCCCACTACTCAGCCATCTCTACGACGTCATCCGCCGCGGTCCGCTTATACCCCCACCACTGTGTCGCGGTCCGCCGCCCGCCGCCCGCTGCGATGGATTTTCTGCGACCTTGAGACTCAAATTTGGATTTCAAGGTCGGGGAGGAGAGGGGGAAATGGCCTTCAAACTCAAAATTGAGTTGGAATCCCCCTTGCCTTACTACTACAAACGAACTTCGTGAACGTAAAGCTTAATTTATGGTTTATAGAAGATAACACCAGATATCTCTAGATTGTTAGTACTGAATTTTACATACGTTTATACGAAAAAAGGGAGATTTAGCCCCACTCCACCCTACTAGCCAGAGATGGGCAAAAAATTATTTCAAATAAAAAATTAAATTCGTCTAAAAGACGAAAATTTTATTCGAGACTCATGAATAAGATTTACCCCGAGTCAATATTTAATCGTAGCGCTCATAATTGAAATCATGGGTATTCAATGGTCGGCCACGATTGAATTACTTCAGCCAGAGAATTAAAATCGTCGGCCATGATTGAACTACTTCAGCC
Organism: Andrena flavipes; assembly: GCA_963971345.1. Classification (NCBI taxonomy): domain Eukaryota; kingdom Metazoa; phylum Arthropoda; class Insecta; order Hymenoptera; family Andrenidae; genus Andrena; species Andrena flavipes. Next base: position 39,454,226 of record OZ020479.1, on the reverse strand, counting down.
AGGGAGTTCAATCGTGGCTCGCGATTGAATTGCCTTCTGCCATGGGTAGTCAAATCATGAATGAATGAACAGTGTTCTCGTATTCAATCGTATTTAGTCGACTGAAGCTCGATAACCTCGAGACTTGCGAGAGCCTTTGATCGATGCCGCGCGATGCCCGAGCCGAGCGACATTGTATCGTTCACCCGTGTAAACTGACGCCTGGAGTTGCTTGGCGATGTGTCATCGATTATACGAAAAGTGAATTTCTTTATTTTTCATCGCATCAATATGACAGTGACACCGATGGATTCCTGGCGTTCTCACGATTAATCGGGCAGAAAATAATTGAAATCAGACTACTTTTAATGGAGTTAGGTGTAAATTGTGTAAATTAATTGTATGCATATGTAATTTCGTTAATTATGGCCCAAATCATGTCAAGTTTGTTATAATTTTTGCCAGGGAAACAGAAGGAGACAATTGATGTCACTTTCGTGCATATCCGATAAAGAAATTAACATTTTTCCGTTCTTAATGGCTAGTGCTATCCTTGTCTTTTATGACCCCATGTTTCTCGGCGATGAAGGGTCCTTACATAATATGTCTTCGACTCCTCAATAAAGGCAGAATGATAGGGATCATGATTTTGGAATTTGGATCAGGTTAACGAGCACTACTTACATATACATACAAATGTTAGGAAATTTTAAAGCAGTGCTTTAAAATACGATTCTAGTTGAGAAGAATTATTTTTGTCGTTACTTTTCCCTGTACATATGTATACTTTAATAGTATTTACTCGTTTCTTACTTTTACTGTTTTTTTACTTATTTATTGTTATTTTTACATGATTTTGTGTGTAAGTACAAATAAAGGTGTTCTCGGTAAAAGTTAATATTTACAGATTATAATGAATTAGTTTAATGGTAAATTTACAAATACACACAGGTATTTCAGCAAAAATAAAAAATGCATATAATATATATGGCTAAACATAGTACTAGTTGAGAAATTGTTTTTTCTTTTTAAGGAAATAATCGAATTTCAATAACCTGCAAAAACAGCAAAAGTTGTCCTTAAATTCTATTAATGTATTCATTATTAAAGTGACAGAAACACTATATATTGCAGTACTTCCAGTACTTCGCACTCTGTGTAATACATATGGATTATATGTACTTTCTGATTTTTGCTAAAATACTTATATGTTTATTTGTAAATTTTCCATGAAACTAATTGATTATAATCTGGAAATATTAGCTTTTAAAGAAAACAACATGTATGTTTATTCAAACATAAAAAGATGCAAAGAGTAATCATCAATATGTAAAATAATAACAGTAAAAGTAAGAAACGAGTAAATACTATTAAAGTATACATATGTACAGGGAAAAGTAACGACAAAAATAATTCTTCTCAACTAGAATCGTATTTTAAAGCACTGCTTTAAAATTTCCTAACATTTGTATGTATATGTAAGTAGTGCTCGTTAACCTGATCCAAATTCCAAAATCATGATCCCTATCATTCTGCCTTTATTGAGGAGTCGAAGACATATTATGTAAGGACCCTTCATCGCCGAGAAACATGGGGTCATAAAAGACAAGGATAGCACTAGCCATTAAGAACGGAAAAATGTTAATTTCTTTATCGGATATGCACGAAAGTGACATCAATTGTCTCCTTCTGTTTCCCTGGCAAAAATTATAACAAACTTGACATGATTTGGGCCATAATTAACGAAATTACATATGCATACAATTAATTTACACAATTTACACCTAACTCCATTAAAAGTAGTCTGATTTCAATTATTTTCTGCCCGATTAATCGTGAGAACGCCAGGAATCCATCGGTGTCACTGTCATATTGATGCGATGAAAAATAAAGAAATTCACTTTTCGTATAATCGATGACACATCGCCAAGCAACTCCAGGCGTCAGTTTACACGGGTGAACGATACAATGTCGCTCGGCTCGGGCATCGCGCGGCATCGATCAAAGGCTCTCGCAAGTCTCGAGGTTATCGAGCTTCAGTCGACTAAATACGATTGAATACGAGAACACTGTTCATTCATTCATGATTTGACTACCCATGGCAGAAGGCAATTCAATCGCGAGCCACGATTGAACTCCCTGGCTGAAGTAGTTCAATCATGGCCGACGATTTTAATTCTCTGGCTGAAGTAATTCAATCGTGGCCGACCATTGAATACCCATGATTTCAATTATGAGCGCTACGATTAAATATTGACTCGGGGTAAATCTTATTCATGACGAATAAGACTAAAGTATTTTTTATTTGATAGGTCATTTAAATAATTTTTTATTTAAATAATGCCCATCTCTGCTACTAGCAGCGGTTATTGTATCTGCTATTCTCATACAGTATTCTCGCAAATGGTAAGTATTTGTAAAGAAAAAAGTGAAAGCGGGAAACTTTTACTGTTTGTTATACCTGATAGCAATCGGCTTTTATGGGCTTTCCGCGTCATATGCTTCTGCATATCATTCGGTCAAAACCCCCAACCTAGCTGATGCTTCGCCTATATCTGGAATACGCAGACGGTCTTGATCCGGGGCGTCAGGTCAGTTGGTAAAACTGACTCAAGACGCAAGGACTGGCTCATGTGGCATTCCGGTGCAGCAACAAGCTTCGGCGAAGTAGGCGGGCTCATAATGGTCAAACCCACTTACCTCACCTTCACGCGGTGCTATCGGGACCATGCACGGCTTGCTTCATCAAAGTGCATGGTGCGGAAGAGAAGTGGTAACAATCCCAAGGGCCACGGGAAACCGGGACGGGGGCTGCGACCCCGGGGACACCTTAGCAAGAGCAGGGAGCTGACTGCTTTAAATTAAACACTCCCACGTGTTGGCCGTGCGTGGCAACCCTTGTCGTCGGAAAGAAGAATCCTGGGATCTGAGGGAGCCCCCTGCCTGCGGGAGGGACGTTCCCAACACGTACCTTTGGCCTTTGCTTCGGCTAGAAGGGAAGCTAGGCGACAAAGTAGCCCTTGGCCTAGCCAATCGGCTTGGAAGACGTTTGCTTAAGTAAGGGGATTCTGCTGGGCGAGGAAACAGACCGAGGAGGCAGGCCCGGGGAATTTATTCCCTGGGAGACACCCTGTCGGCCGCGGTAGGTGGACTATATCCTGGGTGATGTCCTAACCCGGTGGATACCGGGTTCCATTTGAGGGTCCGAGGAGGCTGGGACACGCAGCAGGATGAATTCGAACAACCATTTTATGGATACCAATACGTGCGCTCCCAAAACGTTGAAAACAACGACAGCCACCCAGGGTACATCCGTGAGGATCAATCCTCTAAGTGTCACCCACGGGAATGTGGGTGGAACGACGAAAGCTGTGTCAGCTACCAGTCGGACCACCCTCCACAGGAGAAAGACGGCATCGCCGGAGGCCCCTAAAAAGCCAAATACTCGACCCGCTAGCGAGCCGAGTAAGAAGCCCACAACCCGTTCGCCCGCAACCGATAAGGGTGCGGCGCCTACGGGAGGGCCGAAAAAGAGTCCTGCTGCGAATAAGGAAACCGTTCGCAGCAGTGCAACGTCGGTAAGATCGGTCGGCGTTGCGAATACTTCGGTGGGAAAGTCACCGAAGAAGAAGGGGACGACCCCTACAAAGCAGATCAAGGCAGAAAAGCCAGATTCTCCAAAAGGCAAGACCTGCAGCTCCGCTGAAAAGCAAGATGTGCAGGTAGGGAGCCAGCTTGAAGGAGACGGGTGGGAACTCGTCTCCAAATCGAATAAGAAGGCCAACGCCGCGCCCGCTGCTGATAAGGACGCCGCGCGCGGAAAAGGCCAAATTCCCCCGAAAGGTACGCCCGCTGCTAATAACGACGCCGCGCGTACCAGCAAGGGGAGAAAGGGAAAGGTATTGAATACAGCAATACCTGTGCCCACCGTACGAAACCTCGATCTCATACGAGAAGAGGCCAAGGCCGTGACCGGAGACTTAAGGACCTTTTGCCTTCGACCTGAGTCGAATATCAACAAGGAGTCCGGCTTCCGTGTATTGAACGCCGCCGACACGCTTAACGCGCTGGTACAGGAGCTGCTTCTTCGGAACACCTTTCTGGAAGGCCAGCTCGCCGCAGTGCGCAGCGACCTGATAAGGACGCAAGCGACTGCACAAAGCGTGGCAAAGGAGCCGCGGAGGGTCGCTCAGCTTCCCAAAGTGGCATCCCCACCGGCGAAAATCGGCTCGTACGCCCAGGCTGTAAAACTTACCAGTCCTCGAATTTCCCCAGATGCGGTGATGCCTCCACGAAATATCGTGCGCATATTCCCGTTGAAGGGCAAGGAGAAAAACAGCGAAGCTACTAAGTCAGCTGTACTCTCCTTGGTGAAACCCATGAAGTCGAAGATCCGCGTAAAGTCGATACGACGCATCCACTCCGGTGGCATAGACGTCGAGACCGAGCGCAAAGAGGATCTCACTGCTTTCACGGGGAATAGCAAATTCAAGGAAGCGGGTATCTTTTCCACCCTGCCGATCAAGCGGAACCCGACACTGATAGTGTACGACGTTCCCCGATCGATGACTAGGGAAGAGGTTCACTCCAGTATTAGGAAACAGAACCTGGATATGACCAAGAAGGAATCTGAGTCCTGCCTAAAGGTCCGGTTTCAAACCGGAACCAAAGGCAAGGACTCTGCCAACTGGGTCATCGAAGTCAGTCCGCAGGTCCGCCTGCGGCTGATCTCGAAATCCGAAGGCCGTGTTTACGTGGGATGGGCGTCCTGTAGGGTCCAGGACTACATCACCGTGACACGGTGCTTCAAGTGTCAGGCGTTTGGCCATATGGCCAAACACTGCCGATCAGACGAGGTCTGCGGTCACTGCTCCGAAAAGGGGCATACCTTTTCCACCTGCAAGCAGAAGAACAGGCCTCCGGTCTGCTCCAATTGCAAAGCGGGCGGGAAGAAGCACGACCATAAGTCGAGAGACAGGGCTTGCGCGTCCTACCAGGACGCCGTAAAGCAAGTGGTTTCCCGTATTACTTATGGTTAGACGAGAGAACAATTCGCCTTCGAAGAGCATCCGGGTGCTGCAGCATAATATGCGGCACGCCTATGGAGTGCTTGACGAGGTGAATGCCCTTATGCGCGACAAAGGCTTTGATGTGTTACTCGCGCAGGAGCCCTACTCGGCCGACGGTCAAATCCGCGGGCTGGGGCTGGCGTCCAAGATCATCTCAGGTGGCAACCCGGTGATGGCAGCAATTGCTGTCAGAAATCCAGGGATAACGGTCACTAAGGTCGCGCACCTCTGCGATACACACATAGCGTGCGTACACATAAGCGGGCAGTTCAAAAGCTTCTACCTCGTAAGCCAGTACTTTCAATGCTCCGAAAAGATTGAACCAAGTCTGGCGCGATTGGAGAAGACACTTCGCGCGCTCCAACACACTCGAGTCGTGATCGCAGCGGACGTCAACGCGAAGTCCCCTATGTGGGGCGGACCAAAGACGGACGCGAGAGGCGAGAAACTCGAAGAGTTTATTGCCCGGCACGGCTTGAGTATCTTGAACGAGGCTGGCAGTATTCCTACATACTCCAGCCCTAACGGTGAATCCTGGATCGATATCACACTTGCGACTAAAGACATTGCGAAACAAGTGAGAAACTGGAAAGTTCGGTTCGAATGGACTACCAGTGATCACAGAGTAATCGACTTCAGCATCGTGCCCGCAGGCGGTGATGAAAACCGAGTTAATCCTTCTGAAAATCGGTTTCACACTCGCAAAGCGGACTGGCCGAAATTCGACAGAAAATTGCTTAGGCAATTGGACCCGTCGTCCGCTGCTTGCTCTAGCAGGCGGGACGTCGAAGCCGAAGCGCAGGATATCGAGAAATCGGTCATCCACGCGTGCGAGCAGTCCATGCGCCGAAAGCAAAGGCACAATAAATCCGTCCCCTGGTGGACGCCAGAATTGACCGAACGGAAGAAATACGTCTACAACCTTAGACGGATCTTCCAGCTAGAGAAACGATACGAGGAGAGTGCAGCCAAGAGGGCGATGTATCTCTCAGAGAACAACGCCTATCGGGCTCAAGTGCGCGCTGTGAAGTAAAAGTTGGCAAAACTTTGTGACCGAGCAGGGGAACAAAGACCCGTGGGGTATTGTGTACAGGATTGCCAGGAGCAAGCTCTGCACTGAGACAGCCGTCTCGAACATTAGAACGCCCAATGGCTCTACAATGACTTGGCACTCCACCGCTTCCACGCTCCTTGACGCGTTGATCCCGGACGATTCGCCCGCGGACGACACTCAGGAGCAAGCGAGAGTAAGGCTAGAAATTGCTACCGACCCACCGACGGAAGACGATCCTGTCTTCACTAGGGAGGAGGTTGACGCGGCAGTGAAAGGCCTGAAAAGCGGAAAATGCCCTGGACTCGACCGGATAGAGGTCGACGTAGCGAAGCGCGTGTCGAGAATTTCTCCGCGCGCCCTACTGAAACTCTATAACGGGTGTCTGGAGCAAGGGGTGTTTCCCTCTCGTTGGAAAGTCGGACTAATCAGAACTATTCTGAAAAGTCCTGACAAACCTCCAGAAGAGGCAAAGTCATATAGACCAATCTGTCTACTATCAGTGCTCGGCAAAGCTCTCGAAAGACTGATCGCAAGCAGACTCACGACTGTGTTCCTAAACCAGGACTTTTGCTCCGATCGACAATACGGATTCAGGCCTGGGCGATCCACGGAAGACGCGTTGGTAAAGCTCAGGGAATTGACATCTGGCCGAGAGGAAAAATACGTCCTGGCGCTCTCCTTCGACATTTCCGGAGCATTCGACAATGTCTGGTGGCCGAGCATACTCAAGAAATTGAAAGTGCGAAGCTGCCCCCGAAATCTTTATAGGCTTATGGCTGACTATTTCGCCGGTCGGCAAGTTGTTATGGTTAGCAGCTCCGATAGCGTGCGGAAGAAAGTCACCAAAGGCTGCCCGCAGGGGTCAATCCTCGGTCCAAGCTGCTGGAACCTAATCTTTGATGAAGTTCTGCAACTCCTCTCAAACGCCGGGCTCTGCAAGCCCATCGCCTATGCGGACGACCTGCTCGTGATTGTCTACGGCAATTCGCGACGGGTACTGGAACAGAAAGGCAAAGGAGTTGCGCTCGTTATATCTGAGTGGTGCGCCACACAGAAACTAACGTTGTCAGCTGCTAAGACCGAGATGATTTTATTGAAAGGTTCTCTGGATATGGAAAGACCTCCTGTGATAAAGATTTATGGGAAGAATGTGGCACTCAAGCCCACCATCAAGTGGCTGGGTGTCCACATTGACCAAGGATTGGGTATTAATTCCCATATCAATAATATTTGTGCCAAAGCCGAACTTACGTTTTATACGTTAGCGAGGCTCGCTCACGCCGATTGGGGATTGAGACATCCGACCCTGCGCGCCCTGTACACGGGTCTGTTTGTCCCAATCATAGCATACGCCGTCGCAGCCTGGGCAGACCTCCTCGATGTGAAGAAAAGTTCTCGACTTCTCGGATCGCAGAGGCGGATTCTGATCAGCATCACTAAGGCCTACCGTACGGTGTCGACCCACGCGATCACTGTGATCGCGGGAGAGATACCGGTGGACCTTGTGTTAGCGGAGCGCGCGTCGAGCTATAAAGCCCGAAAAGCAATAAGCATCGAACTTGGAGAATGTCGAATAAGTCACGCCGAGTTGGCGTCTGGAGATGTCTCCGTAGACACAGCGAAAGCGATGGTGCGGAGAGAGATCCTTGCAAAGTGGCAATCGAGATGGTCGTCATCAACGAAGTGAAGGATTACCTTCCGATTCTTCGAAGATGTTCGGAACCGTCTGGAAACCCGCTGGTTGATAATTGACCACAACACAACGCAATTCCTAAGTGGATACGGAGATTTCCGTGCGAAACTGCTGGAATTCAACTTGGTGGAGGACGGAATATGTGCATGTGGAAAAGACGAAACTTCGATCCACGTCCTATTCGACTGTCCTACGCACGTTGAGGCGAGAGAACTCCTGAAGCAAGCGGCGGAAGCCAGCGGCCAGCAATGACCGGTGGTGGAAGCTGGCCTTGTATCGAACGCTAACTTATCACGGGAGTTCCGGAACTTCGCCAAAACGGTGATAACCACCAAGAGTCGAACACAAAACGCTGTGTAGTAGACATGACTCAGCAAAGACAACTTGAACGCCGAAAGACCGAAGCATAGATGCTTGTGACTCTGCCTTCGCGTGGCCCCCACTGTTAAGTTCTAGACGGATTTTGAGTGATCCCCGTCTGGAACGAACTAAAGGAGTCATTACCTCGTAACGAGGACGGTCAACCCTTCTACCCCTGTTGTCGGGAAGAGGAAGGGAGTTTTTCCGAGCCCCCCTTGAAAGTGGTTAGCTAATCTGGAACACCTATAAGAGGTATAAGCAGAAAAATCTGCTCTAGGAACTCCAAAGCTGTGGCCTTGTGTCCCATGTGCTTGCACAGACTAAATGTTTGTTATACCTGAGATAATATGGAATGTCAATTTTTCGTGTTCGCAAGATTTTCCTTGAAACGGGGGCGACCTTCAGGTTTTTCATGGGAATGCTATGTATATATTTGATTACCCAATATGAAAGCGACTGTCAAGAGTTGTAATATCCATACATTCAACATTTTGAAAAATCCTTCCACACACGTTTATATATCGCTAAAGACTAGGTCCAACATATCCAAGCTCCAACAAAATCCGAAATGTTGCTCCAAAGAGTGTCCAAGTTCGCGTGGAATGTCCCGAGCGTGTAACAAAGGAAATCGTATATTTAAAATAATAATGCTTACCTCCATAGTACTGCGACTGCCCACCGATGTATTATTTTTTCCCAGAAATTGCAGCGCCTGGAACGCAAACCATTCTTTCTTCATCGACGCCCTGGGTCCACTCTTGGTCTGCTTTTTTCTTTCATTAAGGGCCCACCCGAATTGGGTCCTTAAATTTTTAATTTTTTTGCCCATTTCCTCCACACCAACTCCAAAATGTGCCGCCACTATTCCCAAGGCGTCGTTTTTGGCACCTTTAGATCTATATCCCGGACAGGATGCATCCCACAGTGCAGGCAAGCTCTGCAGCATTTCCGCAAGAACGTGTCTTTAGCTGACCACATTTTAACTGTTAACAAGTAATACACATTCATATTGTTGCGAGCACCCTATGGATAGAATCCATGGCCCGCTGGTGCTCGCGACGAAGACAAGAGACAGCGAGAAGAAGGTGATCACATCGATCACCTGTCAAGCTGTCATTCGAGAGTCAGCCGCCATTCCTAGCAGACATATCGATACACAGATTCCATTGCTGTATAGATTGTATTGAGTTATTTTAGTTGTTGTATTTGCCCTGTTCATGTTCTGTTGTTGTTGTACATTAAAGTCATATTACCATGAGCGCAAAACGTAACAATGGTGTCAGAAGTGGGATGCCCACTCAAAGTGGCATGACCACTCGCGCATCCGCGGCCTCCGCGGCCTCCGCGGAGCCTTCCGCTGGTGTGACGGTCAACCCTTTTTTACGGGAGCTGTTCACCAGTTTTCAGTTAAGCATCACGGGACAGATGCGAGAACTAAGGAGGGACAACGAGGCCCGCTGGCAAAAGGAGGACCGGCGTAGGGAGGAAAAGGAAGCCGCCGATCGAATAACCCAAGCGGCTCTTGAGGCACGCCTGTCGAATATGGAGGAACGCATTCAGGTCGTAACCTCCTTGTTACAAGATATCCGTGGAGGGGCAGTCGCCGATGTAAATAGTGTTGTAAATAGTGTTGTAAATAATGTCCCCCTGGTGCATGTCCCTACCCACGTCGGTGCACCCGCCGCTGCTCCTTTATTAGAATCGCGGGTACTTAACCTGGGTTACGCGGTGAAGCCAGCTATTTTCAACGGGGAAACATCGTGGGAAGAGTACAGGATACAGTTTGAAACGATAGCGCGCGCAAATGGTTGGGATGACCAAATAAAGGCTACAGCCTTAATCGCTTCCCTCGGGGGCACAGCGAGGAGCATCCTTACGACGCTGTCCGCGGCCCAATGTGAGAACTTCGAGGAATTGGTTGCTGCGCTCGAATTCCGCTACGGGGCGAGGAATTTGTCAAATTTGAATTATGTACTCTTCCAGAACCATAGACAGCGAAGAGATGAGAGCATCTTCTCGCTCGCCACGAAAATAGAACGATTAGCGCAATCCGCTTTCGCCGATTGCCCGGCGGAAACCCGCGACAAACTTGCCGCGTCGCAATTTGTAACGGCATTATCTAGCTCTGTCATACAGCGGGAATTGCGACTTGGCGGGTTCAACTCTCTAAGAGCCGCTGTAACCAGGGCTCTGGAGATTGAAGCCGTCGAGGCGATGTCTCGCGATCCCGAAATTCGAGATCGCGATTCAGTAAAGCACAAGACTGAATTTGACGACACTTTTGAAGGGAGAGAAAATATAAGGAGAGTCGAAGGATCTCAGGACACCACGAAGAAAAGCTGTTGGCAGTGTGGAAAGACTGGGCATCTCCGGAGGTACTGTAGAGAATTGAGAAATTGAAAGGAACAACGCCAAGAATGGGAGAAGTTAAGCCGTTACAGACGGCGGGACCTGGGCTCGACAGACTTGGGGAAAGCACCGGTCGACAACACCTGGAGCCGGGCTAGCGCGGCCGTGTGAGCGTGCGGATCTGCTGTAACGAAGAGGCGCTAGAAGTGCGTAGAGTTACAGACCTGTGATGAAGGGAGTTCGAGGGCGAATATCGTCACGGGATAACTGAGTACGAAGGCCCAACGGAGGGAGTTCGAGGGCGAATACCGTTGTAGCAGGGCTGAGTACGAAGTTGCGACGGAGGGAGTTCGAGGGCGAATACCGTCGATAGATCCACGACGTGTCGCGACGGAGGGAGTTCAAAGGCGAATACCGTCGCGGGATCGGCGACCCCATACCCATAAGAGAGAGAGCCCAGGGTGATGAGTCCAGTTAACACCAGGGGCGTTAGTTCAAGGTGGGAGCTTTGGTGTGCCGGTTGTATCCACATGGTGGAATTCCAACCTGGAGAACAGGTGCGGTTGTATCAACTACGAAGATAAAAAGGATCCAGCGTACCAGAAGAGGTCTAAAGTGGTCCATCTGCGTCGCTTAGCGAGATACGAGGGACGATGCCAAGAGGAGTGAAGGCTTCCAAGGATCAAGGGACGCAAAATGCGAGGAAGACTCAAGAAAGAAGATTAGTCGAAGATAATTCGGTGGACTGGACTGCTTTCGTAGCCCGGCCCGCGCTCTTGAGTCTGTTTCAGGGAACACGATACACCACGACGAGGGACAAGGTGTCGGGGGACTGCTACCGCGGCTTGGATGCGGTCCCAAATTCCCCGAATGTGCCACAACAGCGTGGTAGTCCACAGCGGGGTGCGGACATACGTGGAACCACCCCGCTACCCTCCTGGCTGGGATCCTGGCCGCGTCCCTGGTACAGTGATTACCAAGGGGTCCCTTCCTACGAGGTGGACAGCAGACAGGAAATGGTGTCCCCAATCCCTGGACGGACGTGTGACACAGTCACATGGATCGGTCAGAGGGGACATCGCGGAGACGGGACCGTTGACGAGCTGCACCGAGACGGTCCCCTGGAGCAGCACCAGAGGCCACGAAGAGGAATGGGGCCATCACGAAGCCAAAGATTGGATAACTGGAGGCGGACAAGAAAGAAGAAAGAAAATAAGCTGGCAGTCCTGGGCGGATTGATCGGTGAACGGACCGATAGCATGCTCATAAAGTGTGACCCCCTGCTTTCGGGATCCGATTCGCCTTTCCGTCTTCCCGGTTCTGTCTGGCTACCATGGAGTCGTTAGCAAAGAAATTAATGTTTGTCCTTTTTAAGCCTATCTAGGACACGAGGACACCACGACCTGCCGTGACCGTCGAGGGACGGAACCAACGAGGGATGTTCTGGGAAACACCGTGGGAGCGCACCAGTGGAATGAAGAGGAGGAAGAACGAGGAGCCGTTCAACCAGAACCCCGACGGCTAAACAGTCAACAGAGTCCCGACCTACAGACAAAGAGGACCTTCTCACCCGTCTCTGCCCAAGAAGAAGATGCGCCGTCGAAGAAGAGAAACACAGTACAAGAAAGAAGGACACAAGTGCGAAGACGCAAGTGGAGGGCAAGAGAGGCGGGATCCATGTACCCACGCCTTGCCTAGGGTTTTTGGAGTGGTTTTCCCCTAGGGCGTGAAGGCAAATGCCGACGCGACGGACGGAAGGGGCCACACAGCGCACAACGTACTTTCCACCCTTTTGGACCAGGGTACGGCTGCAGGCAACAGAGGAACTGCAGCGGTCGGGACGACCGCTTCTCGAGAGGGGGGAGCAGTGTTGCGAGCACCCTATGGATAGAATCCATGGCCCGCTAGTCCTCGCGACGAAGACAAGGGACAGCGAGAAGAAGGTGATCACATCGATCATCTGTCAAGCTGTCATTCGAGAGTCAGCCGCCATTCCTAGCAGACATATCGATACACAGATTCCATTGCTGTATAGATTGTATTGAGTTATTTTAGTTGTTGTATTTGTCCTGTTCATGTTCTGTTGTTGTACATTAAAGTCATATTACCATGAGCGCAAAACGTAACAATATATTGTTGCGAGCACCCTATAGAGGATCCATGGCCGATGGTGCTCGCGACCAAGACAAGAGACAGCGAGAAGAAGGCGATCGCCTGACCAGCAGTCAGTTGAGAGTGAGCCGCCATTACCAGCAGACCTATTGACATTTTCCTGTATCTCTGTAATATTTCCGCCTGTACCTTGCCCGTGGCTTATATAAAACGTTATGGCAAACGCCCCGGCGCAACAATATCAATTTAAATAATCACGCTTAACATTGCCGTATTGTGTTGTCACGTCCCGGGTGAGGTCTTTAGGAACGATGACTATGGGGGGGGGGGGGGGAGGAAGAATCAGACGCGAATTTGTTATCCTGCACACTGAGGGTTTTGAGGGAGATCAGGCGCGAATTTGTTATCCAGCACTCTCATCGACCATGGAAGGTTTAGTAACCGAATACGTACTGAGGAGACACCCGTTAGAGCACTTGTTTTGGTTTGACCCGGTAATTGGATTTTTGGGATCTCCGTTGCCGAAGGATTAACTCAATAATTCGAAGCGTGGTTGAATATAAGATCGTTTGTTTTATTTGGATGCACGCCAATATGCCATGCACTGTTATTGTGGTGACGGTTAGTTTTTATAATAATGCTTTAGACTTTTAGCATTAGCACATAATGTTTATATAAATATGTCAATATAAGAATATGAACATGAAACACATGGAAATAACCAATAAATTCTATATAAAACAATGAGAGTTAGGAATACTAAATAATATGAAACGCAATAAGCGTTGATAAGACAAAATAATGTGATCGCAATAAGCGTTTAGAATACAAAATAATATGATCGCCTTAAGCGTTGCTAAGACAAATATATATAGAAAGCAATAAGCAATAGTTAAGCAAGATAATATGTATGTTGGTGATATTCAATAATATAAATAGTAATAGTAAATGCTTACAATGATTGAGATGATTTTTATACACTTGGTTTAAATAAACTTTCGCAGCACTTGCACTATATATGCGCAAGGGTGATTGTCGAAAGAGGACTTTTATCTCGGTTCCCTCGTATTTATATGGTTGTCGCGGGGGTACGCGCGATAGCTGCCTTGACACATTAAGAAAATAAGTCGGAGTAGGACTTCCGGGGTTTTTATAAAGGTGCGTCTATTCTTAGACGCATTTCTGTCACGTACACCAAATATTTGTCGCTATTATCCTTCCGGGGTTTTTATGCACGTGAAAAGGTGGTGCTCGGCCCAGCGAATGGATTTTGGGTGTTTTAATAGGAAAGGGGTAATTGTGGTCTTGACTTGGAGGGTCTTAGAGAAGGGGTGAGACGTGGTCTCGATTTAAGGGGTTTTTGGGGCGAGGGACTTGTTTAGAAATAATGTGAATGAGGGATTTGTGCCTCGTAAGGCGAATAGGCGAAGGAGGTTTCGTACCGATCATCTTGAGATGGGGACCGCTAAGGTACATCGCCAAGGCGATCAGCGATTGGGGAAAAGGGGTAATATTTGAGTTTGAAGGACTTTGATGGAGTGATTTCAATATTTATGATAGAGATTTTAGTTTGGTACCGCGCGAAAAATAGTGGGACGTCACAGTGTACAAATAAGACAACACCAATAATGATTGTAATAATGTTGTAAACTTACATTTTTGTATGTCAACCGCTGCACGAATCTCTCTGTCCAATGTGCACTGGAAACACTGATTCACAAAAATGACATTCCGCTCCACCGACTTTGGAACTTATATAGCTCCTCAGGTATTTCTTTTAAAGGAGGGGGGTCTTTTCCACGTTAATTTCGCGCAGGCGTAATTAACCGAAAAAATTTGGAACACCTTTGTCGTTCAAAAAAAAAAATGACCGCGTTGGGCACCAAGAGCGCCTCGCCAGGGGCCGCGGTTTATAGCACCAGTATGTCACGATGTCGGTGGTGGCCAAAAGATAGACGGGGGTTTGAATTGGCTAGGTATATGTACTACCGACAACAAAGCCATATACAGATTAACGAAGGACAGGGTATTATTTTAAACAGGCCCGGTTTATATTCTATTTTCAAATTTTATTATGTTTTGGGCCTTTATATTGGGTTCAGTATTTTGCCTTTACGTTGTGTCCTTAATTATCCCGAACGAAACGGGCTCTGGGAGGTAACAGTTGGGGGCGAAGCGAAAACTCATTTATCGTTTATGGTGGGCAATTCCGTATTTTCCAAGACGGCTTCGACAACATCTGGTTGCCAGATTTCCAAAAGGCAATCAAGAACGTATTTTCGCAGTTTTTAAATTTGATAGATTATTCGCTGTGAACAGAAGTGCAACTTTTTGTTAATCCGTAGGTATCCGCGGGAACAGTAAACAGCTGGATGTTTCTCAACGTATTGGACCCCAAAAAAATTGTTTATATGCAATTGCATGCTTCGAGGGGGCAAATTTATTAGCCGAAACGACTTTCTTCTTCGATTATTATTTCAAGAGATACGATGGTCAAGTTCGGTTTTTTAAATGGAGCTATTTTCTTTTAAGAGATCGCTTGATAGTGAGTTTCTAGACAAAATTCAATAACCTATAATGTATACACCTTATTTCAGGGAAGACGGCGTAGGTGGGACCACGCGCAGTCAGCGGGTTACTATTTTTTCTTCCTGTGTCTCTCTCTCCGCAAGGCGTTTTGATGTTGGATAATACTTTTTAACTGCTATATCTGGCACATTTAGGTAAAAAATTGGCGTCACTTTCCTTTCGATACGATGTAGAAAAGAATTTATTAATACGCTGTAATGGATATTTCACCATCGACTGCAGGGCCTCGACCTCAATTCGCTACGTTCGACCCAGGATTCATACCTTTTTCCGAAGAAAGCCATAAAAATCGGGTGAGGCACTGCGAAGGGCAGCCCTCGCCACGGGATACCACGTCGCATCTTTTTGACGGGCGTAAATGCAGAATTATCCTGTTTCTGTTTCAGAAATAAAATAATTCTTTATTCTTTATCGTATGGATATGGAAGTGTCGCCGATGGATTCCTTGTGGTTTTCCGATGAAAATCATGCCAAATGTTGTGTAAATCGGACTACTTTTACATAAGGAATACAAATAGCTTGTGGCAAAGTAGTCCGATCTGCATGATGTTTGGTATGATTTTAATCGATGAAACGCACAGTAGGGTATTTGGCCCGAAAACCCGGACATGGCTATTTTAAAATCTTCAAACTCTCATAACTTTGGTAAAATTCATCCAAAGTTGATGAAAAAAAAACGATTTTATAGCTTACACTTTCTACTTTTCGACTCATTAAATCAATTTTATCGAAATCGGTATCTAGGGGGTAAAATCCGCCCTTAAAGAGGAATGTGCCAAACTGTAAAAGTTTTTTGATGTTTGGCAAGTGTTACGGAGTGCAAACAATATTTTTTGTAATTTTTATGTATACTATCGGAAAGTAGGATCCTTTGCCTTTACGATAAGCCGAACCTCATAAAAAAGATGTTTTTTAACAAAGATACAGCCATTTAAAAAAACTTCCATTTTATATATGTGTATATGATATAATATATATAATTGAACGTAATCGACGAACCCCAGTTATAGTAAAGTTAATAACATACTAAAAACTTTAATGTTCAGGGACTGACAGATGCAATTTACGATAGGTCAACCATCAATAGACAGCGACGAATGCATGCGGGTAGATTATATCCGTAATCATATAAATTTTGATTTATGATATATATAAAATCTGATTTATGATATGTAATATATATTTTAAGAATATTTTTTATTTACGATATATAATACTTACAATTAACTTTCGTTTGACAAGGAGAGGTTCCCAAGTGTCCGCCTCCGATTGCCAAAAATTTTGGATATGTTTTAGAGGACCGTAAAATAAGATATACGTGTTTTCTTATAGAGACCCGTTTTCATATTTAGGGGGTTGCTTTGGTTTTTGGATATGTTTTAGAGGACCGAAAAATAAGAAATACGCGTCTTTTTATTTTGGCCTACTTGTATGTTTAGGGGGTGAAACCCACCCCCGAAGTTCATAAGAATAGTTGGTGCCCGTCTCCGATTGCTTTGGTTTTTGGATATGTTTTAGAGGACCGAAAAATAAGATATACGTGTTTTTTTATAGTAGCCCATTTTCATATTTAGGGGATGAAACCACCGCCCCCCCCAAATTTCATACGGAGTACAAAAATTGTGTTGAGTAAAACTTGATATAAATTTAATTTGCATCATAATTTGTTGTATGGACGATGTACTTGTCGCCAATCACCGTTATTAGGGGGTAACTATGAGGGGTGCTTTCATCTCTTGAACATGCAAATGGTCCAAAATAGAAAGTCATGCATTTCCTATTTTTCGGCCCTCTCAAATAGGTATATCCAAGAACCAAAGCAATCGGAGGCGGACACCTGGGAATCTCTGCTTGTGAGTGCAGTCTCGGATGGCACTGATTCAACTGAATGCAGACAGAATGTAGAGGATTTAGTTAAAGGCTTATCTACAGAATAGCAAAAACATCTTTTGTCTATCATTTCTGTCTTATTTCTGCCGTGCCCGCGAAAGGACGTATGTACGTCGAAGTATCGCGTGTTGTTCAAGTAACGTGACAGTGAAATGAAATTCGTTTCTCGTGTCATTTTTAGCGTGTGATTACGCAGTCCTCTTCGGCTCGTTCTTCTGTGCAAGGAGAACAGCGGGCTTTGGAAATTGAATGTTGAAAACCCTAAAAAACGAAACCTTGTGCGATCTCAACTGATTTTGGCAGTGTGGTCATTATAAATGATGGCTGGGGCTAAGAAGTGTAAGGGGTGTGGGTCTGTGGTCGTCAATCCGGTCACCTGCCCTGGTTGTGGAACTTATAGTCATCCCGGTCAGTCCTGCCTAGCTCGCTCATGTCATCCCTGGCACGATGGGAAATTCATCAACTGTCGTCCGGTATCACCTAGGCCAAGATCTGCCGGTATTAATTCGAGTGGCCTGTCTTTGCAAGTACTTTCTGTAGTACCACCAGTCGCAGCTCAACCCACCGCTGTATCACCCAACAACACGGAACTGCGTGATACGATCAGGAACATATTGAAAGAAGAATTTGCTCTTTTCCGGGAGGAGTTCCTCTCTGTTATTAGGATGGACCTTTCAGTTATGAGGGCCGAGATCAGTTCATTGTCTGAGCGAGTTAAGGTCCTCGAGGATACTTCTCCCATTTCCTCAGAGCAGACCTCTGCTCCTTCTGCCCAGGACGTCCTAGAGGAGATTCACGATAGGGAGGTGAGGGCCAAAAACATTATCATTTTTGGTCTTCCTGAGTCCAAGGAAACAACGCCAGTGCTCGCTAGAGAGGCAGATGTTGCAGGAGTACGGTCAATACTGAGTGAAATTATTCCCCAGGAAGTCCAAGTTCCACTAACCTATCGGATAGGTAAACCGGGGAATTCAAACAATAGACCCGTTTGTGTGCGCCTCAGCTCGGTAGAGGACGTAAAGAAAGTCCTAAAAAATAAACACCGATATAAGGGGCCATTTAAAGTAACAGAGGACAAAACAAAGATGGAACGCGAGACGCTGTTACAGCTCAGGGCTAAGCTGCGCGAATTACATGAGCAAGGAGAATTGCATATGACCATCCGGTACATTGGAGGAGCACCGAGGATCGTTCCGAACAATCATCGTCACGAGTCAACCCAAAAAACTAATGAAGATCCCCTTGGTGTATTATCAGAATGTCCGTGGTCTGCGAACAAAACTTGATACTTTGTGTAATTCCATACAATCTTCTGCGGTGTCTTATGATATTATTATCTTAGTTGAGACCTGGCTTAATTCTTCGATTTCCTCAGTTGAGCTGGGATTAAATAACTATGCAGTCTTTAGGTCTGACAGATCCCTAGTAACTAGTCATTGTTCGAGATGTGGTGGAGTCCTTATCGCAGTAAAGAAGTCGTTGTCAGCTTGTCAAATTACTGTTGGCTGTTCCGATGTTGAGCAACTGTTTGTCAGAGTCCGTCTTAATGGTAACAATTATCTAACAGTGGGTGCAACGTATATACCGCCAGTGTCTCAGCTAACTACATATGCCAGCCATGTTGACTCAATTATGGAGGTCTATCATAAATATAGTGAAGATTGCATTGCCTTGTTTGGTGATTACAATCTTCCGCATGCTGTTTGGTATAACGACTTGGGGTTAGCGTGTTTTAGGAAGCCAGGAATATCGGCAAATGAATCGAATGCTATTGATCTTCTACTGGGATGTGCCAGTTACTGTAATCTATACCAAATTAATACAGTTTTTAATGACTCGGATGGAATGCTAGATCTCATATTCGTGACAGACTCAGTTGGGACAGCTGACCGTGTTATTGACGCATTAATTTTACCAGATGTCTATCACCCGCCACTGTATATGAAGTTTAAAGAATTAGTAATTGCCATAGATAGTAAGATTGATAATGTTGTATTTAAGGACTTTAAGTCTGGGGACTACCCGGGAATGGTAGGTTATTTTAATTCGGTCGATTGGGATGCCGAGATTGGTAACATCGATCCATGCACAGCCCTTGATCGCTTGTACGGACATATTAACAAAAGAAGAAGGCGCATAAAGACTATAAGTGTTCTAGTGCGTATGGCGATTATATCAACTTTTCCAATCTCCGATCGCAGTGTAAATCTGCCGTAATGCGTGATCACCGATCTTATATAGACAATGTCGAGAGTGCTGTGATCGAAAATGTCTCGAGTTTCTGGAAGTTTGTCAATACTAAGCGAGGTGGGCATTCTATTCCCGGAACGGTGTGTCTCGATCAGCTGTCTGCGTCGACGAAAGGATCGGTCACCGACCTCTTTGCGAAATTTTTTGGTTCTGTTTACGTTTCTCCGCCCGCAGTGTCGTCTGCCGTATCGTCGTCTCTATGCTCTCGAAGTAATGTAAATATTCATGTTCTATCTGTATCCATAGGGGACATATACTCCAAGCTGGACTCACTTGGTGTGAACAAAGGTCCCGGTTTTGATGGCATTCCGCCTCTGTTGTTAAGGAAATGTAGTTTCAATCTGGCGAGGCCTCTTTGGCATATCTTTAATTCCTCCCTCTCTCAGGGTACTTTTCCCATTGCCTGGAAAACAAGCATAGTTACGCCGGTATATAAGGCGGGTGACCATGCTGACGTCAAGAATTATAGACCGATCTGTAAACTGTCTGTTATGCCTAGGATCTTTGAGGATCTAGTGACAGGGTACTTGACGCCCTGTCTAATGAATGTGATTTACGATGAGCAGTATGGATTCGTTCCTGGTCGCTCGACGGTAACCAATCTGGCATTATACCACTCTACAGTCTCAGCGGCACTTGATGAAAGAATGCAGGTTGACACCGTGTATACAGACTTCCGAAAAGCCTTTGATACGGTCGATCATCGAATCCTGACGTTGAAACTGGAACAGAATGGGATCTGTGGGTCGCTCCTGTCGTGGATTCAAAGCTATCTTATGGGACGAACTCAGGTAGTCAAGGTCTGTGACCAATTATCAACTCTGATAAATGTGTGTTCTGGTGTCCCGCAGGGATCGCATCTGGGTCCCCTTCTGTTCCTTATTTTTGTTAATGATCTCAACGGTGTTTTCCGCAACAGCAAATTTCTTATGTACGCGGATGATTTAAAAATATTCCGTCCAATTCGTAACCGTTTGGATGTGGAGAAGCTGCAGGAAGATCTCTGCAGGCTAGAGCAGTGGTGTGTTGTTAACAGGATGCAGCTAAACATTGCTAAATGTGTTGTAATGAGATCGCATAGATCCTTAAGTCCCATTTTATCGACGTATACTCTTAATGATATTCCCTTGATGGAAGTAAGTGAAGTAAAGGACCTGGGTGTAACTTTTGCGCCTGGGCTAGATTTCAGGAATCACTACTGCAATATTACGAGTAAGGCGATGAAAACCTTAGGGTTTATTGCCCGGTGTGCTAAGCATTTCAGGCGAATTAAGTCGCTTAAATTGCTTTACGTCGCACTGGTACGTCCACTGATTGAGTATGCGTCGGTAATCTGGAGCCCGAGACATATAGTTCATATTAGTTTACTCGAAAGGGTCCAACATAGGTTCTGTCGACTAGCTATGAGGGCCACTGGTAGCCCTATGCGGTTTTCCGATCACGACTACGATCCTGCACTACAGAAGTTTGGGCTTACAACGCTTAGTGACCGTCGTGTCTGTTCTGATCTCCTATTTTTACACAAATTAATTCACGGTCAGACTAACTGTCATGAGCTAGTATCTCTCATTTGCTTTCATGCCCCGGAACGGTCACTTCGGCGGAGGCCCCTATTTGAATCGAGGGTCCCGGCATATAGACATTGCACTGTTGATCCGTTAAACCGGGCAATGAATGAGGTTAATAGTCATATACCTGATCTTGACTTGTTCTTGATTTCGCTCGATGTGCTCCGTAGCAAATTGTTATCGCGAAACCTAACCTAAGATACCTCAATATACGTCCCTTGTAGCTACGAATTCTCTACTATGTTTGCAGACTGTTAAGTCTAGTTTTTCTTTGTAAGATATTTTTATATATTTCTTTTTCTTTATTTTGTATTTTTGTTTAGAAATTTCTGTGTATATATGTTTTAATCTTTGTATACCAAAGGGTCTTCCCGTTTAATAATAATAATAATAATAATAATAATAATCTAAATAATTCTTTCGAAGGGTTTCGTATCACCACCTCACGGAGGCTTGGCGAGCGCGACCGTACAGGCGCGGCGTACGGTAAACCTCAGCAGTTCTCGGTTGTCATTTCTAGCTAAATTAGCTATAGAACTTGAAACCGGACGAAACCGGAACCGTTCGTTTTTGGACTGTCGTCACAAACCTTTATCAGATGTAATGGCACCACCAAAAGCAGTTAACACGGCTTAACAGTATAACAAAATCGTTAATGAAATCTTATAATCGTAAAGAAAATTTACTGAATTCTCGATTATCTTCAAATGTTAATAACTCTGCAAATATATATGATACAAAATAAAACTTTTGAAAACTACTTGCAAAGCTTCCATAATGCAAGAATTCACAACATTTCTTTACGACTTGTAGAAAATTTTAATAAGCCAACGATGTTTCAAAGGACGGTTAAGAAAGAATCGCGAGCTCTAAAATCTCTTAACTTGCTTCATGAGTGCACAAATGAAAAAAACAGTATTCATACATTGTTCCTCAGATATTGAACTGTCTCGAGCCCTAAAAATTTTACGGTTTACGCAAAATTTTTTAAATTGATTTATGTCCAAGTTTTCGGGCCAAATACCCCACTGTGCGGTAGAGGGAAAGAAACCGGGCAACGTCCAGGCGTCTCTGTGCAGTACGGTAGAGGGAAAGAGACCGGGCATCATCCAGGCGTCTCTGTGCGGTACGGTAGAGGGAAAGAGACCGGGCAACGTCCAGGCGTCTCTTGTACGGTACGGTATAGAGAAAGGGGTAAAATGTTAGCGGACAATCATATGATCGTCGGATACACGGACTTCTCGCTAGATTCCTTGCACCGGGCAGCATCCAGGCAGGCGGTCTAGGAGGGGGATCCGTAGCCTCACTCGAACTGCCTTGGCTTCGTGACGGCGGGGCTTATGTCCCGATTTTCGGAAATAAGTAGCTGCGAGAAACCGACGCGATCTAGCGGCGCGGTGGGGAGTGAGCGTCATCGCGCTGACGCGTCGCGAGACCGGCAGGCTTCGGCCTGGTTCGGCGGGGTTCGGTCGCGGCCGCCCGTGCGTTCGGCCTCTCGCTCCCTCCTGGTTGCGCCGCCGCGCGCTCGGTTCCTCGCGCTGGGACGCTACGTCACAAGTTGAACGAGAGACCTTTAAAAGTAGTACAAGGGCCAACTATAATTCGAATTAAAGCACTACACAGACGACAATGGGTCAACAAATCACAGAAACAGCTAGCAGAAATGCAGAAGAGACACCAAGAATGCACAAAAGATTAATCAGCCGATTAGATTAAAACGGACTCAGAGCAAAACAAAACACGTGTGCTATTACCAGAGGACAAGCTCAGACTGAACGCCATATTGAACGTCTTACCTAAGATTTTCGAACAAATCATCGTCGAATGGCTAACTTCTTTTGATGGCAACTTTATTAACGATAATCAGCACGGTTTTGTGGGTGGAAGATCGACAACTACCAACCTGGCGGTTCTCAATAGCTTCATCTCTAATGCACTCGACGATAACTCGCAAGTAGATGTGATATACGCAGACTTTTCTACAGCGTTTGATACGGTAGACCATTCTACGATAATTTGCAAACTAAAAAGCTTTGGTCTTACTAATCGTCTCACAAGCTGGATTGCAAGCTACTTAAGTGGTTGCACACAAAGCGTGCGTATTTTAAATCGAGCGTCAATCCCAATGCAGGTAACTTCGGGCGTTCCACAAGGATCGCATCTTGGGCCTCTTCTTTTTAATGTATTTGTAAATGATGTCGTTAATGAATTGCAGGATTGTGAGTCTCTACTATATGCTGATGACCTTAAGTTATACATCCGTATTTCGTCACTCGATGACGCTCGCAAGCTTCAATCTGCACTTGTACGATTGGAATCCTGGTGTACTAATAACTTAATGTCTCTTAACATATCAAAGTGTTGCGTAATGAGATTCTCTCGTCGAGATAGAGTTACATTCTTTCCATATTCACTTTTGGGTTTTGTTATTCCAGCCGTTGACACCATGTGCGATCTCGGGGTGCATTTTAATAGCTGTTTCGATTTTAATGAACACATTAGCCATATTTGTAATTCCGCAAGAAAAACACTTGGGTTTCTGAAGCGTTTTGCGATACACTTCAGGAATCCGTTAACGTTGAAAACTCTGTACTTTTCTTTAGTATCCGGCGACTGCGCCAAGTCTATTCGTATCTCGTAACCTTTAAAGGACGAGTCACCAGATACAAGTTGCCGGACACAAGCCGCCGGATAAAAGTCGCCAGATACAAGTCGCTGGCGACAAGTCGGCTGTCCCACCGACTCGCCAGCGACTCCGGCGACAAAGTTGCCGGCGATTATCGCCTGGTCTATACGAGCCTTAAGACTCCACAGACTACTATCGAAGGAATATAAGCGAACATGGACAATATCTGACATAAATAATTATTACGATTATTTAATTAACATTATACGGTTTAAATAAACTCAGAAATTATATGCAGCAACAAAAGATATTTGAAGAAAGTGTTACACATGCTAATTACTGTGAGTGACCGTCATATTAGCATTTAATTCATTATTATTATTATTATTATTATTATTATTTACGGGAAACCCCTTAGTATACAAATAAGTAGATACAATATATGAAATATATGAAATAGAGCCTAAACCATCTAAAATTAGGTGACTGTTAATTAAACAACCGTGTTTTTGTATAAATGACTAACGAGCCTCGCCCGAAAAGAGCTGAGCGGACCTACAAAAGGATCCACCTCATCGAAATGCAGACTGGCTTATTGCATAGCCCTATTAATAGGGTCAATTGTATTGTACGAATACAATGGCAGCCTATGGACGAAGAGAGGCTTCTTCCACATATGCCTCACAGGAGCATTATAGGTGACTAGCTCAACTATACTCGAGCTCATTTAAGAAGGAACTTGCCGACCGACGAGTTTAGATCGGTTCTGCACATGTTGGCGATGAAACAAGTTACTATTGGCTATACCACAAACAAACGCTCCCTCGGAGCCAATGAGCGCATTCTACATGCGCGAATTAAGTTCCTTCTTAAATGAGCTCGAGTATAGGCCTGAGCAATTTAGCAGACCGTTAATAATTTTAAATAAAAAAAACATGTCTGCAATCAATCTGAGATCAGCAAGGGTAGAAATATTAACAGCTTGCAGAGCGGGGCCATAATCATGGCTGGTCCTATCCATTGGGTTACCAAGGACACTAGCGACAAATCGAAGAAATTTATGCTGGACCCCCTCGATTAGTTTAACATATTTCGCATGTCGCGGACTCCATATTGTTGAGGCATATTCCACATGTAGTCTGACCAGGGCAACATACAGCAGCCTCAGAGCTTTAACGTCTTTAAAATGCTTCGCAAATCTACGAATACAACCCAGAGTTCTCAACGCTTTATTAGTACAACGCATATAATGGTTTCTGAAGTCGAAGCACGGCGTTATGGAGACTCCAAGATCCAACACTTCGGAAACCTCCGTCAACGGTTCATCCAGCAACTTATAAGGATGAATCAAACAGACCCTGGCACGAGAAGCCCCGAGTACTACACACTTAGCTGTGTGAAGCTTCATCCCACTCACGGTGCACCACCGCCCAAACCTGTCCAGATCCGCTTGCAATGCAATCGCATCCTGGATACCTCGAATTCTCTTAAAGATTTTCAGGTCGTCGGCAAATAGCAAAAACTCAGAATTTAAAAATACATCACCAATATCATTAATGCATAGATTAAAAAGCAGCGGGCCGAGATGAGACCCCTGAGGAACCCCTGAGGTAACACTGACAGGAGATGATAAGCTATCCGATACCTTAACCACTTGTTCACGATCCTTGAGGTAACTATCAATCTAGGACACAAGTGATCAACCAAAGCCCCAAAGTGACAATTTCCGAATTAGAATCCCATGATCAACTGTATCAAATGCTTTCCGGAAATCGGTATAAATCGTGTCCACCTGAGAGCCCACATTCAGAGCCTCGGACATGAAGCTGTGGTACACCGCCAAATTCGTAGTAGTTGAGCGCTTGGGAACGAACCCATGCTGCTCCTTACACAAGATGCCAGTGAGCTGGGGAGATAACTTTTCCGTGATTATCTCCTCAAATAACTTAGGTAAGATGGATAATTTACTAATGGGTCGGTAATTACTCGCCTCCGAACAGTCACCGGCCTTGAAAATTGGTGAGACCAGGCTAGTTTTCCATTAAGAGGGAAAAGAGCCACTGACAAGAGAAGCGTTGAAGAGATTACAGAGTGGTCTGGATGAAATAAAACTACACCGGTTGAGAAAAAGTGGAGGAATACCATCAGCTCCAGGACCAACGTTAGTGTTAAGCGAACTCAATTTAGAATAAATATCACCGATAGAGATGGAGAGACTATTTAGATTCACAGTATTACAGGTATTAAGGTTCAGATTCAAGGCCGGAGTACCCGATGATGAACTGTAGACCGAGCCAAGATAAGATGCAAAGAGATTGGCAATGTCAGAGTGCGAAGAAGCTAGACGGTCTCCATAACGCATATTTATCGGGAGATCAGGGACACCACGCTTGGTGTTTACAAAGTTCCAAAAGGTCTTGACATTAGACCGGACAGAGTTCTCAATATACGAAACATAGGCACGATAATAATTTTTCAACAAAAGCTTGCACTGTAGGGTGAATTGCTGGAATCTTGCTCGTATCTTGCAGCGGTTGCAAGATACGAGCAAGATTCCAGCAATTCACCCGCAATATATTCGGACTTAGATATTTTCCCTTGACAGTTCGGAACGTTTTAATTACATATAATGAATTAAATGCTAATATTACGGTCACTGGCAGTTATTGGCACATGTTTTGTTGCTGTATATATTTTATGAATTTGTTTAAACCATATGTGTTCATTAAGTAATTGTAGTAATTATTTATATCCAATATGTCGACAAACAGACTACAGTGTTACATTTCACAGGCAACCTCCGAGGGAATGTATGTAAACAGTGACAAAATATGATATAAGTAATTAATACAATTAGTAAATTAGCACTATAAGGTGTAAGCCAACTATTAAACTGTATACAGCAATAAATTATATTTGCAACGAAGTCTGAATTGTGAAATGTATATCCACTAACACTAAAGACTGGAAAATGAAAAAATATATAAAATAATTATGTTAAACGATTGTATTAAAAATGCGCTAAAAACTAAAACAACATTATTTTCTTGTACTACGCAGGATATTTCATAACAGAATATGAATCAACTTAATACAACATCAAGCGTCGGAATGAATTTGTTGTGAAATAATCAGCTTCGCGATTAGGAAGATGTAATGGGGTTTATCAAAACGAATCTTCGTTTTTGAATAATTTCAGTTTGAAGTGTTGCACGTTTGGAATGTAATGTTCGAATGTGGAAGCAGTTTTCTCGATCAACAATTGCAGCTACAGCGGTAAAGTGTTCGTCTACGGTCCTACAGGTTGCGAGTTCGAATATTCCCTGGGGTAAAATAATTTTCTATATTTAAAATGTACACGGATGTTATACTACTATGACTCTTCTTCACACATTCAAGTCGATCGCCCCCCCCCCCCCCTCACAGACGCGTCCGATAAAAATATGTACGTGCATATTTAAATACCGTTATTTTTATTTCTTGGCCCAACTGTCCGAAACGTTACGGGACCATTACTGTAAAATCTTAGAAATGTTGCGCGACCATTGCTGTAAAATCTCAGAAATGTTGCGCTACCATTGCTGTAAAATCTCAGAAATGTTTCGCTAGCATTGCTGTAAAATGTTGAAACAATGTTGCAGAAATATATTCTGCAATGTTGCACAGGGGCAGACATAGCAATTTCCTTGTAACTCTTCGGCAACATTGCGTGCAATGTTTCCAATACCAAGCCGCAACGCAACTGAGATATTTCTGCAACAAATGTGCTGTAGGGTTTTATTATTATTATTATTATTATTATTATTATTATTATTATTATTATTATTATTATTATTATTATTATTATTATTATTATTATTATTATTATTATTATTATTATTATTATTATTATTATTATTATTATTATTATTATTATTATTACTACTACTACTACTACTACTACTACTACTACTACTACTACTACTACTACTACTACTACTACTACTACTACTACTACTACTACTACTACTACTACTACTACTACTACTACTACTACTACTACTACTACTACTACTACTACTACTACTACTACTACTACTACTACTACTACTACTACTACTACTACTACTACTACTACTACTACTACTACTACTACTACTACTACTACTACTACTACTACTACTACTACTACTACTACTACTACTACTACTACTACTACTACTACTACTACTACTACTACTACTACTACTACTACTACTACTACTACTACTACTACTACTACTACTACTACTACTACTACTACTACTACTACTACTACTACTACTACTACTACTACTACTACTACTACTACTACTACTACTACTACTACTACTACTACTACTACTACTACTACTACTACTACTACTACTACTACTACTACTACTACTACTACTACTACTACTACTACTACTACTACTACTACTACTACTACTACTACTACTACTACTACTACTACTACTACTACTACTACTACTACTACTACTACTACTACTACTACTACTACTACTACTACTACTACTACTACTACTACTACTACTACTACTACTACTACTACTACTACTACTACTACTACTACTACTACTACTACTACTACTACTACTACTACTACTACTACTACTACTACTACTACTACTACTACTACTACTACTACTACTACTACTACTACTACTACTACTACTACTACTACTACTACTACTACTACTACTACTACTACTACTACTACTACTACTACTACTACTACTACTACTACTACTACTACTACTACTACTACTACTACTACTACTACTACTACTACTACTACTACTACTACTACTACTACTACTACTACTACTACTACTACTACTACTACTACTACTACTACTACTACTACTACTACTACTACTACTACTACTACTACTACTACTACTACTACTACTACTACTACTACTACTACTACTACTACTACTACTACTACTACTACTACTACTACTACTACTACTACTACTACTACTACTACTACTACTACTACTACTACTACTACTACTACTACTACTACTACTACTACTACTACTACTACTACTACTACTACTACTACTACTACTACTACTACTACTACTACTACTACTACTACTACTACTACTACTACTACTACTACTACTACTACTACTACTACTACTACTACTACTACTACTACTACTACTACTACTACTACTACTACTACTACTACTACTACTACTACTACTACTACTACTACTACTACTACTACTACTACTACTACTACTACTACTACTACTACTACTACTACTACTACTACTACTACTACTACTACTACTACTACTACTACTACTACTACTACTACTACTACTACTACTACTACTACTACTACTACTACTACTACTACTACTACTACTACTACTACTACTACTACTACTACTACTACTACTACTACTACTACTACTACTACTACTACTACTACTACTACTACTACTACTACTACTACTACTACTACTACTACTACTACTACTACTACTACTACTACTACTACTACTACTACTACTACTACTACTACTACTACTACTACTACTACTACTACTACTACTACTACTACTACTACTACTACTACTACTACTACTACTACTACTACTACTACTACTACTACTACTACTACTACTACTACTACTACTACTACTACTACTACTACTACTACTACTACTACTACTACTACTACTACTACTACTACTACTACTACTACTACTACTACTACTACTACTACTACTACTACTACTACTACTACTACTACTACTACTACTACTACTACTACTACTACTACTACTACTACTACTACTACTACTACTACTACTACTACTACTACTACTAGGGGGCTACGCCCCCTGGCGCCTTCGGCGCCCAACCCCCCGGGGCTCGCTTTGCTCGCACCTTCGTTACTGGTACACCTTTTGCAAAAATCACATTTTCGTTCAGCAATAGTTTTCGTTTTCTGCTTATTTCTCGAGATTTATTTGATTTATATTGTTACGTTTTGTGCTCGACATACAAAGTATTTAAATAAACCATTCAACCCTGTAAATCAATGATCGCGAGGTAGAATTTTTAATTTGAACAGCATTCCATGAACTCCGCGATGTTTTAGTTTATAAATTTAACACGCAACATGATGTTTAAATTCGAACAGTTTACAATAAACCTGTATAAATGACGAAAAGAACAACACATATCTGTATTATTTATAATATTGTTGCGAGCACCCGATGGATAGGATCCATGGCCCGCTGGTGCTCGCGACGAAGACAACAGAAAGCAAGAAGAAGGCGATCGTATCGATCGCCTGTCAAGGAGTCATTCGAGAGTCAGCCGCCATTCCTAGCAGACCTATCGATACCAGATTCCCTTGCTGTATAGATTATATTGAGTTATTTGAGTTGTAGTTGCTCTGTTCACGTTCGCTTGTTGTTGTACATTAAAGTTGAATTACCATGAGCGTAAAACGTAACAATATCGTCACTTTTTAACGTTACAAAGAACATGACATTTAAAGCTTTACAGAAAACTTGTCAAAATCCTCATCTCCAGAAGCGGTGGTCCCGACCGATGCAGTCTCTCAGTTGCTTGCAGCCGTACCCGGCCCGGAAGGGTGGAAATGACGCCGTGTGGACCCTTCCGTCCCTCGCCTCGGCATTCGCCTTCACGTCCGAGGGGAAAACCACTTCAAAACCCCTGGGCAAGGCGTGGGTACGTTGATCCCGCGTCTCTGCCTTCCACTTGCATCTTCGCACTTGTGCACTTGTTTCTTCTGAGGCTGTCCTCTTCTTCGACGACGCATCTTCTTCTTGGGCAGAGGCGGGCGAGAAGGTCCTCTTTGTCTGTAGGTCGGGACTCTGTCGACTGTTTAGCCGTCGGGGTTCTAGTTGATACTCCCGCAACGGCTCTGCTTTTTGTTGTTCTCGTTCTTCCTCTTCTTCGCTCCTCTAGTGCGCTCCCACGGTGCTACAACGGGTTTCCCAGAACATCCCTCGTTGGTTCCGTCGGACGTTCCTCGACGGTCACGGCAGGTCGTGGTGTTGTATCCTCGGATCCTCCCGACCACTGCTCGGAGTTCCCATTCGTTGCTCTGGTGTCCTCGTTTTCTAGGTAGGCTTAATGCAAAAAGGACAAACATTAATCTCTTTTCTTGCGAAACTCCGTGGGAGCCAGACAGAACCGGGAAGACAGAAAGGCGAATCGAATCCCGAAAGCAGGGGGTCACACGTCATGAGCATGCTATCGGTCCGTTCACCGATCAATCAGCCCAGGACTGCCAGCTTGTTTTCATTCTTCGTTCTTGTCCGCATCCAGTTATCCAATCCTTGTCTTCCTGATGGCCCCATTCCTCTTCGTGGCCTCTGGTGCTGTTCCAGGGGATCGTCTCGTTGCAGCTCGTCAGCGGTCCCGTCTCCGCGATGTCCCCTCTGACCTATCCATGTGACTGTGTCACACGTCCGTCCAGTGATTGGGGATACCATTTCCCGTCTGCTGTCCACCTCGTAGGAAGGGACCCCTTGTTATTCACTGTACCGGGGACGCAGCCAGGAGGGTAGCGGGGTGGTTCCATGTCCGCACCCCGCTGCGGACCGCCACGCTGTTGTGTTCGGGGAATTCGGGACCGCATCCAAGCCGCGGCAGCAGTCCCCCGACACCTTGTCCCTCGTCGTGAGGTATCGTGTTCCCTGAAACAGCCCAGTCCACCGCATTAAAAGCATGCGTTATGCGTCCATCCATCTTCGTATCCTGAGTATGCGTGGTTATCTCTTCACTGGTATCGTCCTTCATATTTCGCAAGACGGCGTTCATGGACCGCCTTGCGCTTCTTCCGGGCTGAACGATGAATCTTGTACAATACGCCGTTGAACCCTTTCCGTTATCCTGTATGGGCCTTCCCAATCCGCTTGGGGCCTCGGGCACTTTCCTTTTATTCTTCGTGGTTGGATTAACCACACTCATTCTCAGGGTTTGGAATGTAATGCGTGAACATGAATGTTGTATCACGATTTCATGTTCGAAATGTAGATATCCAGACGGCGTCGCAAGAATTCGTGGATCCTCTTCGATATTCCTCGGATCTGTCCTCGTCCTCCTCCACTTTTGGGGCATTTTATTTCTTTTCTTACAATATGTTTGAGCAAGAAGAGGTGCACCTACGTCTTGCTTAGCCGCACAATCAAGTCAACTGCGGCGACTTAGTATTTAAGTATAAAGGTTTAAATGTCGCACTATATTTTAATGGCGTCACAATAAACGAGCACGTGCGCGGAACTAATTCTCGTGTTAATTTAATGTCTAATATTTACACTCAAATTAATCTTATTTTATAGTCAGTCAAACGATTGCGTGCGTGGAAATTCCGCGTAAGAAATTTCGCGGACTTGAAATATATAATCGGAGCGCCGATTGCTCTTAGCGATTAGGATTCTGTAAAAGCCACGAGGCTTAGCTTTTCGTAGCTCACACAGAAGACGTGTTTACAGTAAAATATAAAAAAAACACAAAAAAGACAAGGAAACATGAAAAAGTCAAGAACGAATAAAGTATTATTAACAAAAAAATATAATCACATAAATAAAAAATAAAAAATAAAATTACAATATAAAAAAAGATGTGAAATCAAAATAAGCTGCAAGTACATCACAAAAAAAAATAATATAATCAGACAAAAAAAGAAAATAATATAATCACACAAAAAAGAAAATAATATAATTACAATATAAAAAAAGATGTGAAATCAAAACGAGCTGCAAGTACATCAAAAAAAAAAGAAGAAAATAATATAATCACACAAAAAAAGAAAATAATATAATTCCAATATAAAAAAGATGTGAAATCAAAATGAGCTGCAAGTACATAAAGGTACTTTCCACTGCGCTTAAGATGACACAACTACATATACACAGCTAAAATGCTGTGTTCATACATTCCATTACTCATGTCGCGAACATTTTAATTAATCAATCAAAAAGAATCCCTTGAAAAACATTGTCGTAAATTAATAGCTTTACAAAATTAATGATATACAAAAATTGCGTCAATTATAACAATGGCTATGTATACAAAGAAAAAAATGTATTAAATAATATTAAGCAGATTTATTTTTATACAAATAAATATTTTAATACGAATAAATATTTTATTCAAAATACTTGGCGCTGCGCCCCGAATTAGTGTTGCTAAACTGAATAAATATGTATATACATTGCATTAATCTTTTTCTTTTCTTGTGCGTGCGTTCGTGAATGTGTGTATGCGCGCGTGTGCATATGCTACGCATGATAAAATTAAATATATGTAGAATAAATCTGACTGCATTTCTAATATGTATATGTATATGTTTATGTATTTTAGATTGTAGGGGAGTGATTGTAAATTATTAGTGTTAAGACAATTAACATTTTTTCGGTTGCGCAGCGCCAAGTATTTTGAATAAAATATTTATTCGTATTAAAATATTTATTTGTATAAAAATAAATCTGCTTAATATTATTTAATACATTTTTTTCTTTGTATACATAGCCATTGTTATAATTGACGCAATTTTTGTATATCATTAATTTTGTAAAGCTATTAATTTACGACAATGTTTTTCAAGGGATTCTTTTTGATTGATTAATTAAAATGTTCGCGACATGAGTAATGGAATGTATGAACACAGCATTTTAGCTGTGTATATGTAGTTGTGTCATCTTAAGCGCAGTGGAAAGTACCTTTATGTACTTGCAGCTCATTTTGATTTCACATCTTTTTTATATTGGAATTATATTATTTTCTTTTTTTGTGTGATTATATTATTTTCTTCTTTTTTTTTTGATGTACTTGCAGCTCGTTTTGATTTCACATCTTTTTTTATATTGTAATTATATTATTTTCTTTTTTGTGTGATTATATTATTTTCTTTTTTTGTCTGATTATATTATTTTTTTTTGTGATGTACTTGCAGCTTATTTTGATTTCACATCTTTTTTTATATTGTAATTTTATTTTTTATTTTTTATTTATGTGATTATATTT
Source organism: Andrena flavipes (assembly GCA_963971345.1). Taxonomy (NCBI): domain Eukaryota; kingdom Metazoa; phylum Arthropoda; class Insecta; order Hymenoptera; family Andrenidae; genus Andrena; species Andrena flavipes. Next base: position 39,420,634 of record OZ020479.1, on the reverse strand, counting down.
TTTTGTTAATAATACTTTATTCGTTCTTGACTTTTTCATGTTTCCTTGTATTTTTTGTGTTTTTTTTATATTTATTTGTTGTACTCTTTTTCCTCGACTTTTTCATGTATACTATTTTCTTCTTTTTTGTGATTTTGGATAATACTTTTTTTGTCCTCGACATTTTCGTGTACTTGGCGTATTTTTTTACTTTTTTAAAGTTTTTTTGGGAGATCTCACTTCTTTTTACAAAGCTAATTCATGTACTTGGCGTAATTTTTTTACTTTTTTAAAGTTTTTTTATGGGGATCTCACTTCTTTTTACAAAGATAATCTACTATACATAGTTCGATATATTTATTTCATTCCTAACCATGTGTAGCCTTGGAGGTCATAATATACCATATGGTTGAATTTGCCTTGACAGTCGCTTTTATATTCGCTAATCAAATACATAGCATTCCATTTAAAAAACTGAGGGTCACCTTCGTTTCAAGGAAAATATTGCGAACACCAAAAATTGAGTAACCTATTATGTTGTGTATAAAAAACAGTAAAAGTTGTCCATCTTTAGTTTATTACAAATACTTACCATATTCGAGAACATTGTATAAGAATAGCAGATATAGCCGCTTGGCCGCTGCGAGTACCGCACGGCTCAGCCAGTCGAGCCGGTGTGATTTGACGCAGCGTCAACTTTCGGCAATTTTTACAGGGCCAATTTTGAAATGTCCATATTTTTTAAAATTTCTCCATCAAGGGGAAAGATTGAATTATATTCTCCTTTTTTGCGGGATTTTTAAAATCGCACCAGATGTTAAAAAACTGCATTTGATTAAAATAATTTTTTCAACTGGAAATTTTTTTTTTAAAACTTCAATGTCTTCTCTATAAACACCGTAAAGCTTATATCCATCCGTTTACTACTTCCATAGCTATCGTTTAAATGTTGCAAAATCCTTTGAGGTACGTTTAAATATCACTAAAGACTACAACATATTCAAATTTCAGCAACATCCGAAATGTTACTCCAAAAAGTATCCGTGTTAGTACAAAATGTGTCTGAATGAGGTGAGATCAAAATTTGAGAACAAAATGTGTCTGAACGAGCTAATATTTTCAACACACGATTGGTTTTCGAATTAGTTCAGTATAATTATTGGTGAATTGAAATATTGTTAATGGGAATCTAAAAATTAATGAATTAATGAATAGCGTAGCAACTATTGTAGATGGGAATCTAAAAATTAATGAATTAATGAATAGCGTAGCAACTATTGTAGATTTTATTAAAGTAAATTATCACACGTGCTCATATGTCAAGATCATTGAATCATTGAATGAATCACTGAAAATTTATGCGTACATAGTCCGACGTAGATCAAACTGCATCATCTTCTGCTTTGATTATCTGTAAATATATAAAGCCACATTTTAATTATATACTATGTCTTTAGACAAATTTTGTCGATTTACCTTATTTGACAAATTTTCAGAAACTTGTGCGACACAAGATGCTTTGTCTATCTATCTAATCTTCTCCAGACAACCTCCAAGCCTGTGCATTCTCTTCATTTCTATCCATCCAAGCCTGTGCGTCCCCTTCAATTCTACTATCCAAGCCTGTGCGTCCCCTTCATTTTTATCGGAGTCCTGTGCGTCCCCTTCATTTCTGTAATATAATAAGCTTTACATAAAAACTCTAAATTGCTGGTATACAAATACAAATATCTGGCAATTTAAATGCAGTGCAATTTTTTGTACATGCATGGTACAAATTTCCAGAAACTTGTGTGAAGGAGATGCTTCTCAGTCGAACCATCTTCGGACAACTTGCAAGTCTGCGACTCTACATAAGAAATCTATTAAAAAAATTTTGGCGACTTACCTTATTAATTGAGACAATAATTCAGTCTTCTATGTAGTGTAAAAACTCGTGACATTCTAAATTCGGACAACTTACTTTATTTGACACTTCGCACTTGGTAGGTTATAAAATTCAAAATAGTATATATATAAGTATGTATGTACAATGACGGACGACGATCCCCGCCGAATAATCCCGAGAGTCGACGAACGAAGAACGAGCATGTGTTGGCTGAAGGTGTGTGTGTGTAACGCGTATACGTATTATATCGACGAAAATTTGTGGAGAAGAATCAGGATCAGGAGAAAAATCTTACCGTTTCTGACAGATCCATGACATGATATTACGATATCTCTGTCATGCGTGGACCGATTTTATTGAAATTGGTCTTATTCGAAAGCTTATATGCGGTTTACATAAGAAAAATGCCTTTAAATTTAGAAAATATTGCAAGCGTGATGAGATATTAATGAAATAAGTTTCAGGTTAGGTTGGAATAGCTGTGCGTCGAGTAAAGATACACGGCAGCGACAGGCATACAGGCATATAGGGTAAGTGTGGGTATTACTGCGGACTTTTAAGGTAGGTTAACTTTAGAACCCTCGATACGGCATTCCAATGAATGAAAGTTCCTCCTTCTTTTTTTAAAAGAAAGGTGGGACCTTAATAATTCCATAAAAAAATATGAGGGCGGGGTAATGAGCACAGTTAATTAAAAACACAGAGATTTGTCGATCAATGTCATTGCATGTATTACTGCGGACATGCATGCATTACTGCGTGCCAGTTACTAACGCTAAATGTTCTTTTGAATAGCAAAGTCTGTGGTGTTTTTTCTTATTTTTTGATTCTTTTATATCACTTTTATTTTTTCTCGGCATTGTTACACAGTTGCAACTATAAATTCCAACTCACGCACCACGCGATATGTATACCTACACCGCTGCTCACTTTGAAGGTTATGTGGCGTGAGTGAAGCGGTCGGAAAAAAGGTTAGGTTACGCAGTCGTCGGTCCGCAGTAATGCATGCTTTGGTGTAAAGTACTGCACCTAATACTGCGGTGAGAATTAAAAATGAAAACTAAAATGTAGATGACTCATTGACTGTTTTTCTGAAAAAGCAACTCTTCTTCTATCGAGCAATAACGCTACATTACATGTATTACTGTTAATAACACCAATATAAATGTTTTTCAAGTCGGTGTTCATGACCGCCATATCGGAAATCGACCGAAGTTTCGCCTTGACGCATTTCAAACTACGATAAAAAAATTTATAATAACTTTGCTGTACATATTTATTAATAATTGCCTGTAATAGAGTTTAAAATAATTTTAGCAAAAATTTTCAAGAGATTATATACTTTCCAACATTAAATATGAGCTGTTTTAGAATATCCGCAGTAATTGGGGCATCCGCAGTAATACCCACACTTACCCTACAAGGTGTCTTTTCTTTCATGTACTTGGCGTCGAGACGCTACCGCGTCTCTAGATCACGGTTCACGCGGAAGAGAGCGATCGCGGAAACGGCACGGGCCAAGCCACCGGTTTTAGGAAGCGGACACCTGGCCAATCCGCGAAGGCCACGTGAAATCGCGTGATACTATGCAAATTAGGTGGGAGCAATTAGTCCCGCTGTCAATCAAGAGATGGCCTGGTTATACCGTCTCCGCGATCACTCGATTGTCCTGCCGACAACAATGACGCGTCAAATCTCCCGCGGTTCCTTGCATCAGCGCGCAAGCGCAAATTGGTCGCATCTCTGCGACCAATCCCAAACACAATACATCTTTCCAAACAATATTTTCAATAAGATTTGAACTCTGAATTTTTAAACCATCCTTTGAGCGGCATCTTGACAATGCAACATATAACTGTCCATGGCTGAATAAAGGTCTGTTGATGTATATCCCAACATGATCAAAACTCTGTCCCTGAGACTTATTAATTGTTATAGCAAATGCTAAGACAATGGGAAATTGTCTTCTGTGCAGCACGAATGGCAATTTGCTTGCATTTGTATCACCTATATCCAATTTAATACGGGGAAGGAACACAACTTCTCCGGTATGATCACCAGTCATAATTTTGCCGGCAATTATATGCCTATGTAATTTAAATATTTGTAAACGTGTTCTATTGCAAAGGCCATCCTTAATGCTTAAATTTCGAATGAGCATGACAACTGCTCCTACTTTCAGATGTAATTTATGCACAGGGAATCCGGGGAAGTTTAATGAATTCAAATATTCAATCTGATATTCTAACTGCACATCTTCATCTGTTTGATCAAGTCCTCGAGGTTTAGCTGTATCTACACTCACATAGGTATGTTCTTCTCCATCAACCAATTTCAATATTTTATTATTTAGTGTACGTACATCATCATTATGGCAGGCTAATATAATTCTGTCGGATAAATCAGTTTCCGGGGAAATGGGCTTGTTGTAAATATCATGGACGATGTCTATTGAACGCCAGAATTCTTCAATCTCCAAAAATTCAATAATGCCGTTGCCGATATCTAATAATCAGTTTGCGCGTTCCACATCAAAAGATCTCATATTTTTTGATAACTTTAATTGGGTACATTTGGACCATATTGAGGTTGATTTTAAAGTTGATCTTACAATTTGTGATGGTGGGGCATATTTTATTACCGGTAAAACTTGACGAAAATCGCCACCGAAGATTACAAATTTACCACCAAAGGACCTGCTATCATTACAGAGATCTTGAAGTAATTCATCAACCATCTCTACTGCCCTACTTGGAATCATTGAAGCCTCGTCCCAAATAATTACGTCTGTTTCATATAAATGTAGTTTATCCTTCGCATTTTTGATATAGCATTTTGAATACGTATCTATTTCTATTGGCAATTTAAATATACGGTGCGAAGTTGTTCCTCCAGGTAGCAATATCGAGGCAATTCCTGTCCACGCAACAGTAATAATTTTTTTGTTATTTGCACGCAGAAAATGTATCAAACAGTTATACACATACGTTTTACCAGTTCCCCCCGGTCCATCCAGGTAGTATATTTTTTCCTCACTGTTTGTCAGAACCGAGGACATCAGTTTATCCAATATAAGTAACTGATCTATATTACAATTTTCTTTCATTTCAACAGCTTGTTTTAATTCATCGTCCATTCTTCTTTTACGTTCATCATCCGTCTCCATCAATTGCAAATCTACATCAGGCTCCGGGAGATTAAAATGTTTGCATGTAAAGTTTTCAGCTTCCAAAATTGACGAAATATGTTGTAAGGCTCGGAATTCAATGTTACCGTTAAATCCCTCACAGAAATGATTTTTGTATTTTTCCCAAATCTGTAACGCGATGAATGGTTGTTCACCTGTGAGATACGTGCAGTAAAATAAACGTAGTTGACGGGGCATCATTACCGCCACCGCCTCATCAAATATTTCGTATACAATAGCCTCCGTGTGCAATAAATTTCTCGCAATTGCAACGTCTTTGAAAGTATCATACGATTTTCCTTCATAAACTTTCAGATCATTATAACATGTCACACCTGTAACGAAGTTCAATAACAATTTTAAATGAAATCTTTCAGAATCTTTTGGGCTAACAGAACAGACCCTTCCAATAACAGCTTCTTTTCTTTTACGTTTAATCCATGTTTTCTTAGCATCCAAACGATAGTGTTCAGGTATATTTCTGGCATCTGGATCTATTTTATTCAATTCAAAATAACCGGTCAAAGCTGTGTCATTTTTTCGCAAAGCTGTTTGCTCGTCTCCTTCTTTGTACAGTACATTATGTTGGAGATGCAAATGAACGGGCAACCTATAAATTGTGTGTGAACTTCCAGATAGTGGGATTTCCAATAATCTCCAAGCAGCCTCTGTAGGTCCAACATATCTGCTGTCCACAAATGATGTAATTTCATCACGAATCTCCTCCTCCAATAATTCATTACTGTCACCTTTTTTTATGAATCCGAATCTAGTTCTATCATGACCTTTGTGAATATATTTGTGAATATACTTTGTAGCCAAAACTGAGGTACAATATTCCACATTAATATGGCAATTGAATTTCATTAAAAGGTAGGGATTATAAGGAACCACCATTGAATTGTCCACTGCTACTAAATGTCCATTCACTTTAGCGTTATAATGATTTGCTAATATTTTGTTATCTCAACGTCTATAATGTGGGTATCCCTTCTCATTCATTTCTGTTTGGTCTATAAAACGTTTTGGAAATTTTTTGGAGCATTCGCCGTTTTCATTCGAACATGGGGATTCACTCGTGTGTGGTCCGTGTAACATGTGTTTAATCACTTTACTTTTCAAAGGGCCCTCCTCTGGTATTTCGGCCGATATGCATTTGTCAATCTGTTCTGGTGTTTTTAGTTTTTCATCGTGTTTTATTGTAAACAACATATGTGCATGAGGCAAACCACGTTTTTTGGAATTCTATTGTATACACGTATGCAATTATAGTGCCAAATAAATGTCCGTTTAATATTTCTTTTAGTAAGGCTTTAAATTTCAAATGAAATATTCTTACAATAAGTAGAGGAGTTTCATACGGTTCCAGTTTACGGTACCTAAAATTGGTCAATGCTCTCTTTATTTCTGGCCAATTGGGATTGCAGGTCATTGTTATAAACAGATCTGGTCTTCCATGTTTTCTGACTATAGCCATTGCATCTTGATATAGTTGTTGCATATGTCGTGGACTTCCTATAAACGTAGAAGGTAACACGAATATATTCCCTAATCTTGCGTGGTTCTGAAAGTTCTCCGGATTATTTAATGCACTCCTTGATACGTGATCCATTAATCCTTGATAACACTCGATTCTTAGTTTGTTTTGGTTGTGTCGAAAGAAATTTAGACGTTGATTTTCTATTCGAATGTACGCATGAATCACGTATTGCTGATGTAACCTCCCGCCATAATAAATAGGATTGAACTGATCTAGATTTCTGTACATCAAACGGTAGGCATAGTACTGCAACACTGATATCTGTTTTGTTGTACCTTCTCCTGTCTGCTTTATACACGGGGTCCAACCCAGATCGCCGCTCGGAAACAATAGTGAAAAAATCATGGGATCTATATGTTTTGATAGTTTTGGTAGCCTTACACCTTCATTACTCGATTTAGGATAAACGCATAAATCAAAGTCTGGAACAATTCCATCTTTTGAAACAATAATCGCTGGACATTCGGACGTTAATGGTTTGTTATATACTCGTTTGTCGGGTCCTCTTGTAAAGTATAAAAAATATTCATCCTGGGTTTCCTCTACTACATTTTTTAATTCTCTGTATTTTTCAACGTATGGATTATGTTTTTCTAATGTTTCTGTTATTTCACCAATGTAACGGTGTAATTCACTATCCTTTCCAAAATTTGTCCTATATTTTAAAGCAACATCAGGTTCGTACATATAAATCTGACCACAATACGATTTATTAGTAGATCCATAAAGAGATGTTGGAGCAATATGATGAACCTGTCCCTGTACTTTCAGAACCGGAAGACGTTTATCTGTCGTTATATCTGCTTGGAATGTTGCAAAAGCAAACATCGAGTTAAACATTCGGATATCTCTTTTAAAGGTTCTATCACAGAAAATTTGTAGTAAACCATTTGGGAATGGAGATAAATCTGATAATATAACTTTACCGTTATGACAGCAACTCTTTTTGCAAAATTCATTTTTCCAAAAAATTGCGTTACAATGCCGACATTTTTGGTACATTTCTCCAACATCGTGGACTGTTACTAAATCAACGTTAATTTTCCCACCTTCATCGGTTGTTTTAACTGGCTCTTTGGATAAAGAAGTTCCCTGATCCTGTAGTACAGACCTGCACAGCGAGCCTTTTTCAGCGCCTAGCGGCAAGCAACCAGCCGTACGCCATTACTAAGGGTAGAATCGGTGAGGCGAACTGCAGTAGTGTAGGTGCGGGCTCGTAGCCGCGTAGCGTAAGTATATATGCTTGGGTTCCTTCTGGGGCCCCAGTGCAGAGCATGTCCCGCAATATAATTCGGTGGGGTCACTGGGGCCCCACAAGGAACCCAGCCATATATACTTATGCTACGCGCCTACGAGCCCGCACCTACACTACTGCAGTTTGCCTCACCGATTCTACCCTTAGTAACGGCGTACGGCTGGTTGCTTGCCGTTAGGCGCTGAAAAAGTCTCACTGTGCAGGCCTGCTGTAGTAGTTGGTGTGGGTCGCTAAATTATCCACCAGGTTCGACCGATTTAATCGCCTGTTGAATCGGCAACGAACAACTGTCTTCATCGTTACATAATTTTCTTGGTCGAGACAGTAATATTTTGTTCATATCTACAAATTCACAAAAGGAGTCTCAAATACCGAAAATTTATTGTAATTTATTTGTGAATTGTCAATGTCGTTCCCTACTTGCAATGTTACATTCAGCAGATGTTTCCGTTGGTCGGTTCGACGACGAATTTCCCTGTTTCTCCGTGTGTAGGTGTCGTTGTCGTCCCAGAAATTCTCCGACACATTCTATCGAGCCACTTTCTTCATTATCTGCTATTTTTCCTTCTCGAAGTGGCAATATTGCAGTAAAATCTACAAATTTGCAATGGATGGATCTAAGACGGCTTTATCAAACGAAATGTGTAAAGTCTATCGTAATTCTCTAAATTTTCTCATACGTTCTGTAGATGTTGTTATTTGCGGTTCTAATGGCGATGCAACCTGTTCCGATCGCAAATTACGTTGACGTATCCTACTTCTTCTTTTTCGTTCGGCAGGAGTTTTCGCTCTCTTCTTAGAAGATGAAGTTATCCGTTCTCCCTGTAGCTGTCCTTGTCGTTCCCGAAATTCTCCGGCAAGCCGAGCGGATTTTTTCAAAGGCGTATCCGATATCGAGCCACTTTCTTCGTTATCACTTATCTTTCTTTTTCCAAGAGGCATTAACACGGTCAAATCTATAAACGTACAAAGGGAGCCTCTCAGATGGATTTATCAAACGAAATGTGTAAAGTCTATCGTAGTTCTCTAAATTTTCTCATACGTTCTGTAGATATTGTTGTTTGCCGTTCGATTGACGACGCAATCCGTTCCGCTTGCAAATCTCGATACCGTTCCCTACCTAGATATTCTCCAACACGATGAGCATGTATTTTCAACAGAGAATGCGATCCCGAGCCAGTTTCTTCACTATCGGCTATTTTTCCTTCTCTAAGTGGCATTATTGCAGTCAACTCTACAAAATAGCAAATGGAAAATCTAAGATCGCTTTATCAAAGGAAATGTGTAAAGTTCATCTTCGTTCCCTGAATTATCTCATACGTTCAATAGATGTTGTTTGCTGTTCGAATGTCGTCGCATCCAATTTTGCTTGCAAATTTCGTTGACGTATCCTACTTTTTCTTTTTCGTTCGGCAGGAGTTTTCGCTCTCTTCTTAGAAGATGAAGTTCCCCGTTCTCCCTGTAGCTGTCCTTGTCGTTCCTGAAATTCTCCGGCACGCCGAGCGAATTTTTTCAAAGGCGTATCCGATACCGAGCCACTTTCTTCGTTATCACTTATTTTTCTTTTCCCAATAGGCATTAAAACGATCAAATCTACAAACGTACAAAGGGAGCCTCTCAGATGGCTTTATTAAACGAAATGTGTAAAGTCTATCGTAGTTCCCTAAATTTTCTCATACGTTCTGTAGATGTTGTTGTTTGCGGTTCTAATGGCGATGCCACCTGTTCCGCTCGCAAATCTCGAAGCCGTTTCCTACTTTCTCTTTTTCGTTCAGCTGGTGTTTTCGCTGTATGCTTAGATAACGAAGTTCCCTGTTCTTCGTGTAGCTGTCGGTGTCGTTCCCAAAATTCTGTGACACGTTGAGCAGGTTTTTTCAAAGACGTATGCGACATCGAAACAATTTCTTCGTTATCAGTTATACCTACGTTCAAATGTACAAATATGCCAAACGAGGCTCTATTAAAATAAATCTTGGATAATTTAATCGCGAAATGTCATTATCGTTCCTTACTTTCTTTTTTATATTGCAAAGCTGTTTTCACCGCCTGTTTAAATGTAAAAATTCCATGTTCATCATGCTGGTGTCGTTGCGGCTTCTTAAATTCTCTAAAGGTGGGATCTCCTACCCGCGATTGGTCGCTGCGATTGGTCGCAGCGACTGGTCGCAGTATACTGGTACAATGGGAAAGCATGTATCCGTTCTCCTACATGCGACTGCGATCGTCGGGTATGCGCCAGACGTAGGAGCCTGACGCGAGTCTGCTTGAGTACCAGCCTAGGCTACTCGAGAGGCAACACAATGCGAGGAGGTCTGTTTCCCATTATACCTAGTCGCAGGCTAGGCACTGCGACCACCGGTCGCTATACTCCTCCCGGAGGGAGTCTAGCGACCAGTCGCACTGCGACCTATTGCCACAGTGTGACAGAATCCCAAGAAATAAGGAAAGAAGTCAGAATTCAAAAGATATGTATTTTTATGTTACTTGTAGACTACTAAAATGAGCACCTAAAAACGGTTAAAATATCATGACGCCTACTTCTGATCTGTGTGTAAACACGTGTCTGTGATTGTATGTATTTTTCGTGCAGAATTTTAAATCGAGTCTTTTAATTTTTGGTAATATAAAAGAAAACAATTTTTGGAGCCCCAAAATAAGTGGTGTCGATTCTGTTAAGTAATAGCAAATAATTAGTTACATACAGTTTTTTTCCATAAGAAACCGATTGAAAAATTGTCAGCAATCATCCCTTTTTTAGTTCCACTTCCGGGAACTTCTGAACAAATTTTTTGTTTGTTTTCTAATCAACATAATCTAGAGCTTGCTACTGCGGAAAAAGCATTCGCGAATATTTTTCAGTTATGGATTAAATACGTGTATTCTATGTCGCACAGTGGTGGTAAATCCCCAAAAATGTGAAAAAATGCAACATCCTGTATTTTGCAATTTAAAAATGCTGAATATTATTAAGGAAATTGGTACTAAAAGTGTTAATATATAAGTTTGACGTTATTTCAGAAAATAACGTCAATTCGTCATGAATTAGCGTCAATACTTTCAATAAAACTACAAGAATTTGATAAATATGCCATGGAAAGTGTTCCTATCGACACACGCGCGAAGTTCCATGATGTAGCAGCGACAGTACGCCTCGCGGAGAGCCACAGGAAGAAAAGGGGTGGTCCACTGACTGCGCGTGATGAGGCCTGCTTCGTCCTCAGGACAAATTCGAGACCGATCCCGTATCTCTCGAATATAAACACGCGTTGGAATATTAAAACAAAAGCACGCGCTGACGTATTATGATGTGAGAGATGGTGGGCCATTGGGAGGATAGAATATTTTGAGCTACAATTTTTTCTATAATTTTTAAAATCTTTATTTCTGGCTTCTTTTTGGGTTTTTACCTTTTTTAGGAGCTCATATTATTAGCTTACAAGAAATATTCGGGTCAGGCATGAATAACAGCGACGCTGAGCCTCGCCCATTCTGTACTTTGCGTTTCTACCTCCACTGCGTTGTATCAAATATTATAAAAGAATAAACACAATTTATTATTATTATTATTATTATTATAAATATATAAAAATACATAATCCTCCCACAACTTTTGAATTCTGATTCGTTTCCTTGTTTCTTGGGATTCTGCCCCACTGTGGCAGTGGACCTGGTCGCAGGTAGGAGTGTGCGGATCGTCCCGAGGCTCGAGTTCCTGGCCCCGAGGGACGGTCGGAAAATTTCGGGCGGAAAATTTCCCGACGGTTTCGGGATCCCGAGATTCGATTCGGACTACAAGCAAAGAATAGACAACCAGTTTAAATGACAAGGTCAAGTAAAGACTTCAAAGGTTCCGCCCATTTTTAAAATATTCGCCTTCCTGTATATTGTTGTTACTATGAAACATCCAGGAAATATTCCTTTCTGTATGCTTATAGTTGTTCGTACGTTTTCTATTTTAAATCTGAACCTATCCCAAAAAAGATAATACCCTATATATCCCCTTTACATAAAGTACTAAGTATGAAGTATATTTTATTAAGATTTTAAAATATTGTCGATATAAAAATAGTCTTCTTCCCAAGTTCTGAACGTGGTATTTATTTAAGTACGTATATGTACGTATATGTACATAAATAGTAACAATAGTAATACATAGTAACAACAATATACAGAAAGGCGAATATTTTATTATTTTAAATTAACGTGTAAGAAACATCATTTTTCTATGTTCTCGGGTAATAATTTTGATCTATTATTACTGGTAACGATATCGTCCGATCGCGTCCGAGTTTTACCGAGCCGACCTGAACTCAAATTGTCTCGGGACCCCGTCCGATCTCGCCCGAAAGTTTCCGGCCCGTCCCGAGCACACCCTTGGTCGCAGGCAAGGAGATTCAGCTTAGGGCCAGTCGTTGGGTCAAATCGCTGCGACCAATCGCAGCGACCAATCGCGGGTGGAGATCCCACCTTAACGCCTCCTGTAGAACTGCCCTCCTTGTCATTATCATTATTTTCTCTCATTTCACTTTTTTGAGACAAATATATACAAAGGAAGAAGTAATCTCTTATTTAGTGTTATATAAAGCACAAATTGTTATTGAAATAATCGTCCTCGAACGCATATCATTCACATGTACGCTTCACGTTGAATTGCAGGTTATTAAATCATATTTATTTGTAACAAAATGTTGGCAAACATACAAATTCTTTCATTAAACAAACAAACCCTGTAAATCATTGACCGCGGGGTGTGCAAATCGATTTCAGCCGTGTGTTGGTCGCCAAAGGGGCCAGATGGTTGTAGAATATTTAATTTGAACAACAATCCATTAATCATGGATAAATGTAGAAAATCTGGATAACACACATATATCTTTTAGATTTTAACATAATTTTTTTCATATCATTCCCTACCATATCGACACATTATCTAAAAGCGATCTTTACCGCATTCCTAACCTTGACTTTTACCGTATCTGAATGGTTTACAGTAAATCTTTACCGCACCTGGATGGTTTACAGTAACCTCGTTTTAAAGCGTTACAAAGATTGTATGGACTAAAAACACTGACCTCCATGATTCTTTGGTTAATGTTTTAAAACATAACATGAATTCAAAATTCAATTATACATGATTTTTAAAATCCAGCGGTAATCCAGTAGAAAAGCAAATGTAGAAAAGAAAGACATCTATCAACTTTTAAATAACCTCCATTTAAAGAGTTTCACAAATCGTGACACATTTGATTGAAACATGAATTTTAAATTCGAACAATATTCGGTAGAACCGGAATAAATAGCCAAAAGAAGAACACCAAACACATTTCTGTATTATTAATAATATCTCCACTTTATAGCGTTAGAAAAAAACGTGTTATTTAGAGCGTTACAGAAAACGTGACACAGAAAACGTGACATAATCGATAAAAAACAATTGAAATCGACACATTATGATTTTATAGTTATAGGGTAGATTATTATTATTATTGTTGTTGTTGTTGTTGTTGTTGTTGTTGTTATTATTATTATAATATAAACGGGACATAAAATCCCATAATTACAACAGAATATAATCGACGGGATGTACAATGACAAGCACTTAATGCACTATATTATAGAAATAGTTTCCGACAGTCAGTCGATATAACAAGGACCGGAACGAACTTCCAGAAAGACAAAAGGGATCACAGTCGTTAAAATATTGGTTGGCCACACTCATGGCCCGATTTATGGGGTCAACCGCGTAGTGGCGATATTGAGGTAATCTCGGGGCAAATAGAGGCCTGGAACGCAAATGTCTCTGGGGTGCATTGAAGGATACAGAGGATATCAGCGCAGAACAATCTAAATGACTGTTTAGAACATTGTACAGAAATAACATATCTGAAACACGTCTACGGTCCACGAGAGTGGGAATATTTAAAAGAGCCATTACAGGGCCATAGTTGTGGTCTGTCCTATCCATAGGCATACCAAGAATACGAGCGACAAACCTCATAAACTTGTGTTGGATCCTTTCAATCCACTATATTTGTCATGTTTTGGGTTCCAGATGACTGAAGCATATTCAACATGCGGCCTTACAAGGGCAACATATAGTAATTTGCTTGCATCTATACTCGAGCTCATTTAAGAAGGAACTTGCCGACCGACGAGTTTAGATCGGTTCTGCACATGTTGGCGATGAAACAAGTTACTATTGGTTACACCACAAACAAACGCTACCTCGGAGCCAATGAGCGCATTCTACATGCGCGAATTCAGTTCCTTCTTAAATGAGCTCGAGTATACATCTACATTCCTAAAATGTCTTGCAAATCTAGAAATGAATCCAAGAGTTCTTAATGCCTTACTAGTACAGCGCATATAATGATTCCTGAAATGGAAGCACGGCGTTATAGAAACACCAACGTCAATCACCTCCAGCAGCTCATTGAGAGTATCATCCTCTAACTTGTAAGGGAAGTACACACTACTTGTACCCCTCGCGACCCTAAGTACGACGCATTTAGCTGTATGGAGCCTAAAACTATTACTATTGCACCATAACACGAACCTGTCCAAGTTATCCTGCATAGTAACTGCATCCCGCTGGCAACGGATTTTTCTAAAGACCTTAAGGTCGTCCGCATATAACAAAAAATTAGTTCCTCTAAATATGTCAGCAAGGTCATTAATAAACACATTAAAAAGCAAAGGACCGAGATGAGGCCCCTGGGGAACGCCTGAGGTGACCTTTATCGGTGAGGAGAAAGAGTTAGATACTCTAACAATTTGCTCCCGCCCTGAGAGATAACTCCTAATCCACGATAACAGAGGCCCACAAAAACCCCCCGGAGGTGTCCGCCTCCGATCATTTTGAGTTTTGGATATGTTATAGAGGACCGAAAAATAAGAAATACGTGTTTTTTTATTTTTCCCCGTTTTCAGATTCGAGGGGTGAAAACTGCGTTCAAAGTTAGGGTTTTTTATGTATTATTTAAATAAATGGAGTTTTTGAAAATCTGGTAAGTCAGTCATATTTCGCATTCAAAGACACAAAATTCGTCCGTTGACACTATTCCCCTATCTCTAATAGTTCTCGAGATATTCCACAAAAATGATTTGGTAATGGTATAGATAGAGGGCAACCTCACGGATTTTGACGTCCTTGAAATATGTTGTCAAGGACGTCATTCTGAACAACTTTTTCCTCTAAACTTTTTGGCGGTCGACCTTAGTTTCCGAAATAATTGCAAAAATCTTTGGTAATTATTTAGAAGTTTTCCACCCTCACCGATTTCAATGATTTTTGAATATGTTATCAAGATCAAGATTCTGAAGAACTTTTTCCTATATATGTTACCGTCGCACGGCAGTTGTTTTCGAGATATTCGCACAGAACATCGTCGAACGCTGTGCTGCTACGAACACGTACGTATAGGTAGAATACAATGTCGACCTTTCGTTTGATTTATTCCGACGCAACGGACACAGCGATCAACTTGAGATGGTTGGTCATCTGGGGGATGTGTTTATCTCCGTCTCTAGACACCTCTAGACACATATTGGATAGCACGTAGTAATGTGATTGTAAAAAATTACATTCTTTTTGAAAACAATTATTTTCTTTTTTTCAATCACACCTCCACGTGCTATCCACCTCGAAGCGCCCCGAGGTGTCTAGAGACGGGAATAAACACATCCCCCAGATAACCAACCACTTCAAGTTGATCGCTGTGTCCGCTGCGTCGGAATAAATGAATAGAAGTTTTTCGCAAATATCTCGGAAACCAAGGTCGATCGCCAAAAAGTTTAGAGGAAAAAGTTGTTCAGAATGACGTCCTTGACAACATATTTCAAGGGCGTCAAAATCCGTGAGGTTGCCCTCTATCTATACCATTACCAATGATTTTTCAACCCTAACTTTGAACGCAGTTTTCACCCCCCCCCCCCCCCCATATCTGAAAACGGGGAAAAATAAAAAAACACGTATTTCTTATTATTCGGTCCTCTATAACATATCCAAAAATCAAAATGATCGGAGGCGGACACCTAAAATACTCTCCTTGTAAGAAGGACCCCAAAAAAACTTTAAAAAAGTAAAAAATACGCCAAGTACGTGAAAATGTCGAGGACAAAAAATGTATTATCCAAAATCACAAAAAAGAAGAAAATAGTATACATGAAAAAGTCAAGGAAAAAGAGTATTATCAACAAATAAATATAAAAAAACACAAAAAAGACAAAGAAACATGAAAAAGTCAAGAACGAATAAAGTATTATTAACAAAAAAATATAATCACATAAATAAAAAATAAAAAATAAAATTACAATATAAAAAAAGATGTGAAATCAAAATAAGCTGCAAGTACATCACAAAAAAAAGAAAATAATATAATCAGACAAAAAAAGAAAATAATATAATCACACAAAAAAGAAAATAATATAATTACAATATAAAAAAAGATGTGAAATCAAAATGAGCTGCAAGTACATAAAGGTACTTTCCACTGCGCTTAAGATGACACAACTACATATACACAGCTAAAATGCTGTGTTATTTCATTACTCATATCGCGGGCATTTTAATGAACCCACCAAAAGGAATCCCATTTAAAAACATTGTCGTAAATTAATAGCTTTACAAAATTAATGATATACAAAAATTGCGCCAATCATAACAATGGCTATTCATACAACGAAAAAAATGTATTAAACAATACAACGAAAAAATGTATTAAATAATATTAAACAGATATATTTTTATACAAATAAATATTTTAATACGAATAAATATTTTATTCAAAATACTTGGCGCTGCGCAACCGAAAAAATGTTAATTGACTTAGTCTTAATAATTAACAATAACTCCCTTACAATCTAAAATACATAAACATATACATATTAGAAACACAGTCAGATTTATTGTACATATATTTAACTCTAATATCATACGTAGTATATGCACACGCACACATACGCACATTCACGAACGCACGCACAAGAAAGAAAGATAGTAAAAAAGATTAATTCAATTTATACATATTTATTCAGTTTGGCAACACCAATTCGGGGCGCAGCGCCAAGTATTTTGAATAAAATATTTATTCGTATTAAAATATTTATTTGTATAAAAATATATCTGTTTAATATTATTTAATACATTTTTTTCGTTGTATTGTTTAATACATTTTTTTCGTTGTATGAATAGCCATTGTTATGATTGGCGCAATTTTTGTATATCATTAATTTTGTAAAGCTATTAATTTACGACAATGTTTTTAAATGGGATTCCTTTTGATGGGTTCATTAAACTGTCCGCGATATGAGTAATGAAATAACACAGCATTTTAGCTGTGTATATGTAGTTGTGTCATCTTAAGCGCAGTGGAAAGTACCTTTATGTACTTGCAGCTCATTTTGATTTCACATCTTTTTTTATATTGTAATTATATGATTTTCTTTTTTGTGTTACGAGCCGGGGCTGCGGCAACGCGAGAGGCCGGCGAGAGGTATATTTTCTAGGGAATATGGTTTATGAGTTTATTAGTTAGGTGCGCGGACGAACCTGATGCGAAATCAGGGAGCCGCTAGGATTATTGACGGTGAGGACGAACCTGATGCGTAATCAGGGAGCCTCTAGGAATGGAGTCAAGCGCGGATGAACCTGATTTGAAATCAGGGAGTCGCAGGATTGTGAAATGTCGTGAACGAACCCGATGCGAAATCGGGGAGTCACTAGGATAAAGTTCACAGACGAACCTGGTGCGAAACCAGGGAGCTGCTAGGAGGTCGGATTATTTACAGACGAACCTGGGGCGAAACCAGGGAGCTGTTCGGAAGTTGGTAGAATTACAGACGAACCTGATGCGAAATCAGGGAGCTGTAGGATACGGATGAACCTGATGCTAAATCAGGGAGCCGTAGGAGGGTGAGGTTTCGTGGACGAACCCGATGCTAAATCGGGGAGCCACTGGGTTGGAGAAGATGGTTTGTTGTGGTAAAGGGTTTGCGAACGAACCTGATACGAAATCAGGTAGTCGCGGGAAATGTTAGTAATGCCTCGTAACTCTTAATTAAAGTTAATACAACTCGAGCGGCAAAGTTGTATCAGTGGGTGAGTGCTACCAATATTATAAGGATCGCTGGGTAAAAGATGGGTTTAACGAATCTACTCGATTTACAAGTGAACACCATTCGTATATTCAATAATCAGTTATTGTACAAATGTAAGTGTCGCGATTAGTTAATTATATAAAGTGTATAATTTACCAATAATTGCACGGTGTTGACGCACTGGCGATGCGGGGCGTACGAGCGGCTATTTCAACGTGCCAAATAGAATATAAACCGGACTTGCGGATTCTATGAGGTTAACTGTGATTCTGACGGAGACTTTGCCCGATCTTGCTAGATTTAACCAACTCTGTACGAGCGTGACACGACGTGACTCTACGCGTGACTCTATAACTTTTAACCGCAGAGGGTAGAAAACAAAGGGTTTATATACTCCCAAAAATGAGTGGGGGTTCATTAGGAATTTTCCATATAAGGAAATCTTTCGGGGTTATCGTCGTGTCACTTCCGTTCCCGTGGTCGTTATCTAGATGGTCGAGATCATGACCCCCTAAGTGAAATGTTTGATAAACGAAAGGGTTTTAGGGCGTCTTCCCTTCACAGACGCGAGCTCGATGAAAGCGGCGTATAGAAATTCTATATACGTAACATCTCCCCCCTAAGATAAAACATCGCGATTCTCGTGATGCTTTTCAAGAGAAGGGAAAACGCCCTACAAATCCTTTTATAAGCAAAGTGTAAAAGAGAATTGTCGGGTGTAGTGTAGTGTAATTAGTGTACTTATCGCTAAGTGTTGTGGTGTGGAAATGCTTAGCCGTCGTTGGGCACCACGTAGCCCATCTGCAACCAGTGCTCGATGACGTCCAATGGGGGTTGTCCCGGTTGCCGGTCAAGCGTCAGTGTGGCTGTGAGGCCATCCAGCGTTGATTCTACGTTGGCGAGGAGGCCCTTCCTCCTTGCCATGACCATCTCTGCAATTTGTGTAGTCCTCTGGAGCGGTCGGCAGGAACGGAGCTTGACGCCCCTCAGACGAATCCTCACTGTCTGCCAGGGGAGGGCGTGGAACCGGGGTGGCAGAGATCGCAATTCTGTGACTGGGCAGTCCATTGCTATGCCATAGTCACCAAGGAAGATGGTACAGGTGGTCCCATTCACTGCGGTGACTTCACCGCGAAGCCACCCTTTCCTAGGGAACCTTACGGTCACATATCGTCCCGGCCTGATACTGTCCATTGCTGGCAAACATAGGTGTTGTCTGGACTTCATGTATATTCTTAATTCGTTCAGCATAACCTTTGCTGCCTCGCCGTACTTGTCCAAAGAGACCCAGAATGTGGTGGGGTCCTCCACGTACATGACCAGGCAACGGGACATGTTCCTGAGGTCACTTGCCGACATGGTTTTCATTTTTCCGTTTCTTCTTTGCGAGGATGGGTTCTCCCGGGGTCCAATCCCGAATGTTGTCGTCGGTTATTTCCTGGAGCACCAGGCAGTCCGGGATACGTCGACGAGCTTTAGTTGTTTTAATTTGGGTTCCCACCGAGATGATGCGGGGCTTCCTAGTAGAGGAGCTTCGGCCCTTCACGACGATTCCTCCCGTGCTGCTGTGATACGGCCTTGGTGTTATGGTGGTACCCACTCGAGAAGAAGTTTCCCAATATCCGTGGTGTCCAGTTTGCACGGCTATGGTCCTTGTACCTTCGTCTGGTGACGTTTGTGTGGAGATGTTCTTTGACATGGAGAGACTGAACTTGTGCTGAGTTGAGGGGCCTGATGCCCAGCTTTTATAGGGAAGAACCCTTAACGCGCCCCCACCCTGGAACTATACATGTCCCAAAGGAGGGATTCTTGTGGGAGTGGTTTCGTCCCCTTAGAAAACTGTAGCGCATGGGCTGTGGTTTTCGGATGTACTTGGTACATTTATCGTTATTTCCTGATTTTCTTTGGGGCATTCTAATTTTTCGTTGGGCTGACGAGGATTTCGTTTCATGACCAATATTATATTTACTATGACCAGTATTACTATTATGCTTCCAATAGAGGAAAACGTTGAAATCTGTACCTGCCTAATAGATGTTCGGTGGCTTGCAAAATTCCTAGCTCGTTGTTCTATTTCGGCAAGGGATAAGGCTGTTGGAAGATCCTCCCATTTTGCAAGTTTTTGCTCGTTCACTTTCAAGGCTTCGAAGTGATGCTCAGTAACCTCCGGTATAATTATTGATATATTATAAGGTTTAGAGGGGTAATATTCAATGTTTTGCGGTGTATCAATATTTTCCAATGATTTTAGTTGTACCGAGTCTATTGTTGCTTGGCAACCGGGTTGTAATTTAAAGATTCCGATAGCAGTAATATTTCGTGTTATAGGTTTCTTTCCCTTGCAATAAATTTGTGCTTTTTTATTTTCTGGCATGAAATAAAGCCATGTAGTTGGTGTATTTAAAGTCTGCCAATACGGTTTCACTTGTGTGGTCAATTTAATGGTACAAGAGTTCCAATTTATTGAAGTGGGGTTCAGTAGCAGAGTAGATTCACAAGTTGGTTGTCGATCTGCTTGGTATATAGGTAGGTTAGCTGGTCCCAAAAATTGGTTGTGGTGAAAACGGCAAGTCTTTAAGTATTCTTCCGTTGGAGAAAAATATTGTTGTTCATCTGATGAGACCGCAATATACTGAATTTGTGGCTGGATATAAGAGATTACCGTTTTTCCTCCAATGTTGTGTGTTGATGGACAGGGGTATATTTTATATAAGCTATAGGTTTTTCGCTCTAGAAGAGGTATGGTCATTTCAAAGAGTATCCTTCCCCTGGTAAATACTACGTTTAAGTTTGTAATTTTTTCAATTTGTTCTGTGAGTAATTCTTCGGGCGTTAGAGGGAATTCGTATACTAGTGTTTCCTTAATTTTCTGCGCTGATCTTAATAATTGATCTGGTGAAAGAATAGCGGGGTGTAGAATTCCTTGCTTCGCTAATAATATTGCGTCTATTAGCAGCAGTAGGTTGGTGTTATAGTCGTCTAAACCCCTTTCGATTTCAATTACTGAGTCTCTGATGATTGCTTCAAAACGTAGTTTGCTGATATCGGATTGTGTCTCTTGTAATGCTTTGGAGTGTTCAACCATTGTTTTAGTTAATTGGGATATGGCTCGAGTTAGATTAACTAGCCTTGCATGCGTGATTGAGAATTCTCCCTTTATGATATGCGTCTGGTTTGCTATGATTTCGGTAATTTCGCGCTGATCCTTGTAGATTTTGTTTAATTTGTGGTTATAATATTCTGCATCTTCTTGTGATAAGGTTCCAAATAACATTTTACTGACAGTGCCGATAAATCCAAAAGGTATACTACGACGTGGCGATGATATTTTAAGATGGGTGGTGTCACCTATTGCAGTGCGTATTAGATTACTGTAATGCATGGTGTTTTCTTCTTTCTTGATTAATCGAGGTCCTAATTCTTTACTGAGGCAATTGATAGAATTGTGACAGTTGCAGAGTTGATTCATCGATGAGATATGATGCTTTACATGTGGAGCATAGCTAAGATATCGAGTAACATCTAGAGATGTGACTAGTCGCCATTGTGATTGAAAGGTCCTTATTTCAGGTAGTTTTTCGTAGAAGAGTCCAGTGTCTCCTTCGAGTGGTGTTATGGTTTGATCGTCGCTAATGACAGCGAGAGGCAACAGGAGCAAATATGCGAAAATCATGGTTGATTTTCAACTATCTATGGAAAATAAGCATGTTTTAGTTTATCCTGATGCTTGGTGATTAATTTATTACGCGTTCGTAATACTACATTATTCAGGTCTGTCACGTCTACTATCTGGTAAGGTCCAATGTAATGTGGATCAAATTTACTAATGCGCGGTTCCTTGAGTACATAGACAGAGTCGCCTACGTTAAATGTTGCTGGTTTTGCATGAGCATCATAATAGCTTTTCGAACGGATTTTTGCTTTATTTAAATTATCGGATGCTATATTGCGAATATTAGTCATATGTGTTATTAATTCTACTAGGTAATCTCCATACGATTTTAGTTTTTCACCGGTTGGAAAAGAGGTTGGTTCTCGAGCTGGTTTTCCAAAGATTAATTCGTATGGGGTGAAATTTGTTGCTTCGTGAACGGATGTATTGTAAGAGAACATTGCGAACGGTATTAATAAATCCCAGTCTTCATAATTATCCATGTAATGCTTGAGGTATTCAGTGAGGACGATATGACTTCGTTCCAAAGATCCATTGGTTTGTGGTCTGTATCCTGAGGTTGTGATTTGCTTGATTTTGAATATTTCAGAGAGATTGGTCATAAGTGTTCCGATGAAGCTAGTTCCTTTGTCTGTCAGTATTGCGCGGGGTGTACCGTAAATCGCGATGAAATGTCTGGCGAAAGCATCGGCAATGGTAGCAGCTCGAATGTTAGGTATTGCTACAGCTGCACAATATTTAGTTAAGTTGTCTTGAATGGTGAGAATGTGTCTGTTCCCACTGGGTGTAATCGGTAAAGGTCCTACTGTATCCAGGGAAATTTTGTCAAAGGCTCCTATAGGTGTGTCAGTGATTAACATCGGCTGACGAGTTTTCGCTCGAACTAATTTTTGTTCTTGACAGCTTTGGCATCTTCGGATGTAGTCTTGAATGTCGTTGCGCATGTGCGGCCAATGGAATTTTGATCGGATGCGTTTATATGTCTTCGTTACTCCTTTATGTCCTCCAATTAAACTGTCATGAGCTTCGCAGATGATGTGCTGTCTGTCTTCTTCGGATGGAGTTGTGATGGTACAGTTGCATAGAATAATCTGCA
The DNA here is from genome assembly GCA_963971345.1 of Andrena flavipes. NCBI lineage: Eukaryota > Metazoa > Arthropoda > Insecta > Hymenoptera > Andrenidae > Andrena > Andrena flavipes. The sequence goes on along the minus strand of OZ020479.1, from coordinate 39,397,918 downwards.
GGCCTGTTCCCATGAAAACTTCTTCTATTTCATCCGAGCTGCTGCTTGTGTCTCGGTATTTGGGTCGGGTTTCCCTATCTCGTCGTAACTGTCGTATGCGGTGTCCGATTGTTTCGAGGTTGGCGTCTGTTTTTGGTATCTGGACTTTGTATTCGGGATCCTGGAGCTCTCGTGGAATAAGTGGCAGGCAGGCAGACGTGGGGTTGCGCGACAATGCATCTGCGTTCTTATTCGTTTTTCCAGATTTATGTACAACCTGATACTCATATTCTAAAAGTCGGAGCTTCCACTTCATAAGTCTAGAAGTTGGATCCTTAACAGAATGTAACCAGACCAGGGGTCTGTGATCTGTAACGAGAGTGAATGGGGTTCCGTAGATGTAAGGCCTGAAGTATCTTACGGCGTAAACCATGGCCAAACATTCCTTTTCCGTAGCCGAATAATTCTTCTCAGGTTTATTTAGGCTGCGGGAAGCGTAGGCAATCGGCAGGTCGTTTCCTATCTCTCCTTGGCTAAGTACGGCTCCAATTGCGTAATCAGATGCGTCTGTTGTTACAATGAAAGGTTTACTGAAATCAGGGTATTGCAATATGGGCTGTTGGCAGAGTTCATTGCGTAATTGCTTAAAACTCTGGTCCTGTTCTTCTGTCCATTTGAATTTGACGCCTTTTCCTAATAAATTAATTAGAGGTTTTGCTTTTATGGTGAAATTAGGTACGAATCTTCGGTAATATCCAACAAGTCCCAAAAATTGTTGAATGTTCTTCTGCGTTGTAGGTGTAGGAAAATTTTTAACAGCTTTTAATTTCCTAGGATCAGGTCTTACTCCTTCCTTTGAAATAATGTGTCCCAGGTATGCAACTTCTTTTCGAAGAAATTGACATTTGTTGGTCTGGAGTGTTAATCCGTGTTCTCGAAGGCGATTTAACAACTTGTTGACTTTGATATTGTGTTCCTGTAACGATGATGCATAGATCACTATGTCGTCCAAGTAAACAAAGAGGTCTGTTCCCTGAAGTCCAGTGAGTGCTTGATCCATCAGGCGTTGAAAGGTGGGTGGTGCATTCTTTAATCCAAAAGGCATTCGGGAGAATTCATAATGTCCGTTTGGAGTAGTGAATGCTGTTTTTGCTTTATCTTTTGGATCCATCTCTATTTGATGAAATCCACTGGCGAGGTCAAAGACTGAAAAATATTTGGCTCCTCCTAAACGATCTAAAATCTCTGTGATTTGAGGTAATGGATATTTATCAGAAATTGTTATATCATTGAGACCGCGAAAATCTATTACCAGACGCCAACGTTTTACTCCGTTTTCGTCTTCTTTCTTCGGTACGATCCACAAAGGTGAATTGTATGGAGATTTTGAAGGTGTAATTATACCATTTGATAATAAAGCGCTGATTTGCTTTTGAATTTCCTTTTGATGTATAAGAGGGTAGCGATATTGTCTTGTGTTGATTGGAATATCGTTGGATGTATGGATTGAGTGTTTAAAATCACGGGCCTTCCCAAGTTTATCTCCAGGAAGATAAAAACGGTCAGGAAAATTTCTAACTAAATTAGTAACGAAATCTAGTTCCTCCTTATTCAAGTGTTTAGTGTTTAAGGCTTCTAAGATTTTTTGTATTCTGTCTTCGTGTGATTGGAATTTCGACGGATGTTCCGCAGCTGGGTAAAAATCCTCGTCTGATGAATCGAAGATTTCGAACGGCTCCAATGTTTGTGGTTCTATCTCTACGTCTAGGGGTGCATCGCTGGTATTCGTTGCCATAACGTAGCACTTCCCTTTATTGTTCCTCACGACTGCTTCTCCTATGTAAAGATATTCAAGGGTCTTGATACGCGGTAAATATCCTTCCTTAATCCTCGGGTTTGTAATTGTTATAGCAATCTGTTGCGACGTCCTAGGTTCGATACGATGTTTGGTCGACGACAGTAGTTCTTTTGTTTGAGGTAGGTCCTGATAATTTGAAAAACGTATAGGTCGGGTTGGTTTGTTTTTTAACACCAAGGTCTCATGATAATAGGAAATTTCGGCTTCCTCCTGTTTTAAAAATGGGCTTCCTATAAGTCCGTCTGCTTCTATTGCAAGCTTTTTCACCACATAGAAAAGCGCAGGAGCTTCGTGGATATAGAGAATTGTTGTTCCTAAAGTATGAATTGGGTTAGTAGTAATTCCGGTTAGCTCGAGTTCTTCCCGAGAGTTTATCTCGGCTTTTTCTCCCAAGGCGTTAATGACTACTAAATTAACAGATGCTCCACCATCGATTAAGAATTCTCCCGTTCCTGTCTCCAGTTCTGGAACCTTGATGTTGATGCGTGGGGCAGGTGCTTCCTTGATGAGAGTTCCTCTTCGAAGCGGACTGTCCTTTGGCGAACTTCTTTGTTTCCGCTCATCGTTTCGCCTGTACGTTGAGCGCGATCGAAGTTTAAAGACTTGTTTGATTCGGCAGACGAATCTCGCGAATCTCGTCGATATCTCGGACTACGCGGTTGTTTCCTACAGGATTTTCCGTCATGTCCAGTTGTACCGCAATGCCAACAATATAAACTCGGCTTGCGATTTTTATCATGATTTTTTAGAATGGAATATTGCTTTTCCCCATCATCTGGAAGCGGTGAGTCGGAGCGATAAGAAGGGGACTTCGAAGGGCTCCGGTGACGCAAGGTCCAGGCCGTCGTGCGTGTCCGTCCTTCTCGTTCCTCTTCAAATCCAGATGTTCTTGTAGACCGATCCCTGTTTTGGTCATATCTACTCGGAGAAAGTGGGTACGACACTTCACGGTCGTGATGGCGAGAATCTTCGGCGTAATGGTCTCGACGAGACCACCTGGAGGGTGATTCATTACGAGGGGACTGTCGCCGATTCCTTAATTTTCTGTCTATCTGTAGCACGGCGTCGTAAGCTTGTTCAAGTGTTTTGATGTCTTGAGATTGAGCCGACACTTTCAAGGAAATTCGATCCGGTAAACCATCGATGAAGTTTTCTTTAACGTCTTTTTCCATTTCTTTGACGAGGTCTTCGGAGTGATCCAGATACCTTTCCCGAATAGCTCCGCGCGCACAATAAACGAGATGACTAGTCCTGTCGACGTACTGTCGCAGACTTTCTCCTTCGCGAATTCGTAGTTTCGTGATTTCCACTTGAAAATACGACAAACTCCTTCCCGGCGCGAATCTCTTTTTCAAATGTTGGACTAATGTCTTAACAGAATTGAATTTATGTTCTAACGTGCACCTGCGTGCAGGACCGATCAGTTTCGTCAATATTATCGCAAGATACTCAGCTTCCGTACCCTCAGGAATCAAAGTTAACCCGTCTTCCACATTTTGTGCAAAGCGCGTCAAGGGTGGACTTTCACCGTCGAAGGTTGGAATTGACATTGTAATGTTCTGTATACATGTCCGTTGCGTCAAGAGTGACATTGTGTTTGCAATAGAAACTGTCAGGTTCATAATGTCGTTAGAAGAGACGTTCGCCTGTGCGTTTATCATTTTGAAAATTTACTAAGTGACTTAACTAGAGAAAACTAGTATATTGTCGATACTAAATTACGAGTGATTTTAACGTATTTAAAAACCCAAATTTTACGGCGATTCTAATGCAGTAGCATCCCACCGCTGTCACCAGTTCTGTTACGAGCCGGGGCTGCGGCAACGCGAGAGGCCGGCGAGAGGTATATTTTCTAGGGAATATGGTTTATGAGTTTATTAGTTAGGTGCGCGGACGAACCTGATGCGAAATCAGGGAGCCGCTAGGATTATTGACGGTGAGGACGAACCTGATGCGTAATCAGGGAGCCTCTAGGAATGGAGTCAAGCGCGGATGAACCTGATTTGAAATCAGGGAGCCGCAGGATTGTGAAATGTCGTGAACGAACCCGATGCGAAATCGGGGAGTCACTAGGATAAAGTTCACAGACGGACCTGGTGCGAAACCAGGGAGCTGCTAGGAGGTCGGATTATTTACAGACGAACCTGGGGCGAAACCAGGGAGCTGTTCGGAAGTTGATAGAATTACAGACGAACCTGATGCGAAATCAGGGAGCTGTAGGATACGGATGAACCTGATGCTAAATCAGGGAGCCGTAGGAGGGTGAGGTTTCGTGGACGAACCCGATGCTAAATCGGGGAGCCACTGGGTTGGAGAAGATGGTTTGTTGTGGTAAAGGGTTTGCGAACGAACCTGATACGAAATCAGGGAGTCGCGGGAAATGTTAGTAATGCCTCGTAACTCTTAATTAAAGTTAATACAACTCGAGCGGTAAAGTTGTATCAGTGGGTGAGTGCTACCAATATTATAAGGATCGCTGGGTAAAAGATGGGTTTAACGAATCTACTCGATTTACAAGTGAACACCATTCGTATATTCAATAATCAGTTATTGTACAAATGTAAGTGTCGCGATTAGTTAATTATATAAAGTGTATAATTTACCAATAATTGCACGGTGTTGACGCACTGGCGATGCGGGGCGTACGAGCGGCTATTTCAACGTGCCAAATAGAATATAAACCGGACTTGCGGATTCTATGAGGTTAACTGTGATTCTGACGGAGACTTTGCCCGATCTTGCTAGATTTAACCAACTCTGTACGAGCGTGACACAACGTGACTCTACGCGTGACTCTATAACTTTTAACCGCAGAGGGTAGAAAACAAAGGGTTTATATACTCCCAAAAATGAGTGGGGGTTCATTAGGAATTTTCCATATAAGGAAATCTTTCGGGGTTATCGTCGTGTCACTTCCGTTCCCGTGGTCGTTATCTAGATGGTCGAGATCATGACCCCCTAAGTGAAATGTTTGATAAACGAAAGGGTTTTAGGGCGTCTTCCCTTCACAGACGCGAGCTCGATGAAAGCGGCGTATAGAAATTCTATATACGTAACATTTGTGTGATTATATTATTTTCTTTTTTTGTCTGATTATATTATTTTCTTTTTTGTGTGATTATATTATTTTCTTTTTTTGTCTGATTATATTATTTTCTTTTTTTTTTGTGATGTACTTGCAGCTTATTTTGATTTCACATCTTTTTTTATATTGTAATTTTATTTTTTATTTTTTATTTATGTGATTATATTTTTTTGTTAATAATACTTTATTCGTTCTTGACTTTTTCATGTTTCTTTGTCTTTTTTGTGATTTTTTATATTTATTTGTTGATAATACTCTTTTTCCTCGACTTTTTCATGTATACTATTTTCTTCTTTTTTGTGATTTTGGATAATACTTTTTTTGTCCTCGACATTTTCATGTACTTGGCGTATTTTTTACTTTATTAAAGTTTTTTTTGGGGGATCTCACTTCTTTTTACAAAGCTAATTCATGTACTTGGCGTAATTTTTTTATCTACTATACATAGTTCGATATATTTATTTCATTCCTAACCATGTGTAGCCTTGGAGGTCATAGTATACCATATGGTTGAATTTGCCTTGACAGTTGCTTTTATATTCGCTAATTTAAATACATAGCATTCCATTTAAAAAACTGAGGGTCACCTTCGTTTCATGGAAAATATTGCGAACACCAAAAATTGAGTAACCTATTATGTTGTGTATAAAAAACAGTAAAAGTTGTCCATCTTTAGTTTATTACAAATACTTACCATATTCGAGAACATTGTATAAGAATAGCAGATATAGCCGCTTGGTCGCTGCGAGTACCGCACGGCTCAGCCAGTCGAGCCGGTGTGATTTGACGCAGCGTCAACTTTCGGCAATTTTTACGGGGCCAATTTTGAAATGTTCATATTTTTTAAAATTTCTCCATCAAGGGGAAAGATTGAATTATATTCTCCTTTTTTTCGGGATTTTTAAAATCGCACCAGATGTTAAAAAACTGCATTTGATTAAAATAATGCACAAAAATGGATAAAATTTTTATTTTTTTCAACTGGAAATTTTTTTTTTAAAACTTCAATGTCTTCTCTATAAGCACCGTAAAGCTTATATCCATCCGTTTACTACTTCCATAGCTATAATTTACTGAAAAACACACTTACCTTCAAACAGCTGTAAAATCGACATTTTTCAAAATGTTGCAAAATCCTTTGAGGTACGTTTAAATATCACTAAAGACTACAACATATTCAAATTCTAGCAACATCCGAAATGTTACTCCAAAAAGTATCCGTGTTAGTACAAAATGTGTCTGAATGAGGTGAGATCAAAATTTGAGAACAAAATGTGTCTGAACGAGCTAATATTTTCAACACACGATTGGTTTTCGAATTAGTTCAGTATAATTATTGGTGAATTGAAATATTGTTAATGGGAATCTAAAAATTAATGAATTAATGAATAGCGTAGCAACTATTGTGGATTTTATTAAAGTAAATTATCACACGTGCTCATATGTCAAGATCATTGAATCATTGAATGAATAATTGCTTATGCAAAATGCTACCTGAAAATTTGTGCGTACATAGTCCGACGTAGATCACACTGCATCATCTTCTGCTTTGATTATCTGTAAATATATAAAGCCACATTTTAATTATATATGTAGGATGTGGTGGGTCGTGATAGGGTGAATAATTGGCGTATTTACATAAAAGAGGTTTAATAATAAAAGAAAAGATATAAAGTAAATAAAGATGTGTTAATCTTAACGTTCGCACGGCGTGGCTTATGACGACTGACTCCTCTTCCCTCTCGCAGTTCTCCCCACGCTCGGTCGCTTCGCGCTATCTCCCTTCCACTCGCCTCGCACACTCCCGGCACTACGCACGTTACCGGCGGCACGCATTCCTTCCATCATTCGGCCTTTCCTGATATATCTTTGGTCCTCAAAGATGCATCTATGGACTCCTCCATGCACTGAAGTGGTTTCATATAATCTACGGCTGTACTTGTCATCATAGGACCTTCGCCAGGGCCTACTCGCATTACTTCATATCGATCGTTTCTTTTTACTTTTGACACTTTGTACGGTCCTAAATACTTCTGTTTAATTTTCAATTGAGGGCCGAATTGGGTTCTCTTTATAAATACTATGTCGCCTTCCTGATATTGTTTTGCCGGTTTACATTTTTTATCATGGTATCGCTTACTTTCTTCCTGCATTTTTATAAGATTTTCCTTCGCTAATATTCTCATTTCGTCGCGTTTCTCGTCGTACGCTAATACCGCTTCCTGTTCCAAAAGAGTTACAATTTCTTTATTTACGCGATTTCGCATTTTGATGCCGAAAAGCACCTCGAACGGAGCCATGCCTATACTTCTTTGGAACGTACTATTGAGACATTTTTGCACTTCGTCTACGCGCTTATACCACTGATCCGGATTGTTCAATGATAACTTAGTTAAAACCGGTATTATTGTTCTTATCACACGCTCTGCTTGCTCATTTCCACGCGGGACACCCGTCGTAATATGTATACTTTCTATTCTTTCATCCTCGCAATATTCTCGAAAGTCTTTAGACGTGAAAGCAGATCCCTTATCCGATATAATGCGTTCCGGATTACCAAAAATATTCTGTTGATTACTTAACTTTTGTATAACTTCTTTAGCGTTAACCGTTTTTGTCGGGTAAAGCCACGTAAACTTTGAAAATCCGTCAACTACCACGAATATGTATCGATACGCTTTGCAAGTTTCTACCATGGGCCCTACGTGATCTATATGGTATGTGCTAAGTGGTCGATCTCCCTTCGGAATCGGTCTTAATTCACTTTCCTTTTTTCCCGATTTCTTTTCAGATACTATACACGGTACGCAGCAACTGACAATGTTTTTTAACTTTTCCTCTAACGCCGGAATATAATATTCTGCCTCTATTTCTTCTTTCATTTTGCGTACCCCAAAATGACCATTTTCATGGGTTTCCCTAATTATACCCATTTCTAGACACGCTGGTACAACCACTACACTTTTTCCATTTTTCTTTTTCATCGAAATATCGTTCTCTATAACATAATCCTCATACGCTTCATTCTCTAATACACGCCTTATTACACGCAATCTTTCTTCTTCCATTTGCTTTTTTTTTACCATAGCCAGCAGATGGTTTCCTATAATTAATACTGGGAATCGACTGAGTGCGTCGACGTGTTTGAGCCGTACGCCGCTTCGGTGTTCTACACTATATTCAAAATCTCCAAGGGCCAACACCCAACGCGCAATTTTAGGAGACAGATCTTTTTTTGATAGAGTTTTTTTAAACGCTTCGCAGTCTGTGACTAATTTGAACGGAATTCCCAATAAATAAACACGGAACTTCTTTATTGCATATACTATCGCTAGCATTTCTAGTTCGTACGAATGATATTTTTGTTCGGCGTCTGACGTTTTCTTGCTATAATAATACACGGCGTGAAAGGCTTCTTCGTTCGGTGATTTCTGCAACAATACTGCGCCAAAACCTTTTTGACTGGCATCAGTATGCACTTCTGTTATCGCGTTCGGATCATAAATTCGTAATACTGATTTTGAGGCCAATGTCGTTTTCAACGTTAAAACTGCACGTTTCTGTTCGTTTGCCCAAATAAATGGTTGGTCCTTTTTAATTAAATCTGACAATGGTCGCGCGATCTTTGCATAATCCCTAACAAACTTCCGGAAATATCCAGTTAACCCTAAAAAGCTTTGCACATGTTTCCTATTTGTCGGTTCAGGAAAGTTTTGAACAGCTCGAATTTTGCAGCTACCTGGGTATACTTTGCCGTTTTCTATTTCATACCCTAAATAGTCAATTCGTGTTTGTAGAAATTGGCATTTGTTCCAATTAATCTCTAATCCTTTCGTAGCTGCTACTTCTAAAACTTGAACTAACTTATTAAATGCGTCCTCCTCGTTTTCGCCTGGAATTATTATATCGTCTACGTACGTAAAAACTATTTTACGCTGAATAAGATCGTGAAAAACTTCATCTATAAATCTTAGAAAGCTTGTAGGACTGTTTGGGATTGGCCCAAACGGCCACAGGCCAAGTTGGCGCTGATTAGCTGCCGATGTCGCGCGCGATTCAAAGTAGGCTAACGCGACCAGATCGCGTTACGCGCGATCGCGGTGATGAGATCGGTCGGGCCATCTGTTGACGCGCACCTCAGCTAATTGGGCAGCGCTCTCGCTTCAGCGCGTAGACAGCTTTGTTCCGCCGCTGCGGTCCTCGTCCTGCTTAGGGCGATCAGCTGTCGGGTGGGGTGCTGACGTCACAGAATTCGGCGAAACGATCCGATCCATCACCGCGATAACGCTCTCTCTGTCGAACCGTCGTGTCGCTCAGTTCACTCTCGCTTACTCGCTCTTCCTGGAACTTTCCAGTGCTAATCGTAATAGAACTGCTCAGTTCTAACAACTTTCGCGTGCTTTCGCGTCAACGTTGTTTAAAGCGTAACTATAGTTAATTAAGTCTTTTACAGTTTGTTTTAGTTTAAGTGAGAACCTTGTAATATATTGTGCAGCGTCTTGTAAATATACAGTGTCCGTGACCTTTAGTTTAAACTTAACGCCTACCTTAACGACTATTCTTATAGACTATCTTACATTAAATAAACTAAACTAATTCTAATTAACGAACGCTCGAAGCTTCACGTTCGTGCACAAACAAGGACTAATACACAGTCCGAATGGCGTCTTCAAAAATTCGTACTGCCCTTCATGTGTTACAAAAGCAGTGTAACGTCTACTTTCTTCCGCAACCGGTACGTGTAAAAATCCGTTTCTTAAATCGATTACTGAAAATACACGCGCGCCTCGTAACTCGTCTATTTTATCCTCGATGAGTGGCATTGGGAAGTGGTCAAGCTTTATTTTTTTATTTAAGTCTCTAAAATCTATACAAACTCTTTTTTTACCATCCCTTTTCGTTACTATAACTACCGAACTCGTGTATTCACTATCGCTTATCTGAATAACCCCGTCCCTCAACCACTCATCGACTTGTTTTGTTAGGATTGCCTTTTCCATGGGCGCTAACCGCCGCGGTCTTGCTTTAACCGGAATCTCATCCTTGAGTATAATTTTCGTCTCTACCTTTGTTTCCACTTTTGTCGCTGGTTGATATTCTTTAACTAATTTCTCTATCCTGTCCCTATACTGATCTTTGACTTCTAATTCGTTCTTTTCAACTAACAAAATTTCTCGTAGTTCCGTACATATTTTACCTTCAGGTACCGCTGTACCTTCCACGTCTACCTTGACCTTATCTTCAATCTCGGGAAGCGCAACGCTCGCGGTCCGTTGACTGTCGTCCTTGATTTTCCGTAGTTGAATTATTACACCCTGCCGCATCTGCATGTCGACCTCCTTCAAAAAATCTCGTCCTAGAATGACGTCGTGTGGAATCGAACATGTCGGCACCACAAACAGTCTGAGGTGGTATGTTTCGCCGTTAATCACGATGTTGTCATCAAAAGTGCCGACTGCCTTCGTCGTTGCGTTGCCAGCGCCTGTGATGCTCACCAGCGTTTCCGCCAGCGGAGGAGCGCCAATTTCTTGATGTTTTTCTTCTTTTATTAACGACAAAACACTTCCTGAGTCAATTAATGCAGAACACTCCCTGTCGTTCACCTTTACTGCGTACATTGTCTTAGCGTTGTAAATGCAGTTCACGCTCGCCACCACGTCCTTTTCTGCATCGTGTTTGTTTTTACTAGTGCACTTATTCGCTAAATGTCCAAAATAATTGCATTTAAAGCACTTCGGACCTTTACCCTTATCTTTTTTTTTTTTTTTTTTTTTTATAGAGGGGGAAAATGCATTTACGCATACCCCGGCGATTATTGCCGGGGTTATGTGGGGCTCGCCGCAAACTTGTGCGGAATACCCACTAAAAACCCCCTCTAGGATGGCCTCCATGTGTGAGGACCCCGCGGCGGTACCCGGAACGTCTGTTGTAGTACTTCGGGTACCGCCTCCATATAATGGTGGGGCCTCGCCATCTCGCCCTTTACGATAAAATGGGCGACTAAACCTCCATAGGCGCGAACGAAGGCGCGCCGACCGCTAAAATAATAAGAACGCCACATTAGAGGCGCAATATAATACACCGTGTCCTACGACTATTAAAAGCAATCCGTGCCGGGTGTAAAGTACCCGGCATAGCATAAAAAACGGGATAAATACGCGGGTAAAAAGACGAACGTGAATAAATAAACATAGATAAATAAATACATAAACAAGTAAATAAATAAATATGAATAAATAAACACGGACGTCACACCACGCATACCCCGTCGGAGGTGAAATCACCCCCGCCGACCACCCCCCCCCCCCGGGGGGACATCCCCCTCTTCCACTTACGGGCAAGGCGGCGTCGGTCGATAACCCTCCGCGCGGCTGCCGCGCGAAGGTCGGCCGCTCTTGCTTCTCGGCGAAGGCGGTCGGCCTCTCTTTCCTTCGCCAACCTAACCGTCATAACGGCGTTGGCGAAGGCCCTGAAAAGTTCCCACTTCTCAGGGGAGGCCGTGGCATGCTCCATAAGGGAGGCAACCTCTAAGGGTGCCCCCAGGCCAGACTCCAGGATGGCACGCTGGGACGCGAACTCCGGGCAAACCATCAACACGTGCTCCGCGTCGTCCAGTGCTGCGTTGCATTCTAAGCACGACGCGGCGGGTGCTTTCCCGATCCTAAAAAGGAACTTACGAAAGCACCCGTGTCCGCTCATCAATTGCATCGTGTGATGGTCCGCCGCCACCGATGGGCCCGGGACCGATACAAAAGTATCGACCCGGGGGACTAAACGCCTAACCCAATCGGTGGCCGGAGTACGGTCCCACGTCTCTTGCCATTTGGTCGTTGCCTCTTGTAGGGCAACGGCCTTATGTTGACGGATCCGTGCCTTACGGAGGTCCGGATCCGCCGCCAATCCTGGGCTGGCCCTATCCGCCGCCTTCGCCAAGAACACCGCCCTGCCCATTTTGGCCTTCAGATCCAAGGGCATGCGCCCTGCTAAAACGCAGAGGGATCTGAAGGCCACGGTCCTATAGGCCGCCGTTAGTCTGGTGAGGGCGGTTCTCTGGGCTCTACGCAGGATGGCCCTGCTGGCCTCCGTTTCCAGAGAAGCCGCCCACACCGGCGCGCCATATAGGATGACGGACTCCCACACCGAATAATAAAGTCTCCGAGAGTGGATCGATGGGCCCCGGGTATTCGGCAACAGCGTTGCCAGCGCCCCGGAGACCCGATCCGCTCTCGCCGCGACCTTCTCCAAATGCACCCCCAAGTATCTGACCGAGGCAGAGGTGGACACGTCTGTCCCCAAGACCGTCAATGTGACGGTCTTGTTGATCCTCTGCCTTGTCAGGAAGATGGCCTCCGTTTTGTCCGCGGCCAGGGAAAGCCCGGTTCTATCGAACCAACACTTTACCCTGGCCATTGCGGACGCCATCATTTCCTCTAACTGGAGAAGGTCCCTGGCGGAGAACAGGAGCGCGAGGTCGTCCGCGTACGCCACGGGGCGGACGAATCTACTCGCGCTCAACTCGGTGAGGAGTCCGTCGTAGACGGTATTCCACAGAAGGGGCCCTAAAACGGACCCCTGTGGAACACCCGCATATATATCACGGACCACCGTGCCCTCCGCGGAGTGCACGGTGATCCCCCTCCCGTTAAAATAGTCTCCGAGCGTGGTCAGGGTGCCCGGATCCACACCCCTCCTCTTAAGCTCGCGCAGAATTACGTCCCAACGCAAGGTGTTAAAAGCGTTGCGCACGTCGAGCAAGAGGAGGGTGCAGAGCCGTCGGGTCTTACGGCACCCTTCCGCGAAGACCGCCACCTCCGTGGCAGCCTCCACGGTACCGACACCTCGGCGGAAGCCGAACTGGCTGGGGTGAAAAGGATCCCTACCGAGTTGAGACTCGATGATCCCCTTCATCACGTGCTCCCAGACCTTCGATAGGACCGGGAGCATGGAAATCGGTCGATAAGCCGAAGGGGATAAGGGATCCTTTCCCGGCTTGGGAATCAGGATGACACGTGCCATCTTCCACGCAGCCGGGATCACCCCCCTAGCCAGGGTGTCGGCGACCATCACTCGGACCGCCTCCGGGTCCGCCCGGGTCGTGGATACCACGACCTCGGACGGAACTCTATCGAACCCGGGGGCCTTTTTCGGCTTCACAGAAGCCAACGCTGCTTGAACGAGGTCCATCGTTACCTCCGGGACGCGGTGCGAACCCGCAAGCCAGCTACGGAGTGTCCCCTGTAGCTGGCTGCGGGGGAGACCTGCCGTAGTGGGGGGTTGGGGGGGAGGCACCGGGGTGGTGGTAAATAGGGCGTCCACCGTGGCCCCTATTTGGGCCCGGGACAACGCCGTGCGCGGTGTCTTCCCCTCCAACCTGGCCATTACAATTTTGTAAGGCTTACCCCACGGGTCGGCATCGACGGTGCCACAGAGGTCCCTCCAGAGGTTCTCCTTGGAGCGCCAGATCTGGATCTGGACAGCTCTACGAGCCAAGGAGTACTCCCGCCTCAGTTGTTCGAGGCGGGGATCGTTCTTCTTTCTCCTCCTCTGGAAGGCCCTCCGTGCCTTATGCATGGCCCGTCGAGCCTCGGCGATGGTCTCCGACCACCAATAATTTGGCTTCCGCGTCCCACGAGGTAACGACCTGGGTGGGAGGGCAGCCGCCGACACCTCCTCCAGGAGGCTCTGGAGGTTGTCGGCCAGGGGCACACTCGTGTCCCCCGCCACGGGGCGAGGCCGGGCATCCCGAAGGGCCCAGTACCTCTCCACGATCGCCTCGGGGTCCACGTCCTTCACGGAATAGGGGACCCAACCGGTGTTGCCGTTGGTGTTGGCCGGCGTCCCGCTACGTCTGTTCGGTCTAGCCAGAACATGTAGGACGTAGCGGTGGTCAGAGGCGGTGAAGTGACCAAGCACCTCACTCCGCTTGACCCGCCTAGCCAGTCCCCTATCCATTGACATGACGTCAATGAAGGACGTGCCCCCGTTGCGGCGAAACGTGGCCCGCTGGTTGAGCCGTATAGGTACAAGGCCCAACCTGGCGAGGACACCCATGCACGCGTCCCCCCGTCTATCCGCCTTTTTGCCCCCCCACGCAGGTGATTTCGCGTTGAAATCCCCGGCTAAAATAGTACCCCTCCCGGGGGTCATTGTGTCAATTAAAATCCCCTCGAGTTCCTCCAAATAGCGGAGGAACTCGGGGCCCTTCTTGCTAGGTGCGCAATAGCAGCTGACCACGGTGACATCCCCCACCGTGGCCACTGCTATTCCCTCTGCCGCAATAGGTGGGGTTAGGGAGGCGAACCTGCCGTTGAAGCCCGTCACCCAGACTGACGCGTCCCCCGTGACGTCGTTGAACCAATCAGGTTGTTGCCTGAAAGGTTCCGAGACGATCACGAGGTCCACGTTCAGCTGGGATGCGTTCTGCAACAGCAGGTCCTGGGCCAGCCTACACCGGTTTAAGTTGATCTGAAGGATCTTCAACATTAAACCGGTCTAGGTTTCATCGGCCCCCCCCCCCCCCCGCCGCCGGTAGTGGACGCCGTATCGCAGGGCAGGAGAGCGATGCGGTGACGTGCGCCACTCTACCGCCCGTGAGTCCCTCGGCCGTGCATATGATGCATCGGGCCGGGTTCCCACAGGCGGAGATGACATGGTCACTCGCACCGCATCTCCTGCACCGCTCACCTCCTCGTTGTACCGTGGGGCAGGCCGCTGCCAGGTGCCCGATCATATGGCAACGGCCTGGCCCGGACTACCGTAAAGCGGTCTGTAGACGCTCAATATTATTGTGCGATATATTGCACAATATTTTTGCTATGTGCCCCACACGGTCAATAATATTGTGCAATATTGAATATTGCACAATATATTGAGCGTCTAGGGGCTGCTTACGGTCAATATTATTGTATAAATAGTTCAAAGTGGTACTGTCTGAACTCCTGGTATCGGTAGGGGAAAGTGGGGTAAAACGGAACGGGTGGGTAAAACGGAACACCAATGTTTCTCTTAGATAAGAGGTGCGAATGGGTTGGTACCGCGTGACATGGAACCAAAGGGTCCTCATAGCATTTTATGATAGACCATAGACCCCTGCACAAGTTATTTTTCCATTAAGAGAGTTTGAAAAATTTCCGGTATCGACGTTTCAATATTGCGTTGGACTTTCGACCACTTTTCGGTACTTGGACTTCGAAAATTAATAACGGCAAGTACATCGTTGGATTCTATATTTCTTACGCTACATTTTGACGTATATAAAAAGTTATTTACCTCACGCTGAAGTGTAAATATTAAATGTTTACTAAATGACTGCACGTGGGGCAAAACGGAACACTTTTCGCGGGGTAAAACGGAACGCCTATTATACATGGGGAAGAATGGAAACGTCTCTTAGTACGTGTTTATTATCTCTTTTAATTATTAGATTGTAGATTAAACTTTTGATTACTATTCTTGTTTCCAAGAAAATTGATTGTGTATAGAAAATTATGATGTATGAGATACATCTTTCATTCGATCAAACTGTTATATTTTTGTTATATTTTATTTGCAATAGTTATACCTAAAACATATATTTATAGATTTTAACATAAATTAATACATTTTAAATCATAAAAATAAAGATTTTGTACGTTTACACGGTCTTCGAGTGGGTGTTCCGTTTTACCCCACGATTTGAGCGAGGCGAAGATTTCGATACCTCCGGTAAATTTCACTTTCGTCGTTCCCAAAGATTTTTCTTATCAATGACCATGATTTTCTTATAGTCTAAGGTCCACTGAAGACTCCTGTTGAAGTCTCGTGTCATTTTCTCCTCCCGATTTTAAGTTATCACCCTCCAAAGTTAAGCGTTCCGTTTTACCCCACCTTCCCCTATACCTGATATACCTGGTATAAGGTTTCAAGGGGTGAAAATTTGAAATATCCATTTCAGCTTATTGAGAAATTCTTCATTTTTTATCGTATTGAGATGAAAGTGGCACCAATAGATTCCTGGCGTTCTCCCGATTAAAATCATACCCAATATCATGCAAATCAAACTACTTTTACACAAGCAATTTGTATTCCTTATGTAAAAGTAGTCTGATTTACATGACTTTTGGTATGATTTTCATTAGAAAAACATAAGGAATCCATTGGTGTCACTTGCATATCGATACGATAAAGAATAAAGAATTTCTTACTACGCTGAAATGAATATTTTACATTTTCGCCCTCGACTGCGGGGGGTCGACCTAAAACAGCTACGGTCGGCCGAGGATTCATACCTGTTTCAGAAGAAAATACTTATTTATTCTTTATCATATCGATATGGAAGTGGTGCCGATGGATTCCTTATGTTTTTCCGATGAAAATCATAACAAATTTCATATAAATCAGGCTATTACTAACGAAATTAGCTTGAGGTTATGGAAATGAATTTTCCATGGAATTTCCTTCATTATTTTCCAAATTACGTCGTTTTTTATGTCAGTATCATCGGCGAAACATAAGGAATGAATTGGCATCGTTTTTGCAAAGATCTGATGAGAAATGCGGAAGTCGAAGATTTCTCACCACTGGGTACCAGGCGGCATCTCTTTGACAGGCGCACGGAGAGAATCACCCTGTACCAGTGATAATCAGTAAATTTGCAAAACCAGTTGAAATAAGGTGCATACATTCGAGGTTATTGAATTTGTCTTGAAACGCCGTATCAAGTGATCTCTAAAAAAATAGTTACATTTAAAAAACCGGACTTGACCATCGTATCTCTTAAAATAATAATCAAAGAAAAAATTCGTCTGCGCTAATAAATTTGCCCCCTCGAACCATGCAATTGGATATAAACAATTGCTTTATCTCCAATACGTTAGGACATATCCAGCGGTTTACTGTTCTCGCGGACACCCTGTATAATGAAATAAAATATAAAATATATGTCGGAGGAGGCAACCACTTAATCAGCTACGCTACGATCTTAATTAATAGGTCTATCTCACGTTACTTTTTCCCCCACCGATTCACACAATATATTGTACAATCTTCCAATATAATCCACAGATGTTCAATATTATTGTGCAATATTCAATATTGCACAAAAAATATCAAAACCGTTTTGATTCACGCAATATATTGTGCAATCTTCCAATATGATCCACAGACGTTCAATATTATTGTGCAATATGAATATTACAATATATTGCACAATATATTGAGCGTCTAGGGGCCGATTATCTTCTTCATTCACGCAATATATTGTACATCCTTTCAATATTATTGCGCAACTCTTCAATTTTATTGTGCAACCTTCCAATATGATCCACAGACGGTCAATAATATTGTGCAATATTGAATATTGCGCAATAATATTGAACATCTACAGACCGCTTTAATGACTATTCCAAAAGACTAATGCCAAGAAACCATCGCGCTGGACGACGAGTCCAACTCAGAAAACTGAAGTGGCAATTTTGCAACACACCGGCAACTTACGTCGAGCTCCTGGGAGTTCCCGAGACCTCGACCATACAAAAAGAGGAGGAAACTCCCAAATTCGGGTACACCCTGTCTCCAGGAGAGTGGGTTGCCCCAAACCTCCACGAAGCGCCTGCTATCAACGGGGTTCCAGACGCTCCCGTAGATTGGACATTAACACCCATCGACAATTGAAAAGTAAGCGTATTTAATATAACGCGTTAAAATGCGCCCAAAAACCAGTCTCAATTATCCCAGAGCGTAAGTCCCTGGACTAGCTCGAAAGCGGACAAAAATTTATAACTCTCCTAAAAACGCGGCCCGAATAGGAACTAGGGACGTAACACCATAAATTGTCTTAAGGGCGACGGCCCTACCGCCCAGCGGATTTTCTCCCACTCGGCCCAGGTGTTTTTGGCCATGCAGCAACGATCCACGACCCCAGAACTGCATGGGTCTAAGACCCCACCCCAAGAACTCCCACCCTCCCTGGCACCGGACAAAGCCCGGGCCACACGTACCACGCCCTCCCCTAGCCCGCCGAAGACAAAAGAGACGTGGGACAACACTTACACGGACAAAACACAAACACAAAAAAACACACACACACACACACCACACATCTCAAGTCTGAGCACGGAGCTTCCCCCATCCCCGGAGGGCCCCACCCGCCCCACCGCAAAAGGCGGAGGGGGGGGAGGGAACCCCCGAGGCGGGGGGGGAGCCTCACCACACTCCGCGCTCTGAAGTTGGAAAGGCGGAACATAGGGAAGGGCGCCGGATGGAAACAAAGGGAAATGAGGGAGAGTGGGGGCTCGGGGAGGAGTTGGCTATTACAATGGGGGGATCGCCAGGCCCCCCCCCCCCAAGGGAGCTGGTCCGCGGTGGGGCCTTCGGTCACCACGCGGGGTTTTTAAGCCCCGGGGATCCCTTATAACACCCACTAACCGTCATGCTCCACCGACGCCGGTCCCCGCGGTCCGGACACTGTTAGGTGCCCGGCCCCCGGAAGCCTGCGCCGGCTTCGCACTTCGGCCGTTCTCCTATCCGCCACCTGGAGACGCGCTCGGTTGGTGCTCAACCTAGATCGGCAAAGCCGATCCAGTCCCTCGCTCCCCTTTACGGGGATTGAGGAACAGCCGAGGGACCTTTACCCTTATCTGGACAGCTTTGTGCGTCGTGTTCAAGCGATCCACACGTGTTGCATCGCGGTTTCTTGTTTTTGGCTGGTGCTTCTTTCTTCCCCTTTGTTCGAGATTCCATTAGTTCACTGCTCTGCCGCACGCTTGCTCACCGCAGCACCTACCGGGCTGCAGAATACGCCGCTGATCGACGATCGATGCGGCGATCGATTGTCGCTATCGCTTGCTCAGCCAATCACAGGGCGCCACGTAAAACGAGCGGCCCAATCACAATGCGTACTTTCTTGATCGATTCTCGAGGATTGTTCGAGAAGACGCTCAACCGTTTTCGGCGTGCCCTTTGTTCACTCTTGTTTCATACCGCTTGTCGCGATAACGTGTATTACATTGTTCATCTCGCAACGTACGAAATTCCTTTAAACCAGTACTTTTCAGTGCTCACTTGCTCTAAAAACCTTGTATTGTGCTCAAGTCTATATTAGTGCTCACGCGAGTAATTTGAGGATTTTTCTTAGCTCCTCTCGTGGTGCTGCACACGTGTGACCATCGTGCTTTCGCGTGGCCGCGTGTATAGTTTCGACCGTTGTGCTCACTATCAGACCTTGTGCTCACCTTTCAGACGCTATTTTGTATAAAATAAAGTGACTTGGTCAATTTTGACTCAACCGTTCGTGCACCGCGCATAACTTTCTCACCGTCCTAACCTCACTTTTGAACCACGTGCTCAATCGTGACTTTCGCGAACACCCTTTGTTTCTTCCTTTTTGCCGTAGCCCATTTTCCGCTCGACTTTTTCCTTCATCCTATCGTATATTTCTAAGTTAATCTTGAGTTTCTGCAAAGTGTTCGCTTGATATAAAATGGCTTTGTTGTATTCTTTGTCCGGTATGCCATCGATGATGTGCTCTATCAACGCGTCTTCCTCGATGTCACCTTCACTGGCGATTTCACGCATTGCGTATATGTACTGTCTTCCGGTTTCACGCGGCAGCCTCTTCCGATTGTGCAATCGCGAATGTATTTGGGCACTATTTACCCTAGTTTTGAATTCGTTCTTCAATCTCTTTCGTAAGTCCTTCCATGTGACGATGCCCCTTTCCGTAGCTACGAATTGTTTCGCCGAACCCCGTAGCAGTCGCTTGGCGTAGATCAATTTCTGCAGGTCGTTCCATTCCAGTAATTTTCCCATGTCCTCAAACTCCTGAATCCATCTCCCTATGGACGAACTATCGTCTTCTGTGAAGTGGGATACTGATTCTTCTATATCCTTTATAGTGAACGAACTAGGCTTTTTGATCCCTGATTTCTTCGCCTTTTCCTTTTCGCACTTTCTCCGCAGCACTTTTGATTTTGCATTATGGCCTTCGTTCTCTGATTCCTCGGAATCTGGATTTCCACTTTCAGAATCTTCGTCTTCTTCCGAATCTTCTTCGTCTGCTGAATCGTCCTTCTTCCTTATGTATTCTTTCAATCTATCCCTTAATTCTGCTTTTTTACCAGCCGTTTTCAGTCCCAATTGTTTTAATTTCTCCCGAAGCTCGGTTACACTCATGGCGTTCGTCGCTTCGATTTCCGTTTCTTTATCCCGTTCTACCGTGTTCGTAGCCTCGATTATGGTTCTTTCAGCATCGCTACTTCCACTTTCCAGCGACGGATCTGTTCTTGCATCTTCACCTGTATCCTTTTTCCTTTGTACCTCTTCGTTATTCTTCATTCTGTCTTATGCGTTTCACGTTAGCGTCCCACTTGTCGCGCACCTTTGGTTTCCACTCACTGGAGTTACTTATCACTTTTACTTATTCACTTCTGTTCGTGGTCACCGTGTTAGCACGACCAACGTGGAATTTCTCCGCTTAACTGTCTTTATTTTCCAAATTTACCACTGTTTCTACACCGCACTCTCCATCCCGGACGAGCCCCCAAATGTAGGATGTGGTGGGTCGTGATAGGGTGAATAATTGGCGTATTTACATAAAAGAGGTTTAATAATAAAAGAAAAGATATAAAGTAAATAAAGATGTGTTAATCTTAACGTTCGCACGGCGTGGCTTATGACGACTGACTCCTCTTCCCTCTCGCAGTTCTCCCCACGCTCGCTCGCTTCGCGCTATCTCCCTTCCACTCGCCTCGCACACTCCCGGCACTACGCACGTTACCGGCGGCACGCATTCCTTCCATCATATACTATGTCTTTAGACAAATTTTGTCGATTTACCTTATTTGACAAATTTTCAGAAACTTGTGCGACACAAGATGCTTTGTCTATCTATCTAATCTTCTCCAGACAACCTCCAAGCCTGTGCATTCTCTTCATTTCTATCCATCCAAGCCTGTGCGTCCCCTTCAATTCTACTATCCAAGCCTGTGCGTCCCCTTCATTTTTATCGGAGTCCTGTGCGTCCCCTTCATTTCTATAATATAATAAGCTTTACATAAAAACTCTAAATTGCTGGTATACAAATACAAATATCTGGCAATTTAAATGCAGTGCAATTTTTTACTACAATATATATATTATTTTTTGTACATGCATGGTACAAATTTCCAGAAACTTGTGTGAAGGAGATGCTTCTCAGTCGAACCATCTTCGGACAACTTGCAAGTCTGCGACTCTACATAAGAAATCTATTAAAAAAATTTTGGCGACTTACCTTATTAATTGAGAAAATAATTTAGTCTTCTATGTAGTGTAAAAACTCGTGACATTCTAAATTCGGACAACTTACTTTATTTGACACTTCGCACTTGGTAGGTTATAAAATTCAAAATAGTATATATAAGTATGTATGTACAATGACGGACGACGATCCCCGCCGAATAATCCCGAGAGTCGACGAACGAAGAACGAGCATGTGTTGGCTGAAGGTGTGTGTGTGTAACGCGTATACGTATTATATCGACGAAAATTTGTGGAGAAGAATCAGAAGAAAAATCTTACCGTTTCTGACAGATCCATGACATGATATTACGATATCTCTGTCATGCGTGGACCGATTTTATTGAAATTGGTCTTATTCGAAAGCTTATATGCGGTTTACATAAGAAAAATGCCTTTAAATTTAGAAAATATTGCAAGCGTGATGAGATATTAATGAAATAAGTTTCAGGTTAGGTTGGAATAGCTGTGCGTCGAGTAAAGATACACGGCAGCGACAGGCATATACAAGGTGTCTTTTCTTTCATGTACTTGGCGTCGAGACGCTACCGCGTCTCTAGATAGAGTGATCAACAGTGTCAAAGGCCTTTTGAAAATCTGTGTACACTGTGTCCACCTGCGAGCCATCATCCAGGGCATCGGTCACGAAGCTAAAGTAAACACCAAGATTAGTTATTGTAGAGCGTCTCGGTGCGAATCCGTGTTGTTCAACACATAGGGAACGGACAATAAGAGGTGATAAAGACTCCGTAACAATCTCCTCAAATAGCTTGGGAATAACTGATAGCTTACTAATAGGCCGGTAATTCCGCATATCAGTCCGATCCCCAGTCTTAAAAACAGGCGTAACTATATTTTTCATCTCCTTAGGAAACGTGCCACACAACAATGACGAGTTAAAGATATTCCACACTGTTTAAGGAGCAGTGGGGGGATGCCATCAAGCCCAGGTCCCCTGCTCATATCAAGCGCATTCAATTTATCAAATATATCCCCAATAGAAATGGTTAAAGAGTTGAGGATTAGATCACTAGAAGCATTACCGTCCATGGCAATGTTCCCAGCTGTTGAGAATAACCTCTTGCTGTATGCTTCCGTTGCCGGAATTCCCAAAAATTGCTGGGCTAAATTCGCCAAATTTGGGAATCTTTGGAAATTATTATTCCACTATTTGAGGATGCACGACATCGTTGATATAAGTTTCTCCTCGTAGTACCACATTAATTCTTTATCGATTATACCAATCTCGTCATTAATGTTTGATTTCTTGTCTTTCACGATATTTGAAAACACTTCACATAAGCTTGTTGGCGTTGTGGATACTATAAGGAAAATAAGTCAATTTATTATTGTCCTAATTAGTAGTGACAGGTGTAATATTAATATTTGTAGAAACATGCACGAAGTGGTTTTTGATGGTACCATTTTTAACGTTTTTGTTATGTATTGCATAACAGCAGAGTGCAGCAACTTTTGCGCTGATACTTTTTTTGCTCCGTTAGCATCCTGTCCTTTATGCGAGAATCCAAGAGCATTGCGATTACCAAAGGTTCGTTATCGTCGATAAAATGAAATCTGGTGTTCAGGCTGAGTAATAAATTATTACGCAGTCGTATTGTGTCAGGTTATTATTATTAATATCCAGTTGTTATCAGGTTAATATTAAAAATGGCAGAGTCCGTTGACATAAGCGACGTGGATAACGAATTTACTGATAGTATTCCATCGACAAGTAGTTCCTCCAATGAAACGCTGATCAGCGAATTAGCAAGCGCGGAGCAACCACCGATCGAGAAACGATCGCGAAAGAATCAAAGTTGTGTATGGAGGTGGTTTACGAAGGAGAGCCGTGAACAAAGCTGTTGCGCAGTGTGCCAAAGGAAGATGAAAATGACGGCGGGATCTACCTCATCATTAACGAGGCATATGGCAATATTCCACAAAGAGGTATACAACAACACTGACACGGGGGCGAAGGATTCGTCGACGAATACGTCAACAGAAACGCGAGAGTGCACAATTTCTATGCTAGACAAAAATCCACCCCGGGCCGTGGAATTAACAAATGCAATTGCCCGGATGATAGCGTTAAATTTCCAACCATTCTCTTTATTGGCCGATAACGGATTCAGGGAACTGTTGCAAGTGGTCGAACCACGCTTCAACATCCCCGATCGCACCACTTTCTCACAAGACATTATTCCCGTAATGTATGTGAAGAAAAAGAAGGAAGTGGAAGACACTATTCACAGCGATGTCACAACTGTAAATAAAATTTGTATAATATTTGTAAAGGTTATCAGCATCTCCCAAAACGTAAGGGTAATAATACTTAAATCTGTATTACGATATATTTCGAACCGCATATAAAATGTTTAAAATCTGTTCTAATTATTCAGGGAAATATACAAAGTCTTGCCTTTACAATGGATGGCTGGGCATCAGGGACCAATGAGAACTTATATTTCTTTAACTGTCCATTACGTTACTAATGAGGTTAAAATAAAAAATTTCACGTTAAGAACACAACCGTACAAAGAATCGCAAACTGGTGAAAATTTAAATAAAATACTCCGCAACAACATGCAGGAATGGGGATTAAACAAGCCACAAATCAGAGTATACTTCGTTACCGATGATGTGGCTAACATTGTACAAGCTGTGGAAATGTGTAGTGGGTACGGATACCCCGTTTCGCCCAAACATTGCAGGTAAATGAACCTGCAAAGTAATATTCAACAATAAAAGTAGTTTGAAAATTACTAACACTATCAAAAATTAGAAAAAATACAACTGGCAGCCATACGAACATCTCTTGGATATAGGAACAGCACTCCAACGAACATTATTTTGGCTGAATCTAAGCTTCAATCAATTCAAGACCGAGCACGATTTTTATGTAATTATTTTCTAACGAAAGCTCTATCAAATTCCAACTTAATAACGTATAAAAATATTCATCAGTTCTATAAAATAACTAGGAAAAGAAAACGGAAGAGAAAAAGACTCATTCAACAATGTATAGAGAACACTCTGAACAAAACAAAAAACGAATTGCGAATAAGTAGCCACTTTGAAATGTACAATATCGATTACAACATACTAGTCCACCATATCCCAACTAATATAGACATAGGTTAAACATTAAAAGAGGCTGAAAATCCAAATTTAATATTAAACGAATACTTAGGCAAAAACCAGGATATAAATATATATATACTGATGCAAGTAAAATAGCCGGAGCTAAGTCAGTTGGGTGTGCGTGTATATACAAAAAACTAGGTACCATAATACAAGAAAACCTTCCCATAACTGCTTCAATTTTCACAGCAGAATGTTTTGCATTAAAGAAAGCCCTTAATATCGTTATAAGGACACCCCAGTCTAATTACAACATTATAACAGACTCTTTAAGCGCTGTTTCTGCACTCAACAGTAATAAAATTGACACCAACGTTAATCCATATATTATCAGTATCAAAAGAAAATACCACGAAATAAAAGAAAAAGCTAACATTGATATCTAGAGACGCGGTAGCGTCTCGACGCCAAGTACATGAAAGAAAAGACACCTTGTATATGCCTGTCGCTGCCGTGTATCTTTACTCGACGCACATCAAGAGACACGGTAGTGTCTCGCGCCAAGTATATAATATATATATGTGCAGCGCGAACACGGAGTGTATCTATTACGCCACGACTCGCTATCAAGAACCCTGAGATTTCCGAATCTCAATAACGGCTGATCCGATTAGGTTTTGAATGGTCTTAATGGATAGCTTGGGTTTGATTTACATAAGAAAAGTGTCTTCGTTTTGTTCCTACGGGCCTTATGAGCTGAGATATTTCGATGTAAAGTTGCAATTTGCTGAATTTTATGTTATTAAAATTCAGCATCGTCCCCGTCATCGTCGTCGTCCTACACTTCTAGGCAAGAGGGGAGTATGAAAGGGTGAGGAAATGTCCCTCAGGCACGTCGTTCATTGGATGCGGGTTTCGGCCAATCGCGTAACAAGTTGTTGTAACCTGACAGCTAGACAGATAAATAACCTACCAAGTGCTAAGTGTCAAATAAAGTGAGATGTCCGAATTTGAGATGTCGGGAATTTTTACACTAAATAGGAGACGGAATTATTGTCTCAATTAACAAGGTAAGTTGCCAAATATATTTAATAGATTTTTATGTAGAGTCACAGACTTGGAAGTTGTCCGGAGAAGGTTCGACAGAGAAGCACCTTCTTTCGCATAAGTTTCTAGAAATTTGTACCATGCTGGTACAAAGTAATATATTGTAGTAAAAAATTGCATTGAATTTAAATTGCCAGATATTTGTATTTGTATACCAGCAATTTAGAGTTTCTATTTTATGTAAAGGTTATTATATTATAGTAGAAATGAAGGAGACGCACAGGACTTCGATATTAAATACATGACAAGTAATACGAGCCGATTGGCTGCGATCACCTATCTCCGTTAATTTCTATTTCATTTGTCCAGATTCGGTTCTAAATATTTCTCCTATAATTTCATTTTATTTCTCAAATAAAAAAATTCTAAAATGACTTTTGATATACATAATAATAAATATATAACCCATAACCATAAATTCAAACGACTTGAAATCAGCCACTCGCGATAAAGACAAAAAGCCGCTAGGTTCGGGTCGCTAGTCGCTTCACGATTTCCGTAAATACATAAACACTACAAAATGTGTGAAATCCCCACAAATTACCTTTTTTAAAAAAAGGTACAAAAAGAGCGCCAAGTATATAACCCCATCAAAAAGAATCCCATTTAAAAACATTGTCGTAAATTAATACCCATCAAAAAGAATCCCATTTAAAAACATTGTCGTAAATTAATAGCTTTACAAAACTAATGATATACATAAATTGCGCCAATTATCACAATGGCTATTTTTACAAATAAAAAAATGTATTATATAATATTAAGGAGATATATTTTTATACAAATAAATATTTTAATACGAATAAATATTTTATTCAAAATACTTGGCGCTGCTCTCCGAATTGGTGTTGCTAAACTGAATAAATATGTATAAATTGCATTAAAATCTTTTTCTTTCTTGTCTCAGTGGTGTCTTGTCTTGTTTTATTTTATTTATTAACCAAGACAATTAACCTTCTTTTGGTTTCGCAGCGCCAAGTATTTTGAATAAAATATTTATTCGTATTATATTTACATGAGTACCGTCGCACATAGGTGTTCTAGGTAACGAAGATGTGGATGCACTAGCTAAAGAAGCGACACTACTGGAGCCAAATACAAATATATGCATATCGTTTACAGACTTTCGAGAAGATTACAAGCTCAACGCTTACCTAGAAACCAAAAGATGCAACGAAGAGCAAGGCCTAATGAAAGGAAGAGAAAATTTCCAACTATACAACACCAGTAAAAGCAAACCTTGGTATAACAGCCTTAACCTGCCCAGAAGAGTTATAACGACTATTAACCGCTGCAGATCGAACCATTATAACCTCGCAGCTTCTCTAGGACGTATAGGAATTATAAATTACACAAATTGCGCCTGTGAATACGATATACAAGACCTCAATCACGGTACTTGGCAATGTCCAATATATGATTCCGAAAGAGTACACTTGATTAAAAAACTAAAGAAAGGTAAACAGTACCCACCATTCGATATCAAAGTGTTTCTCGCTACTCTGAACATTCAAGCGTTGCAAATAATATGCGACTTCTTCCAAAAATGCGAACTTAACATTTAGACACAAATTATAACAGACCCATAAAAGTACGGAAACTACTGTGAGACATTGTAACACGAGTCAAATCATGTAAAGCTGTGTCACGTCCCGGGTGAGGTCTTTAGGAACGATGACTACGGGGGAAGATAGGAATGTCAGGCGCGAATCTGTAATCCAGCACACTAATCAACCATGGAAGGTTTAGTAACCGAATTCGCACTGAGGAGACACCCGTTAGAGCACTTGTTTTGGTTCGGCCCGGTAATTGGATTTACCGTTGTATTCAGGTAAAAGTTACCCGTAATAGTTCCGCGAAATATGTTTAGGCATACGGCTGTACACGACCTATGCGAAAGAACGTTTGTAAACACTGCAAGCACTTTCGCGTTCGTGAACCGAGATCAGCTGTTACTGCAGCTTGTTTTGGTTCGGAGTCTTCGTAACCGAAAAATAGACACAATAGTTCGAAGCGTGATTTAAAGCAATTATGTTTATTACCTTTAAGCCTGAATATGTGCACAGGGAATATTTATAGCAATATTAACATGAGAATGCGTTGGTCGTTAAGCACTTGCACATAACATTTATATAAATATGTCAATATAAGAATATGAACATGAAACACATGGAAATAAGCAAATGAATTTTATATAAAACAATAAGCGTAATAATACCAAATATTATGGAATAGAATTAGCGTTAAGAATACAAAATATTATGAAAAGCGATAAGCTTTAGAATGCAAAATAATATGAAATGCAATAAGCGTTAAGAATACAAAATAATATGATCGCAATAAGCGTTGATAAGACAAATATATATATAAAACAATAAGCAATAATAAAGCAAGATAGATGTATGGAGGTGATATTCAATAATATAAATGGTAGTAGTGAATGCTTACAATGATTAGCGAGATGATTTTGTTCACAGGTTTTAAATAGACTTTTACTGTGGTTCTTTCGTGGATTATTGTTGAAAGAGGACTTCTGTCTCGGTCCCCTCGTATTTATATGGTTGTCGCGGGGGTACGCGCGGTAACGGCCTTGACATATTTAAGAAATAAGTCGCAGTAGGACTTCCGGGGTTTTTATAAAGGTGCGTCTATTAGTAGACGCATTTCTGTCACGTACACCAAATATTCGTCGCAATTATCCTTCCGGGGTTTTTATGCACGTGAAAAGGTAATGCTCAGCACAGCGAATGGATTTTGGGTGTTTTAATAGGAAAGGGGTAATTGTGGTTTTGACTTGGAGGGTCTTAGAGAAGGGGTGAGACGTGATCTCGATTTAAGGGGTTTTTAGGACGAGGGAATTGTTTAGATTTAACATGAACGAGGAATTTGTGCCTTGTAGGGCGAATAGGCGAGATAGGTTTCGTACCGATCATCTTCAGATGGGGACCGCTAAGGTACATCGCCAAGGTGATCAGCGATTAGGGAAAAGGGGTAAGAGTTGAATTGGGAGGACTTTGGTGGAGTGATTTTAATATTTATGATAGAGATTTTTAGGATAATACCGCGCGAAAAATAGTGGGACGTCACAGCTGTATAAACCCCTTAGTGGTTTCAGTAAGCTTAAATAAAAAAAAATAAAAAAAAATTATTAACAGTTGATCTTAAATTGAATGTTCCTTTCAGCTTGTAGTAGAAGATGAATTAGAAGGTTGCGAAGACCTCAATCAATTACTTAAGAAATGCCAAGATATTGTCAGATTTTTCCACCGGTCTGTGCCGGCGGAACAGCAATTACAAAAAGAGCAGAGAAGAGCTTCGTCAAAATTAGAACCAGTTCATCTTATTGGCGATGTGGGAACGAGATAGAATTCACAGTTTGACATGATGGACCGTCTACTTCAAGTTGGACGTGCAGTAAGTGCAGCACTGTGCGATCCAGGAATGCCGGTGTGACGTCCCACTAATTTTCACGCGGTATTATTCTAAAGTCTCCATCATAAATCTCACCAAAACTCCACCAAAATCCCTCAAACTCAAGTGTTACCCCTTTTTCCCCAATCAGTAATTACCTTGACGACGTACCTTAGCGGTCCCCATCTCAAAATGATCAATTACGGAAACTCAGTCCCATCTTCGCCTTACGTGGCATGGCCACTTCCCTCATATCTAATTTCATATCTAATTAATCCCTCTTAAATCGAGACCACGTCTCACCCCCTCTCTACGACCCTTCAAGTCAAAACCACATTAATCCCTTTCCAATGAAACCACCCAAAACCCATCAAATGGGTTGAGTATTGGGTCATTCCACGCGAAGTCGGACACTTTTCGGAGTAACATTTCGGATTTTGGCGCAACTTGGATATGTTGTAGTCTTTAGGGGTATATAAACATATATCAAAGGATTTTTCGAAATGTCAAAAATTGTGGATGTTACAGCTCTTTGAAATATAGTGTATACTATTTTTCCAAAAATTATAACTCTGGAACTAATAAACTGATAAAAATGACCTTCTGGGTGCTTACAGTGGAGATATAAGAGTACCTAATAAAAATTATTTCACTTAATAAAAACGAATATTTGACCATTTATTTAGCAATTGTTCTTAACAAATGCAATTTTATAGGTGAAGGCACCTTTTTAAAAATTTGGAAAAATTATGAGGATAAAGCCCTGTTTTTCCCCTTTACGGACACGTTTCGAAAATCGTGGATGTTTTAAAATTGGCCAAATGAAAATTAATTGAATGTAACGCTGCGTCAAATCACACCGACTAGTCAAAGGCTGACTATCGTGCGTATGTTGATACTACTGAGAACTCTATACAGAACAATGTTAGGGGCTTCTGGAGTTTCGTGAACGCCAAACGGGTTGACCAGGGCCTTCCAACTACCATGCACTGTGGAAGCTCGGTCGCTTCGTCGGGTTTAGCAGTCGCTGATCTCTTTGGAACCTACTTTGGATCGGTATATACCTCTCCGTGTGGGCAGTCATCGGCCTTGAACACTGACCTTATCTCCTACAAAAATCTTATTCTGAATGAGCTCACTATTTCCATTGGAGACATTTACACAAAGCTTAATGGTCTCGATGTAAATAAAGGTCCGGGTGCAGACGGTATTCCCCTTCTATTCCATAAATAGTGTAGCTTTATTCTAGCTCGACCTCTCTGGAACATTTTCAATGCTTCACTGTCCACCGGAGTTTTTCCCACTTTAAGGCCGGTGACCGCTCCGATGTTCGTAATTATCGTCCTATCTGTAAATTATCTATAATGCCTAAGGTCTTCGAAGCGTTAATCACTGACTTGTTATCCGCACAATTATCTAATGTCATCTGCGCTGAACAACATGGTTTTGTTCCGAAGCGGTCTACATCCACAAATCTTGCGGTGTACCATAGTTTTGTGTCCAGAGCCCTTGATGAGGGCCTGCAGGTTGACACAGTCTATACTGACTTCCGGAAGGCTTTCGACACCGTTGATCACTCTGTGTTGCTTCGTAAGCTCTCTCGTTGGGGGTTCGGTGGTCCCCTTTTATTGTGGATTGAAAGTTATCTGACTGGGCGGCTACAGACTGTCAGGGTGTCGAATTGTCTGTCCTCCCCGATAAGTGTTACCTCGGGTGTTCCTCAAGGATCGCATCTTGGCCCTCTGCTGTTCAACGTATTCATTGATGATATTGCCGTTATTCTCTCAAAAGGTAGGATTTCCTAGACACGATTCGCCGCGGCGGCGGATCGTGGCGGTGAATCGCGGCCCATCGCCGCGGCGAGCAGACCTCGGGTACCGTGTTAAGGGACCCAGTTGTGTTGGAGCACTTGGAAGGGTCTATTCTAACGGTCGGTATACCTGCTTCAGAAAAACCAGATTGTTTATTCTTTATCGTATCTCTATGGAAGTGACACCGATGGCTTCCTTACGTTTTTCCGATGAAGATCATACCAAATGTCATATAAATCGGGCTATTTTTAACGAAGATAGCTTGAAATTATGCAAATGAATTTTTCATCTAATTTCCTTCATTATGCTCCGAATTACGTCGTTCTTGGTGTTAGTTTCATCGGCGAAACATGGAGAATCGATTGACACCGTTTTCGCAAAGATCTGATGAGAAATGTGGAACTTGGATTTTTCCACTTTTAATGGTATTCCAAATCCTTCGAGGGTCGAAAGTCATGAAATTCGGTGCGGCATCACGGGAGGTTGACCTTGCCACGTGGTGCCAGCCGGCATCTCTTTGACAGGCGCCGCTCCAGAATCACCCTCTACAATACAGTATGTACAATGTACATATACATATGTAGGGGAGACCGGGGCTAGTTGTTACACTTTTCAGTTTTTTATTTTTTATTTTTTTTGCATTCCATATTTAATACTATCAATGACTCTTACTTAAAGTACGTTCTTTCCTCTACCGATGACCGCTATGGAATGTAATTAAACGAAAACCATGACTTTGAAACAAGCCATTTTGAAAGTCGAGACATGTTGTAACAACGTGCCCCGAGTAGGGGCAAGTTGTTACACAATACGGGGCAAGTTGTTACACAATTAAATTTTACGAAACGAGGCTTATTATGAGTAATATAATTATATTTTCTTGGACAAAAGTAAATTTATTAATGTTAAGAATTCTTTTACAATAAATATACAATAAAAAATCTATTTTAAAAATAATAAAAACTACTGAAATCATTATCGTCAATTATCGTCGTCCGTTTCATACGGGGACGCGCAATTAATGCACACGTAAAAGTGATTCTTTGGTTTTGCACACTTCTCATGTGCCCACTTTTTGCATTCTATGCACTGAATCCACTCTGTGGATTCATTTAGCGGGAAACTACTATAGTGACTCGTGGTAACTAAAGCATTAAATTAATAAATTAATAAATTAATTACTAAATACAATGTAACAACATGCCCCTTTCGCTCTGTAACAACGTGCCCCTTTTCGTATGTAACAACATGCCCCTTGTCTTGTGTAACAACTTGCCCCTTGTCGTGTGTAACAACTTGCCCCGGTTGACACCATTGTGTATAAACAGCTATAAGTTCATACCAGTTGGGTGTATTCTTATGTTCGTGGTGCTAATCTGTAGCTAAAAGAACACTGATTCAAACCTGGTAATAGTCATTTACATACATTTATCTGTCTGTTCGGTAGAAAAGATTCAAGTAGAAAGAGAAAAGTTACTATTAGTACCGAAAACACAAAAAACTGTAATAAAGTGACAACGCGTGAACCGATTACAAACACACAACATATACAAGTGTGTATGGTTGAAACACATCAGTCACTTCATCGTCGAAGAGATAGTCCAAGCGAAAAAATTTTAAACTGCTTTGTAACAACTTGCCCCTGTAACAACTAGCCCCGGTCTCCCCTACATATAGAGTCTCGAGGACGAAATGAGACGACGATTCGAAGTGTGTGAAATTGTCACCCCCCAATTGCGAATTTTTATAAAGCAATGATGGCATACGTTTGTCGACATTTGTCCAACAAAAGTTTGGTTTGTACATCCGTAAAAAAAAAGATATACCTAAATAATAAAACTGTAATCAATAAAAATATAAAAGATAGAATTCCATACTTCTAAAATCTTTTGTTGTAGTATGTCTTTCGAAGTTATGTCGTACTTTTTTAATATCCTGTGGATTTCAGCCTACAAATAATCTGTAGCTCAAGAGTAGAGAAAAAAGTCGACATGCCATTTTTTCCAATTAAAATGCCGAATCATACCAACTACTTTATAAAAAAAAAAGTTTTTTATCTTTTTTTTGGCGAAGATGCCTTGAAAAGTATCTACTACTGGATCGCAAGAAGTCGATAAAAGGTTTAAAACTTCTTCGTTTGTATTGCAATGAGACTATTTTGTGCGTACATACAATCTTTTCTATACTTTTTAAAATCTTCATTTGTGGCGTCTTGGGTCCCTTCTCCCAATTAGCCGATTGGAAGGTTGCCCAAATATTGTATAATTTCGTAGAAATGTATTAACACTTTCTGAATAGTATCTATTTATTTAGTATATTGGTACCGGGATAACATGGATACAGGTTTACAATTTTTCTGCACATTCCATAGTATATATATTTATCAAATCGTTTAATTTTATTGGAAGTATTGACGTTATTTTTTTAGATAACGTCGAACCTTCGTATGAGTTGTATGTTAACTCTTCCTTTATGAACTTCCTACATAATGTTCGTCATTTTTAGTGCTAAAAATGGGATATTGCATTAATCCCCCATTTAAAATTTGCTTGGAAGTTCCCGGAAGGTAACTAAAAGGTCGACAATTGCTGATATTTTTTCTATGGGTTTCTTATGGAAAAACTATATGTAACTAATTATTTGCTACTGCTTATTGGAAACGATGCTACTAAATTCGGTTCCCAAAATATTTTTCTTTTATATCACCGAAATTCAAAAGCTTCGATTTAAAATTTTGCACAAAATAAAAACATACAAACTTTTACACGTGTTTACACACAGATCAGAAGTAGCTGCCATAATATTTTTCCCTTTTTGAGGTGCTCATATTATTAGTTTACAAGAAATATATAAAGAAAACATAATCCCATAACTTTTGGATTTCAACTAGTTTCCTTATTTCTTTGGAGTCTGTCCCACTGTGGAGATGGATCGCGCGGCGGTCTCCGCTAGACTCAGTTTGGAGCAGTCAAGGTTTTGGCCGCCGCGATTAGCCGCCCGCCAGGAGATTCTGCCACAATGGCGGAAAACAGACACTCATCGCATTGTGTTGCGTCTCGAGTAGCCTAGGTAGCTGCCGAGACAGACGCACTGACACAGCGGTTGGAAAACGCGCCTAGGAAAACAGATACACGCTTCTCCATAAGAGCGGTGCTTAGGATTTGCCGCCGCGATCCGCCGCCGCGGCGAATCGTGTCTAGGAAATCCTACCTAAACACTAGCTTCCTCCTATATGCTGATGACTTGAAACTGTTTAGAATTATGCGGGGAATCGGAGATGTTCTCAGCATGCAAGACGATCTAGTTAGATTGGAGCAGTGGTGTAATGTGAATGGGTTGCATTTTAACATGGCTAAGTGTGTTGTGCTTAGAGCCGCTCGCGCAAGGTCGTGTGTGGTACACCCCTATCACTTAAATAATGTGGTTCTTAGGGAAGTGTCTGAGATAATTGATCTTGGAGTCTGTATTACAACCTGTTTTGATTTCAGGCCTCATTATGCGCGTTGTACTAATACAGCCATGAGAACTGTAGGTTTTATCTCTAGGTTTGCTAGACATTTCAGGAATGTCGAAACCTTGAGGCTGTTATATGTTGTCCTTGTCAGACCTCATGTCGAATATGCTTCCATTATATGGAGTTCCAGGCATGCTAAATTTGTAAAGTCGATAGAAAGGGTACAACATAAATTTTTGAGGTTCGCCTCTCGCACCTTGGGCTATCCTATGGATAGAATGGACCATGATTATCGTCCGGCTCTTGCGTCCTTTAAATTAACCACTCTAGAGGATCGTAGGCTTATTTCCGATATGTTATTCCTTTATAAGATAATCAACGGCCTTATAAGTTGTCCGGATTTGCTGTCCTTGGTGTAACGTTTCTACGCGTGACTCGACACGTTTTTACAGGATTTCGGGATTGGTTCGTGTGGCGCGCGATAAAGAATTAATATTCAAGAACAAGGATTTATCTTAATAGTGTTTATTTAAGAAAACACTTCTAAACTATACAAAAATAATAATTTTAACGCTTTTATAAGAAAGAAATTAACTAAAATAATTACGTTGCGACACTCGGTCGGTACAAAAGAAATCCCGTTTTAATGATCGATTGATGTAAATTAATCTAATAGTGATATTTTAAGTGAATAATGACGCTTGGTCGAATAGTGACGCTCGGTCGATATGGAAGTTAGATTGTAGATCTAGGAATTAGCTTATGGATTTAGGAGTTCGAATATAGATCTAGGAGTTGCTTAAGGATTTAGGAGTTTGAATATGTTAAAGTTGAGAACGCTTATTATCGTTTCTCGGATTCATCAGGCGCAATATCGCAACCTGGGATAGTCTTTTCCCTCGTAGCTCAGGAGTAATATACTAACCTGAGAATAATTAATAGATAATACTAGCTTGACAACTAAGGGGCCTGCAAGGCGGCTTCCAAGGCAGATTCGTCGTCAAACCAGGCGACTATGGCCTTGGTCAGAACATTCGACATGCCCAGGGGCCCACGAAGCGGCTTCCAAAGTTGAAGCCTAACCATATGTAGGAACCAGCTTGTAGCCTTAGTGGTTCGTAAATAGAATTTGCTTGAGTTCATGAAATAGAATGAATATTTCCGGGCTTTTCTGCCCGTATTTATACATATTCAAGGAGTTGGGAGAGCACCAATAGGAAAGGAGATCGGTTATTACGCGTCGATTATTCTCGGTCTCGCTCGATCCGTTCGCTAGCAGATCTACGGAGCGACTGGCTATGCGCAGGCGCGCGCGTGGAACGCTTGGTTCCCTCTCTCATTCATCATGCACCAATCACATTCATTCCTTCGAATCCTTGCTCTTGTCGATCCGCTGATCGACATGCGTTTGATTTTCTCACTCAATCCTTTCGTTCATTACACTCGCGTCTCGCGGTATCCTGAACTAATGTTAATATTAATCCTAACACACTTAATAAACGTAAGAATAATAGGAATATAATGAAAATATAAGTATTTAAGTAATTATGAATTATTAATCAAGTTTATTAAGAAAAGGGACTTTTTTGGGGTTTGTTACACCTCGCCGCCCGGGGTGATCTCTCGTCCTCGAGAGACAGAGATTTGGGAATTGGGTTCTTCAAAAGGGGCAAGGGGAGGGCATGGGCTGTCGGTTTCTTCGTCCATGTACTGGAATGCTTGGACATTGTTATCGTCCACCGTTGGTGATCTTATCCCCGTTGTTGGAGGTGGTACGTGTCCAGACCCAAAGAGAAAAATGTACTTCCAGGCTCGTTGTCGAGGGTCAGAGGGAGGTAGTTTAATATAATCACACCAATTGACTTCAGGGATGTCTATTTTGTTTAATTCTCGCCATTGGG
Organism: Andrena flavipes; assembly: GCA_963971345.1. Classification (NCBI taxonomy): domain Eukaryota; kingdom Metazoa; phylum Arthropoda; class Insecta; order Hymenoptera; family Andrenidae; genus Andrena; species Andrena flavipes. The sequence goes on along the minus strand of OZ020479.1, from coordinate 39,361,977 downwards.
TTTCCATTCTTTTTGTCTTAATTCTTTTCCCGCCCGCACGACGATTCGTCATTATAATAATGATGTTTCGAATGGAGTTTGATTATTTTAAGGTTTGAAATTACGGTTATTTTGTTGCTGATCGCTAAACTGATCGATACCATCGACTGTCGATCACCATATTACGCGTAATACTGATTATTCCTGTATTGTTTCCCCCATCTCCGCGACCTGTTCTCTCGCGACCTAACTTTTTCTTCCCTATTGACAGGATTGACACGGAGACTCGCTGCGCAGTTGGGAAGGATAGTAAAATTTTCGATTTTATGATTTTGTGATCACCATTGGGTGATTACATTTATTGCGTGCCCCTGTCGGAGCAAGTCATCATCTTTGCCCTCTTCATCGAAATTAAAGTACATTTCGATGCACTCTGGGCATCGACGCGCATGGAACACTGTATACAGGGTTTTCCCACAAAACTTGCAATCTCTAAACGCGAGAGCACTATTTACTTGTGTAATTAAATGATTGAATGCCCGGGGATAAAAGAACCTTTGAGGTTCTGGAAAATGCTGGTAGCACTGTGGGCACAATTTTCTTTTAAAAATATCGTATCGGTCCTCAAATATAACACCCGGTCCTTGGAGGCACACTAATCGCATTAGTTTCAAATAGATCGTAGGGTAGTTTTCCGGCAATATTCCGTCCCAAGGGCCGTAAAACTCCTCGTCCATGTCAGTTGGACGGTATGCTCGTGAATGGAACACTGGCATTCTTTTAAATAAAATCGAAAGTCTCGTTTATTGATTTTATTTATCTAATAATTTAGTTCATTTTACTGATTCTTTTACTCACTTTTCCTTTCTACAATTGTTCTCTTCACAGCTACTAAATTGCGTTTCGATTCTATTCGGTGTCTTGTGGAATCTTAATACGCACTAAATTTTTGAACTTGATTTCGTCCTTATTAATCTCGCGGATCTCCCCACTTTTTGAAATCATGTGTTCGCATTGTTACCAGCCTGATTATGGTTTCTAGTATTATTGTGGCTTGGTGAAATGTAAGCTTTCTTAATCCTGTCCTGGTGTACGATTCTAGTAACGCGGGGATTTATTGCCAGTTTCACGTTGTTATTCTCGAGAACGTTTATAATGGTGTACGGTCCGTCATACTCATTACTAAATTTGTTTCTCTTTGGTTTTAATAGCATTACTTTTTCACCTTTATGATATTGAACGGACGACGCTTTTCTATCGTAATAGTATTTTTGTCTGAGTTTTGAATTTTCTAAGTTACGCCTGCCTAATTCGCGAATGTTTGTTAATTTACTCATCAAGTTATCGATAAAATCTGGATATGTGTTAAGTGAATCGTTCGGTGCTATTTTAGAGGGTTGTCTAGCTTTTCTTCCATAAATAAGTTCAAATGGAGTAAATCTGGTGCTTTCATGTATACTAGTGTTGTAAGAAAACATAGCTTGTGGCAACCATTGATCCCATTGTTTTTCTTTTGTAATATAGTGTTTTAAATATTCGATTAATACATGGTGACTTCTTTCTAGCGAACCGTTCGATTGAGGGTGGAATGCAGATGTTTTGTACTGTTCAATATTAAGGACTTTGGCGAATTTTTTCATAACAGATCCGATAAATGAAGAGCCCTGATCTGTTAAAATCGCTTTAGGACATCCATACTGGCATATAAAATTTTTCATAAATGCTTCGGCTATCTCTTCGCTCGTGAATGAAACTAATGGTATGGCCAATGAATATTTTGTTAAATCATCTTGTATTGTGAGTATGTAGCTATTTCCTGCTCGTGTATATGGTAATGGCCCTACGATATCCATAGATACTTTGTCAAATGCGTCTAATGGTGTGTCTGTTATCACCATAGGTTCTCTCGTTTTTACTCGCACTAATTTTTGTCTTTGACAACTCATACAGGTTTTAATATACTCTTTAATGTCATTTTTCATATTTTTCCAATAATATAAGCATCTGATGCGCTCATACGTTTTTGTGATTCCCTTGTGGCCTCCTACCGGTGATTCATGACTTTCTTTTATTATTGTTATTCGATCCTGTTCCATAGGTAATTGAATGGTTCCATTGCAAATAGTTATTGTGATATTAGTTTGTACGAATTTTAATTTAATCATATTTTTTACTTGTTCCCATAATGTGTTACTACTTCCTTTAGGTAGTGATATTTTTCTAATTCCCCATTCCATGAGATTATGGCATAGGTTCCCTAATACAGTGGCATATGTCTGTATCGTTGGAGGATCCTGTATTACCATTCCTAAAATTAATTGACTCCCTTCTGAAATTCTTTTCACTTCTCCTACGTCGAATGGGATTTCGGAAGTAATCTTTAACATCTTCCTTTCCTTCAACTCTATTCCCGACTTTTCTACTGGATTGCCTTCTGTAGTGATGAATATTGCTAATGTTTCTCTTCTCAGCCATAGGTGATCATTTATCTCTATAACTTTACATGCGATTGGAACGTTGTCCATTATCCTGGGTACTCTTTTTTTTTTGATATTTCTTTTTCCCGGTTCAGTAGGTTTAATAAATTTATTTTTGAATTTAGGAGATTTAGGGGATTTAGGGGTTTTAGGGAGTATTTTATAACTTCCCTTTCCTTCTTCTTTTAATGTTAATGGTGATACTCGTCCTGATTCCGTTCCACTAGATTCTACGGGTTTCTCTTTTTTAGGAGGGATGAGTCTGATGCTACTACTGCTGCCAGAAGAATTTATTCGAGGAGGATTGCGATATACATGAGTTTTTGGAACCTCTACATCTTCACCTATTTCCATTATTTCGTCCTTGTTTACTATTGGTTTTACTCTTTGTCTATGTGGATTCGCGGGTGGTATTATTTCTACCTCCATTCCAGGTTCTTCCGGACTCTCTTGTCTAGCAAATGGTTTAGGGGGAGGATGTACTTCTACTGTCACTTGAATATCTCTGTTCACTTCGTAGCTGTCTGTAGACTGTTCAGTCCTTAAGGATTCTTTGACTAGCGGTTCTTCTCCCTTTTTTTGTTTTCGGACTGGTCGGCCTGTCGGTGAGGTCGTCGTAGTCTGGTGTTTTCTTTTTAATTTTCGTTTAATTTGATAGTGATCCAATATCAATTCATCGGAGTCGGTTGAGTCATCTGTGTCGGTTGCATCACCTGGTTTTGGCTTCTTTTGATTTGGTCGACCTGGTGGTGATGTGGTCGTGGTTTGATGTTTCCGTTTTAGTTTTCGTTTTAATTGATAATCGTACATCATTGGATCTTCAGAGTCGTCTGAGTCATTTGAGTTCCATGATGAAGCATCTCCTTTGGGTTGTTTTAGTGGTCTTGGATTCCCAGATTCTGTATTGGTAGTCATTTGCGATCGAGTTCGTTTCTCAGTTACTTGTAGGGGAAGAGTAGATATTGGATTTCGTGATAAGGCGTCAGCATTAGTATTATTTTTCCCGGGCTTGTAAATGATTTGATAGTCGTATTCGGCTAACCTAATTTTCCATCGCATCAACCTTGAAGTTGGATTTGCTAATTTGTACAGCCATTCTAGGGGTTTATGGTCCATTATTAATTTACATTTCTTGCCGTAAACGTAGGGTCGAAAATGTTCCATGCCGTATACTAGTGCTAGTAATTCACGCTCGGTCGGTGCGTAACGTGTTTCAGCATCGTTTAAGACTCTGGAAGCGTATGCGATCGGAAGGTCTTTTCCAACTTCTCCTTGACTGAGGACGGCTCCTACGGCGTATCCAGAAGCGTCTGTTGTTATAATAAATGGAGCATCGAAATTTGGGTATTGTAATATAGGTTCGCTGCATAACGCGTTTTTTAATATTTCGAACGCCTCTTGTTGTTTGTTAGTCCAAGTGTAATTATTAGTCTTTTTTGTTAGATCTGATAATGGTTTAGCGATTTTTGAGAAATCTTTTATAAATCTACGATAATATCCAGCCAACCCTAGGAACTGTCTTACGTTCTTTATTGTTTTTGGTAATGGGAAATCTTTGACAGCTTCTAGTTTTCTTGGATCTGGTCGAACTCCATTCTCGCTAATAATATGTCCTAAATACGCTACTTCTTTCTTCAAAAATTCACATTTATCCGGTTGTAGACTTAGGTTTGCTTCTCTAAGTCGTTTCATTAGCTTTTCGAATTTGATTGCATGCTCCTGAAGTGAGCGAGCATAGATTACTATGTCGTCTAGGTACACGAATAATTCTATACCTTGTAGTCCTGTAAGGACCTGGTCCATTAATCTTTGAAAGGTGGCAGGGGCATTTTTCAATCCAAACGGCATTCGATTGAATTCGTAGTGTCCATAAGGAGTGGAAAATGCTGTTTTATGTTTATCATCTGGATGCATCGGGATTTGATGGAATCCTGAGGCTAAATCAAATATTGAGAAATATTTGGCACTACCAAGTTGATCTAATATATCTAGTATATTTGGTAACGGATATGCATCTCCAATTGTTTCGTCATTTAATTCACGGAAATCTATTACTACTCTCCATCTCTTGTTTCCTTTGCTATCTGGTTTCTTCTCGACTATCCATACTGGAGAGTTATAAGGGGAAAATGAAGGTTTGATAATGTCATTAGTTAATAATTCGCATATTTGTTTGTTGATTTCTTCTTTATGCACCTGCGGGTATCTATACTGTTTAGTATTTATTGGTATTTCCGTTTTTGTGATTATTCTATGTGCAATTATATTTGTAGCTTCTAGTCCTGTTCCAGGGAGATGAAATCTATCGGAATATCGTCTAATTAATTCTTCTATGTTTTCTTTTTCTTCGGGATTTAAATGATTAGTACGAAGTAATTTCAATACCTGTTCAACGTGCTCTGGGGTTTCGAGAACTTCTGACATCTCTATTTCTTCATAAGGTTCTATTTGTATGGGAGGTATTGCTAATGTTATATCCTTATTAGATGTATTAACCACATAAAGATTAGCCAGCCCATTATTATTGGTAACTAGGGCATTTCCCATAAGAATTTTAGGATGCAGTTCTAATTTAGGTACGTATCCGGTTTTAAGATCTGAGTTAATAACTTTGACTTGTACTTGACACCTGGATCTGTTTGGTATAGTCACCTTGCAATTTTCGAATGGTAGGATATAATCTCCTACTACCACAGCTGACCTAGAATAATCTATTTTGGCTCCAATTTCTTTGAAAAAGGTCGTACCTAGTAGTCCATCTTGTGCAAGTGGCAATGTCTTGACAACGTGGATCTCCACTTCGGTGTTTAGAAACTTGATTTTGATATATCCTATAGTGGGAAGAATGCTATCAGCTATTCCTTTTAATTCGTACACCGCGTCTGTATAGATTGGGATATCAGGAGATATGGATTCTTGCTTAATTACGCTTAAGTCGGCACCCGTATCTATCATCATTTGGATCTCGGGTTTGTTAAATTCGGGCCCTGATAAAGTGAGATTCGGTGATCTCCCAATTCTTAACTTTTGTAAATTAAGTGTACCCCGTTTTTGTGGTGAAGATTGTGGTGTATTACCGGAAGCTTTAGTCGTTTCTGGTTTAGAGTTTCCAATTCTTTCGCGATTCCTGTTATTATTATATATTCTTTTACGGCATTGATCAATAGTATGACCAATGATTTTGCAATACCTACATTCTATTTGCGTTGTGGGTCGCGATACCGGATTATTTTGTCGATTTTTAATTCTACATTCTTGGATAGTATGTCCCACTCGTCGGCAGTGATCACAGAATTTCGACTGCCAGGATACTTGTGATATTTGTCTCTCGGGGAGTTTACTACTACAATTCGCTGTTATATGCCCGTAACCCGAACAATTAGTACACCGTACGGAATACGAGAGGCCTTCAGCAAATCTATTTCTCATTAAATTCTCTTGATTTTCTGCCTCGGCTTTGATCGCGGCGCTAATAGTACTATCTAAATTAGCGAATTCAACTGTTCGCATTCTTGCGTAAATCTCCGGTCTCAATCCTGTCAAAAATGTCTGAATAGCATTGGTTTCTGCAGTTTGATTATATTGTACGACATTCAAGGGAACTTCCGTTTCGTGACACGTTTTTATCTGTTGGAGGATTTCTGACACGCGGCTACTGTAATCGACAGTCGCTTCACCTGGCAGCTGAGCGACTCTGGACATGTCTCCGTATAACTGAATTGACGAATGCAGTGGGGCAAAGCGAGAATTAAGTACTTTAATTAGTTCATCTATGGTATTGTAATCTCCATTCAAAACGACTCGCGAGGCTTGACCATATAATTTGTTTTTTATTATTTGTACTAACCCATACTCGGCAATTGGTGTGACCATATTTTTCGCGTTTTTGCAACATTTTGTATATTGGTACATAGAAATATTTCGTCCATCGAATGCCGGAACCGTATCTGCGGCATCTCTAATTCTAATCTGAGGGTGGCGCAAATTTTCTTGGTTTAAGTGTAGGTTTTGCATTTCGGCTACCACTTCGTTTAATGGATCGTTTTGCGCCATGATTGATATGTTTATTTCGCGATTGACAAGGAAGATAAATTCTGGTTCTTCGCTAAAGGAGGGTTACTCCTTTGCCACAAAATTCGCGGTTTTGCAAATCTACAATCCCACCGCTGCCACCAAAAATCGTTCCTGTAACGTTTCTACGCGTGACTCGACACGTTTTTACAGGATTTCGGGATTGGTTCGTGTGGCGCGCGATAAAGAATTAATATTCAAGAACAAGGATTTATCTTAATAGTGTTTATTTAAGAAAACACTTCTAAACTATACAAAAATAATAATTTTAACGCTTTTATAAGAAAGAAATTAACTAAAATAATTACGTTGCGACACTCGGTCGGTACAAAAGAAATCCCGTTTTAATGATCGATTGATGTAAATTAATCTAATAGTGATATTTTAAGTGAATAATGACGCTTGGTCGAATAGTGACGCTCGGTCGATATGGAAGTTAGATTGTAGATCTAGGAATTAGCTTATGGATTTAGGAGTTCGAATATAGATCTAGGAGTTGCTTAAGGATTTAGGAGTTTGAATATGTTAAAGTTGAGAACGCTTATTATCGTTTCTCGGATTCATCAGGCGCAATATCGCAACCTGGGATAGTCTTTTCCCTCGTAGCTCAGGAGTAATATACTAACCTGAGAATAATTAATAGATAATACTAGCTTGACAACTAAGGGGCCTGCAAGGCGGCTTCCAAGGCAGATTCGTCGTCAAACCAGGCGACTATGGCCTTGGTCAGAACATTCGACATGCCCAGGGGCCCACGAAGCGGCTTCCAAAGTTGAAGCCTAACCATATGTAGGAACCAGCTTGTAGCCTTAGTGGTTCGTAAATAGAATTTGCTTGAGTTCATGAAATAGAATGAATATTTCCGGGCTTTTCTGCCCGTATTTATACATATTCAAGGAGTTGGGAGAGCACCAATAGGAAAGGAGATCGGTTATTACGCGTCGATTATTCTCGGTCTCGCTCGATCCGTTCGCTAGCAGATCTACGGAGCGACTGGCTATGCGCAGGCGCGCGCGTGGAACGCTTGGTTCCCTCTCTCATTCATCATGCACCAATCACATTCATTCCTTCGAATCCTTGCTCTTGTCGATCCGCTGATCGACATGCGTTTGATTTTCTCACTCAATCCTTTCGTTCATTACACTCGCGTCTCGCGGTATCCTGAACTAATGTTAATATTAATCCTAACACACTTAATAAACGTAAGAATAATAGGAATATAATGAAAATATAAGTATTTAAGTAATTATGAATTATTAATCAAGTTTATTAAGAAAAGGGACTTTTTTGGGGTTTGTTACATTGGTGACGCTTAATGCTCCTGTCAAAAGCCTGCGATCTAGGCCCCTGTTTGTTTCTAGGCCACCGAAATATCGTTATTATGCATGTGACTCGGTCAATAGGGCGATGATTATTGCGAATCAATATTTTTCCGGTATTGACCCCTTCGTGGGGTCCCTTAACTCATTTAGGTCGGAACTGTTTAGATCTGTTCAATTATTAGTACGACACTACTTAGTTTAGCCTTTTAATTATGATTTTTTTTACTGTATAATTTAGTTAATATTGTTATGTAAGCTCAAACTCTGTGTATTACTTTGTGTTAACCTCGTATACCATGGGATTTTCCCGTTCAATAAATAAATAAATAAATAAATAAATAAATAAATATCCAAGTTGCGCCAAAATCCGAAATGTTACTCCGAAAAGTGTCCGACTTCGCGTGGAATGACCCTATTGTGAAGAGTCTATTTTATTAGTTTGTCTGCTTCCAGTCTATCTCCCGTTTCTTTTAGTTAGAGCTCTGATAATTTTTTCTAAATTTTTTGTTTTAAACTGCAGCTTATCTTTGGTCCTTTTTCGTCGAAGAGCTCCTAAGTTTGCGTCAGGGTGTGAAGCACTGTAGCGCGCTATGGCGTCCCGATGTACTTCAGGGTGTGAAGCAGTGTAGCGTGTCAATGTGTCTTTTCGTTCTTCCCTATGGGTTTGACGATATCTAGTTGCAGCTTCTTGGAGCTGTTGAGAACGTGATTTCTCGGAAGTTGTAGGTCTTCCCCTTTTGATTTTAGTACGTCTCCCAACTTTTGTTCTGCAGCTACTTTCCCTTTGTGATAAATATTCATTTAGAGAACTCTCAAATTTTTTAGAAGGATTGATAAGGGGAAGAAGAATATCATAGTGACCTCCTAAGAAACTACCAGAAAAACGTAAACGTTTTACTGGGTTTTGAGTACTGTCCCCAAATGATCCTCTCAGATGGCCATTTTCATAAACCTCGAACGTATACGCATACAATGCGGCGGCTGCCATGAGCTCGGACATCGACCCATAAGTTGAAGTATTCAGCATTGCTGCCGAGTACAGTTCAGCGGTAGGGTAAGTATTTCCATGCTCATTACAAGCATGGAATACTTGCATCTGATTCCAGTGTGCAACCATATACTCAACAATAGCACACCTGATATTATACGACGAGGCTGTGTTACCATACATTGAAAATGATATACAGTGAAAAAGGCAGGAACCATCTCCGTGCATACGGACTACTTGATGATAATGGCCTATTTCGCTATCATCATTGAAATACAACATTTCGGTTTCCATGTTATAAAAATATCGCGGCGCGACAACAGATAGGCACCATACAATAACAGGCGATTGTGTAGATGGTGTTGGGCTCAAGACCGATCGAATCGCTTCCCAGATAGGTCTTGAAGGTCTTGATAGGTCTTGATAGGTCTTGAATGTCTTGACAGTTCGAGGTTCGGGAACCCGAGCTTCGGAACGAGTTGGAAATATTCGGGGGAGATCGGGTGATATCTCGATACTCTCGAGTCGAGTCGCGAGATTCTCTCCAAATTCCGGATGAATGTTTCGTATCGCTTCGACTGTTTTCCCGAACCTCGAACTGTCAAGACTTTCAAGACCTATCAAGACCTATCAAGACCTTCAAGACCTATTAAGACTTTCAAGAAATATTTGTTTCGAATAACAGTGCGAAGCGATTCGAAACTTCTGTCCAGAATTCGAAGCAATTCGATTTGCTTGGCGACCATGATAAATGAGATTCGAAGCAATTCGAATCTTTACAGGATTGATTAACTTCGATATCGACTTCGAAGCTGCTGTGTTGATCCCATCACTATGTGTAGAGACTATTTTTGTAGCGAAACCGTGAATTTGTACACTCGAGAATCGTGTTCGCGGGTACTCAGCCATCTGGCGGTCGCAGTCGTGTTCGCGCCTCCAGTGAGGGGCTCGAGCATTGTTGCGAAATGGGGGTTGTGGGGGGCTCCGCGCTGTGACTACGTACGGCGTAATTAGAGATGGAGTGCAAAATCGCTAACAGTGATTTATCACAGTGATTGCAAATTCACGATCATGGTCGTGATTAAAGTTCAATCACGATCGTGATTGTGATTTTTTTAACTTGAGTGAATTGTGTACTGTAATCGTAATTCTTGATCTTAATTGGATTATTTTTTATGAAATACTTTAATAGAGCTGGTGTTACAGTCAAAACGTGCTAATTCAGCGAATATATAGAATATTCATTCATAAATAGTCAATGTATGCACGCACTGATTTGATTGGCTTTAGCCAATGTATATGTAAATACTTTAGTATTCACATATACATTATACTTTTTAACTAAAGCGAAGAAATATTCGTTAATTTAAATAGATCAAGAACGATTACATTGGTTCAAAATATACAACTGAGATTCTATAAGAACAGTGAGGACTTGACAATGTTTCGAGAGATAATAGAATTTGGGGTTATGTGGCGCGTGCAAAGAGCAGTTACGCTCTCCACCAATCAGAAGCGATCACTGTTCTGCCTGCACCAATCAGAGGCGATCACGGATCACTGTTGCGGATGCACCAATCAGAAGCGATCACGGATCACTGTTCTGCCTGCACCAATCAGATGCGATCACGAAAATCACGGATCACTGTGAAAAATCACCGTGATTGGGAACGAACGTGATCGGATCACGCGTGATTCACAAATCATGGTTCTAGCCATCACTAGGCGTAATCGTCAGGACCGAACATGCGTCGCGCGCGCGAGGGCTAAACTTTCATGTATCGTTTTTCGGTAATAGGGTGGCTAGATTTTGTCTAAATTTAGTAGCGAGCACCTGGGGCTAAAAGGAACATGCCTATTATCAAATTTCATGGCTATGGGTTCAGTAGTTCCAGAGATATCGATTTTCTTTCATAAATTGTTAGTGAAGAGGATTTTTCAGATTTTTGAATTTTTCCTTTCATTGTATCCAAAACACTATTTTTCTGCCAAAGTTCAAGTTTCTAGGGCTGCTAGAAGTACGACTGAATTTTGATGATCGGTCAGTGCACAGTGGTCTGGAAACCCGCTTTTTGTGGCCAACATTAAAAATACCTTTAAAGCGACGTTTTTGAACAAGAATTGACTTTCTACGATACAATTTGATTATTTACAGTAGCACATTTAAAAATGCTCAATTATTTTGCAAAAAAAAAACGTATTTAAAAAATAAAACCCGCTTAGTGGCGATTATTTTGAAGAAAACTTCATTTTTATGATAAAGTTGTTTTAAAAAACCACAACTAGTTCGTAAAAAAAAAGAAAAGAACCATCTTAACGCTATCTTTACAAGTAAAGATCTATTTGTTAAAATCCATACAGAGCTAAAAGTGGCAAAAGGTGGCACCTAAACCTTGCATATTCCTTTTAACAGATGTTTAAACTTTCTTATAAAATAAGTCCGAGGTTTAGCACTTTTAAGCATTTTTTTAAAACCTTTCTCAAAGCTTAAATTGTTATACAGTTTGTACTATTTGTATATGAATTACAAAATGCTCATAACTGGATTAAATACTTGAAATACACCTGCTAACACGTATAAAACTATCATTAAAGCATGGTTTCTGTTATTGTATAATTGGTAACTAAAACGTTTAACTTTACTTTAAATGTTATGCTTTTGTCTTTAGAACGCTGTATCTCATCACAGATGTATTTAAAATGAATAATATCTTGGATTTGGGAGCTTTGAAGGGTTGTAACTTTATAGCAACAAAATTTTTTTCTGTATATTAAACTTGAAAAATTGACTTTTGGCCACAAAAAGCGGGTTTCCAGACCACTGTGCAGTGTCGAAATTGCGAAACTTTGAGTTCAAATATCTCATAAACTATAAAAGATAGAAACGTGAAATTTTGAAGTTTTATTCAGTTTGCCTAGTACTAGGAGTCTGTGAAGTTTAAAGTTTCTAGGTAACTCCAGCACAAAGATAGGGGGGGGGGGGGGTCAAAAGTACGCTGAGTTGCTTCCAGAAAAGAGTGCTTACGGCAAGTGCCCGACTTCGACTCGGCGGGGGCACTACCGTGCGCCCAGATGGACAGAAAGCGACGTTGTCGCATTTCACTCACATATTTTACGCTACTTTTAATGAAAATATTGTGTTTCTAGCTGCATTAAACATACTTTTTGTTTAATTGAATTCCAAAACAAGCTGTGTAGTAATAATTTTATTAGGAATAGACATGTAAATAACATTTTTGTCTACATAATTTTTTTTTAGCCAAGATTGGTATCACTGCAGAACTTCCATGCATAAGCATAGGCTTACCTTTCTCGCCGCCTGCCCCGCAAGTGAGGTATCGAACCTCCTTAAAATGACACAACTACATATACACAGCTAATGTGCTGTGTTCATACAGTCCAATACTCATATCGCAGACATTTTAATTCACCCATCAAAAAGAATTCCATTTAAAAACATTGTCGTAAATTAATAGCTTTACAAAATTAATGATATTTATACAAAGAAAAAAATGTATTAAATAATATTAAGCAGATACATTTTTATATAAATAAATATTTTAATACGGATAAATATTTTATTCAAAATACTTGGCGTTGCGCCCCAAATTGGTGTTTGCTAAACTGAATAAATATATACAAATTGCATTAATCTTTTCCTATCTTTCTTGCAGGGAGTCGAGACCGATAGAAATTCGGTTTCGGTCGCGGTCGCGGTCAGTGAGACCGACCAATATGGCATTTACAGGTCTCTCGACCGAACTAGAGAGCGACCGAACGGTCAGGAGTTTTCTCTCGACCGAACTAGAGAGCGACCGAACGGTCAGGAGGTTTCTCTCGACCAAAACTCGAGAGAGAAATTCTCTCAGACTTTCGGTCCTGACCGGTCGCAAACGGTCGCAAACGGTCGAGTTAATTTATGGAGAGATTTCTGTTCCTCTCCATAAATTAAGAGTCGGAGCGGTTCGGAGCGGTTCGGTTCTGTTCGGATCGGTTCAACCTAGCTGAATAAGCCGGGAAGGTATGGATGCTATTCCTGCCGCTCACACTGTTTGTCACTCTCGTGACGGGTTTGTTGATAGCAGACTTTTGCAGTTATTTGTTACTGTAACACTGTCCATTCCAAACTATGTCGATCTGCCGAGATATTATTGTATTTCAAACACTAGTTATATATTATTTTAATAGAAGTAGTTAATATAAATAAATTATTGTTAATATACAAATAACAAGAAAATGGTTGAAAATATAATTCTTCATGTGATTATTTTAAAAGTATGTCCAAGTGTGGAAAAAACAACTATCAAATTTCAAATTTGTTATTTATGCTATTGTTAAATATATTTATATTTTATTACATTCCTATTTCTGTTTCAAATTTCAAATTTGTTATTTATGCTATTGTTAAATATATTTATATTTTATTACATTCCTATTTCTGTTTCAAATTTCAAATTTGTTATTTATGCTATTGTTAAATATATTTACATTTTATTACATTCCTATCTTCTGTTTTTTCCACACTTGGACATACTTTTAAAATAATCACATGAAGAATTATATTTTCAACCATTTTCTTGTTATTTGTATATTAACAATAATTTATTTATATTAACTACTTCTATTAAAATAATACATAACTAGTGTTTGAAATACAATAATATCTCGGCAGATCGACATAGTTTGGAATGGACAGTGTTACAGTAACAAATAACTGCAAAAGTCTGCTATCAACAAACCCGTCACGAGAGTGACAAACAGTGTGAGCGGCAGGAATAGCATCCATACCTTCTCGGCTTATTCAGCTAGGTTGAACCGATTCGAACCGCTCCGAACCGTTCCGAACCGCTCCGAACCGCTCCGACTCGTAATTTATGGAGAGGAACAGAAATCTCTCCATAAATTAACTCGACCGTTTGCGACCGGTCAACCGACCAGTCGGCGGACTGGTCATGCCTTCGGTTTGGTTTCGATTGGTCTCGTTAAAAGTACGGTCTGAGATTCCCGGTCGAGAGGCAATCGGTCTCGAGTTCGGTTTCCCTCCACAACCTCTCACTGTTACGGTCACGACAGCGGTCCCTTTTCGCCTCGGTTAAGGTGGGATCTCCTACCCGCGATTGGTCGCAGCGATTTGACCCAACGACTGGCCCTAAGCTGAATCTCCTTGCCTGCGATCAGGGGTGTGCTCGGGACGGGCCGGAAACTTTCGGGCGAGATCGGGCGGGGTCCCAAGACTCGATTCGGGCTACAAGCATAGCCGCCATGAGCGGGCAATATGATTTCAGGTCGGCTCGGTAAAACTCGGACGCAATCGGACGATATCGTTACCAGTAATAATAGATCAAAATTATTACCTGAGAACATAGAAAAATTATGTTTCTTACACGTTAATTTGAAATAATAAAATATTCGCCTTCCTGTATATTGTTGTTACTATGAAACATCCAGGAAATATTCCTTTCTGTATGCTTATAGTTGTTCGTACATTTTCTATTTTAAATCTGAACCTATCCCGAAGAAGATAATACCCCATATATCCCCTTTACATAAAGTACTAAGTATGCAGTATATTTTATTAAGATTTTAAAATATTGTCGATATAAAAATAGTCTTCTTCCCAAGTTCTGAACATGGTATTTATTTATGTCCATATACGTACTTAAATAAATACCATGTTCAGAACTTGGGAAGAAGATTATTCTTATATCGACAATATTTTAAAATCTTAATAAAATATACTTCATACTTAGTACTTTATGTAATGGGGATATATAGGGTATTATCATTTTCGGGATAGGTTCAGATTTAAAATAGAAAACGTACGAACAACTATAAGCATACAAAAAGGAATATTTCCTGGATGTTTCATAGTAACAACAATATACAGGACGGCGAATATTTAAAAAATGAGCGGAACCTTTGAAGTCTTTACTTGACCTTGTCATTTAAACTGGTTGTCTATTCTTTGCTTGTAGCCCGAATCGAGTCTCGGGATCCCGAAACTGTCGGGATCTCGAACAATACGAAAGTATCGGGACTCCGCCCGAAATTTTCCGACCGTCCCTCGGGGCCAGGAACCCGAGCCTCGGGACGATCCGCACACTCCTACCTGCGACCAAGTCCACTGCCACAGTGGGGCAGAATTCCAAGAAACAAGGAAACGAATCAGAATTCAAAAGTTGTGGGAGGATTATGTATTTTTATATATTTATAATAATAATAATAATAATAATAAATCGTGTTTATTCTTTTATAATATTTGATACAACGCAGTGGAGGTAGAAACGCAAAG
The DNA here is from genome assembly GCA_963971345.1 of Andrena flavipes. Lineage (NCBI taxonomy): Eukaryota > Metazoa > Arthropoda > Insecta > Hymenoptera > Andrenidae > Andrena > Andrena flavipes. The sequence continues at coordinate 39,346,848 of OZ020479.1, read as the reverse complement.
TACAGAATGGGCGAGGCTCAGCGTCGCTGTTATTCATGCCTGACCCGAATATTTCTCGTAAGCTAATAATATGAGCTCTTAAAAAAGGTAAAAACCCAAAAAGAAGCCAAAAATAAAGATTTTAAAAATTATAGAAAAAATTGTAGCTCAAAATATTCTATCCTCCCAATGGCCCACCATCTCTCACATCTTAATACGTCAGCGCGTGCGTTTGTTTTAATATTCCAACGCGTGTTTATATTCGAGAGATACGAAATCGGTCTCGAATTTGTCCTGAGGACGAAGCAGGCCTCATCACGCGCAGTCAGTGGACCACCCCTTTTCTTCCTGTGGCTCTCCGCGAGGCGTACTGTCGCTGCTACATCATGGAACTTCGCGCGTGTGTCGATAGGAACACTGCACTTTCCATGGCATATTTATCAAATTCTTGTAGTTTTATTGGAAGTATTGAAGCTAATTAATGACGATTTTCTGAAATAACGTCAAACTTATATATTAACACTTTTAGTACCAATTTCCTTAATAATATTCAGCATTTTTAAATTGCAAAATACAGGATGTTGCATTTTTCCCATTTTTGGGGATTTACCCCCACTGTGCGGCATAGAATACACGTATTTAATCCATAACTGAAAAATATTCGCGAATGCTTTTTCCGCAGTAGCAAGCTCTAGATTATGTTGATTAGAAAACAAACAAAAAATTTGTTCAGAAGTTCCCGGAAGTGGAACTAAAAAAGGGATGATTGCTGACAATTTTTCAATCGGTTTCTTATGGAAGAAAACTGTATGTAACTAATTATTTGCTATTACTTAACAGAATCGACACTACTTATTTTGGGGCTCCAAAAATTGTTTTCTTTTATATTACCAAAAATTAAAAGACTCGATTTAAAATTCTGCACGAAAAATACATACAATCACAGACACGTGTTTACACACAGATCAGAAGTAGGCGTCATGATATTTTAACCGTTTTTAGGTGCTCATTTTACTAGTCTACAGGTAGCATAAAAATACATATCTTTTGAATTCTGACTTCTTTCCTTATTTCTCGGGATTCTGTCACACTGTGGCAATGGGTCGCAGTGCTACTGGTCGCTAGACTCCCTCCGGGAGGAGTATACCGACTGGTGGTCGCAGTGCCTAGCCTGCGACTAGGTATAATGGGAAACAGACCTCCTCGCATTGTGTTGCCTCTCGAGTAGCCTAGGCTGGTACTCAAACAGACTCGCGTCAGGCTCCTACGTCTGGCGCATACCCGACGATCGCAGTCGCATGTAGGAGAACGGATACATGTTTTCCCATTGCACCAGTGTAGTGTCATAAATTTGGGCCGACGCGACCCAGGCTAAGGGACCACCGAGTGACGCGCTGGGTATCGGTCGGGCCCCGGTGTAGTTTTAAGACGGATGGTTGTGTGTGTGCGTGTGAATGATGGGTGCGTAACTGTGACTGCCTGGAAAATGGAAGAGGCAGGCAGTGTCATTCTAACCGAGCGTGGGTAAACTTCGACCTGCAAGAAGCGATCAAGAGAGAGGTTTTCTCTTAGTGAAAGCTGCGTTTAGTTTAGTCTAGTTTAGTTTTATTCCTTAATATTGCTTAGACTGTTTAAATCATAAATATATTCTAGTTTAATTCGTCAAACGTCCCGAATCTTAATAGCCATTACAAGATCCCACAGATTTTTTGGGGGCTCGTCCGGGATTAAGTGGACTGTTTGGGACGAATGGACTGGGTTAAATACGAAAGTGAACTGTGCATTGACTTTTGTGGACAGAGGTTGTTAAACTGTGACGTTGTTCAGTGGTACTGTGATATATAAGTTTGAACATGTCTTCCAAGAAGGACGCAGTGTCGGAGACACCCAAGGGGGGTGGTGGTTCGAAGGCGATGACGGTTCCGCAGCTGAGAGAAGAGTTAAGTAAAAGGAACTTGAAGAAAACCGGAAATAAATCCGAGTTGGTGCACCGCTTGAAGTCTACGTTGTCTTTGGAAGAAGGTGGTGGAGATAACGAGGGTAAAAGCGATCATGCGAGTGACGCGGATACAAGCGATCATGCGAGCGACGTGGATGCAAGCGATCATGAGAGCGACGCGGATACGAGCGATCATGAGAGCGGCGAGGATGAGGCGAGGGACACAGCAACGTCTCAACGCCGACGTAGGGGAGTGGTAAGAGTTAAGGAAACTTTATTAACTTTCAAGGATGTGGAAGGAACTATTCCATGCTTCAGCGGTGATGATCAAGTCAGTATTCATCGATGGTTGAAAGATTTCGAAGACATGGCTGAGTTGTGCGGTTGGTCAGGCGTGCAGACTGTTATTTATGCCAAGAGATTATTAAAAGGCTCTGCTAAAATCTTCGTCAGTTACGAGAAATGTGGCAGGTCATGGAGTCAATTGAAGAAATCCTTAAAGAAGGAATTCGCGCCGACGGTAAACAGCCGTACAGTGCATAAGAAGTTATCTCAGAGATTTAAAAAGGACGATGAGAGTTATCAAGAGTACGTGTATAAGATGCTTGAGATTGCTGGTCAGGCGAATGTGGAAATTGTATCTGTGATCCAATATGTCATCGATGGCATTCGGGATGACGAGGTGAATAAAACAGTTCTGTACGGTGCCAAGAATATTCGTGGGTTGAAGGAAAGACTGACTATGTACGAGACCATGAAGAATAATGTGAAATCTAAGCATAGGCGCACAGAAGAGAAAAAACCGGTTCCGCAGAAGGATACGACGAAGAATCGTCGTTGTTTCACCTGTGGGTCGCGGAATCATCCAAGCCAGGAGTGCCCTACGAAGGATAAGGGTGTGAAATGTTTTAAATGCCAGGAACATGGGCATTTCGCATCTAAATGTACAACGAAGGTGCCGGTGAATACCTGCAGCACAACGGATGTCAGCCGAAATAAGTGTTACAAGGAGGTGCAAATAGGGGACAATAAGTTTATGGCTCTTATTGACACAGGTAGCGACCTAAATTTAATGCGCGCGGACCAATATATAAGAATGGGTGCACCGCGTTTACATAATTGGATACTCGGTTTCCGGGGTGTCGGTTTGGATAGCAATCGAACCTTAGGGAAGTTTGTTGTTGATGTTATGATAGACAACTGTCAGTACCCTATAGAGTTTCACGTAGTGTCCGATGAGATAATGCGATGCGGTATTTTGATAGGCACTGAATTTTTGAATACTGTGGATGTGCACATTAGCGGTGGTGAAGTCGCGATTGCTAAGCCGGAACCGAAACATTCTGTGGTTCCGGAGGTTTTTCACATCAGTGTTGATGAGGATAATAAATTGGATCTGTCGTACATTACCAATAGTGAGTATCGGGGAAAAGTTGAGAGACTTCGACAGAGTTATGTACCAAACAAAACTCGGGAGGTGGACGTTAAAATGCGGATACTTTTAAAAGATGATGTTCCGGTGTGTCAGCGTCCGCGAAGGCTATCTTATCAGGAAAAACAAGAGGTTAATTCACAGATAGAAGCGTGGTTAAGGGATGGGATAATTCGTCTATCGCATTCTGATTATGCAAGCCCTATAGTGTTGGTAAGAAAGAAAGATGGTTCCGTTCGTATATGTATTGATTTTAGGTATGTGAATATTAAGATAATAAAAGACAGATATCCGCTTCCCCTTATTGAGGACCTTTTGGATCGGTTGCAGGGTTCACTTATCTTTAGTACACTCGATTTGAAGAACGGTTTTTTTCATGTTCAGGTTGAGGAGGATAGTTGCAAGTACACTGCGTTTGTGGTGCCTGATGGTCAGTATGAGTTCTTGCGTGTTCCGTTTGGTTTGTGTAACTCACCATCAGTATTTCAGAGATATATCAACGCCGTGTTTAGGGACTTGATTTCCGCCGGTATTGTGCTGACATATATGGATGATTTAGTTATACCCGCTTGTACTTATGAAGAAAGTTTTGAAAGGTTAGAAATCGTTTTAAAAACAGCCAGTGAACACGGACTCTTAATAAACTGGGGAAAATGCCGTTTTATGCAGACGCGAATAGAGTACCTTGGGTATATAGTTGAGAATGGGACCATCAGACCGTCAAAGCACAAAACTGATGCGGTGATGAAATTTCCGAAGCCGACGTCTGTTAGAGGTGTGCAGAGTTTTCTTGGGTTAACTGGATACTTCAGGAAGTTCATGCCGCGATATTCCATGGTTGCCCAACCTTTGACAGAACTTTTGCGATTGGGTGTAAGATTTAATTTCGGTGATCGGGAGGAAAGAGCTTTCGAGACGCTTAAATTGTTGCTAAGTTCAAAACCAGTACTGAGGTTGTAAAGAGTAGGCGCAGAGACGCAGCTGCATACGGATGCTTCAAGTTTTGGGTTTGGAGCTATTTTACTGCAGCGTGATAGCGATGATGGTGCGTTTCACCCGACCTTTTATGCGAGTTGGAAGACCACTTCTGCCGAAGAAAAATATAGTAGTTACGAACTCGAGGTCTTGGCGATTGTAAGAGCGCTGAAAAAATTTAGAGTGTATTTGTTAGGTGTTTCCTTCAGTATTGTGACCGATTGTCAAGCATTTGCCCTTACAATGAAAAAACGGGATCTGTGCGTGCGAATATCCAGGTGGGCTCTTTTCTTAGAAGATTTTAATTATGTGATTGAACACAGACCAGGCAAGTCTATGTCTCATGTGGATGCTTTGAGCAGGTACCCGATTCCTACCACAATGTTGCTCGAGGAGGGTGAAAGTGGATTAATATGTAAGTTTAGAAAGGCACAGTGCGAGGACAGTGAATTACAGGACATTTTGAGTGCGGTGGAGCAGGGTCGTGCGGACGGTTATGTGTTGAGAAAAGGACTGTTATATAAGTGTGTCGGAAGTGACCTTCTTGTAGTGGTGCCCAAGTGTATGCAGACGCAGGTCATTCGACAGGCGCATGAACGTGGGCATTTCGGGGTCGTAAAGACCGAGGCTGGTGTAAAGAGAGACTATTGGTTTAAAGGTATGCGACTAAAAATAGAAAAGGTTCTACGGAGTTGTGTTAGTTGCATTTTAGCTGAGAGAAAATCTGGGAAACAAGAAGGGTTTCTAAATAGCATCGATAAGGGGGATCTTCCGTTGGATACATATCATCTGGATCATCTCGGTCCTGTTACGTCAACGAAGAAGGGATATCGTCATATCTTTGTAGTAACGGATGCGTTCACAAAGTTCGTATGGCTGTACGCGACTAGGTCTACGGATTCAAAAGAGGTTTTAAATAAACTTAACAAACAGGCCGTGATATTCGGGAACCCTAGACGAATAATAACGGATCGAGGGACGGCGTTTACGTCTCGCATGTTCAAGCAATATTGCGCTGAGGAAAATATTGAACAAGTTTTAGTTACGACAGGCGTTCCTCGCGGTAATGGGCAGGTAGAAAGAGTCAATAGGACGCTTATTCCATTGTTGACGAAGTTGTCTATGTCTAAACCTCAAGACTGGTATAAACATTTGGAAACTGCGCAAAAGTATTTAAATTCAACGCCTAGTAGGAGTACGGGTACAACGCCTTTTAGAGTTCTGTTTGGGTTGCCTATGCGTTTGAAGGAGGACCTAGAAATTCGTCAATTAATTGAAAATGAGTGGCTTGCCATGTTCGAGGAAGGCCGTGACGAAGTACGAAGGCAGGCTAAGGAGAATATATTGAAAATCCAGGTCGAGAATAAAAGGCAGTTTAACAAAAAGCGCAAAATGGCTACACTTTATCGGGAAGGTGATGTGGTTGCTATTAAACGAACGCAACCGGCCACGGGTGGAAAATTTAGCAATAAGTTCCTTGGGCCTTATGTCGTAGAACGTGTTCTGCGTAATGACCGTTACGTCGTAAGGAAAGTTGGAGATCATGAAGGTCCTCAACAGACTTCGTCTTCGGCGGACCATATGAAACCTTGGATCAGCAGCGACGCCCAGGCTTTTGAAAGCGACGATGGACACGAAACAGAGGATGACACAGAGGACGGGGAAAACGTTTGAAAGGTAACATCTGAGGACAGATGTATTGTAGGATGGCCGAGTGTAGTGTCATAAATTTGGGCCGACGCGACCCAGGCTAAGGGACCACCGAGTGACGCGCTGGGTATCGGTCGGGCCCCGGTGTAGTTTTAAGACGGATGGTTGTGTGTGTGCGTGTGAATGATGGGTGCGTAACTGTGACTGCCTGGAAAATGGAAGAGGCAGGCAGTGTCATTCTAACCGAGCGTGGGTAAACTTCGACCTGCAAGAAGCGGTCAAGAGAGAGGTTTTCTCTTAGTGAAAGCTGCGTTTAGTTTAGTCTAGTTTAGTTTTATTCCTTAATATTGCTTAGACTGTTTAAATCATAAATATATTCTAGTTTAATTCGTCAAACGTCCCGAGTCTTAATAGCCATTACAAGATCCCACACCAGTATACTGCGACCAGTCGCTGCGACCAATCGCAGCGACCAATCGCGGGTAGGAGATCCCACCTTTACTGGTCGCTAGACCGGTCGCGACCGGTCGGAAATTCGGTTTCTGTTTCGGTCTCGACTCCCTGCTTTCTTGTGCGTGCATTTGTGAATGTGTGTATGTGCGCATATGCATATGTTACGTATCATATTAGAATTAAATATACGCAGAATAAATCTAGCTGCGTTTCTAATATGTATATGTATATGTTTATGTATTTTATATTGTAAGGGAGTTATTGTAAATTATTAATACTAAGACAATTAACATTTTTTTGGTTCCGCAGCATCAAGTATTTTGAATAAAATATTTATTCGTATTAAAATATTTATTTATATAAAATATATATTTGTTTAATATTATTTAATACATTTTTTCTTTGTATAAATATCATTAATTTTGTAAAGCTATTAATTTACGACAATGTTTTTAAATGGGTTAATTAAAATGTCTGCGATATGAGTATTTGAATGTATGAACACAGCATTTTAGCTGTGTATATGAAGTTGTTTCATAAGCGCAGTTGGAAAGCACCTTTATGTACAGTTATGTGCAGCTTATTTTGATTTCACATCTTATTTTTATTTTGTAATTATTATTATCTTCTATTTTTTTTATTTATTTGATTTTATGTACATGGTGTAATTTTTTTACTTTTTTGAAGTTTTTTATGGTGACTTTCTTCTATCATACGCCGCTTTTATGAACTGTTGATTTTTTTTGCTAATCAGTTGTTTATTAATTTTTGTAGGAAAATGTAGAGGACTTCTTTGTTACGTATGTGGAATTTTCCCATACGCCGCTCTCAACCATTTTTCGAGATCACGTCTGCGAAGGGAAAACGCCCTAAAATCCTTTTGTTTATCAAACATCACTAATGGGAGTCATGATCTCGACCATCTAGACGCGACCATGGGAACGGGAGTGACACGACGACGACCCCGAAGGATTTCCTTATATGGAAATTCCTAACGCATCCACACTCATTTTTTAGACTATATAAACCCTTTGGTTTCAACCATCGTTGCTTAAAAGCTATAGAGTCACGCGTAGAGTCACGTCGTGTCACGCTCGTACAGAGTTAGTTGGATTCAGTAGGATCGGGCTAAAGTCACCGTCAGAATCAAAGTTAACCTCATAGAATCCGCGAGTCCGGTTTATATTCTATTTGGCACTTTTGAAATAGCCACTCGTACGCCCCGCATCGCCAGTGCGTCAACACCGTGCAACTAAATCTCTCTCTTGCCGGCTCGTATGCATCTCGGAAATGAAAGTTCGGACACTGACGAGGCAACTGCGAACCTTTTTGCTGGGTACTTTAATTCGGTCTACGTTCCGCCTACTATAGCCTTCAGCCCTGACCGTGGTGGTACTCCCTTACTACATTTAGCGAACCTCAATATTGATCTTGCTGAGGTGTTCGATGCCATTAAGGCTCTTGATTCTAATAAGTCTCCTGGCGACGATGGAGTGCCTCCTTTTTTTGTTAAGTCGTGCATCTTTGGACTTTCCAGAGCTCTTTGGATCATATTCAATCTGTCCTTAAATTCTGGGTCTTTCCCGGTTCTCTGGAAGACTAGCGTGGTGGCTTCTATATTCAAATCGGGGGTGAAGAGCGAGGTTAAAAATTATAGGCCGATCTCTCTTCTTAGTTGTTTCTCTAAGATCTTTGAAAAGATTGTTACAAACAAAATATCGGGGCTGATTACGGGTAGTTTATCTGAGACCCAGCACGGTTTTTTTCCAGGCAGGTCTACGGTGACCAATCTCGCGGTCTTTTCGAACTTCGTGTCGTCAGCTTTGGACTTGCGTCAGCAAGTTGACGTTGTATATAAGGATTTTAGGAAAGCGTTTTACACGGTCGATCATAATATTTTGCTAAACAAATTGAGTGCCTTTGGGTTTAGTGGAGAGCTGTTACTTTGGCTACGTAGTTACTTGATTGATCGGACCCAAGTTATCAAGGTTCGCAGTTGTCGCTCTCAGCCTATTCGCGTAACATCTGGTGTGCCTCAGGGGTCACATTTGGGTCCTGTGCTTTTTTGCTTATTTATTAATGATCTCGCGGACTCTTTTCACTTTGCTTCTCCTTTGCTTTTCGCTGACGACCTAAAATTATTCGCTCGTATTAATTCCGTTAATGATGCACGGTCTCTGCAATGTGACCTCGATCGACTATCCGATTGGTGTAGTGTTAATGGGCTCACTCTGAACTTATCAAAGTGTCATGTCCTGAGAATTTCCCGTTCACTCAGTATTACATATTATGCGTATTCTCTAGATGGGATGCACTTATCCGATATTGAGAGCGTCTGTGACCTCGGAGTTACTTACGACTCTGCCTTTTCCTTCAAATTGCACATAATTAGTGTCGCCAATGCAGCTTCCAAGCAACTCGGGTTCTTAATGAGGCATTCGCATGGGTTCAAGAATCTGCGGACCTTTAAATTGTTGTACAATGCTTTGGTAAGACCCTTTTTGGAGTATGTTTCCGTGATTTGGCCCCCCCCCCCCCCCCCCGCCAGGCCTACCTACTCGGCGTGCTTGAGAGTGCCCAGCACAGATTTCTGCGTTTTGCGTCGTTCCGTCTTGGGCTATCTATGCGTAGGTTCGACCATGAGTACCAGCCGCTGCTGCTTAAGTTTAACTAGCTGACGATGCAACAACGCCTTTGGCTGGCCGATTTGTCCTTCCTGTTTAGGGTTCTTAACGGTCAGGTCAATTGCCCCCAACTTTTGGGGTTGATCGATTTTTATATTCCACCTAGACCGTTGCGGCATACTCCGCTATTTTATGTAAAAGCGCATAGAACGAATATCTGTATGAGTGACCCTATCTCTAGGCTTTGCACGCGAGGCAATGAGGTGGCTGACCACATCAATTTCTTTGGATCCTCTGTCGACACCTTTAAACGGTCAGTTTTCTCCTGGCTTCGCACATCCCAGTCTTGAAACTCGTGTTTGTTGTTGCTACCAAGCAATTCTGATTTCGCTTTTGTTTTGTGTTCTGCGTTCTGTACATGATGGTCTTATGCTTTACTGCGTCTAATATTGGGGCTATACCCGTCTAATGATAATAAATAAATAAATAAACTAGTGGTAATTTAAACATTTTATTTTATTAACCAATCGCGACACTTACATTTGTACAATAACTGATTATTGAATATACGAATGGTGTTCACGTTTAAATCGAGTCGATTTCGTTAAACCCATATCTTACCCAGCGATCCTTATAATATTAGTAGCACTCATCCACTGATACAACTTTACCGCTCGAGTTGTATCAACTTTAATTAAGAGTTACGAGGCATTACTAACATTTCCCGCGACTCCCTGATTTCGCATCAGGTTCGTTCGCACCCCTCACTAAAACAAGCCATCTTCTCCAATCCAGTGGCTCCCCGATTTAGCAGCGGGTTCGTCCACGAGAACTCTCCCCTCCTGCGGCTCCCTGATTTCGCATCAGGTTCGTCCGTATCCTACAGCTCCCTGATTTCGCATCAGGTTCGTCCGTATCCTACAGCTCCCTGATTTCGCATCAGGTTCGTCCGTATCCTACAGCTCCCTGATTTCGCATCAGGTTCGTCCGTATCCTACAGCTCCCTGATTTCGCATCAGGTTCGTTTGTAAGTCTACCAACTTCCGAACAGCTCCCTAGTTTCGCACCAGTTTCGTCTGTGAACTTCATCCTAGTGACTCCCCGATTTCGCATCGGGTTCATTCACGACGTTTCACCTTCCTGCGGCTCCCTGATTTCGAATCAGGTTCGTCCGCGTGTGACTCCATTCCTAGAGGCTCCCTGATTTCGCATCAGGTTCGTCCGCGCACCTAACTAACAAACTCTAAACCGTATTCCTTGGGAAATACCCTTCTCGCCGGCCACTCGCGTTGCCGCAGCCCCGGCTCGTAACACCTAATTGGATAGTAAATAATAAAAATTGATATACCTACATTTATTCAAATTTATTTTTCCACTCATTTAATGATGAAATTAATTTAGATATTGACGCAAAACTCGCAAATTTTAACCGAAAACGTGAAAAAAAATCCTTACGTTCACATTTTACCCTTTATCATTATGAAAATGATCATTCCAGGGGTTTTTGGGGTCGCAGAATCTGATTCCGTGGTCAAAATTGTTATTAAATTAAAACTAAGCCCTGTAGGGGGGAGGAAATGTCGATAAAATAATGTTATTTTTTTTAACAGTACTGTCTGATTTGATTACGCTATTTGAGGTTAATTACGGCATCAAATGTTGAAAAATTAACAGGGATAGCGTTTTTAAGATAGCAAAAGCTATTGAGCGCGCGGAAACTAGAAGGTAAATAATTAGTATAAATTCACACGTCAGATATTGAAAATGCTTTCATTTATCCATAAGATGAAATTGTGCATTCATTCGATGTTATTGAAATATATAAAAAGTTATAAATAACAGAAATACGAGATAGTCTATAGTTTAAGGAATGTATGTGCAAAAGGAGAAGTTGCACTTTTTTGCGATTTTCAAGTAATAACCAATTATGTTCAGAAATATATGTAGAAGCATGTTGACAGGACGCAGATACTTACTTCTTCCGCGCAAGCGGCCAGATTGCTGCCGACATAATTAGTTATTACTCAGAAGTCGCAAAAAAGTGCAACTTCTCCTTTTGCACATACACTTAAACTATATACTATTAAATAATGTACCTATGCAAATTTTATGTAAATTGGACTATTATTGATGACATTAGCTTGAGATTATGGAAATGAATTTTTAATTTCCTTCATTATGGTCTGAATTACGTCGTTCTTGGTTTCAAATACATCGGCAAAACATAAGGAATCGATTGGTGTCGTTATCGCAAAGATCCGATGAGAAATGCAGAAATGCTGGACATTTCTCAGATTTTAATGGTATTCAAACCCCTACAAAGCCATAAAATTCGGTGAGACACTGCAGGGGCTTGTCCTCGTCATGATGTACCAGGTCGCGTCTCCTTGACGGGCGTCGCTCCATAATGACACTGTATCTGTTTAAGAAATCAAATAATTCTTTATACTTTATCGTATGGATATGGAAGTGTTGCCGATGGATTCCTTGGGGTATTCCGATGAAAATCATGCCAAATGTCGTGTAAATCGGACAACTTTTACATATTGTATTACCTCATTATCAATTCTCTATCTCTAAATAAACCGCACTATTCTCAACATTTTTGAGTTCTCTCTATACAAAAATAAATTTAAAAATATCTGCAAAAAATTATCCATTTCGGGTACACATTTCCATTTAATCTGTTATTTATAATTATATGAAAAAAATTGTACACAAAAATTATACTATTTGACAACGTAAATATAATGCCAACGAAAAAAGTATTTTTTAATGATTAATTTTTTAGATTTCAAGGTCATGATGTTTTTTTTTAAGTGATCTCATACTTTGATTATATATTATTACAGAGCGTAAAAAACAAATTTATCGATATATAAAAATGTATATTAACGATATACTACAATGGAGAAAAACGAGTTACAAAAATAAAAAAATTTCAAATGCGATGAGGCACGGTTTCCCGTTCTCCGATCGATTTCAAATATTGCACACATTATTTTTTCTCCCAATGGTACAATCTTGCGGGGTGTCCTCGTCAAAAATCTCAAAATTATTATTCGACAAGAGTAACGAAGGTCCACAATAATGTACAATTTAAGCCTATTACATCAGGTTTCGACGGGATTTACGATATACCCGACTCCATTCTCACTTCATGAATATTAAGTAAATTGATTGAAAAATTTATCGAGTTTTTTTGCCAAAAATGATCCCTATATTAAAATTACCCTATATTACCCTGTACTTATTTGCTTGCGGAGTAAACTGAATTTTTCCAGTACACTTTTTTACTTTTTCATTTTTATAGGAAATGAAGAAACAAATGAGTTCTAACAATAAAAATCACTTTTTACTAAAAACCCAACAAAGTTCCATCTAAATCATTCACATTGTACATGTTATAAATTCACTGACAAAAACAAAGCTGAGTTATTATTCAGAAATGAACTAAATCGTTTAAGCGCGAAGAGTCGATGAAATTGTGCATTATAGAGTATGTATATGTATACGATAAACTTCATTCGAAGTGAAGTGGACGCAATGATAATGTGAAAGAAAACAGAGGATCCCCAGTAAACAGACGATTGGACATGCATGATGCGATTAAACTTTTCCGCACTCTATGCCAATCGGTGCTCCTTCCTCGTCACGCGTGGGGACTGAGTGTGCGCAGAACGCATTTGAGTTTGTTATTTGAGGCGCTCGAGTAAACGTCGCGAACAGTGTTTATACAACGCGAGGAACGAAGCGTGGAACACGGCGGCACCTCTCGAAACGGAACAGGTGTTACGTTATCTGGTTCCACTAAGTGTTTTGTGTTCCTCCTCCCTCTTCCTACCTTTGTATCGACCGATCAGCGGACACAAAATTCGCTTCAATCGCGATACAGTTCCACGTCGATTCCACGAACTAAAAGATCATAAAATTACTATCGCGATCGCGTTGTCCAATCGGTCGTTTCGCCTTACAAATGAACACCTGTGAGGGTTTTATTTGATAACCAGCTAGATAAGTAGATGGCAGTGATATTTTTTAAATCTTGTGGGTGGATATAATTGTTCGTTCTGAGAACATTATCAAAAATCTTACCTACTGTGAATTCTGCTTGGGTCGGCACTACGACGGCTACCTGGAAGATGGTGATTGGAAAAGATACATATACATATATTTTGTGCTACAGACGGCGATGATCGAGTAATATTGTGAGGTCATTCAGGCCGAAGATTGTTACACAACATCTTCTCTAATAAGAGCGAGCAAAGTGTATTATAAATTTAACAAAAGAAAAGTATTAATATTGTTGAAAAGAAGTGTACAGTTACAATTGGCCATTTTAGACAAGGACAGTTTTTCAAATACCTCAGGAGGGGCCATAAGTGTAGAATTACAAGATAAGTGAACGAGTAACAGATTGTGGTGAAAGGCAAAAACGATAACGCGATCACGTTTGACGGATTTTATACTTCGAAATGTTTGACAACGTGGTCTAGTCTTCGACTTGTGCTTTAGTTTTCCACTGGAGTTCGTGCATGCATCCACGTGTTTCAAGATATAATCCACTATACAAACAGCTTGCATCGTTGGAATTTCTACACGTGTGATAGGTATGACTGAACATTTGCTATAACTGGCAAGTAATTTCCAACGTGGATAGTAAGAAACACCATCTTTCGTTAATGTACCGGTAGATTTACGCTTTACACTCACACTTATTCGCTCATTAATAGACCAGAGATGTTTTTCATAAATATTGCACTTGTTAAATAAAAAACATTGGAATCGGAAGAATGTAGTACGTATGTATAACGATTTCAAAATCAATAATTCATTTGATTCTACGGTTTATGAATTCTTCCATTATTACAATGTTTAATTATGTCAATATGTAACATTAATCTAAACTCTGATATGCCTGAGGAGTATACTTAGAGTGTGCTGGATTAAGATTGAAGTGACAGTTGTAAATATGTACACGACCTACTAGTTAATTATTTCACAGAATCATACGCAGTTCATGTACGATTCGACCTTGAAATGATGACGAGTGTAAGTATTTATAGAGATTCGTCAATATACACCGATGATTCGGTATGTACAATAGAAATCATATCGTATTCAAATGTTCTCTTATTTCGTTTTCAATGATGGTTGGGATTAACATTGAGGTTGTAAAATGTAAAATATTGCGAGGAAATAGAAGTTAGTTGAAAGAACAACAAGTACCTACATATATCGCGCGTACTTGTGAAACCTTATAGTAAGATACACTCGAATTCTAAATGTACCTATACTTTGAGATAGAGAAGCACGATTTATAAATATAATCAAATACTTAACAGATGATCGAAACTGGTATAAGTACTTGAGAAACGAGAACAAAGACCTTTTTAAACTTCTTTGGCTCACAGCAGGTATCTCATAGATATTCACTTGGTACAGGTAATACTAATTTAAAAAATAAAAAGACATAGAAAAGGTGTGAATTTGTTGAAAGCCGTAATCGCGAATCTGTGTCTCGTGTGAAAAAGTTCTAAAGGTGCGTATCGACTTTGCGAGGCTTGCTGGCGAGGCACGCCTCGCGGAGTGAATTCTCCGTTCCTTTTCACTTTGCACAAAGTGATCATGTCGAGGTAGTCTCCAGACTCTACACTGTGCGAAGCGTGCCTCGCGCGCAAGCCTCGCAATGTCGATACGCACCTTTATGGTTACAAAATGTTATCGAATTTTATCAAAGTATGTATGTATTCGAATTTTATATTGATATAACACATAGGTAACTGATAGGTGCTTCTTTTATTTTTCATATGTAATACATATGTATGTGCATCGTATATCAAAACCGAGATTTATACCAACGAGTTTGTTCTCTAAATAATTTTGTCTAGTAATTCCGTGGTCAATATAAGTATAGCCATTTATTGCTTATGTACGAAAGCAGTGACTTAATTGATTTATCAACAAAAAGTTTTAACAATAAAGAGGTTTTTGAACTACGTGACTCATTTTCCGGAAAAGTTGGACCTACACTGATTGGTTTCTGAACCTTCCATACATGGGTAAATATATGTATATCCGCATTGATTCGATAAGTCTCAAGTAGTACTTGCAAGCGATTAGGTGATTGCATATCTTATATAGGGTGTAAAATTAGGAGTATTACAAGCTAGTGTAACTTAATCTACCTGGGAGATGATGCTTTGTATTTTAGTGACCGTTTAAGGTTGACACAAACATTACGTGATTAAGTTAATTTTCTTCAAGGTGAATTCGTATAGATCATACCAAGGTTATCTACATTCTGTTTAATTAGCAAACATGCATTTTCAAATTATCTACATTTGTAGGCTATTTCTTAACGGTTAAAATTACTGTACAGTGTCAAAGTTACCACAAATAACTTTAAAAAGCAAAAAAATTACGCCAAGTAGGTACATGAAATAAAAAACGACACAAAAAATAGATAGTAATACTAATTACAAAGTAAAAAAAGATGTGAAATCAAAATGAGCTGCAAGTACATAACGGTGCTTTCTCACAGCGTGCAATGGCGACACTGTGTAACACAATAAAAGACAAAAAGATGTCCGCGGCCTGGAAGTAAAATACATACTTGGCGTGGCCAGGCAAGGTATTCTCAGATCATCAATACACATACCTTCCCTCTCGCAGGCTTTCAAATACTTTGTCAATTTATAACTCTGCCAATATGAATACATTTCATTATTTTGCGTTTTTAAATAATTCTTATTCATCGACACCTTGACCTTGCCTGGCCACGCCAAGTATGTATTTTACTTCCAGGCCGCGGACATCTTTTTGTCTTTTATTGTGTTACACAGTGTCGCCATTGCACGCTGTGAGAAAGCACCGTTATGTACTTGCAGCTCATTTTGATTCCACATCTTTTTTTACTTTGTAATTAGTATTACTATCTATTTTTTGTGTCGTTTTTTATTTCATGTACCTACTTGGCGTAATTTTTTTGCTTTTTAAAGTTTTTTATGGGGATCTCACTTCTTTTTACAAAGATTGTATATTCTCTTCTATTCTTTTTGTCATTTATCTTAACAAATTTAATTAAATATTTTATAAATACACACCAATTCAAAAATTAAATAAATTAACTTACAAATTAAGTCTAACCGCTGTTGCTGGCACTCAAATTACCTTTGTTAAATTTAAGCCGTCCTCGACTTTTTCATGTTCTTGGTGTAATGTTTTTACTTTTTTGAAGTTTTTATATTAATTACTTGCTTCTACGCTCTGCAGTATCAAAGAGGTTACAGATTAAACAATTTTATTCATTTATGCTTCAATATTGTGTCGAAATCGATTATAAATTTCTTTCATTCAAAGTAACGAATGAAAATTATCTTTATCTCTTTTCACTTCGCTTCTTCGTCTTCTCCCCTTTAATCTACGTAGGTATATGTATAAAATACTTCCGCTGGCACCTTACCTTACCTCAGAGTTACTTTATCACTTATAATCGGGAACTAGTGGATCAATTTCAACACGGTTTTTTTAACGGGAAGCACAATAATGAAGGGTCGGATGCAATAAGAGAACTAGCACTCAAAAATGCGAAAAATTATTTTCCAAATGCTAAAAAGGATTGGAAAATTAAATGTTGTTAATCTGTATTTTAAAAAATATCGTGTTGTAAAGCTCGTCACAACACACATTTTTTCTATTTACAGTTCCTTTATTCAAACATTAATACTCGAGCTAAAAATTATAAACAAAATATTTCTCATCGTCCGAAATAAATATTTCTTTAAACATAAATTGCAATAACTTGAGGAAATATCAACGGATCGTTGTGAGACTTAAAATATAATTTCAAATCATAAAACTCTAACGAAGCCGCAAAGTGCATGTTGAAAACGCTTATGTTAAAAAATGTAATAATATTTAATTAAAAGTAATACTGGTTTGTGGTTATATGCTGATTGCATATCGATTGAATTCATTCGATTTGTGGTTACAAGTTGATTTCAATTCGTTTGAATTTGTGGTAATGGGTTATATTTATGATATACAATTCAAATTTAGCCAACTTACCTTGTGTTTGAGACTGCATTTTGGTTGCAATTCAATGATACAACGATACATATTTGTAAAAACACGTGGCATCTTAAATTTTGACAACCTACCTTACTGAACACTCCTCAGGTTATAACCCGGCTGTAAGCTGTCAAAATTTGGAGTAAGTAGATTGCATAGTGAAGATAGCGATTGACGAACGAAACATGTGTTAGTTTCGTTTTGGCTAGAGGTGTGCGTGTAACGCGTATACGTATTGACGAATAATATATATACGTAATGTTTAATGACGAAAATTTTTTAGGAAAATCAGAAGAAGAAAAATCTTGCCATTTTCGACAAATCCATGAGACAATATTACGATATCTCTGTCATGCGTGGACCGATTTTATTGAAATTGGTCTTATTCGAAAGCTGATATGCGGTTTACATAAGAAAAATGCCTTTAAATTTACAAAATATTACAGGTGTAATAAGAATATTAATGAAATAAATGTCAGGTTAGGTTGGAATAGCCCCGCGACGAGTAAATGATAGCGGTAGCGATAGTTCGACATATACAGGGTGTCTTTCATGTACTTGGCATCGAGGCGCTACCGCGTCTCTAGATATTAATGAAATAAAGGTCAGGTTAAGTTGGAATAGCCCCGCGACGAGTAAATGATAGCGGTAGCGATAGTTCGACATATACAGGGTGTCTTTCATGTACTTGGCGTCGAGACGCTACCGCGTCTCTAGATACCAAGGTTGTAATCATAAAATAAAAACGTTATGTTTTATTCAGAACTAGGGCTGTAGCTGTGGACCGGGTACCCGAGATACCCGGGACGAGGAAAATTCCCGGATAAGCGCTACCCGGGAAAACTACCCGGGAAAACTACCCGAGATACTCGAGAACTTACAGAGTACAGAACGTGATTCTGGAGCGACGCCTGTCAGAGAGATGCCGTCTGGCACTCCGTGGCGAGGTCAACTCCCTGCGGTACCTCACCGAATTTTATAGCTTTCGACCCTCGAAGGGGTTGGAATAACATTAAGAACAGAGAAATGCCCAAGATTTCCGCATTTCTCATCAGATCTTTGCGAAACCGACGCCAGTCGATTCCTCATGTTTCTCCGAAGAAAATAATACCAAGAACGACGAAGGGTAAAACTATACAATACGCCCCATTTTCAAAAAAACATTTATCGAACCAATATTTTTTAATAATTCTTTAAATTTTGTGTGTGAACACATTAAGTGTTCTTTACTCTTCATAACTACACCGAAATTGTGAAAAAAACATGACTGGAAATAGCTGTAAATAATCATTTTTCTGAACCTTACATGGGGCGTTTTGTAACACAGTCGTCAGGTAAAACGCCCCACCTCTGTGACAAAACGTCCCCACATAAAACAGTGATTACTTTTTATTATTTTTATCAAAATGTTATAGAATATATATTATAAAAGATATTATTTTAAAAAAATAGAACAATCTTGATTAAAATTATTACATTATTTTTTTTATTTACATTTCCTCGTTTGACATTTCTGCCGCAAGGATTACATGAAGTTATCCACGAAAAGAAAAAAATAGGTTACTCGTGAAAAATATGATTTTGAGGTGGGGCGTATTGTAAATTCATTGCAGGGGCATATTGTAAATTCTGTGGTACAAAACGCGCCGGTTTAAATTTAGCAACAACGTAGTGAAAAAAGGTTTGGGCAATAACAATTTAAAGAGGTTAGTTTGTTCACTTTCGAAATATACATGTGAATTTATCGAAAAAACAATAGTGACTTAGAAAATTGAATTTCGCACATTCTCACCGCAAATTATCTGAAGTCCGAAATTATAAATTCTTGTATATTTTTTTAAAAGCCGTAATATTTGCTCGTATTTTTATTGCGGCAGTTGTGGCCGACTGAAGCAAGTTCGAATTTGACGATCGTGTCGATGCATCCTGGTTTGTGTGCGTAAAATAATGGTGGGACGTTTTGTCAAATTTGGTGTATTGTATAGTTTTACCCTAATTCGGACCATAATGAAGGAAATTCTATGAACAAATGTCTTGCATAATTTCAAAATCACTTCGTTAACAATAGTCCGATTTACATGAAATTTGGTATGACTTTCATCGGAAAAACATAAGAAATCCATCGGTGTCACTTCCATATCGATACGATGAACATTAAATAGCTTCTTATTATACAATAATGAATATTTTACCCTCGACTACGAGAGGCCGACCTCCATTCGCTGCGGTCGACCGACGATTCATAATACCTGATTCAGAAATAAAATAATTCCTACCTCTTTATCGTATTGATATAGAAGTGACACCGATGGATTCCTTATGTTTTTCCGATGAAAATCATACCAAATTTCATGTAAATCGGACTATTGTTAACGAAGTGATTTTGAAATTATGCAAAACATTTATTTATAGAATTTTCTTCATTATGGTCCGAATTACGTTGTTCTTGGTATTATTTTCATCGTAGAAACATAAGGAATCGATTGGCGTTGGTTTCGTAAAGATCTCATGAGAAATTCGGAACTGGAAATTCCTCACTTCTTAATGGGAATTCCTGTCTTCCCGGGGGTCGAAGCCTTCGACCCGAAGGCCATGAAGCTCAGTGTGGCTTCAGTTATGGAATGGTACTCTATGAGATCTCGAGACTCTCGAGTATCTCGAGTAGTTTACCCGGGAAATTTTTTTTTCCCGGGTGTCTCACGGGTACCCGGGTACCCGTTCTCCCGGGAATCGACAGCTCTATTCAGAACATAAACGGTAACGCTGTTATTTCGAAAACAACGAAATCTGAAAATAATAAATTTCAGATAATACGTTCCGTATTAGGTGAATCTAATTACTACGAGTAATTGGTATTTGTAAATCGATTTGAAGTACAACGTGATATTCTACTTATTTATTTTACGAGAGTTTTAGAGTAACCAATATTTTGTAAAAGTATGTTCTTTAGGTCAGTCCTTAGCAAACATTCAGAGAAAAAATACGTAGGTAATGTTAAAAATATTATAGTGAATCCAGAGAGTTGCGTTTAAAATGAAATACACATAGGGTAAGTTGAAGGCAATTGGCTCATTGACCGTCGTTAGGAAGGATAGGAGAAATGACTCACAAAAACATTCATGAAAAATAACAAAGAAAAAAACAAAATTATTTACAACTACAAATTTATTGATTATTTGTTTACGATAAATAAGTAAAGAACACGGTGAACAGAGTAAACTACTTACTCGCGACGAGCAAAGCAAATGAATACAAAAGTGAATAAATAAAATAAATAAACGAAAATACTACGAAAAATATTTTCTCGCCAAATATTGTAAATTTAACTGATAGAATAAAAGTTTAGAATGTGAGTCATCTCTCACACACAATTGGAAAGAAAGCCACCTGTCCTAATTATAACTACTTTCTGCAAGGACAGATGGCCTCTCGTTAGCTTTGAAAGGAAAGGTTAATATGGCCAAATTCTTTCGTTGTATTGTCCCTTAATACCTCTATTATCTTATTATCCAAAACATTAAACGAAAATTAACTTAGAAGTATATTTTGTATATGATTCTATACATCACTGTTTTATAAAAGACGTTAAATCTAACCTCAACTTATTTTGTATAGCTTGTAAATACAGAAAAACACAGAAGGAAGTGAAATGACTTCTGTTTGACTTCTAGAGAAGCAATTGGTCTGCACTTTGACCCACATTTACGTATAGAATCTGAAATGCATCGACTACGCCAATTCTCATGCCCCACCAACTTACTTAAATTTAGTACTTTTATTTAACATAAAACTATCACTTACTCTAATTCAGGACTGATCTTGTTGACTTTAACTACATAAAGTCACCTTATACATAAAAAATGGACTATAGATATAGGCGATCGAAAAGCATATGTTGCTATTTAAATAAATCAAGGTGTCCTTGGTATACTTCACATGCAGCCACCTAGAAAAATACGAGTAATTCACTTGATTACAGACTTGAAACTAAATGCACTCCACACCGAAGAATTTAAAATATCATGTTTAGGAGAGTTATAGAAATATTAGGTTGTGATACTCTTAATTCTATACTCGGATAGATTCGATAAAGTTGAAATATTACTATAAATTTGAAATTCTTATATTTTCGAATCTTGTACTATGTTCTCATTATAGGTTTCAAGTCTTGTTGATATATTTTTTTTTATTACTATTCGACTGCAACGAAATTGAGGATCTTTGGCATGGTATTGGCTAATTCATACACTCGGTTCAAACGATTGTGGCCGATCGAGTTTCGATTGCATTCGAGCTCACTAGGGCTGGCTTTTTTACATCGCTACGATTCTACAGTATTTCGTGAATATGGTGGGGGCACTGCCAAGCCATAGGTTCCCGTTGGCAGTGCCCCCACCATATTCACGAAATACTGTAGAATCGTAGCGATGTAAAAAAGCCAGCCCTAGTGAGCTCGAATGCAATCGAAACTCGATCGGCCACAATCGTTTGAACCGAGTGTACAAGGTCATCCGTTAAGATAGCAACCTAAAATGACAACACCGCCTCACGAACGCAATCCACTACAACCATGTGTAGGGATTTTGGTACAGGACATCCAAATATCCCTAGTTATTGCCCACGGTGAAGAGGGTAAACTATCCTCTAGGATAGAATGAATATCGTAATACGAGGAAATGATGTTGTTTATTTAACAAAGAAAACCTCTCCGGCAACTTGCCGTTGAGCGAATACTGAGCTCTAGTATAGACACGAAAAAGGCGAAGTCTGCACGCGAAGTGCGTGCCTCGTGGCAACGCTTGCCGTTCCCGGCGAACTCCCCACTCCCAGGACAATCCCCTGTGGAGGGGGTAGGCGCTCCCCACACACTCCTCCCCGAGTGCAAATGTAATTATGCACGAACTTAAAACTAATAAAATACAGTATAATATTTACAAACTATTTACATTTTATACATTATGTACATAGGGATTTACACTGAGCAGGGTGGCACTCACGCTTATGACTAAGTGGCTCTGTTTCGTGTATAGTCTTTTTTCGAGAATATGTTTTAAGCGTTGGGCGCACGAGCGCTTTTGACGACGCTGAAGGGTCGGATGATGATCCTGACGATGCAGTCGCAGTTGCATTGATATCTTCAAATAAAAGATATGCCGGTTTCAATAAGTCAGTTGAAACGCTACGATTTTTTTGCTAAATTTCGTAGAAACACGTGGGTACACGTTTTTAAATCTTTGAAGAAGAATGCGCGTTTTTTGTAATTATGCGCTACGGGTACTGGTCGGACCATACGCATATGTTCCCTGAACTAACGATGAAGATATTAGGGTTTGGCGTTAAATCGTCCGGTAGGAAAAATTCTCCTGGTAATCGCACTGTTGTACCGAACATAAATTCAGCCGGTGATGCACCAGTGTCAATTCGTACATGAGAACGCAATCCCAACAAAATAGTCGATAATAAATGAATCCAGTTTTGGTCATTGTGACACATTAACGCTGATTTAAAAACTCTATGCCAGCGTTCTATGATCCCGTTAGACGCAGGATGATACGGGGTGGTGCGAATTCTTTCGCATCCTATTAAATTTAATAAAGCAGTGAATAGTCGAGATTCAAATTGGGCTCCTTGATCCGTTGTGATTATTTTGGGGACTCCATACCTAGAAATCCAACCGTCGTAAAAGGCTTTAGCTATTGTTTTTGCAGAGGTTTCCACTAAGGGAACAGCCTCTACCCAACGTGAGAAACGATCAATCATAGTTAAACAATAACTGAATCCGTTGCTAATTGGCAATGGGCCGACTATATCAATATGAACTTGATCAAAACGCCCATCCGGAGCTATAAAGTGCTCGGGAACGCGTTTGACATGCCGTGAAACTTTTGACTGTTGACAAGCTATACAAAACTTGCACCATCGTGCGATATCTCTATGCATGTTAGGCGACACATATCGCTGTCTCACGGTGCGATCCGTTATTTTCGCGCTTGGATGCGCTGGTTTGTGAAACATTTCGAATACTAACTCCCGAAGAGATGTTGGAACATAAGGGCGAATAGACTCTCCCGATATTTCGCAACTAATCGATGTATGGGTCGGTCCCCATTGTAGATTGACCAATTTTAATGGAGGATTTGACGAAGCTCGAAGCTGAATTAACTCGTCATCGACTGCCTGTTCTTTTGCTAAGTCTTTTAGACTGATTTCGAGAGGCAGTCTCAATGAATCGACTCTAGATAATGAATCAGCAACGACATTGCTTGATCCAGGAATATGTTCAATTAATGTAGTGAATTGCGCGATGAACGACAGCTGGCGAATTTGGCGCGGAGATGCTTTATCCGAACGCTGCATGAAAGAGTAGACTAGCGGTTTATGATCCGTACATATTTTAAAATTTCTACCCTCGACGAAATATCGGAAGTATTTTACCGCTTCGTAGATCGCGGTAAGTTCGCGGTCATATGCACTATAATTCGCCTGCGCAGGAGATAATTTATGTGAAAAGAAAGCTAAAGGTTCCCAAATCCCTGAAGTAGCCTTCTGTTCAAGAACAGCGCCCATCGCGGTATCTGACGCGTCTGTAGTGATACGCGTTTCGGCATCCATACGAGGATGCACCAATAAAGTAACATTCATAAGAGTTGCTTTGATTTTATTGAAGGCGTTTTCTGCCTCTGGCGACCAAATTATTGTTCGCTTGTCGTTTTTTTTTTTTGAATCTTTTAAATATTTATTTAAAGGAGCTTGCAGCTTAGCAGCATGCGGTATGTTGAGCCGATAAAAATTTACCATACCAAGAAATCTTCTCAGTTCTAAAATTGTTTTAGGCTTTGGGAAATTGTTGATTGCCTCCACCTTTTTTGTAATAGGTCGGATGCCCTTGTCATTTATTTGATAACCGAGAAATTCGATATCCGTAGCACCCAAGACACATTTGTTTACATTTAAACGGAGATGAGCTTTTTTTAATCGATCGAAGACCACCCGAAGATGAAGAAGAAGCGACTAATATATCATCCATGTATACGAATACGTATTCTAAATCTCCTAAAATACGGTCGACGTATCGCTGGAATGACTGACCCGCGTTACGCAACCCATATGTCATATAGACAAATTCGAACAACCCGAAGGGAGTAATTATCGCCGTTTTTTCGATGTCTTCGGGTGCTATGGGTATCTGATTATACGCGCGATGCAGATCCAGCGATGAAAAAATTACCTTACCTTAGGTTTGTTGCACAGTCGTGCAAATGGGGTGTTGGATACCTATCAGGAATGGTTACAGCGTTTAAACGACGAAAATCCCCAGCAATCCTCCAAGTACCATCCTTCTTTAGGATCATATGTATCGGACTCGACCACGGACTGGAGGAAGGTCTACAAATGCCCGTCGCCATTAACGCTTTTATTTCGTCTTTTGCAGCTTTTAATTTAGCCGGATTTAAACGCCTAGGACGCTCGGAAATCGGAGGACCCTTGGTAATTATGTGATGACACACATCACAAGCAACAGGAAAACCCTGTTGTGAGGTTTTAGTTATCTCTGGATACTCTAATAATAGGTGCGAATACTTGGACGCATGATCGACAGAATTCGCGTAAACAAGATCAACCGCTTTTAAGGTTGTGTTTATGTACATTCCCGTTAAAGGATCAACAAGGCGTCGATGACGCAGGTCCACCAGTAACCCATAGTGCGATAATATGTCAGCACCCAGTATTGCGTATGGTACCGCCGCTATAGTGAAATTCCACACGATCTCGCGACGTAAGCCTAAATTAAGTGTGCGACGCGATTCACCATAAGTATCGATTAATGAATTATTTGCGGCGAATAATTTAAAAGAACTTGGTTTACCATGAATTTTCGAAATCGCGGGAAGCAGAGTATGTCTGCCCCAGTGTCTATTAAAAATGTCTGACCCGATACGCGGTCTCGTACATGGAGACGTTTCGATAAAGATCGATCCTCGGTTTTCGTCTCCGCAACAGAGGATCGACTTAATTTTCCGATTTCCACGCTGAAAATTTCGAGCACCATGATTTACAAGTCTTAGGATTGTCTGGATAATTTTTGTGAGCGTAACATAATTTTTCTTTCTCGTTTTCATTCGAGGAGCCATTTTCCTTTTTATTATTATTATTTCGAGACGCCGAGCGACCGCGACGCGGTCTGTTTTTGCGCTCTATATTACTTAGTCGCGACGACACTGCGTCTAAACGTTTTGACATTTGTTTTATTTCGCTAAGCAAATTATCTAATGCCGTACTGGAATTATCGGAAGAAACCGCAGGTGCAGATGCAGATGAAGCTATTATGGCCTCCGAGAACCTAGTATTGTCCGCAATTTTGTCTGCAATATCGGCTAATTTGTTTACATCGTTTGTATCACTAGCAGCGAGGATAGCCCGCGAGTTCTCTGGCAATTGTTCGAGAAAAATTGTTCGCATGACGGATTCGTCGCATCTTCCGTCATTCAAGCCGCGTAAACGATTTAGAATTAAGGAAGGTTTTCCCTCGGTTATGACTTGACCTTTTAGTAGTTTTCGAAGTTTAGATTCTTCCGATTCAGCGTACGTAGAAATGATACGCCGTTTGATTAGGGTAAATATATCCGTAGGACGCGGATCTTTTTTAACTATATCCTTAATTACGCTACCGACTTCAGTGTCGATCGCAGCTATGACTATGTCCGCCTTGGTTTGTTCGACTGTAATTTGTGCGATGCGCAATGATGCTTCGACTTGGTAAAACCAAAATTCGGGATCCGAGCGGAAGAATTGTGGGATTTTTGGTACCCGGTAATGATTAATATGTAACTGATCGTTATCACGTTCAGACTTCGTTTGAACCGCCGGCTCTTTGTTATGAAACATTTTAGCAAGCCCGAATAAAATAAAAAATAGTATAGTAAATATTATAGGTAAACTGTGTAAGAATATCATACAATATTACTGTAACTTAATGACTACGTACTGGTATGTCTTCTGTCTGAAGGTCAAGTATTCGTAAGACGGATTCGAAAACAAAGTAAAAACACACAATCGCATCAACGTGCGACGAAATTCTCGGAAAGTGCGGTTGCCGAATATCCCTCTGCCGCGCGGCTTGTAGAACAGGCTAATTTCTGGGAATTCTCGAACGAACCCGCTCAGTCAAGCCTCTTATACGGTTCTATCACGCACGTGTTATATAAAAAATAATGCAATGAACGATCGCTCGATTCTAATCGAAAACAGAACCACCAACTATTTAACTGACCGAGAAAAAATATCAATGCCACCCTAGCTTACCATACACCTGAAGTGGACTTGTAGTTATGCTATGAAGGCGATGTCTTCTGCGATGTCTCGCAAAGAAGGATGACCTTGGAGAAGATGCTTTGTTCAGAATCCGGCAATTCGAGAGCAGTTTTCCTGTCCATCTCGTCTAAGTTGTCTCCGCCAAATTCGAAGATTGAACGTTGTCCTGCGAACTTCGACTCGTGCGTTGTCTTGGCAAATTTCGACTCGTGCGTTGTCTCAGCAGATTTCGACTCGTGCGTTGTCTCAGCAGATTTCGACTCGTACGTTGTCTCAGCAGATTTCGACTCGTGCGTTGTCTCAGCATTGGGAAACATATGAATTTTCTGCAAGCTGGACTCGACGAAATCACGATGTCCCCCTTGATTGCCGTCGAAATGGGCGATTTTTTATCACGTCGGGGTCACCAATGTAGGGATTTTGGTATAGGACATCCAAATATCCCTAGTTATTGCCCACGGTGAAGAGGGTAAACTATCCTCTAGGATAGAATGAATATCGTAATACGAGGAAATGATGTTGTTTATTTAACAAAGAAAACCTCTCCGGCAACTTGCCGTTGAGCGAATACTGAGCTCTAGTATAGACACGAAAATGGCGAAGTCTGCACGCGAAGTGCGTGCCTCGTGGCAACGCTTGCCGTTCCCGGCGAATTCCCCACTCCCAGGACAATCCCCTGTGGAGGGGGTAGGCGCTCCCCACACATGCGCCGATACTTCCGCCATCTATGAGCCAGTGATGGAAGTGTACGGTCATTTAGGTGCCAGTAGAGGGCGCAGGGTGCTTTTGGCTTTCGCCAGAGAATATTAAATTTGACGTAGTAGACGGGTAAGAACACGGTAGCCATTTTAAGAGGGCCACCACGCCCATTCCGTTATCTACGTACGCAATAGTCCAGCAGCGGTATTAGACCACACTGACGCGTTAGTGGCCCGGGTTGAAAAATTTGGGTCTTTTTTCGCCTAACTTTTGAACTACAAAAGATATTGAAATGCATTTTGCGCCATAAAATGCGGACAAATTATCTCCTTCTACTGGTGAAAAATTTACCAAATTTTTCTTTCTTCAATTTTTTAACCATAATTGTTGCGAAAAACTTTTGCAAACTGTTTATTTTAATACTTTATATAGAGCTCTTGTTAAAATTCATGGCGCCCATAAACAATAGGCTAGTTGTCCCTGTATCATTACTTTCACAAATTGAGGAATTAAATTTTTATTTAATTATATATTAGTTTTGCAGCCTCAGAATCTAATACTCTGGTTTCCTTTTTTGTGATTTTATCCACAATGTAGTTCATGCACTACAGATCGGAAGTAAGGGGTATTATACGCTATTATACGACACGCCTGAAGTGGCTTCTGTTTATGTCACCTTTTGGAATGGTACATGAAAATGCGCAAGCTAGATACGCGTGATTATTATGTGGTCCCCTCCTCGAAGTGACAGAAAATATAATCTATATGCTATTCCAGATTTCATAAAGATTCTGTTGCGGCGTAATAATAATATTCTGGAAGAATGTTAAGTCGTACAAAGTTCATAAATGTAGCGTAAAAGAACGAAATAGCCAATAAACATTTATTATCATGTAGCATATAGGTTATATTTTCCGTCACTTCGAAGAGGGGATCACATAATAATCACGCGCATCTAGCCGGCACAGTTTCACTTGAATGGGCGGCCGCATGGATGGGTACCTTCCCCAGCATTAGTAGTAGTTGGAACCATAGATGGGCAAAAAGTTATTTTAAACGAAAAATTGGTTTTGTATAAAAGGCAGAAATTTTATTCCAAATCCATAAAATATAAATAACCCGGAGTTATTTATTATTCGAAATGAAGTATATAATGTTTTCATTCGACAGGAATTTATCCGAAGCTTCGAATAATATTCTCCCTTTCATTTATATTTATATCCGAAAGATATTTACAGCTGGGCGAGCCTCGAACGCCTTTGATTGCAGCCGTCGGCTCCTCGAGTCGAGCTACATTGAGATTGCTCGGTGATGTGTCATCGATTATATAGAAACGGAATTTCTTTATTTTTCATCGTATCAATATGAAAGTGACAGCAATGAATTCCATGCATTCTCCCGATTAAATTCACAAAAAAAATTTAAATCGGTGTACGTTTAACGAAACGGGCTTTCAGTCCTGCAAACTAATTTTATACGTAATATCGTTAATTGAGGCAGTGAAAGTAAACAACGGACAAACCGATATTCTTTTCGAAATTGAAGTAGTAGTAACCCCCACAAATTACCTTTTTTAAAAAAAGGTACAACAAGAGCGCCAAGTATATAACCCCATCAAAAAGAATCCCATTTAAAAACATTGTCGTAAATTAATAGCTTTACAAAACTAATGATATACATAAATTGCGCCAATTATCACAATGGCTATTTTTACAAATAAAAAAATGTATTATATAATATTAAGGAGATATATTTTTATACAAATAAATATTTTAATACGAATAAATATTTTATTCAAAATACTTGGCGCTGCGAAACCAAAAGAAGGTTAATTGTCTTGGTTAATAAATAAAATAAAACAAGACAAGACACCACTGAGACAAGAAAGAAAAAGATTTTAATGCAATTTATACATATTTATTCAGTTTAGCAACACCAATTCGGAGAGCAGCGCCAAGTATTTTGAATAAAATATTTATTCGTATTAAAATATTTATTTGTATAAAAATATATCTCCTTAATATTATATAATACATTTTTTTATTTGTAAAAATAGCCATTGTGATAATTGGCGCAATTTATGTATATCATTAGTTTTGTAAAGCTATTAATTTACGACAATGTTTTTAAATGGGATTCTTTTTGATGGGGTTATATACTTGGCGCTCTTGTTGTACCTTTTTTTAAAAAAGGTAATTTGTGGGGATTTCACACATTTTGTAGTGTTTATGTATTTACGGAAATCGTGAAGCGACTAGCGACCCGAACCTAGCGGCTTTTTGTCTTTATCGCGAGTGGCTGATTTCAAGTCGTTTGAATTTATGGTTATGGGTTATATATTTATTATTATGTATATCAAAAGTCATTTTAGAATTTTTTTATTTGAGAAATAAAATGAAATTATAGGAGAAATATTTAGAACCGAATCTGGACAAATGAAATAGAAATTAACGGAGATAGGTGATCGCAGCCAATCGGCTCGTATTACTTGTCATGTATTTAATATCGAAGTCCTGTGCGTCTCCTTCATTTCTACTATAATATAATAACCTTTACATAAAATAGAAACTCTAAATTGCTGGTATACAAATACAAATATCTGGCAATTTAAATTCAATGCAATTTTTTACTACAATATATTACTTTGTACCAGCATGGTACAAATTTCTAGAAACTTATGCGAAAGAAGGTGCTTCTCTGTCGAACCTTCTCCGGACAACTTCCAAGTCTGTGACTCTACATAAAAATCTATTAAATAAATTTGGCAACTTACCTTGTTAATTGAGACAATAATTCCGTCTCCTATTTAGTGTATAAACTCCCGACATCTCAAATTCGGACAACTCACTTTATTTGACACTTAGCACTTGGTAGGTTATTTATCTGTCTAGCTGTCAGGTTACAACAACTTGTTAGGCGATTGGCCGAAACCCGCATCCAATGAACGACGTGCCTGAGGGACATTTCCTCACCCTTTCATACTCCCCTCTTGCCTAGAAGTGTAGGACGACGACGATGACGGGGACGATGCTGAATTTTAATAACATAAAATTCAGCAAATTGCAACTTTACATCGAAATATCTCAGCTCATAAGGCCCGTAGGAACAAAACAAAGACACTTTTCTTATGTAAATCAAACCCAAGCTATCCATTAAGACCATTCAAAACCTAATCGGATCAGCCGTTATTGAGATTCGGAAATCTCAGGGTTCTTGATAGCGAGTCGTGGCGTAATAGATACACTCCGTGTTCGCGCTGCGCATATATATATATATATTATATACTTGGCGCGAGACACTACCG
This sequence comes from Andrena flavipes, assembly GCA_963971345.1. NCBI lineage: Eukaryota > Metazoa > Arthropoda > Insecta > Hymenoptera > Andrenidae > Andrena > Andrena flavipes. Next base: position 39,316,408 of record OZ020479.1, on the reverse strand, counting down.
TGTCTCTTGATAATGTATTCCGAGTTAGAACCATATTCTTTAGCCCCATATGCGCCACTATGGGGTGACTTACATTAAAATCATCTTTTGAAACGATACTCCACTATTGTGACTTTCACACGCAGGTGGCGAAAAATGAAGTCAACCCTGTTGTAGCTAAAATTTTTTAAATTGGGTCGGGTTTGGGAGACGGTACCAGTCGATATTGTTTTCAAACCTTGTTACAATAATCTGGGGTGCGAGTGATAAACCGGCCATAAAAGCGGACCGCGCATCTCGCTTATACGAGTCGGGAAATTCCGAATAGCTCTTTGCGACGTTAATTTGAAAGAGACCATCCTAAAATTCTCGAAGCTCGGGCATCATCGCTGTCCAGCGCTCGCTGGCAGCTTCGAACGCCGGGTTTTGCGGCCGTTGGTAATGCGCCGCGCGCGTATTTCGAACCAATGCCCGCCGACTCATCACAACAGCTGATGAGTCGGCCGCGGCACCTTTGCAATGTTTTTTGACCGCTAACGATCCTCGTGAAACGCTCACTCGGCGACGGTTATTCTCCGAATCGCGCTGTCGAGACGACACGCTCGATCAGTTATTGTTTATTGCGCCCATTGCGCCTTTGTTTTACGTGGATTCATCCATCGCCACTATTTTGCTCTAGGTATTATCGGTTTATTCGTCCGCTTCTTTGCGCGTTAGAATTTTATCTGAACGGGACATTCCACGCCAAATCGGACACTTTTTGGAGTAACATTTCGGATGTGGCTCAAAATTGAATATGTTGTAGTCTTCAGGGATGTATAAACATATGTCGAAGGATTTTTGAAAATTTTGAAAAAAGTATATTTTACAGCTGTTTGAAGGTAAGTGTTAACTTGTTTTCAATAAATTATAGCTATGGAAGTAGTAAACGGATGGAGTTGAAATTTATGGTGCTTACAGAGAAGACATTGAAGTTTTAAGAAAAAATTATTTCAATTTAAAAAAAAATTTGAACCATTTCTGTGCAATTATTATATACAAATTCAGTTTTTTAACATCGGGCGAGATTTTAAAAGTCTGAAAAAAAAAATCAGAATATAGTTCTACCCTTCCCCTTCATGGTCCAATTGTCAAAAATATGGACATTTTAATATTAGCCCTGTAAAAATTGCCGAAAGTCGACGCCGGTAGCCTCGACGACTCCAGCGGGCGAACGTGCGTTGCTATCTGCAACCAAGGCGACTATCAACCGACATTATTCTAAATGATCTCCGAGTATTTGCAAGATTTAAAGGGATTAATAAATATTGGTAACTCACTCTTTGTCAATGGTACTTATTGATGAAAACATTTCAGTTGCCATTGTCCAATGGAAACCACGAGAAGGTGGTGAGTTTTCTTCCATCGGGATGGATATCATGGGAAATTGGATTAAAGATTCTACCATATCAATGAGTTTGTACTATAGTACAAACACAAAAATTGTAAAAGTTATGAATTAATTAATTATAGATCCGGTTATTCATTCCGTTATACACTCATTGATACGGTAGAATCTTTAATCCAATTTCCCATGATATCCCATCCCGATGGAAGAAAACTCACCACCTTCTTGTGGTTTCCATTGGACAATGGCAACTGAAATGTTTTCATCAATATGTACCATTGACAAAGAGTGAGTTACCAATATTTATTAATCGCTTTAAATCTTGCAAATATTCCGGAGATCATTTAGAATAATGTCGGTTGATAGTCGGTTGATAGACCGGCGACGACGCGCCTGCCGCGGCAGTGCGCCCGCACGCGGCGTCGACTTTCGGCAATTTTTACAGGGCTAATATTAAAATGTCCATATTTTTTACAATTGGACCATGAAGGGGAAGGATAGAACTATATTATGATTTTTTCCAGATTTTTAAAATCCCGCCCGATGTTAAAAAACTGCATTTGTTTATAATAATTGCACAGAAATGGTTCAAATTTTTTTTTTAAATTGTAAAATTTTTTCTTAAAACCCCAATGTCTTCTCTATAAGCACCATAAATTTCAACTCCATCCGTTTACTACTTCCATAGCTATAATTTATTGAAAAAAGTTAGCACTTACCTTCAAACAGCTGTAACATCTGCATTTTTCAAAATTTTCAAAAATCCTTCGACATATGTTTATACATCCCTAAAGACTACAACATATTCAATTTTGAGCCACATCTAAAATGTTACTCCAGAAAGTGTCCGATTTGGCGTGGAATGTCTCTGAAAACAATCGCACGGAACAGTCTTCCGTGCAAACCTCCTCGTTCCTCAGTTTTCATATTTATTTATTTACGCGCGCCTAAAGATGGTATCTAACGGCACGTGAATCGACGAGCTTGCTTGTTTTCAAACTTCAGTATAATAATCTGGGGTGCGAATAGTAAACGGGGGCCTCCGCTTCACTACCTAATAACTGTTTGCGACTTTAATTTGAAAGGCACCATTCTAGAAAGGCCACTTCCAGCAACATGTATAAAATATTAAAAATCGGCTCATTTTTCAGGGCCAGCAGCAACCAATTAAAATAAAAATGTAAAAATGTTCACTGGCTCTAGGACTAATGGGGCGGTTCGTAGCACTCGGTCATCGGGGGCTTGGAAACCGAAGTTTCGGAGCGAGCTGGCAAAATTGGGGCGACATCTCGATACCTCGAGTTTTTTTTCAAATTCCGGACGAAAGTTTCGAATTTGCTTCTACCTTTATTTTGATTAAGATGTTCTGGAAAGTCTTCCTTCCAATGATGTAAAACTAGTTAGTACATTTAAAATAAAAATATTAATTGTTGAGTAAAATTATTCTCTGTGTCTCTGTGTAAAATAGGCGGTGCACAGTGGGGTATTTGGCCCGGAAACCCGGACATGGCTATTTTAAAATCTTCAAACTCTCATAACTTTGGTAAAATTCATCCAAAGTTGATGAAAAAAAAACGATTTTATAGCTTACACTTTCTACTTTTCGACTCATTAAATCAATTTTATCGAAATAGGTATTCAAGGGGTAAAATCCGCCCTTAAAGAGGAATGTGCCAAACTGTAAAAGTTTCTTGACGTTTGGCAAGTGTTGCGGAGTGCAAACAATATTTCTTGTAATTTTTATGTATACTATCGGAAAGTAGGATCCTTTGCCTTTACGATAAGCGGAACCTCATAAAAAAGATGTTTTTTAACAAAGATACAGCCATTTAAAAAAACTTCCATTTTATATGTGTGTATATGATATAATAAAGAATTTATAATTTCGATCGTATTTTTAATATATGATATAATATATATAATTGAACGTAATCGACGAACCCCAGTTATAGTAAAGTTAATAACATACTAAAAACTTTAATGTTCAGGGACTGACAGATGCAATTTACGATAGGTCAACCATCAATAGACAGCGACGAATGCATGCGGGTAGATTATATCTGTAATCATATAAATTTTGATTTATGATATATATAAAATCTGATTTATGATATGTAATATATATTTTAAGAATATTTTTTATTTACCATATATAATACTTACAATTAACTTTCGTCTGACAAGGAGAGGTTCCCAAGTGTCCGCCTCCGATTGCTTTAAATTTTGGATATGGTTTAGAGGACCGAAAAATAAGATATACGTGCTTTTTTATAGCGGCCCGTTTTCATATTTAGGGGATGAAACCACCCCCCAAATTTCATACGGGGTACAAAAATTGTGTTGAGTAAAACTTGATATAAATTTAATTTGTATCATAATTTGCTGTATGGACGATGTTCTTGTCGCCAATCACCGTTATTAGGGGGTAACTATGAAGGGTGCTTTCACCTCTTGAACATGCAAATGGGCCAAAATAGGAAAACATGCATTTCCTATTTTTCGGCCCTCTCAAATAGGTATATCCAAAAGTCAAAGCAATCGGGGACGAACACCTGAAAATCTTATAATATTGGGGGTTGGTTTCACCTCCTAAATATGAAAACGGGCCGCTATAAAAAACACGTATATCTTATTTTTCGGTCCTCTAAAACATATCCAAAATCAAAGCAATCGGAGGCGGACACCTGGGAACCTCTGCTTGTGAGTGCAGTCTCGGATGGCACTGATTCAACTGAATGCAGACAGAATGTAGAGGATTTAGCTAAAGGCTTATCTACAAAATAGCAAAAACATCTTTTGTCTATAATCTAAACAATTCCTTCGAAGGGTTTCGTATCACCACCTCACGGAGGCCTGGCGAGCGCGACCGTACAGGCGCGGCGTACGGTAAACCGCAACAGTTCTCGGTTGTCATTTCTAGCTAAATTAGCTATAAAACTTCAAACCGGACGAAACCGGAACCGTTCGTTTTTAAACTGTCATCACAAACCTTTATCAAATGTAATGGCACCACTAAAAACAGTTAACACGGCTTAACAGTATAACAAAATCGTTAATGAAATCTTATAATCGTAAAGAAAATTTACTGAATTCTCGATTATCTTCAAATGTTAATAACTCAGCAAATATATATGATACAAAATAAAACTTTTGGGAAAATGTAGTATATACCTACCTGAAAAGCTTCCATAATGCAAGAATTCACAACATTTCTTTACAACTTGTAGAAAATTTTAATAAGCCAACGATGTTTCAAAGGACGGTTAAGAAAGAATCGCGAGCTCTAAAATCTCTTAACTTTCGACGAAGCCTGCTGCTTCATGAGTGCACAAATGAAAAAAACAGTATTCATGCATTGTTCCTCAGATATTGAACTGTTTCGAGCCCCAAAAATTTTACGGTTTACGCATATTTTTTAAATTGATTTATGTCCGGGTTTTCGGGCCAAATACCCCACTGTGCGGTGGTTTTGAAATAATAGCCCAGAACTACCTCAATTGAATAACAGTCGAAGCTGCAGCTGGTTGTTGTACAGTGTACGATATTAGTCGTATGCCGTCTTCATACATATATTAACAGAAAAAATTTCTAGAAACGCTACCTATACTCGAGCTCATTTAAGAAGGAACTTAATTCGCGCATGTAGAATGCGCTCATTGGCTCCGAGGGAGCGTTTGTTTGTGGTATAGCCAATAGTAACTTGTTTCATCGCCAACATGTGCAGAACCGATCTAAACTCGTCGGTCGGCAAGTTTCTTCTTAAATGAGCTCGAGTATAGAAAATAAGAATGAATTCTAGGATGGTCTGTTTGAAATTTAACGTCGCAAACAACTATTAGTGTATCGAAGGTCCCCGCCTCAAGTGAGCGAGCCGCGTCCTCCGGTTTTTATGGCCGGTTTATCACTCGCATTCCAGATTACTGTAACGAAGTTTGAAAACAATATCGACTGGTCTCGTAAGTACCTTTTTTAAATAAAGTACAAAAAAGAGCACCAAGTATATAATCCCATCAAAAAGAATCCCATTTAAAAACATTGTCGTAAATTAATAGCTTTACAAAATTAATACATATTTTAATATATATAAATATTTTATTCAAAATACTTGGCGCCATTCATTAAAATCTTTTTCTTTCTTTCTTGTCTCAGTGGTGTCTTGTCTTGTTTTATTTTATTTATTAACCAAGACAATTAACATTTTTTTGGTTTCGCAGCGCCAAGCATTTTGAATAAAATATTTATTCGTATAAAAATATTTATTTGTATAAAAATATATCTGCTTTAATATTTAATACATTTTTTTCTTTGAATAAATATCCATTGTGATAATTGGCGCAATTTGTGTATATCATTAGTTTTGTAAAGCTATTAATTTACGACAATGTTTTTAAATGGGATTCTTTTTGATGGGATTATATACTTGGTGCTCTTTTCTGTACCTTTTTTTAAAAAAGGTAATTTGTGGGCATTTCACACATTTAGTAGTGTTTATTGATGACTGGATAATTTTTTCACCACCTCGGCGTTATTTTTTTTGACAATATATTATATTGTCATCTAAACTACGCACGCCTGCAAAGCTACAAGACAATTGGATTGGTGGAATTGGTTTGAATTTGATTTTTCAGATATGCAGCAAACATACAAGAAACAAACAGAGGATCGAAGATGAATAAAATCGTTTAATTAATATAATACTATGTCGCAATAAATTTTTTCTCTGACGTAGATCACACTGCATTATCTTCTATTTCGATTTTCTGTAAATATATAAAATCCACATTTTAGTTACAACTTAACGTAGAACATATCCTCATAAAAAACTTCAAAAAAGTAAAAAAATTACGCCAAGTACATGAAATCAAATAAATATAAAAAAATATGTGAAATCAAAATGAGCTGCAAGTACATAACGGAGCTTTCCAACTGCGCTTAAGATGACACAACCTCATATACACAGCTAAAATGCTGTGTTCATACATTCCATTACTCATATCGCGGACATTTTAATTAATGCATCAAAAAGAATCCCATTTAAAAACATTGTCGTAAATAAATTAATAGTTTTACAAAATTAATGATATAAAAAAATTGCGCCACTTATAACAATGGCTATGTATACAAAGAAAAAAATGTATTAAATAATATTAAGCAGATTTATTTTTATACAAATAAATATTTCAATACGAATAAATATTTTATTCAAAATACTTGGCGCTGCGAAACCGAAAGAAATGTTAATTGTCTTAGTATTAGTAATTTACAATAACTCCCTTACAATCTAAAATACATAAACATATACATACACATATTAGAAACGCAGCAAATTTATTCTACATATATTTAATTCTAATATCATACGTAGCATATGCACACGCACACATACGCACATGCACGAACGCACGCCCAAGAAAGAAAGAAAAAGGTTTCATGCAATTTATACATATTTATTCAGTTTAGCAACACCAGTTCGGGGCGCAGCGCCAAGTATTTTGAATAAAATATTTATTCGTATTGAAATATTTATTTGTATAAAAATAAATCTGCTTAATATTATTTAATACATTTTTTTCTTTGTATACATAGCCATTGTTATAAGTGGCGCAATTTTTTTATATCATTAATTTTGTAAAGCTATTAATTTATTTACGACAATGTTTTTAAATGGGATTCTTTTTGATGCATTAATTAAAATGTCCGCGATATGAGTAATGGAATGTATGAACACAGCATTTTAGCTGTGTATATGAGGTTATGTCATCTTAAGCGCAGTTGGAAAGCTCCGTTATGTACTTGCAGCTCATTTTGATTTCACATATTTTTTTATATTTATTTGATTTCATGTACTTGGCGTAATTTTTTTACTTTTTTGAAGTTTTTTATGAGGATCTCACTTCTTTTTACAAAGATTATTTGTATCGAGAATGACTTCAGATAATTTTTAATATTATAACTTACAAATTATCACGGGACAGAATTAAGGATAAATTCAGTCACAGCATCATTTTACGCTTCGATTACACTAGTTTACAAAATCCGAAAAATTATTTTTGATCCAGGGTCCACTATGAAATTCTTATGTAAGGTGATCCCCTAAACTCAAAAATCGACATGAGACAAAATCCTATGGATACGTTTTTGAGATATTGTCCGATGAATATTTTGGTAATTTTTTAAGAAGACAACCCGACGTTCTAGGCCACATCTCGCGTTAGAGTTGACGGATTTGATCGTGATGAATCTTAAATTAAAGATAATTAAGTTGCATACAATTCATTTCTACAGTGTTTTGCAATCGGATCAATAGTTTAGACGGAATCGAACGCTTTTTTAAGAAAAATGTAATGTTTTGGGGGCGAAATTGAAATCGAAAATTCACTACATAGCCTGAAAGACAGAAATTGTCACGTGGCGTCCAGTTTCTTATTTTTTAATTAGAGCGCGCACTTTTACGAAGAAAACAAGCCCAACTTGATCAAAATCCATGCACAAACAATAAAGTTATGGGCGATAGAGTCGGAGTGCCTATTTTCAACTTTTTTCGTATTTCCTCATTTCTTCCCGTTTCTTGGCGAAACCAAATTTAAATGTTTTTTATTTTATTTTTTAAAATAAATTCTATCTCTTTCTGTTTCTTTTGCCCGCATTGACATCAGTTCCTTTTACAAGGATCAGTTTCTTTTCAAGGACATGTTAACACCTATATTCAGAGAATAAAGACGTAAAAAGCATGTTACAGCAAGAGATCGATACGAATGAAATTATTACAAACAGCACTACATACCGATTTTCTTATAGTTCTCGAACAAATCATTGATGATTTTCACAAAGTCTGGACTTTTATTGTTGCCAAAAAAGCCAGCGTCGACCAATTGTAACAAATTGAACGCGGCATCTTCATTTCGCGATAAATGTAATTCAAATTGCTCACTTTTTGATCTGCGGTTCATCGAAAACGCCTTCCTTGATCTTGGCGTCGGAATGTGTCGGGAAAATGGTCTTCAAATATATGAATGCATCACCTGTTTTTAATAATTTCATTCGTATCGATCTTTTGCTGTAATATGCTTTTTACTTATTTATTCTCTCAATATAGGTGTTAACAAGTCCTTAAAGATCCATTACCTCCACCCGCCTTTGGATTTCTTCCCAACAAATCACAATTACTACACCAAGTATTGGTGTAGTAATCGATGAAAAACATTGAGAGACCCTACCAAGGATTCTGGGATGAATCAATGATGGGTGACTACGACTGGTTCCTTGTAACAGAAACTGATCTTAATGCGGGCAAAAGAAACAGGAAGAGATAGAATTTATTTTTAGAAATGAAATAAAATACATTTAAATTTATTTTCACTGATTATATATATATGTATGTGTAAACTATAAATAAATTTCGGATAATTGGGATTGATGGAATTGGTTTATTTAAATTTGACTTTTCAGATATAAAGCAAGCACATACAAAAAGGAAACAGAGGATCGAAGCTGAATACACTCATTTATTAATTAATATAATAATAATAATTTTAAGGTTAAAAATACGGCTATTTTTCTAAAAATTTCTAATAATATCTCAAAAACGTATTCGTAGGATTTTATCTCATATCGATTTTTGCGTTTAGGGGACTATCTTATATAAGAATTTCATAGCGGAGTCTACAGAAATGACTGTAAACTTATAGTGTTATCTATATATATATATATACATAAAATCCTCAGTTTATTTACAAATAAAAAACAGTTTGATGATATTCACACATGGCGCAATTCAAATTTCGGCAACTTACCTTGTGTTTGAGATTGCATTTTGATACATACTTGTAAAAACACGTTTATAACTTGGTTATAACTTGACGGTAAACTGTCAAAATTTGGAGGAGATTGCATAGTGAAGATATCGATTGACGAACGAAACATGAGTTAGTTTCTGTTGACTGAAGGTGTGCGTGTAACGCGTATGTATGTACCAGGAGTCGACGAACGAAGCATGTGTTAGTTTCATTTTGGCTGAAGGTGTGCGTGTGACGCGCGTATACGTATTATGTGGACGAAAATTTGGCTTGGAGAAGAAAAATCTAAAATCTACCGGTTTCGACTGATCCATGAGACGATATTATGATATCTCTGTCATGCGTGGACCGATTTTATTGAAATTGGTCTTGTTCGAAAGCCGATATGCGGTTTACATAAGACAAATTCCTTTAAATTCACAAAATTTTGCAGGCGTGATGAGATATTAATGTATAAATGTCAGAATTAGGTTAGAATGGCTCCGTGACGAGTAAAGGTACACGGTAGCGACATCGACATACATATATACAGGGTGTTTTTCATGTACTTGGCGTCGAGACGCTACCGCGTCTAGATATTAACCTTAGATTTTATATTTTTTTACAAATTTTCCAATTCCGATGTATTTTGTATTATTTAAATGACTGTTTCATATAGCGTACTTGAATTTTTCGAATGTCCGTAGTTATGGAACAGTTGAAATCAGCGTTTCAAACTAACGCACAGTGTAACGAGTATATAGAAAAAAAATTCAAAAATCAATTTTCCATTAAAATATTGTTATTTACATGTAATTAATATTTTAATCATATTTATTCACAAAAAAATCATTTTTAACATAAAATAACTCATTAAAACATATTTTTGCACATAATAAAAATAGAACAAATAAAATATATACATTTTTAAATACATTTATACACAAAGAAATAACAAACATATGGAACACTTACAAAAAAAATAAAATTAATTTTTTAAATAATTTGTACTGATAAGATTTAAATTATTCATTTTTATTATAGATCTTCATCACTATCAGTTGAATCTGAAGGAATCGGAAGCTCAGCCTCTTTGACAACTAAATATTCTAGGACAGATTTGTCTAGTTTCTTCGTTTTAATGTGTGTATTCTTTCTTATGTGGGATAAATAAGGATCTGATGAAAGAAGTAACATTTTCATCAGGTCTTTATTCGTATCGCAACGAGAGGTCTTTCGAGTATGGTGTTCTCTGAAGTACCTTACATCTTTATGCCTACCCTCTAATGCTTCCTCTGATAATTGTCCTATAGGTGTAATAAAAAAAGAAATGATTTCGGGACCATGTACCAACAATTTATGGAGAGACATAGGCATATAAAACCAAGAATAGTGTTTTAAATAAATATTTTTTGTTTCATTTACTAAAGTAGTAAATTTTGAAATGTTTATTTCTTTCCCGCATGAAATTATTTTTAGGATGATACTTAAATTAATAATCAATGACAGATCTATACCCGTGATTTCGCTGCTAAGTTCTGGATTTCCAAAAAACCTACGTGCTGTGTTGCCATCGTTGGTTGATCCGAATCCAGGTTTCGGTATATCAACCAATAGGCCCATTTTTTCTTTGAATGCATCCTGCACTTTGCATTTAGTTTCGGCGAAATTTTTTTTCGCGGTGTCTCCTCTTACTTGCCAAGTTTTTATATTAAGCCTATAGGCAATATGTAGCAAGCATTCAAAGGATCGTATCCAGCAATGAAGAGTAGATAATCCAAGTTTATAAAATTCTACGTTAGGTGAAAGACTATTAACTACTTTACTATTCATCATTTTAGGGGTAGCACGACATATATAACACGTTTGCGTGGAATTAGTTCCACTTACGACGTTGCATACACTGCCGTCAATCATTGTAAAGAACATACGGTATAAAACTTTCCAAGTGTTATCCTCAACAAGCACTGTGCTCGATTTTAAGTTATCAATTATGTGCTCCATTTTCGCTCGTTCAGATTCAACTAATAATGGCGATTCTTTTGTAAATATGAATTTAAGTGGACGACAAAATAATGTCGATGAGGGTGTTTGATTTTCCCATAAAATCTTTTCGTCTGCATCAATTAATCGCAAAGGGACAAAAGCAATGAGAAACAAATACTCATCTGTGTTGTGGGATTGGTTAAATCTCTGCTTATATCTACTATGCCCAGAGCTGCCATCAAACCCCCATTTACAAATCAATGTAACTGATCGAGAGGCGTTATTTTCAATAATTTTAATTATTGAAATTACCGTCTTTTCCAGTATCTCCTGATAATTTACTTCTGCGTGAATTTCAGATGTAGAAATGCAGGATGGCAAAAGCTGCTTTTCCGTATTTTTTAAGACATAGTAGGAAGGTAAAATATTTGGAGTGCAAGTATTCATGGTATTTCTCAGTATATTGCGAAAACTAAGACGTAAGTCCATATATAAAGCTAATGCACGCAGTGGTGATATTGCTGAATGATTAGCTGTAAGTGTTGTACTTCTCAAGCAAGTGTAGCAGCAAATGCTAACTCGCTCGGTGATCGACCATCCAGAAGATCTGCCACCCTCCGCTTTTTCGTAGAAAACGATGCTTCGTTAAAAGAAACTTGTGGTTTTCCACGCGGATTTCCACTAGGCCCATGTCTATCACACTTGCTTGATAAAAAACTGAGAATTTCATTTGGCAATTTGATGATTTTCATCAGCCAAGCTTTGTGTTTTTTCATAAATTTCTCGTAATCTCTACCACATCGGCTCCATTTCGTTTGTATTTCCAAACAAATTAATCGACAAAATTGATGAATAATCTGCTTCATTTCATCTGATAAATCACCCAGATTAAAAACACTCAATACCTTTTGAGATAAAGCGGCACGTCTTTTTTCTTTTGGCGTGTTTCGCCATACGTCAAAAAGATCGTTATTACTTATCGATTCTAAAAAAAATAAAATCTCAAGAAAGGGCACTCGGGGGCAGATAAAATTTATACCAAATTAAAGCACGTAAAAAGAACTAATTATAGTAAAAACATGAAAGAACCGATATGTTTCGTTTTTTTTTTAATTCTCTCCAGAAGTTAGAAGATGCGACAAAAAAAATAATAATTTCAGTCACTGGTACTTACCCATATCTTTAAATGCGAGAATGTTTGATTAATGAAACGAAAAAAGGGTATACTTTACTTATTTTAAACACAAAAAGAAAGATGAGAACTTATAAATACACAAAAATACAGTGGATAAATATTTCCTATGCGTGGTCTGTGACAGCTTGCGTTTGGTTATTCGACTTTGAATGTTGTTACTCACCTTAAATCTGTTATTTATGTTACTAAGTTACGATGTTCTTATGTCAGAGGACTATTTACTATCAATTCCATGAAATGAAATATAAAATTTCAAAACACAAATTTTTGCTTTTTGAACACGGTTCGTGACACTGTGTAACGGTCCGCCTTCTGCTGTCTGCACCGTTTATGGAACGCATGTGAGAATTGTCGTGGCATGTGTATATCCGGTTAATTTAATTATTATAATTATATTAGAGCGATGTAAATAATACTTATAACTCCATTTATACGAGTATATCAAGCATATAAGAGTAAGTATACCAAATTAGAAGGTTTTATATGAAACTAAAATTGTAACCTATAGGTTTGACATGTTTGGGACATTCCACGCCAAATCGGACACTTTTTGGAGTAACATTTCGGATGTGGCTCAAAATTGAATATGTTGTAGTCTTTAGGGATGTATAAACATATGTCGAAGGATTTTTGAAAATTTTGAAAAATGTAGATTTTACAGCTGTTTAAAGGTAAGTCCTAACTTTTTTTCAATAAATTATAGCTATGGAAGAAGTAAAAGGATGGAGTTGAAATTTATGGTGCTTATAGAGAAGACATTGAAGTTTCAAGAAAAAATTATTTAAATTTAAAAAAAAATCATTTGAACCATTTCTGTGCAATTATTATAAACAAATGCAATTTTTTAACATCGGGCGCGATTTTAAAAATCTGGAAAAAATTAGAATATAGTTCTATCCTTCCCCTTCATGGTCCAATTGTCAAAAATACGGACATTTTAATATTTAACATTTGTTTATAATAATTGCACTGTAACGCGGTTATTAGGTAAACGTGGAGTCCGAGTAAGTAATGTCAACGTCGGTCTAATCGGAATAATGCTACAAGCGTTACAGTACAATTTATTAAATTAATGATTTATAGAATTTTTATTTTGGTATCGGGAATCCAAGATCTAGTCCTATACAGGCCCCGCACTGAGCTATTGTGAGGATTTAGTTAGTTTGTCATTAAATAACTTCTGACTCGAATGTAAGGTTCAAGTGTGAATAATTGTATCTTTATTCTTTCTCGTATCTTGGCGTTAAGAAGACTAAAGAGCCAAGGGTAAACCCAGAATATTGGCTAAAGCCAATATTGACTCTCCGTTACCTCCGCATTCGCCAGTTAGCAATAGAGCACATAATATATCCTTTTTTACATGAATTTACGCTCGCCAATCGTTTTTCCGATTACAATATTTTAAGGAAAAGTAATGCGCACTCACCCGCTATATCGTTTATCTTCTAAACAATGTTTGATATTCCTTTTTTTGTTAACGCTCTACGAAACGCCTATTCCGTGCCTGAGAAAAGAAAATTACACTCACACACACACACAATATTGGCAATTACAAATAGAAGCGATATATAATTTAAACGCAAAGCACAAAACAAAATATAAAGGATGAGATCTAACAGAAGGCTGATCCCAACACAACAAGCCAAGATTATTAAATGAATATAAAACGTAGATTTGTGTAATTGAGGAAGCGATGAAGTTAAAAACACTATTTAACATGGAAAGAATGAGTCCATTCACTATAAACTTTAGGAATCTCTGGCTCGAAACTGTATTTGAGTTAAAGTAAAAGAAATTACGATCCACGGACACCTTGTCACGCTCTCCGCGACTGTACGACAAAGAGTGGCCCCAGCTTCGCGCCCCCGAGAGCGTTCAGCCGCGAGGCCCGCTCAGAAAAGCTGACGCTGCAGCCACAATCTTGCCCCAGCAACCGATGCATGGTGTCATTAGATGTTCTCACCTTCATCCTCTCATACTTTACATTCATGGGCTACCGGCGCCGAACAGGGTACTTTCGACTAACACGCATTCCTACACTCAGATCGTCCCTCCACATTGATGCGACGATTCGACGATCGGAAATGCGCTCGATGAGGTTTCACCAGAATGTTAAATACATTGTCGAGGCGCACCTCCGCCGTTTACATTTAGTCAATGTCGCGAGATGTAGAGAACCGCTGCTTATTTTTGAACGGACTACCGAGAACCACGCTGATGCCTCATCATAGTCCCACGCTCAGGGTGCAGAGCGGCGACCAAACGTCGCGACGACGACGTTCCAAGCACCGAGTATTCGTTTACATTGATAAGATATAGTAAGCAGAAATGCGTTCGACTAGGGATTTCCCAGAACGCAAAACGTTGTCAAAGCACTCTGCCCACTAGCAAAAGACAATAATTTTTTTTTTTTTGAAGTTTCGGGACGTAACACCCCTCCTTCCTTAGAAACGTCGTCGTCCCGACGACGCGATAGCGGCGGGGCACCGCCGAACCAAACCATCGAGACGGCACGCCGGAGAAACGACCCCATAGTGTAACGAGGGTTTACCAGAGTGCAGAATGCCCACTGTCACACATCAGGGATCGTTCACTACAAAATACGCACGCGGGGTGATCCTATCATAGGTTATTGTCAGATAAGTGTTTTTTCGGTCCCTCTTCACGTGGTACGCTTAAGTCTGGCCGAGGTACAGATATAATTTATGTCTTCTAATAGGGATAGTGTTTTCTGCTGATACCACGGTAGCCCGAGTTATCCGGTTACACCCCTCAACATTGATTAACTCGACATCAATTGCGTGTTCTAAAAACCCACAAATGTCCAGATCTGTGACCCCCAAATTGTCTCGAGCGTCCAATCGTTTTAGACTGTCTAGACGGGCCAGGAACGTAGCTTCGATATCACTGTACATGTGATTCATAAAAAGCTCCTCGCATTGCGTAAGCTCCCCAAGAGGTGCTAGCTCTGCGCCTCTTATGGACATGCAAGAGCTCACATTTAATCGTTTTAGTGACTTCATATGAGCTCCCATGGCCTGGACGACATTACCGTCTACCCATCTACATAAGGCTACGCTTAGCGAGGTGATGTTCTTATAATGCGTAATGAAGTTCACGGCGCTGACAATCAGTTCTGGTGTTAAAAATATCATCTCGAACTCCTCCGTCTCACCGATGAGTGGGGATTGATCAAAATTGACAGTACCAAACGTCAGACACTCGAGAGTTTCGGACACTCTCGTGTTTCCTGTCAATGCTGTAAGTACACCGGGGGACCTAAGCCCAGGGCACCGTGTTATCAGCAATTTGCTCAAGCCCGAACACGACGCAAGCGCCGATGAGATGCAAGCATCTCTGAGATTTTCGCAATTTTTGATTTCTAATGTCTCTAATTCAAAACCCTTCTCTAAAGATTTTCCCGTGAACGTATTTTCTTGCAGAGATAGGTATCGCAATCCGCTCGTTACCTCCGACAGGTATTGGTCAACGGGCCCCTCGCATTTCCCCAATGATAGAGATTTCAGCGTTAGTTTCCCCTTTAATGCCCGTAGCGCCGACGGTCGAATCGTTACGCTTTTTAAATCTACAGTACTGAGATTCACGCAGCCCTCGCAAGCTATGGCTAAAACTTGCGGTTTCAATGAACTTGATAGAGACCGCTCATCGAGGGTGATGTGCGATACATATCGCCCGCAACGCTGTAGCATCCAATAGAACGCCTCGGTGGAAATAGGCCGGTGACTCCATGCGTTGTCCCACCTCCAGTCCTCCAAGTTGACGGCCGTCGTTTCCCGGTGAGACGCCAAGCTCGCTCTTCTCCATAGCCGGGAGACCCGCTCCATCCTGGCTCGGTCTGGGTACGGAAGCAGCGCTGCAATCATCGCCACGCACTCCTCCGGTAGCATGGATGCTCCCCAGGGCCTGATGGTCAAGCCTGCGAACGGATCCGGACTCGGTGGATTAGCCGGCGCCGCATTGCGTGGAATCAACACCGCCTCATGCCAGGAGTCTCCAAGAGACACTTTCAGCTTCCGCTTGTGACATCGAATTGGTTCTTCCTCCGGACTACCGCATGGACCGGGCCGAACGGCTCGAATACCTTAAGCAGATGTTCCTTTTTTGTGTAAGAAGCCAAACGGGACACAAATACCCTGCGACAGTCATGTCCTGTAGCCATGATAAACCTGAAGGTAATACAGTACGTATAAGCATCATAGAAGAAAACATTATGGAATGACACTCAGTATAAGTCTGGTCAGTTCGCCAGTTATCATTGCGGAGGTAATGGAGGTCTGTTCATTAGTATCGATTCTAAAGGTTGCTCGTTGCCTTCTCGAGTAGGTTCCGATGGAGAATATTTCTGTTTTATGAACAATTTCCGAAGCCTCAAGATAAAATTATAGACATAAGTTCGTGACAGGTAGAATATGAGCAGTAGAACTACAGTAATTTGAGCGAGGTATGATCCATATGTCAAACGCAAATGATGTTCCCTCTCACGCCTTTGTTGTCCAATGATCTCCAGTTTTTGCTCCACTTCCCGGAGTGAATTGTCCGTGTCGACCTTCCATGGCATTAGTTCCGGATGTCCCTTGATGATTTCATGGATCGCCGTGTATTCCTCTAGAGCTGGTACCAATTTCGTGATGTTTAACCGTAGATCTGGCTGATAATAGTAATAGTGTTTATCTTGAACGATCTTTACTCCTGTTAACGTGGTTGTCGGTGTTCTTGCGGTGCAGTCGGGATGTAATTCTAATATTCCGCAGTGCTCTATTGTAACAATTTGACTTTTTCTTCCATTGCAAATTATTTGAAGAGATTCGGTCTGATCCAATGAATATAACCAAGCGCCTGATACTTTAAGTTTCTTCCAGTATTGCTCGTGATATGACTTCATCCGAATATTACAATTTTGGAAAGTGTCTTCCTGACTTCCAGTCCCCAACAGCAGCCGAAGTTCGCAAGATTTTGAATTTTGTACTTCATATAAAGGAGTTTCTGGTTGACACAAGTAGTGGTCATGCAGTTTTAAACAGGAACTCAAAAATCTATCGTCAACGATGAAATATGTTCGAAGGTCTGCGCTCAACCCTACATTCCTTGCTCGTGGTACAAGGTACGCGGATGTGGTAATATTTGAATTTATAATTTGTTTAGAAGGCCAAGAGTACGCATGATAGAGCTCAAATTTAATTCGGTCTATTAATGGTATATGTATTGTGACTAATATTTTTCCGCGATAATATCCTAGATCTACTGTAGTTAGTTTTGACAATTCTTCGATTCTACGAACATACATAGGAAGTTCGTAGCCAGTAACAGATTCTCGTATCTCTTGTAAGACGGTTCCCAGTCTGGGTCCACTAAGCAAGGAAGGGTGCAATTGACCTTGACGAGCTGCCACTATGGCTGTCATAAACGTTTGAATTCCATTGATATAATGATTAAGAGAGATTTCTACAGAATTTGAATATTGAATTAAAGCCAAAGAATAATTTAATGTTTTGAACGCTCCCTGTGCTTCAATTAATTTGTTTATTTCGAGCCTGTTACTATCAATTTTGCTCGCTAATTGCTCCATTATTTCATGGGTATGATGTAGGTCGCTCATGACTATGTGAGTTTGATTTTTAACAATCTGAGTTATAACACGCTGATAATCATATAATCTATCAATTTCCCTGTCAAAATACTCGGCATCCTCCATGTTCAGTGTACCAAACAAGGAACGACTCAAAGAACCCACGAATCCAAGCGGTACGCTTCGGCGAGTTATTGTTTTCGGAGGTTTTACAATATTCGAAGGCGGCGTGATGATTTCAGAGATTAGTTGTTCTGCTTCTTTGTGCAGGTGCATGACCTCGGTCACTCTACCCTTCAAGTAACCTATTCTTAATAGCGAGGTACAGTCCGTTTTAACTACAAGTGATATAAAATTTTGATAAACAGTTTCCAAAGTTTCGTTCTCATGTTCCCAATTTTTGCTAATTTTTTGGATGTCAATGAATAACGCTACACGCCAATCCGCTCTCGCGAATTCTACGCCGCTTCCCCTTTCGTAGTACAGTCCCGGATTAGCAGGCATCCGTGTGATACGGTAGTCTTTCAGGTCGTTTTCAGGCTCTTCCATAGGTTTGCTCATGGTCACTAGACATGCCCAGGTAACTACCAAATTTAATCGAATTAGCCGTGAGCCGCCCATTCTTTTCCTTAATCCAATATTAATTTATCCGGGTGCTTCGTAAAAAGTTTTCCCTTGTTGTCCTCCAATACAATGCCTCTTCCCTCCAAGGCTCCAACAATCCTGTATGGACCATGGTAGCGTTCACCAAATTTTCCCTTTTTCGGTTGTACTAGGACACGTGCCATGTCCCCCACTTTTCCTTTAAACGGACGTGCCGATTTATCGTAATATAATTTAGACTTTTCCTTAGCTTCGATCAAATTGTTCCCAGCTAATGTTTGCATTTCGGTAAGGCGTATTATTAGGTCTTGCAGGTATGAATTATATACGGGTAGATTTTTGTTTTCGTCTTGAAAGGAATTTGGACAACGAGCTATTCTTCCGAATACCAATTCGTATGGTGTAAAATTAGTGGCTTCATGAACCGAGGTATTGTATGAAAACATTGCAAAAGGTACCAAACGATCCCAATCGTCGTAGTCGTTAATATAATGACTGATATATTCTGTTAAAACTATATGACTTCGCTCTAAGGCTCCATTTGTTTGAGGCCTATATCCCGATGTACTAACATGATGAATTTTGAAAATCATTGCCAGCTGTTGCATTAATTTATTGATGAAACTAGTACCTCTGTCGGTTAAAATCACTCGAGGCGCCCCATACTGCAATATTAAATTTGTTGTTAGTGCATGTGCTACCGTTTCCGCCTTAATATCAGGAATAGGAACAGCAATGCAGTATTTGGTTAAATTGTCCTGCATAGTGAGGATATGACGATTTCCCGATGATGAAATCGGAAGAGGTCCTACAGTGTCCAGAGCTATCTTATCAAAAGGTTCAATCGAGGTGTCAGTGATTAACATAGGTTCTCGAGTTTTTGCCCTAACTAACTTTTTACTCTTACAACTATTGCAAGTGCGGATAAAATTTTGAACGTCATTTCGTAGTCCTGGCCAATAAAACTTTTCCCTAATTCTAAGATAGGTTTTCGTCACTCCCTTATGTCCACCAATTAATCCTTCATGAAATTCTGAGATAATATTCTGACGTATGGGTTCCGGAGGGACTCGAATATTCCCTGAACAAATAATTACTTTAATTCCGCTGTCTTCGAAAATGCGCGTTAATAAGGATGCTAATGTATTGTGAGGAAGTTCATCTAAAAAATCGCCTGATTGTGAAATTCTAAAGGACTGCACATTGGATTTGATTAGTATATTCTTTAGATTCAGTAAGCCTGATGTTAAGTTCTCTACACAAATTTTATCCCCATATAATTGTTTTATTATTATGCTAAAGATCTTGTGTTTTCCTCGTTCCGTAATCAATACTTGCCCTAATTTTGGTTTTGCCAGTTTCATATCATTTACATTGATGATATCTAAATCAGATAACAAGTTACCAATTGGCGTTACTATTTCGCAATCCGATGACATAAAATGAACATAATGGGAACGAGAGTACGTTAAATTTTCTCTTGTCATGGCTACGGGTTCACTATCTCCGGTTGGTAATTCAGAAAAATCTATGGGTTGGGCTGTTTCTAAATCCGGTGGTATTTCTTCAGTTATCGTTATACCGGTTGAATGAGAATTTTGTAAATTTTGAGGTATGATTCGTCGAGGAATGGGTATATTTGATTTTTGAGGAGTTTTCCCTCCTTCCTTAGAACTTAAATGATCTGGAAAAGGTGTAGAAAGTGCCAATGGTCTGGCTGTTGGAACAGGCGAGGGTATGGTAGTTTGATAGGTAGGTTTGATGATTGTTGAGCTATTCAAGGAAGGGGATATATTCAATTCTGTATCTTCCGGGATAACTTTAAGTGAAGGTGCTGGTAACGCGAATTTGCTAGTAGGAAAAATGCCTCTTGAATTTCGTATCAAGTCTTCGACATTCCGACTTCGGACAGCTTCCTCCTCCGCTTCTTCATCAGAAGAGTCAGTCTCTTCCGAAACCGCTTCTACAGGTTCTGAAACTATGTCTTCGCGGAACTCTATTGGCTCTTCGTCATCGTCCACGTAACTGATACCCCTTTCTCGCATAGATTCATCAAACCTTCTAAAAGATTCTTGGAGGTCTTTTAATTCAAATGGATACTCTGATATTTTATCTGTTATGATATCCTGTACTTGTGACGGATTTACAACGACGGCGGTTTCCTCCTCTGGAACACTAGGATTTTCCAGTATCCGTGTTTCAGGATAGTATTTCAGATTAGGAAAAACACTCTTTCGCTGTCTGAGAATCGGAGGTTCATCAATAGACGATCCTTTATCTAGAGAAGTTGGAGGTTTGAAGGATTCCAATGACGTAGAAGGTTCGGCTATTTCTATGCTAGGAGGTTCGGATAATTTTGAAGGTCCTGCTATTGATTGTTTGGGAGCTTGTGGTAATTTGGAACGGGTTCTAGTGGCAATAGCACTTTGATCAAGTATTGTTGGTCGTTTTACCCTTCTCCTTGAACCTAATGGTTTTTTTGGTGTTGGAATTTTTGATTGACCCTCGGGTTTTGACTGAGACACTGAAGGAATAGGCGAGTCGCTAGTCTTCTCACCCTCTTTGAGTGGTAACAATTGTTTCTTTTTTATTTTTGTGCCCTCATCCGAATCATCTGAGGATTCCGTCAAAGTTTCATCGACCGGATTTCGCGATAACGCGTCTGCATTCGTATTTAATTTACCAGACTTGTGAACGAATTCGTATTCATAATCTCGCAATTTCAATCTCCATCTTACTAATCTCTGACCAGGATCATTAATGGAATTTATCCACCTTAGGGGCTCATGATCACTAACTAATGTAAATTTACGTCCATAAAGATAGGGTCGGAAATGTAGCACTGCATATAGTATCGCTAAACACTCTTTCTCGGTAGTAGAATAATTTTGTTCAGGTTTTATTAACATTCTGGACAAGTATGCTATAGGTAAATCGTGACCTTCTTTCTCCTGACTCAGGATTGCACCAATTGCGTAATCGGATGCATCTGTTGTTAGAGTAAATGGCTTTTTAAAATCTGGATATTGCAGTATTGGTCGAGTGCATAGCGCTTTTCGTAATTTCCTGAAGCTATCTTTTTGTTCTTTACTCCAGACAAATTTAGCATTCTTTTTCAATAATTCGGATAATGGTTTTGCTATAGCCGAAAAATCCTTTATAAAACGTCTATAATAACCCGCAAGACCCAAGAATTGCCTAATATTTTTGGGATTTTGAGGACGAGGAAAATTCTTCACGGCCTTGATCTTGTTGGGATCGGGTTTGACTCCGTCCTGCCCGATGATATGACCTAAATAGGCTACTTCTGTTCTCAAAAATTCGCATTTACTGGGTTGAAGTGACATTTTGGCATCCGCCAATCTATTAAATAATCGACGAATTTTCTTTCCGTGGTCTTCTAAATTTTTAGTGTAAACCACTATATCATCTAGATATACGAAAATTTCTGTTCCTTGCAATCCACGCAACACCTGGTCCATTAATCTTTGAAACGTTGCCGGAGCGTTCTTAAGACCTTCCGGCATGCGTTGATACTGGTAATGACCGTTTGGTGTCGAGAAAGCCGTCTTTAAACTATCTGCCATGTCCATTTCGATTTGTTGAAAACCACTAGCTAGGTCAAATATAGAAAAATAACGAGCCTCTCCTAATTGGTCTAATATATCCGTAATGTTCGGTAATGGGTAAGCATCTCCAATTGTTTTTTCGTTCAATTTACGGAAATCTATCACTATTCGCCACCGTAGGTTGCCATCTGGGTCAGGTTTCTTTGGCACAATCAAAAGTGGAGAGTTAAATGGAGAACTTGAAAATTCTATTATTCCTTTACTTAATTTGGCCGAAATTTGTTTAGCTATTTCTTCTTTATGTACTGGGGGAAATCTATACTGTCGCGTATCTATTGGGACGTCATCGACAGTAGGAATTTTATGTTTTATATTTGGTGTGGCTTGCAAATTATCACCGGGCAATTGAAATATTTCAGGAAATTCCTCAACAAGATCAATCACGTGACTCACCTCCTCATCATTCAAATGAGACAGACGCAACCTTTTTACTATTTCATCTACTCGGTTCGTTACAATTTCTGAGGATTCTGAATCCGAATCAAAATTTTCTTCCTCTGGCAAGCTATAGTGCTCAAATGGAATTAGTTCCTGTGGTGAAATTTCAATATCAACATCTTCTGGCAATGTGTTAATTGCTAGGACATGGCACTTGCCCTGATCGTTTACTGAAACAACGGCTTCGCCGATGTAGACTCCGTTTATTGTATCGATCTTTGGTAAATATCCTTCTTTCAAATCGCTATTTATGACATCGATTGCAATTGGCTGTCTGCCTCGAGCACTAATTCGTAAAATGCGAGGTTTATTATTCAACCGTTTTTTTGTTAAAGGTTCCTCCCCCACAAAACGTATAGGTCTAATTGGATCTGACTGAGTAACCAATGTGTTATGAGCAAATAATATCTCCACTTGTTCCTGTCTTAGAAATTCCTTTCCTAATATACCGTCAGCTCGTATCGGAAAACAAGATTTTACAACGTGAAATCTAATCGGTTCTGATTGCAACGTAATGAAAGTAGTTCCTAATGTTTCTGATGTTCCCGGCGTGATTCCCGAAAGAGTTGCCGATTCGTCAAGTGCCACGATTGCATCATCTAACAGTGTGTCTAATTTAATTACATTAATATCTGCCCCTGTGTCTACCAAGAAATGTGCGTGCCCGTATCGCAATTTGTTTCCGGACATTTTAACCACCGGGGATTCAGTACTTACGGTTAACATTACTGAGCTTGCTTTAGATTTCTCGCGGTCGTATGACGCTCTGTTGACGCAGGACTCATCGCCGCGTCTTCGCGACGAGTCGTCTGTGAGTTTAAATTATTGCTATCGGTAGTTGAATTAATTTTACTTGGATGTGGCGAAGGTGGTCTACTCGAATATGGCGAATTTGGTCGACTCGATGCGTTTGGAGATCTATTATTTAAATCATAATGGTATGCTGGATAAGATGGATAATATGGAGGAAATGGTGCCATATGAGGATAAAAATATGGTGGATAAAATGGATAGGTTGGATGCCCTTGATGAACGTATCGTTGGCGATCCGAGTATCCAGGATAATTTGTGTATTCCGATTGAGTAGGTTTAGGTGATTTTAATTTAACATCCTGTGCATCTACTGGATTCGGGGATGGTGATCGCGAATGATTCCCTTCGCGTTTGGTTATTGAATAATTCTGGTAGTGTTTCGAAGTGCTATGATTAGTGGAGTTCGAATACAATGGAGAAACTGGTCTTGAATTTTCCGCAAACGTTACCCGCGTAGTTTCACCAGACGGTAATATTCCAGATTTGATTTTAATTTCTGCCCGACGCGCAAATTTTAGTGCTTCTTCTAGATTTTTGGGATCACGTGCGTCTACCGCTCGTGTGATTTCATCGGGCAACCCTCGAATGAATGCTTCCAGAGCTACTTCTTTAATTGGTTCTAACATTTGTCCCGCATTTTCGGGGTATTTATCTTCTAAGACGGTTTTAGCGCCATTAAACAGAATATTTAATCGGTCATGGAAGTCGTTAACAGTTTTCCCGCGATTCATTCTAATATTTTCGATTTCATGATGATAATCAGGATACGTTTTATCTGATCCAAATCTGTCTTTTAAATGTTTTATCAATTCGTCCAAATTATTGAACGTCTTGCCCCAAGTGCTATCTCTAGCTGTCTTTTGCAATTTACCTAATACAACTTTTAAAAACGACGATTCTAACGCGGGAGGAACAAAGACTGCGCCATTTCTGATATCTTGTAAAAAGTTTTTCAAAGGTATGTTTTTACCATCGTAAAACGAAATGTTTAAAGTACTGTGCTGAAGTGTGAAGCACTCCGCCATCGATGTCATCATAGCGTTCGAAACATTTAAATCGGTATTATTTCCAGAAACATTCGCGTTCGTGCCCGAAGCACTAGTTCGTCCCGTTTCCGTCATTTTGAGTACAAAGTTCACTAACACAAGATCACACACAAAATTGGTAAAGATTATATATAAAGATTATACAGATATTTTCAAAATATAGTCTTGAACGCCACCAAATTGTCCCACAATTGAACGTTACACTCGAGCCTTTCAAGGATTTTATATAAAACGAAATAGGGTATTACACTGCTTTTGAGATGAAAAATCACTCAATGCACGATCCTGGAAATCCCACCGCTGCCACCAGTTCTGTAACGCGGTTATTAGGTAAACGTGGAGTCCGAGTAAGTAATGTCAACGTCGGTCTAATCGGAAGGATGCTACAAGCGTTACAGTACAATTTATTAAATTAATGATTTATAGAATTTTTATTTTGGTATCGGGAATCCAAGATCTAGTCCTATACAGGCCCCGCACTGAGCTATTGTGAGGATTTAGTTAGTTTGTCATTAAATAACTTCTGACTCGAATGTAAGGTTCAAGTGTGAATAATTTTATCTTTATTCTTTCTCGTATCTTGGCGTTAAGAAGACTAAAGAGCCAAGGGTAAACCCAGAATATTGGCTAAAGCCAATATTGACTCTCCGTTACCTCCGCATTCGCCAGTTAGCAATAGAGCACATAATATATCCTTTTTTACATGAATTTACGCTCGCCAATCGTTTTTCCGATTACAATATTTTAAGGAAAAGTAATGCGCACTCACCCGCTATATCGTTTATCTTTTAAACAATGTTTGATATTCCTTTTTTTGTTAACGCTCTACGAAACGCCTATTCCGTGCCTGAGAAAAGAAAATTACACTCACACACACACACAATATTGGCAATTACAAATAGAAGCGATATATAATTTAAACGCAAAGCACAAAACAAAATATAAAGGATGAGATCTAACAGAAGGCTGATCCCAACACAACAAGCCAAGATTATTAAATGAATATAAAACGTAGATTTGTGTAATTGAGGAAGCGATGAAGTTAAAAACACTATTTAACATGGAAAGAATGAGTCCATTCACTATAAACTTTAGGAATCTCTGGCTCGAAACTGTATTTGAGTTAAAGTAAAAGAAATTACGATCCACGGACACCTTGTCACGCTCTCCGCGACTGTACGACAAAGAGTGGCCCCAGCTTCGCGCCCCCGAGAGCGTTCAGCCGCGAGGCCCGCTCAGAAAAGCTGACGCTGCAGCCACAATCTTGCCCCAGCAACCGATGCATGGTGTCATTAGATGTTCTCACCTTCATCCTCTCATACTTTACATTCATGGGCTACCGGCGCCGAACAGGGTACTTTCGACTAACACGCATTCCTACACTCAGATCGTCCCTCCACATTGATGCGACGATTCGACGATCGGAAATGCGCTCGATGAGGTTTCACCAGAATGTTAAATACATTGTCGAGGCGCACCTCCGCCGTTTACATTTAGTCAATGTCGCGAGATGTAGAGAACCGCTGCTTATTTTTGAACGGACTACCGAGAACCACGCTGATGCCTCATCATAGTCCCACGCTCAGGGTGCAGAGCGGCGACCAAACGTCGCGACGACGACGTTCCAAGCACCGAGTATTCGTTTACATTGATAAGATATAGTAAGCAGAAATGCGTTCGACTAGGGATTTCCCAGAACGCAAAACGTTGTCAAAGCACTCTGCCCACTAGCAAAAGACAATAATTTTTTTTTTTGAAGTTTCGGGACGTAACAGCACAGAAATGGTTCAAATTATTTTTTTTTTAAATTGAAATAATTTTTTCTTAAAACTTCAATGTCTTCTCTATAAGCACCATAAATTTCAACTCCATCCTTTTACTACTTCCATAGCTATAATTTATTGAAAAAAAGTTAGCACTTACCTTCAAACAGCTGTAAAATCTACATTTTTTAAAATTTTCAAAAATCCTTCATATGTTTACATATGTTTATACATCCCTAAAGACTACAACATATTCAATTTTGAGCCACATCCGAAATGTTACTCCAAAAAGTGTCCGATTTGGCGTGGAATGTCCCGTTTATAAACATGTCATGCACAACGTGTAAGCGTAATTATTTATTTCATTTAGTTTGATATTTTCTTTCAAGATTATTGTTACATTCAAAGGTTTTAACAATGGCAACAAACCTTATAAAGAGGGGAAGAAATGAAAATAAAAAAGGACAGAAAAGTAAGAAAAATGGTAATAGTGTTGTGACGAGAAGTGCTAAAAGTAAAATAAGAAGAGTAGTGTATAAGAAGGAAAATATAAAAGCAAATAGCAAGAAGGAGAAGAAAAGAAGGAATAATTACACTCCTGAAGCATTGCAACAAGCTGTAAAAGCTGCCAGTAAAGGTGCTTCATTCAGAAAAGCTGCTAGAATGTATGGAGTTCCTGTGACCGTTGTTTTCCGAGCAGTGAAAACCCCTAAAAAGGAACCAAAATACAGTACAAGTACTGTGTTATCTACACAAGAAGAAGAAGAAGTATGCAACTGGGTCCTATACAGGGCTGAAAGGGGTTACCCAGTGACTAAAAATGAATTATTAGACAGTGTGCAATCATATGTAACTCAGTTGGGAAAATCAACTCCCTTTACAGATGGAAGGGCAGGTCGCCACTGCACAGTGGTCTGGAAACCCGCTTTTTGTGGCCAAAAGTCAATTTTTCAAGTTTAATATACAGAAAAAAATTTTGTTGCTATAAAGTTACAACCCTTCAAAGCTCCCAAATCCAAGATATTATTCATTTTAAATACATTTGTGATGAGATACAGCGTTCTAAAGACAAAATCATAACATTTAAAGTAAAGTTAAACGTTTTAGTTACCAATTATACAATAACAGAAACCATGCTTTAATGATAGTTTTATACGTGTTAGCAGGTGTATTTCAAGTATTTAATCCAGTTATGAGCATTTTGTAATTCATATACAAATAGTACAAACTGTATAACAATTTAAGCTTTGAGAAAGGTTTTAAAAAAATGCTTAAAAGTGCTAAACCTCGGACTTATTTTATAAGAAAGTTTAAACATCTGTTAAAAGGAATATGCAAGGTTTAGGTGCCACCTTTTGCCACTTTTAGCTCTGTATGGATTTTAACAAATAGATCTTTACTTGTAAAGATAACGTTAAGATGGTTCTTTTCTTTTTTTTTTTACGAACTAGTTGTGGTTTTTTAAAACAACTTTATCATAAAAATGAAGTTTTCTTCAAAATAATCGCCACTAAGGGGGTTTTATTTTTTAAATACGAAATTTGTTTTTTTTTGCAAAATAATTGAGCATTTTTAAATGTGCTACTGTAAATAATCAAATTGTATCGTAGAAAGTCAATTCTTGTTCAAAAACGTCGCTTTAAAGGTATTTTTAATTTTGGCCACAAAAAGCGGGTTTCCAGACCACTGTGCACTGGTATGAAACCTTTTTAAGGCGATATCCCAATTTAGCTGTGCGAACTGCTCAGCATCTAACTCTTAATAGGGCTTTAGTAACAGAAGAGGACTGTAGAAATTGGTTTGAGGAAATCCGAATTTATTTGGAGAACAAGAATTTACTTACTGTACATCCCTCAAGTGTATACAATTGCGATGAAACAAATATGCAATTGTTGCCCAAACCCGTTCGGTTTATAAAGTAGTAGGTGGCAATGAAAAGGAGAGCCTAACAGCTTTGTTTATGTATAATGCTGAGGGTTCTCGAGCTCCTCCTATGATAATGTACAAATACAAGGACAATGTACCAAAAAAAAATTCTAGAAAATTGCCCAAGTGGATGGGGCATAGGAATATCAGAAAACGGATGGATGACGACGGAAAGTTTTTATGAATATATAGCTAATGTTTTTTACCCTTGGCTACTAAAGGAAGAAATCCAGTTTCCAGTGATAATTTATTTAGATGGTCACTCCTCGCATATTACAATACCACTAGTTTCATTTTGCAGAGACAAACACATAGAACTTGTAGCTCTATTTCTAAACGCTACACATGTCATTCAGCCTCTAGACATTGCATTCTTTCATCCACTTAAAAATGTTTGGAAAAAAACTGTTGCACAGTGGAAAGCTGAAAATAATACCATTATAATAAAAAAAGAACAATTTCCAACCGTTTTGCAAAAAGCTTTAGAGTCATTCACTGAAGAAAAAAAAGTTATTCAGAGTGGATTTAAAGCTGCTGGATTAGTTCCTTTTAATCCAAACGAAGTCGATTACAATGTGCTACATAAAAAGAAGAAAAATAATCAGAAACATGATTGAGGTAGTATGTGGTAAATAAGGTTGACTCCGTTAAACCAAACACTCAATTTATTTCAATGCAGATTGCGAAGTTAAAACATAGTCTCGCGTGAGGTCATCAGTATGTCCACGCAGGCACAGCTCGACACCAACTGACACTCCTGGCGAAGCGTACCCTTAGCCAGGGGTGGAAGAAAATGAAGGACGGAAATAGAAAAAGAGAAAAACAGAAAACTGAAGAAATGCTGCGATGAAGGTAAAAGAGAAAGCGGGTCCGCTTGAGCTCGCGGAGACCTGGTCACCACATGTTCCCAACGAACGCCAGGCCCAAGCGAAACCCTCGAGAAACGAACTGTAGAAGAATAGACAGGAAGTTGTAAACAGTAAGAGAATTTAGAAAAGTGAATGTTAGACACGTAGGGAAAGAAAGTACTGAGGAGAAAGAACGCGGTGGCAGAAACGCAACTGCCACATCACCCCCCCGCCAGTGATTGACTCAATCACGATAACCCAGCTTGCAACCAATCGGGAAACCGGACTCGTCTGCCGGACCGTGTCGTACGCTGAATTGCCTGCGGTGTGGATGTGGGTGCCGGGGTCGGGGTTGGTTCCTCGGGTACCACTGAATCAGGAATCGGGCCGGCTTCGTCTCCGATGATATAGGCTGGCTTAAGCCTGTCTACAGTCACCGTGACCTGTTTGTCCTTGATATCCAGGGTGAATGTCCTCGACCCGCGACTCAAAACCTTGAACGGTCCACTGTACGGCTGCTGAAGGATCCCCTTTACAGCATCATAACGAACGAATACGTAGTCCGTATTGGCGAGATCCTTAAACACAAAAGTGCGCCGCGCGCCGTGACACGTTCCACCAACTGGACCGAGGGCGTGAAAATGTTGCCGCAAAGCTTTCAAATAGTCGGCGGTGTTATGGTCGGTCGGAACTGGCCGTGGCGCTAAGAACTCTCCTGGTAGACGAAGGGTTTCGCCATACACCAACTCTGCTGCCGTTGATTTCAGGTCCTCTCGCCAAGCTGAACGTATGCCCAGCAAAATGGTGGGAAGGACCTCCGTCCACCGGTCATTCTGGTGACAGCGAATCGCTGCTTTGAACTGACGGTGGAAACGCTCCACCATGCCGTTGGCTGCTGGATGGTACGCCGTCGTTCTAAGATGCCGGGTACCTGTTAACTCGTTCAAATGTCTGAACAATTGAGACTCGAATTGCCTCCCTTGATCGGTAGTGACCCGAAGAGGCGTCCCGAAGCGCGCAATCCACCCCTCATAAAACGCTCGAGCGATCGTGGCTGCCTCTTGGTCCCTGGTAGGAATTGCCTCCGGCCAACGCGTGAACCGATCCACACAGGTAAGGCAATAACGGTAGCCTTCGGACACCGACAGAACCACAATATCGATGTGAACATGTTCAAACCTTGCCGAAGGTGGTGCGAAAACTCCAAGGGGTGCAAAACCGTGTCTGCTAACTTTGGAACGCTGGCATTGCAGACAACCACGTGCCCATTTTCGGCAATCCGATGACACAGAGGGCCAAACGTACCGTTGCGTCACCAGTTTGACCGTAGCGTTAATTCCCGGATGTGCTAGGCGGTGCACTGCATTAAACGCAGTTTGACGGAACGGCTTCGTGACAAATGGCCTTGCTGTCCTGGTTGAGATATCGCAGAAAACTTCTGCGGTCGTCCCCGGTAGGGTTATTTTCCGCAACTGCAGGGCACTTCCTTCACACAAGTAGGTCTGAAGCTCCTTGTCCTCTTCCTGCGACCTCGCAAGCGCTTCGAAATCCAGTGCTGCCTCGATTTCTTCGATGCGTGACAACGCATCGGGAACGACATTATCCTTCCCTGATATATGGCGAATATCAGTACTAAATTGACCAATATAGTCAAGATATCGGAATTGTCTAGGCGAGCACTTGTCCATTTTCTGCCGGAAAGCAAATGTGAGCGGTTTGTGATCAGTAACTATGGTAAATGTTCTTCCTTCAACCATGTGGCGAAAGTGCTTGATCGACAGATATATAGCTAGGAGCTCTCTGTCATAGGCTCCATATTTTGTCTCCGACGTGGCCAGCTTCTTTGAAAAGGAAGCCAGAGGTTGCCAGTCACTGCCGATGCGTTGCTGAAGGACGGCGCCTACCGTAAAATCCGATGCATCGCAGGTAATCGCTAGCGGTGCGTTGACCTCGGGGTGGGCCAATAAAGCGGCCTGGGCTAGGCTCTCCTTACAGGCGTCGAACGCCGACGCCGCATCAGGTGACCATTTCACAGGTGCGCTACCCTTGATACCTCCTTGCAGTAGGTTGTTGAGGGGCGCCTGAATTAGCGCAGCTTTAGGTATAAAGCGTCTATAAAAGTTTAACATACCTAAGAACTGTCTGAGTTGTTTGGCCGTCTTCGGTTGTGGATATTTATGTATGGCCTCTACCTTGTCGGTCAAAGGCCGTGTGCCTTCCTCGGACACCATATACCCGAGAAATCTGACCTGCGTTGCGCCGAAGACGCATTTTGCGGGATTAATGACAGCCCCGTAGTGTTTGAGCCTCTGAAAAACCAACTCCAAATGCTGCAAATGTTCCTCTTCCGATGAAGACGCCACCAGAATATCATCAATGTACGCATAACAGAATTCCAGTCCTCGCAACACCTCGTCGATGAAACGCTGGAATGTCTGCGCTGCGTTGCGTAAACCGAACGACATGAAAGGAAATTCGTAAAGTCCAAATGGTGTTGTAATGGCGGTTTTTGAAATGTCCTCCGGAGCAACTGGAATCTGGTTGTATGCTCGGACCAGGTCTATTGTCGAGAACGTTGTCTTGCCGTGTAATGCCTGTGCGAAATCCTCAATATGCTTCACCGGATAACGATCCGGAATCGTACGCGCATTGACACCGCGATAGTCTCCGCAAGCTCTCCACTCGTCCTCTTCTTTGTTCTCCTTATCGGTCTTTTTCACCTTCTTCTTTTTCGGGACCATGTGCAAAGGAGACGACCAGCTACTCTCCGAAGGTCTTGCCGTTCCCAAACGCATCATGGTTTCGAACTCCCTTCTCGCAGCCTGGAGTCGGTCTGGTGCGAGTCGACGTGGCTTGTTGGATACCGGTGGACCCGGGGTAGTACGTATGTAATGCATCGTAGAATGTTTTGGTCCGGTAGATGTCCCTTCTGGTTTCGTTATCTCAGGAAACCGCTGCAACAAATTGTGGTAAACCGAGCCACCAAAAACTGTCTTGATGCACGGGACTGTTCGCATACTTCCAAATTCCAGCCGACCTCTAGTTGAGAAAGTCGTAACCCGGTCCAAAAGTCGTCGATTGCGCACATCCACCAATAGCTCGAAATGCGAGAGAAAGTCCACCCCGATAATGGGTTTCGATACGTCCGCGATGACAAACCGCCATGTAAAGTTCCGACGTAACCCGAGGTTCAGCGTTAATAAGACAGCCCCGTACGTTGCTATCGTGGTGCCATTCGCCGCGGAAAGCTCGTAGGACGACTTTTCGCACGGTCCTCGGATCATTTGACGAGGAATAACACATAGGTCGGCGCCTGTGTCGACCAAATATTGCGTCTTCGAATGGTAGTCTGTGACGAGTAAACGGCGTGATGACGGGCTGGGGTCGCTAGCCGTCATTACCGACCGCCCTGGTCGTTTCCCGCGTTGTATGTGCAAGGTGATATACACTTATGAGCATCACTATCGAACTTCCAGTGATACCAGCACATACCGCGTTTTCCATGGCGGCTCGTGGAGCGCGCTCTGGCACGCGCGCGGTCAGGTGATCTGGGGCGCGACTCTCTATCACGACGCGAAGAACGGGAATCGGATACGATTTCTTGCCGTATGGCTGAAATTTCTTCCCGTAGGGATACCGCTAGTTGGGCCATCTTCGTGTTTAATAGTGCCACGAAATCATTACCTGCCGACAATGACACTTCTGCCACAGGTGCACGAGGGGTTGAAGTCTCGGCGATCGCGTCCGCTAGCTCCGCCACCTTATCCAGGTCGGTGTCCCTCTGTGTTGCCAGAACTACCTGCATAGCCGTTGGTAGCCTACCCATCCACAGCGTCCGTAAAACCGTGTCGGGTATCGCGGTTCCAGCCAACTCGCGCAAGTGCCTTAAAAACTGCGACGGCTTCCGATCGCCGATTTCCTCATGCTCGAGCAGGCGTCGTGTCTTTTGCTCCTGCGATAAGCTCAACCGGCGAATCAACTCGGACTTCAACCGGCCGTATGGGTCGATGGGTGGCGGGTTCACTATGATGTCCCGAACCTCGGCAGCATAGCGAGGATGTAATGCACCCAAGACGTAGCCGAACTTGGTGCTGTCTGTCGTCACACCCGATGCCTCGAAGCTGCGCTCGACCATGCAGAACCACAACTCCGGATCAGCTGCACAAAATTCCGGAATGCGCACTGCCACACGATTCAACGCGGCCATTGTCGCGTCAACACTCATGTCTCAGTTATAATAATGTCTAAATCCTATTCCGAGATGCACTCACTACTAAACACAAAGTTCGGAAAGTTCACTGAACACACAATAGACTCAGTTCCGCGATCACGTCGGGGTCACCAATAATTGAGGTAGTATGTGGTAAATAAGGTTGACTCCGTTAAACCAAACACTCAATTTATTTCAATGCAGATTGCGAAGTTAAAACATAGTCTCGCGTGAGGTCATCAGTATGTCCACGCAGGCACAGCTCGACACCAACTGACACTCCTGGCGAAGCGTACCCTTAGCCAGGGGTGGAAGAAAATGAAGGACGGAAATAGAAAAAGAGAAAAACAGAAAACTGAAGAAATGCTGCGATGAAGGTAAAAGAGAAAGCGGGTCCGCTTGAGCTCGCGGAGACCTGGTCACCACATGTTCCCAACGAACGCCAGGCCCAAGCGAAACCCTCGAGAAACGAACTGTAGAAGAATAGACAGGAAGTTGTAAACAGTAAGAGAATTTAGAAAAGTGAAAGTTAGACACGTAGGGAAAGAAAGTACTGAGGAGAAAGAACGCGGTGGCAGAAACGCAACTGCCACATGATGAATCAGAAATTAAGAAAAGCAAAGATGTAGTAGAGGATAGCAAGCAGCATTTAATGATATTTGAAAGCAATTTATCAAAGAAATTACTCGAAGAATTTAAAAAAGCAGAACCTAGCAGCATATGGACGTATGATGATGAAAACAAAGGACTTTTTCAATACTGGTTGAAAATAAGAAAAGGATCTTGTGGTAGAGAAATTATTTAGTTTTTCGATTATTTGAATATTTTTTTTACTAATGTATTCAATCTTTATTTTGATTTGTATTCTGTTGATGATGTAGTTTTCTTCCAATATAGATAGTAGTGTTAAGGTGAAGCCTACGATAAAACATATAGCTAAACTGGTGAATCATAAAGTAATTACAGTACATCAGTCTAATAATGAAAATGTAATTGTTGGACACAATAAGCAAACTATTCCATATACAAATGATAGCATAATAGAAACAGAGTTAATAGTTAGCACACAAGATATTCCTATAGTCAAAAACATTGTATCTTTAGATAATAGCATAATTTTAGAAAATTATATAAATGAGCATATATCAGAAAATAATATTAGTAAAATGGACATTGCATTGCCAGATGATATTGCTGTAGTTCATGATAGTTTATTACATGAAATTAATCAAACAGGTTTGTTTGGAAATACTTACATTTAAATATTTTCATTCTCTTGAAGTATATAATACTGTTTATTGTTTATTTTCGCAGGAAATATTGTTGATGTTTGTTTTGAAGAAAATAATAATTATGTAAATAATAGTACCAGTTGTGAAGCTTTAGCAATAAATGAAAATAGTGTAAATAATATCACTTATCAAGTTTTACAAAATAATGACAATGTAAAGTGTGACAACGGTAGTGTAGATGGTATTTGTCAAGTTTTACAAGAGAATAATATTAGTCAGTATTCAAATAATAAATGTTAATCCACTACATTTTCAGATAAAAATAACTCTCCATTACAACAAAGTTTTTTTAATGCTTTCACTCTACCTACCGAATACTTATAAAAAAAAGCGTGTTAAGGTAGAAAAATCTGGGAAACAAAAACTACCTTCAGTTGGGACTTCCGATGAATGGTAGAAAGCCCAAATGGAAAAAGAACCAAAACGGAAATTGAAAGAAAAAAAGGCTGCACAAAAAAATTGTTGCAAGAAGGAAAGAAAAAGTTAGGCGAAGAAAAAAAGAAACTGCAACAAAAAATGGCTGAAATTCAAAAGAAAATTAAAAATGAAAAAATTTGATACATTATAATAATTATTTTCATTTTCAAAATTTTAAAAATATAAGAAACAATTTGATTATGTATTTTTATTCATCCCTTGAATATTATTATTTTTAATTTATTATTATTACAAGCCTTGTAGATAGGTATTTTAAGATTAAAGTTGGTTTAAAGATATTTTCTTAAAAAATTATTGCCTTGAAATAATTTGTCATATTTAAAAACACTAACCAACACTAATGAGTTTTTAAGGTTTTAGTACCTCGCAAAAATACTATTTTCATGATAATTTTGATTTGCGAATATTTTTTATGCTAAAAACTCAATTCAATCTTTGTTTCTTCTTAGAGTGGTACGTTTGTAACAACTTGAATGACTGTTTCAAAATGGGGACACTAAATCTGGAACACCGGGTCATGGTACGAAAGCGGTGTTTCATAACACGTACAGATCCTTACTTTAGTTTTTTAACCATATTATTTTTTACTCGTAATGAATACCAATTTTATGGCTCATTATGTAATCACAAAACATTTATCTATCAAATGGTGTACAAGGTTTCCAAGTTAATACGTTTAATTATTTAAATTACATGATAATTGAATATCCCTGCCGAAAAGCGTTCCATAATCGGTACGTTTACCTTATACCTAATGTTTAATGACGAAGAATTTCTAGGAGAATCGTACCATTTTTGACAGATCCATGAGACGATATTACGATATCTCTGTCATGCGTGGACCGATTTTATTGAAATTGGTCTTGTTTGAAAGCCGATATACGGTTTACACAAGAAAAATTGCTTGAAATTTACAAAATTTTGCAGGCGTGATGAGATAATTAATGAAATAAGTTTCAGGTTAGGTTGGATTAGCCCGGCGACGAGTAAAGGTATACGGTAGCGACAGTTCGACATATACAGGGTGTCTTTCATGTACTTGGCGTCAAGACGCTACCGCGTCTCTAGATCCTTCATGTCAATTCTCTTGTGCAAATTAACTTATGCGATTCTATTATAACGGTCTTGTTTACTTTCTTGTTGTATCTTATACGCTTGGTCGTGTGTTGTAGGTGTCGCCCTTCCAAGTGAACGGCAGATTCAATATTAAAGAAACGCGCTTACGCGTTTTCTTTACACAAATTTGTTTTTTTATAGTATGAATAAATGACACCTGAAAAGGACCCCTTTCGTTTGCTCTTTAAATAGTGCAAGCGCCGACCTCGCGAGA
Organism: Andrena flavipes; assembly: GCA_963971345.1. Lineage (NCBI taxonomy): Eukaryota > Metazoa > Arthropoda > Insecta > Hymenoptera > Andrenidae > Andrena > Andrena flavipes. The sequence goes on along the minus strand of OZ020479.1, from coordinate 39,280,163 downwards.
GAAAGTATAGACACCCGAAAAATAGGAAAATCTCATATGAGAGACGATCCGCCCGTGTCAGTAGGAAAATTGAATCATTTCTCGAAGAAGAGACCTCAGGACTCGGGACGGGACCCCAGACATAAAAAAATTTAGGCTCGTTGCACTCACGCTTGTTCGACTCGATGTGGGGTCTTTAACCGTCCCATTAAAAGAATGGCACACCGACATAGCGCGAACCACTGTAGTGGTGCATCCCTATACCTTACACTACTGTGACTTGCTATCGCCCTTTCCTCTTGAAAGTGTGAAATAGTTAAAAGGGGCAAGACAGGTAGCTAAAAAACAAAGTCGCATCAAGTTCGATATAATATGTACTCTACGAATGCTTCAAATACTTCCAAAAAATTATTTGAACTGATTGGAATATTCATTATATTCTGTTGTGTGACAAATTGAATAATTTTGTTAATTTCTGTATCATGTTTTAATAAATATATATGAATATGTTTGAATTTATATTAAGTGTTGTTCACTTGGTTTATTACACACGCCTCACATGGCATGTTTATACTTTCAAGAGTAAAAAAGCGCCTTTTCACGTTCGTATTTATTGTTTCATTTTATTATTTCCGCAAAATGAACTAAGCATAGCTTCGAATGTTTCATAATCAAAGTAAGAGGACAATGTAAAATATCTCAGAAACAATAAGTTTTAGGATTAATGCACTTTAGTACTTTCATACTCAAAATTCGCTATTCTATTGAATTTGACAGTCCATTTGAAAAAATAAAATTGACCACCACATCCGATCTATCCCTGTAAAGAAACTAGTAGTTTGACCGTGTTTTGTGTTTCTTACAGCCAGACAACTTTTACAAATAATATTTTCGCTTATTACTTGAAATAATAGATATTTGAGGTGAACCAAGTTAGTGAGACACTCTGTATAACACAACTTTACTAGCAGCTTTACCTGTGTCAATGCTAGAAACACATTATGTTTCCCGCATCCGCCGCTCGAAAATCGGAGAGGGCGCTCGAAAACCAGTGGTTATTTCAGAATATCGGTACTTCAGACCAATGACACTGAAGACAACAGAGTGAAAGGTCTTTTTTCTTGACTTGGTGGAAATCCCCACGGATACCCCTAACCCGTTATGTGGAACTCGAACCCACTAAAACCACCAAGGTGACTTCCTGGCGCGGAGAGCGCACACCCGAGGGGGGACTTGTGTGAGATCAAACTAGCGGATTATATTCGCTTGCCCCTCCCCCCCCCCCTCCGGGTGCATGTAAGCTAACCACGCCCACCATCTTCCCCCACATTCGAGAGTGTTCCTCCGATGCCGTATGGTAAAGCATCGGCCGTGACTACATTTTTTTTTTCGTCAAAGTGACATAGGATCGGCGAAGATGTAATCATTTCTTTTAGTTTATTGAATGCCTCTGCATGGTTTTCATTCCAAGTCCATTTTTCGTTTTTATCTAACAATCTATGTAGAGGTTCGTCTATTTCAGCTCGGCCTGCGATGTATTTGCTGTAAAAATTTATGCTCCCCAAAAAAGCTTGAAGCTCCTTAACATTATTTGGAGTCAGCATATCTTTTATTGCCTTTACATTCTTTTTTAGTGGTTTTATGCCTTGTTCTGAAATCTGATAGTCAAAAAATTCCATAGTCTACTCCTATTATACACTTTTCTTCATTTATATGTAGGTTTGCGTTCTTCAAACGCTGTAGTAGGTCTTTTAGTCTGGCAACATGTTCTTCTTTTGTTTTCCCTTGTACTTTAATATTATCCAGGTAGATTAATATTCCCGGAATGCCTTGCAAGCGTGTTACTAGGAACTTTTGAAATATCCTTGATGCTATGTTTAATCTGTCGAGGAGAACATTCACTTCGAATAATCCCTTTGGGGTGCTGATAGTTAGTATTTCTGCCGTTTGTTTATCTACTCGTAACTGCTTGTAAGCATTCTTTAGGTCTAATTGAGAAAAAATTTTCCCCCCATTTAGCGATGCCATTGCTTCTGCTACTGTTGGCAACTGATATTCCGAGTCCTTTACAAATGGATTCACCGTTATTTTATAGTCTCCAACTACTCTGATTTTCCCATTTGCTTTTTTTACAAAGATTACTGGTGTAGCCCAATTTGATTGGTCTACGGGACTAATCATCCCGTCTCTTTCCATCTCGCTTAATGCCTCGTTTACTGCTTCGGCCATTGCGTATGGTACTCTGCTTGATTTGAAGAATTTTGGTGAAGACCCTGCCTTCAATTCTATGTGTATGGGAGTACCTTTGTGTCCTGACAGTTCCTTCTTCAATAACCCTGGAAATTCTTTTAACATTGAATTATAATCTGGTTTTGTATTTTCTACTTTTTTTATTCCAGATACCTGGATTCCGAAGGGTTTGAACTAATTTGATGAAAATAGATTTGGTCCCTCATCTTCTGCCGTGAGCACTACTGGTAATTCTTTTATTATTCCCTTATATTGAACGTTAACCATGGCAATGCCTATTGTTTTTATGGGTCTGTTTCTCCATGCTCTCAATTTTGAGTATCTTTTTGTCCAATTTGTTTCTCTATCTTTCCAGATTTTTCTATAAGTTGACTCGTTGATTAATGACTTTTCGGCACCATTATCAACTTCCATATCTACCTCAATTGAGTTTAATTTAATTTTAGTGTTAAATTCTGATGTTCCGGCGTAACTAATGCTTTTGTATTTCGCCGAAAAAATTGTGGTTTCATCCAAATCTTTGTTTTTTTCTTCTTTTTTTTTGACTTTTAGTGCATTCTTCTTTGAAAAACACGCTGATTCAAAGTACCCCTCCTTTTCACATGAGTTGCATTTTTTATTTTTATAGTAACAGTTCTTTGGGTCGTGGTTTGTTTTTCCACATCTAAAACATGCCATTCCTCTCTTTCCATTATCGGTATTCCTTTTCCAATTTTTTTTCCATTTTGTGAACAAGATTATTTCCGGGTTTTTTAGGATCTTCTGTAATTTTTCAGTTCCCTCGCTGCTGCTTCCTATTTCCAGGGCTTTTTGTAGGGTCAATCCTGTTTTATTCGTTGCCAACACGCATTCTTCATGTCTTCGGCATATGTACCTTTGCAATTCTGCATTAGCTATCCCTGCAACAAATCGATCTCTGATCGTTACGCTCTGTGGCAGTGCGTTAGTAGCTCTTCCAAATTTGCAGTCTCTCGCGAGTGTCTGAATTTCCCTTTCAAAATCCTTGAGGCTTTCTCCGGAACGTTAGTCTCTTTTCTGAAATCGGACACGGGCTAGCAATTCGTTCACTGGTTTACAACAATAGATTTTGCATTTTTCAATAATGCTATCGTACGTTACCACTGTTAATTCTTCCGGGACCATAAGATTTTTTATGATTTCGTACGTCTTTGGGCCTACCGCAATTAAGAGAGTACATTCCGCATCGATTTATGTATGCTTCCCCTTTACGTTGGAAGAGTCGAATTCTGGTAACGTACCAATTAGTCGCGCCATATTAAATTTGTAACTAACCTCCACACTTTCTACGTGTTTCTCTAATTGTAATTTTTGTTTTTTTGCAAATACTTCCTTCGTTCCCTTGTAGGCTAGCTCCAAGTCGTGATGAGTCTTCCTTCGATGTTGACTCTGTAGCTTCTTGTATCAATTTCGACATACAATTTTCCTAAACACGTGCTCTGGGCCTCTTGTTATTTTCCTTTCCGTTAATTGGAATTAATTTTTCACTTTCTATTATGCCGCGTCGTTTTACAATACATAATCTTTATTCGGAGAAACATTCCGGATCAAGAAGCCGATTACTCAGGCCAGTGACGCAAAACGATAACAACGCGCGCATCGCGCGTGACAGATATCAGTAGATCCTAGGTCGATCGGTCGGTAATAGATCATTCGTCGATACATGACACAACACTTAATGATTTTAATTAAAAAACTCTTTCCCGTTCTACCTTCTCCGCTAACAAACAATCGTAGTATCGAATTATCTAATCTTACAGTATCAATGACTGGAATACTCTTTCTTGGTTAGCATTTAATTTTGCTATCATTTCAGGCACATAAATTTTTTCCAAGATCCCTAAAATCTTGCATTGCTTCACCAGCTTCTACGTTTTGAGTGCCTATCGGATCGTCAGGGTCATCCTGAGATACGTTTTTTTTTTTGTAATTCTTCATCTAATTGCCGAACTAACTCTTGTGCAGTTTCAAACGTTTTTTTCAATTCTTCTAGTTTTTCGTGATATTGTAATGCTTTCGTAAGATGTAGTTTTACATTATGAAATGCTTTCATATAAGTATCACAACTATTTTTAAGATCCTTTAATTCCCGCCATGGTTTAAATATAAGCAATAAAGAAAAGAAATAATCTTCTGGTCGATTATTAACATTATGTCTATAATGATTAATAAGACATCCACATTGTCGCCATTTAATATAATGACTATTATCTAATTTATAATATTCAATATTATTATTTTTCGGTTTGATTGTCGTGATATCATACGATTGTGCGAATTCATAAAGAGACACAGATTCTAATTGTCCAGATCTATTTGGATAATAATTATCTATTAAAGATTGTCAAAATATATCTGTAGATTCACCATCAAAAGCTTCAATTTCTTTACGACTTTTTAATTTCCTCTGTTGTATAGAATTAACATCTAACCATTTAATAGTTGTATTTTGATCAGTTCAATATAAAGGCATACCTAACAATGTATCAGCAGCCGCAAGACCTCCACATTTTCTATTGCTTATGGATCGTAAAGCAAAATTCCAAAGAATACTTGCCAATGACTTAATATTATTATTTACACTATTTGCAAAATCACAATCTGATCTACGCATCTCTCACGGATCTGACACTGGCGATTGGTTGTAGCACTTTCCCTGCCGGTTTATTACCACCCATTGTGTCACGAATATATTGACCTAAAGGCTTCTCCAAATCAACGCGAATATTGCCGCGCGGAGCGTATCCGCCGCGGATCAGAGTTTTTTAATACGTGTCGGCTTATAGGTGCCTTATCTGATCCGTGGCGCGAATACTCGCGTTGGTTTGGGGGAGTCTTAAATCATCCCATAACCATTCACTAAGACTTAACATTAGAAATCATGTCGCAGGTCCGTAATGTTATGCCATACAAGATAAATCACTTCTTGGTCTACGCCAATATTGTTCCGTATTTCGAAGGGAAGAAAACATTTAATTTAAGTTGGACTCCAACGCTTCTTTCGACATAGCTTCTAAATACTCCGCAACTGTGTAACGAATTCGTGTATCAGTTATATTCATTTTATGATAAATTCCACAACGCAACTGACGAATATTCGCATTATTTAATAAATAAAACAAATATTGTTGATTTAATCTAAATTGTGGACGCTTAGATGTCAAGCGACATTTAAGAAATCCGTGCTCTTGAAGTTTGATCAGTCTACTTTCATCACATTGTCCATTAGGACCAAATGGAAATAAATCTGGAAAACACATCAAATCTAAACTCTTTTCACGATTATCTAAAGGTATGTCCTGAATTTTTAAGGGGGTAGACACGGGTTATGCAGCGCGCTGTATACCGACACAATCTGGCCTGAAACAGGGGGTTGGGATTTTTCATCATTCGTCCTTATATGAGCAGATTTTGGGCTGGGCGAGGTCTCATTCGAAAGATGAAGGTTCAGTGCAGCGCGCTCTTCTCATGGTTCAACGAGATTGTGTTGACATCTAATAATATGAGTGTCCAAAGTACAGCAAAAGTCGACAAAATACACCCGCAGAATCCAAGTATTTTTAGGTCACTAAAAGAGCTTTGTGACTGAAACGGTGAGAAGAGCGCGCTGCATTGAACCTTCCTCTTTCGAATGAGTCCTAACCCAGCCCCAAATTTGCTCATATAAGGACGAATAATGAAAAATCGTGACTTCAGTCCCAAATACGAGTTCCGCCATATTGGCGATAATACAGAGCAAGTCACGTGACAAATTTAGTTCAGCTAGTGGATGCGAGATGGCGCCTATTCGGGAGGACTGCCAACGTGGAATCATAGCAAAACTGAAGCGTTAGCTGGATACATGTGCCACAGTAAAAGCGTGCTGCAGTCAATGTATGAATTTTCGGACGATTGTAGGTTAGGTTATATGCATTTTAGGCATATAACTACTGGGAACTGTGTACATTTACTAAATTAACGCTTTTATTGTAACACATACATCACTTGAAATCGCTGTCGAATTTATGTTATAATTATATGGCCACATTATTTAAAATAAAAAAAGAGATTGGAACTTTTTACTAATACTGGAAATATTGATTTACTGATATCATATTTTCAGAATGTGGAAGTTACAGCAATTATTTGCAATTATTGCACTTATTATTATTCTTCCGACTATTGTATATAACATATGACAAGGAAAAGTCTCCAAATTGGTCAGCAGTTGACTCCCTGATTTTTTTTTTGTAATTCTTTATGGTCCTATGCAGAGATGGGCATTATTTAAATAAAATAATATACTTCCGAATGGCCTCAGTGGCCGATCGACACGATGTTTGAGAGATTGTGTGTGAAACCCTAAATCTAAAATTCTATTTAGCTTCGGGTATTTATTAGTTTGCTTTGTTTATTCGAAGGACTTTCATCTTGGGCTTCGAATAATTTTGCATCTTTAATTATATCTTTATCCTAAGGTCGTATTCAGATATATTGGTCGATCGATTCGTTTTCGCGAACAGCGATCGAGGAGAAATCAGCCACCACCATCTGACGATCGTGGATTTGTCAGTTGGAGTTACGTGGCCACCCAAGGGTATGGTGGGGTAACGGGAATGCTGCTCGGCTCCGTCTGAACGTAGCCGTGAGGCTGTTATTAATTCTTATTGTTAGCGTAGCAGTTGTGTGCATTACGAAGCTATGCGTAGACCAATACGAAATGAAGCTATCGAGAAAGAATCAATGTTCTGACCAATAAAGCTCCTGAATTTTTTCGGAGCTAAGGCACACCTATTCTGATGTGTGTATTTCCACGATGACAGCTCGATTTGGCCTATACACACCAGAAGCTTGGCGCTATCCTCACCACTTCTCGCTCACTCTTATTCTGCGAAGGCGAGAGTGAGATGGAACGAGAGCGAGTCAGAAAACATTGCGAAAAGGAGCACCGAGGCAGGCAAGCGGTATCAATGGTGTGAGAATACGCGTTACAAAACTCAACGGCCAATATATCTGAATGTAAAGTCTCGTTAGCCGCTCGCTGGTCCAGACCGGCGTTGAGCTCGTATCATGAACGGAGCGTTAATTCCGAGGCTGAGTTTCTCGCTTCTTTCTGGCCGAAGGGAGGAGCGGGATGGAACACTTTGCGTGCGCGGCGGGCGATTTTGCGAAGCGGTTCCCGTGCTTATCGTAAGCGCTGACGACTATCGCGCACGCCCGTCGCGCACACAAAGGACGGAGTGTCAGGCGTCCGAAAGACAGAGCGAGACAAAATTTCAACGCGTCGTCTATCTCGTACTGGCCTTGCTCGCTTTCAGTGCCTTCGCTCGTTCTCTTTCCATCTTGCTCTCGCCTTCGCCAGACAAGAGTGAGACAGAAGTGGTGGGGATAGCGAAAAGTCCGTATTGTGTACACCAAACCGAGCTCGAACGATCTTAGATCAGCGCTGTCCAGCGTAGGGGCCCCTCATGCGCCTGCTTCCCCTTCCAATCTTTATCTCTCACAGCGTGCCTTCGGTTGTCAAGGAGACCCCGCGACGCTACGAAGGCTGCCACGACGGACTAGCCGGGCAAGCGTCTTCGCGGTTAGCGTCGCGCGGTGTCCCTGGCAACGCGAATGAGAGTGGGAGAACCCCAACCTCTCGCGGGAGCGACCTTGAAGAGCGCTGGTCTTAGATGCTCGAATAACCGACGAGAACCTTTGTGGCCTGAGCCATACGAGATCGCTATTGCTCGGCGATGTGTCATCGATTATATAGAAACAGAATTTTGGTAATGGTATAGATAGAGGGCAACCTCACGGATTTTGACGCCCTTGAAATATGTTGTCAAGGACGTCATTCTGAACAACTTTTTCCTCTAAACTTTTTGGCGGTCGACCTTGGTTTCCGAGATATTTGCGAAAAACTTCTATTCATTTATTCCGACGCAACGGACACGGCGATCAACTTGAGGTGGTTGGTCATCTGGGGGGTGTGTATATCCCCATCTCTAGGCACCTCGGGGCGCGAGGCGCCCCAAGGTGGATAGCGCGTGGAAGTGTGATTGAAAAAAAGAAAATAATTTTTTTCAAAAAGAATGTAATTTTTTACAATCACATTACTACGTGCTCTCCAATATGTATCTAGAGGTGTCTAGAGACGGAGATAAACACATCCCCCAGATGACCAATCACCTCAAGTTGATCGCTGTGTCCGTTGCGTCGGAATAAATCAACCGAAAGGTCGACATTGTATTCTACCTATACCTACGTGTTCGTAGCAGCACAGCGTTCGGCGATGTTCTGTGCGAATATCTCGGAAACTACTGCCGTGCGACGGTAACATATATAGGAAAAAGTTGTTCAGAATCTTGATCTTGATAACATATCCAAAAATCATTGAAATCGGTGAGGGTGTAAAATTTCTAAATAATTACCAAAGATTTTTGCAATTATTTCGGAAACTAAGGTCGACCGCCAAAAAGTTTAGAGGAAAAAGTTGGTCAGAATGACGTCCTTGACAATATATTTCAAGGACGTCAAAATCCGTAAGGTTGCCCTCTATCTATACCATTACCCAGAATTTTTTTTCATCGTATCAATATGAAAGTGACACAAATAGATTCCTGGCATTCTCCTGATTAAATTGACGAGCTTCCAATTCTGCAAACAAATTTTCACATAATTTTCTTAATTATGATCCGAATAATATCATTTTTGGGGCCAATTTGATCGAGGAAACATGACGAATCGATTCACGTCACTTCCATAAAAATCTGATTAGAAATGCAGAACTGAAGATTTATCACTGCTTAGTGCGTAACATTGTATGGCCCCGCTGGATTCGAGCGTCGAAACCCACGAAACTCAGCGAAGGAAAGTCAGCCTTCTATAGAACTCAAATCGGGAAAGACTTTGTTGAGAAACTTTACACATGTATATTCACGTCGGCTGTATTACGGTATGACCCAACCAACGGAATGAATTGAAATTTTGAGGGATTGGGCGGGAGAGGGAGAGAACCTCTAATATAACATTTCAGCTGCGGGTATTTTTTACTTTCTGAGATATTAATAAAAAACTTTCGCAAAATACATTGAAATTTACTTGTACAGACGTTACTAACACATCCATCATCTCGTCGTCGTCGATTGTTTCGCAGTCGACGATACAATGTATAGGGATACGGTAACAGAAACTGGATGCAAGCCAAGTGTGTAAATAAATGTTTGTTAATCAAAACGTGTCGATCATTTCCAACATCTGTCAGATTTACTTTTCAATTAGGTTTTGCGTACGAACTCATACATTATTGCTGTTGACTTATTCCGACACATCGCATTCGACTTTTCAATTTCTTTCGGGTATTAGTATTAGTTTGGTTTAGATAGAGGGGGGGGGGGCCGCTTGCGGGCGCCTAAAGCATGGTACCAAACCGATGTGACTTTGGAAATACCCTAGCATTACTATACTATAGTATTGGGAATAAAAACTGATGCAGTTACAAGCATCGCGCGATGAGATCAATATTGTACATTGTATCGTCAACTGTGAAACGAAGAAGATGGTTGTGTTAGTAACGTCTGTATAGGTAGATTTCATTGTATTATGCCGAAAGTTTTTTAATAATATCTCAGAAACTAACAAATACCCGCAGCTGAAATTTTATGTTAGAGGTTCTCTCCCCCTCCCGCCCAACCTCTCAAAATTTCAGTTCATTCCGTTGGTTGGGTCATACCGTAGTACATCCTTCACGTCAAATAAATACTTAAATTGTAAAATTTTGACGACAAACTATTGTGGAATTTCGCCAGTTCTTACATATGCATCACTTGGTTAGGAATTCCTGATCCCAGAGTTTCATGCATTTACCTATTGAAATGTTGCTTCAAGTCATCGGGAAATTGCATTGCTTCTTCTCGTACATACATATATCTGTTCGCGAGTAGGTGTCATGAGTGACGCGACTTTGGTTTCCTAAATAAATGCACATTTATTAGGACCCTCGGTCGACGGCGACTTGAGTCATCCAGTACTGAATATGAAAATGTTCATATTTCTCATTACACCTTGATAAGAGTGTCACCACCGACACACACACACACTACGTTCACTAAAAATAGACCGAATTGCTCCATGTTTGGCATCATTTTCATCAGTAATGCAGTGCTCTGGTGAAGAACATCGTAATACGGAGCTAATATTCTAGGCTCTAGAATCTACGGTATTGTCAATTTACAGTTGAAACGCACGCCGCTTCACACTATCGTTTCTTAGCATTTATACGGGGTGATTCTCTAGCAAGAGTCGTCGAACGCGATGCTCGCCAATAATCATGTGTCTCGCTGAGTTTCGTGGGCTATGACGCTCGAAACCAACGGGACTATACAATGTTGCACGCTAAGCAGTGACGAATCTGAAGTTCTGCAATCTCTAATCAGATCTTTGCAAAAGAGGCGTCAATCGATTCCTTACAATTTTATATATGATGTTTGTTCATAACTGCTTTCTGCATAAAATGTGTAAGTGTATTTCATGTTCTGTTTCGAAGTTTTGCTAGTAAAAAAATCTCTAACCTAACAAACTTCATTTTCTGGGGACATCCTCTCATCTATTTTCCCTTTTCACTTATAATTCCTCACTGCTAACGTAGAATACTGTAGCATAAGCACATTTCAAGTAATTAAAATGTACAATGATGTTTCTACGTTTGCAGTACCAGCTGACTTTCCGTTTAAATTTTTATAAGTACAACGCAACAGCTGAGAATTTCTTTCCTTATTCAGAATAGAATACGGAAATAGCAAACAGCTCCCTCTCGCGTTTACCGGGCAATCGTCGATCTATCGGTATTACCATTTCTGTGCAGAAAAAACCTGCTGTAATACCGACCTGCCGAATCGGCCAGGTCACGTGACGTGTCTACCCCCTTAACATTTGATATAAAGCAGTCGCAGTCTGATTTTCTTTTTTTTCATGTAGAGGATATATAGTATATTGCTCATAATAGCTATCATCTTTATCTTTTTGAGTTAGCATTGCCTTGTGCTGATCGTCCAGTGCAAGTTCTACATGATCTTTTATCTCTTTCACATGTAATCCTAAATTATTTAATGGTTCACAGTCGTCACATGTATCATTTCCTGATTTTTGCATTTCAAATTCTACATTATCCAAATTCCCCAAAAACAATTTATCATGAATATCGAGCAGTACAATTTCAGACTAGAAAGAGTTATTGTTTTTCTACCATATTAAAGCTTTAAATACTTTTTTGATGTTCACTAAATCTTCCCCGATAATTTTTTTTTTTAGTTGGAACATGGAACAAAAATGTGGAACATTTTGAACTAAAATAAATTCAAGATTTAAATTTATTGGATCAGTGGTAGAACATAACTTATTGTGAGTCTGCTATAAAGGAAATTGTTAGAGGTAATTGTTAGAAACACTATTGGCCACCGTGCTGGTTTGAGTAACAATATATATTAGGATTGTTTGGAATAATTGATACAATGAAAATTGACGCAGCTTAATCTGTACAAGGTACTTGGACGGAAGTAAGTGAGATCTATATACATCCGTCGTGCTCTGTTCTCTATGCCGACGGAGAGTCCCAGAGGAGCACGTGACTTGGCGCCAAATATTTAAAGTCTTTCAACAGAAATGGTAAATGAAATGTTCTACCTTTTACTTTTTGTCCTGTAGGTGATCCTTTGTCTTGTAGGTGTTTTTTTTTTTTTTTTAACAACTGTTCCTATTTTAACAATACAGTATTGTCTCCGTATTTGCTCACTGGTTGGGACCGGCGGTGAGCATATATTCCGTGCAGAGTCGTAATTCCGAGTGTTCGTTTCTCGCTTCTTTCTGGCTGAAGGGGGGAGCGAGATGGAACGCTTTGCGTGCGCGACCGGCGTGCGCGATGGTCGCGCGCATGCGTCGAGCAGTCATAGCGCTCGTGCCCGTTGCGCACGCAATGCGTTCTATCTCGCTCTGGCCTTCGCCGGACAAGAATGAGACAAAAGTGGTGGGGATAGCGACAAGCTTGTATCCCGTGCATAAACTCGAGCAAATACGGAGACAATACTGTAGTTTGAAAAGCTTCAGCTGATAAGAGATGATATTACCTGAGGCACATCATTTACCGAGAGATTATTTAGAATACAATAAGCAGGCATCAAGACACTACGAAATTTTCTATCACAATACTTACATATATATTGCGGATCAATTTTTTTGTTACGAGCCGGGGTTGCGGCAACGCGAGAGGCCGGCGAGAAGGATATTTCCCAGGGAATATGGTTTATGAATTTGTTAGTTAGGTGCGCGGACGAACCTGATGCGGAATCAGGGAGCCGCTAGGATTATTGACGGTGAGGACGAACCTGATGCGAAATCAGGGAGCCTCTAGGAATGGAGTCAAGCGCGGACGAACCTGATTTGAAATCAGGGAGCCGCAGGAGGGTGAAACGTCGTGAACGAACCCGATGCAAAATCGGGGAGTCACTAGGATAAAGTTCACAGACGAACCTGATGCGAAACCAGGGAGCTGCTAGGAGGTCGGATTATTTACAGACGAACCTGGCGCGAAACCAGGGAGCTGTTCGGAAGTTGGTAGAATTACAGACGAACCTGATGCGAAATCAGGGAGCTGTAGGGTACGGACGAACCTGATGCGAAATCAGGGAGCTGTAGGGTACGGACGAACCTGATGCAAAATCAGGGAGCCGTAGGAGGGTGAGGTTACGTGGACGAACCCGATGCTAAATCGGGGAGCCACTGGGTTGGAGAAGATGGTTTGTTGTGGTAAAGGGTTTGCGAACGAACCTGATACGAAATCAGGGAGTCGCGGGAAATGTTAGTAATGCCTCGTAACTCTTAATTTATATTTGATACAACTCGAGCGGTAAAGTTATATCAGTGGGTGAGTGTTACTAATATTATAAGGATCGCTGGGTAAAAGATGGGTTTAACGAAATTGACTCGATTTACACGTGAACACCATTCGTATATTGAATAGTCAATTATAATACAAATGTAAGTGTCGCGATTAATAATTAAATAATGTGTACAAGTTACCACTAGTTGCACGGTGTTGACGCACTGGCGATTCGGGGCGTAAGAGTGGCTATTACAATATGCCAAATAGAATATAAACCGAACTCGCGGATTCTATGAAGTTAACTGTGATTCTGACGAGGACTTTAGCCCGATCTTACTGAATTTAACCAACTCTGTACGAGCGTGACACGACGTGACTCTACGCGTGACTCTATAGCTTTGAACCGCAGAGGGTAGAAACCAAAGGGTTTATATACTCCCAAAAATGAGTGGGGGTTCATTAGGAATTTTCCATATAAGGAAATCCTTCGGGGTCGTCGTCGTGTCATTCCCGTTCCCGTGGTCGTTATCCAGATGGTCGAGATCATGACCCCCTATGTGAAGTGTTTGATAAACGAAAGGATTTTAGGGCGTTTTCCCTTCGCAGACGCGAGCTCGAAAAATGGTTGAAAGCGGCGTATGGGAAATTCTACATACGTAACATTTTGTTGCTCCACATACATCATTAAATCTTTCCAAATTCGATTATCTTTCTGTATTTTTTGTCCACTAATTATAGAAAGACTTCTTTTATAACAAAGTCTGTCACACGATATACAACTATACCGCGGGGTATAAATGCATTATGATATTTTGAAATAATATCATCATCACTTAAAATTATTTCAGTTTGCTGATGCTCATACATATCTGCTTTTTCTTGCGCTAAAGTTACAGTTTCATTTAATATATTCAGAGCAGCAGAATACAATGCTTTGTCCAGATATAACATTTTTTTATAAAAACCTTTAAGTTGATGTATAAAACATCTAATACTTTTTACTTTGGGGAAATGAGGCGATAGTAACTGCATTGGAACAGACATTGCTTTACAAAGATTTAAATTAACGTAACATCCATGCGTATGGCCTAATTTATCATTATTTAAAGTTTTCACAGTACACTCGTGAATGTTTTGCATAAGTTTGGTTAAGTTCTTCAAAGTACACATATTTACACCTTCTAGAAATTTATGATATCGGTCAATTAGAAGCGGATCATTAATTTTACATAAAGAACTGCAAGACCACGATCTTTTTGTTCGTGCTTCAATCAAAGGTAATACATTTTCAGTCTGCCCTTTCATATTTATTATTAATGGCTCCGTTATAGTGACTTCAGATGAATTTGTATTGTAATATGCAGAATCAACAAAATAATTATCAGACGAAGCTGTATGTTTAGATCTGCTTCAGAGCACGCGTAATATGTCATATATCCATCAAAAAGAATCAAAATGATATACACAAATTGCGCCAATTATCACAATGGATACATATTTATACAAAGAAAACAATGTATTAAATAATATTAAGCAGATATATTTTTATACAAATAAATATTTAATACGAATAAATATTTTATTCAAAATACTTGGCGCTGCTCTCCGAATTGGTGTTGTTACTCTGAATAAATATGTATAAATTGCATTAAAATCTTTTTCTTTCTTGTCTCAGTGGTGTCTTGTCTTGTTTTATTTTATTTATTAACCAAGACAATTAACCTTTTTTTGGTTTCGCAGCGCCAAGTATTTTGAATAAAATATTTATTCGTATTAAATATTTATTTAATATAAAAATATATCTGCTTAATATTATTTAATACATTTTTTTCTTTGTATAAATATCCATTGTGATAATTGGCGCAATTTGTGTATATCATTAGTTTTGTAAAGCTATTAATTTAATACAATGTTTTTAAATGGGATTCTTTTTGATGGGTATACTTGACGCTCTTTTTGTACCTTTTTTTAAAAAAGGTAATTTCTGGGGAATTCACACATTTTGTAGTGTTTATGTATTTACGGAAATCGTGAAGCGACTAGCGACCCGAACGCAGCGGCTTTTTGTCTTTATCACGAGTGGCTGATTTCAAGTCGTTTGAATTTATGGTTATGGGTTATATATTTATTATTAGTATTAATACTTTTTTCACCCCCTCGGGGTTATTTTTTTTAACAATATATTATATTGTCATCCAAACTATGCACGCCTGCAAAGCTACAAGACAATTGAATAAGGTGGAATTGGTTTAAATTTGAGTTTTTAGATATGAACTAAACATGCAAGAAGCAAACATAATCGCATTTCTTTCTTTTCTCTATAAGCTTTACATAAGAACTCTAAATTGCTGGTATAAAAATATCTGGAAATTTAAATGCAATGCAGTTTGTTACAATATATATTATTTTGTACATGCATGATACAAATTTCCAGAAACTTATGCGAAAGAACATGCTTCTCTGTCGAACCTTCTCCGAACAACTTCCAAGTCTGCGACTCTACATACGAAATCGATTAAAAAAAAATTGGCGACAAACCTTGTTAATTAAGACAATAATTCAGTCTCCTATTTAGTGTAAAAACTCATTACATTTCAAATTCGGACAACTTACATTATTTGACACTTAGCACTTGGTAGGTTATTTATAATATCTCTGTTTGGCTGTCAGGTTACAACTTGTTACGCGATTGGCCGAAACCCACATCCAACGAGCGACGTGCCTGAGAGACATTTCCTCATCCTTTCATACTCCCCTCTTGCCTAGAAGTGTAGGACGGTGACGATGACGATGCTGAATCTTAAGAACATAAAATTCAGCAAATTGCAACTTTACACCGAAATATCTCAGCTCATAAGGCCCGTAGGAACAAAACGAAGACACTTTTCTTATGTAAATCAAACCTAAGCTATCCATTACCCCAATCAAAAGCCGTTATTAAGATTCGGAAATCTCAGGATCCCTGATAGCGAGTCGTGGCGTAATAGAGCCACTCTGTGTCTCGCGCTGCGCATATATGTATATACAGGATGTCCCAAAAATGTTATTATTATTATTATTATTATTATTATTATTATTATTATTATTATTATTATTATTATTATCATTATCATCATTATCATCATTATCATCATTATCATCATTATCATCATTATCATCATTATCATCATTATCATCATTATCATCATTATCATCATTATCATCATTATCATCATTATCATCATTATCATCATTATCATCATTATCATCATTATCATCATTATCATCATTATCATCATTATCATCATTATCATCATTATCATCATTATCATCATTATCATTATTATTATTATTATTATTATTATTATTATTATCAACGGGAAAACCCTTTAGGATACAAAAATGATGAACAGATATGCATATTACATTACAAAGAATAAAGTACAATAAACAAAGATAATATAAAATAAGATAAAGAAAAATAAACTAAAACAAAAACAAAAACAAATAACTAGACAAGCTATCGGCACTCGACGACATATTTATGCAGCAACAACGGACATATATCGTGACACGTTAAGTTCGGACTTGAGTGACTAATAATCTCCGGAACGAATCAAACGCGATCGAGAACAGGTCAGTGTCTGCTAAATGACGGTTTACCTCATCCATAGCACGGTTTAACGGATCCACCGTGCAATGTCTGTAGTCCGGAACTCTCGATTCGAAAAAGGCCCTTTGTCGCAGTGAACGTTGCAGGGCATGAAAACGTATCAGGGATACTAACTCCTAACAGTTAGTCTGGCCGCGAATTAATTTATAAAAGAATAAGAGATTGGAACAAACTCGGCGGTCGCCAATGGTGGTGAGCCCTAGCTTATGAAGGGCAGGACTATAGTCATGGTCAGAAAACCGAATAGGGCTGCCTGTAGCTCTCATCACTAGCCGACAGAACTTATGTTGTACCCTTTCTAGTAAGCTGATATATACTCTATGCCTCGAGCTCCAGATTACCGACGCATACTCTACATGTGGCCTAAAAAGTGCAACATAAAGCAATCTAAGCGACTTGATCCGTCTGAAATGTTTCGCAAACCGGATAATAAACCCTAAGATTTTCATCGCCTTACATGTGATGTTCCGGTAGTGCATTCGGAAATCAAGCCCCGAGACAAAAGTTACTCCAAGATCCCTTATTTCTCCCACCTCAGTCAAGGGGGTATCACATAGAGTATAGGCCGATAAAATGGGATTAACAGTTCTATGCGTTCTCACCATGACACATTTCGCAGTATTAAGCTGCATCATATTGGCGGCACACCACTTTATTTTTTATTTTTTATTTTTTTTTTTTACGTGGTGGAAATCCCTAATGGATACCCCTCACCCCCGGGGGAGGGCGAGGGGTTATGTGGGGCTTGCACCCACTAAAACCACCACGGTGATCTTCCTCGCGCGCGGAGTTGCGCGCCTGAGGGGGAGGACTTACGCGAGAGCAAACTAGCGATACATTCGCTTGCCCCCCCCCCCCCCCTCCTGCGCATGAGTGCAACTCCGCGCAAGTGCCTACAGGATCTTTCCTGGGGGAGTATTATATACCTCCCCCAGCTATTTCCACCTGGGCTGGCGGCACGCGACGGACCACGCGTCCGTGCCGCCTCATCCGGGGTCGCTATTTCGGAGCGGTGGCGTCCCCCGACGCCCCGCTTAGCGACCCCGCGATCGAACTCATACCCGCCGCGACAAAGATGTTAGGAGTCGCGTACGGGCCGCGGCGTTGGCGGCCTTCAGGGCCGCCCTTGAACCACCCGATGCCTTGAGGGGCCCCAATGTGGGTACCCTCGCACGGAGCGGTTGGTGATTCGCCAGCGGGGCGGCCCGCTATCGGTTCTCAAGACTTGCCCCGCGAGTTCGATCGCACACTTTGAGAGTGGCGGGCTCCGCCACTCTCCGGGGGGGGGGGGGCAACACGTGGGCCCCCCATTTTCATTTCTCCTTCGTCCCTACAACGCCGCCGCGGCCAGAAATTGGCGCACCCTGCCACGGTGTGGTGGCCGCGGCGGCCACGTATTGCTACTTGTTTGCGGCGGCCCGACGCAACGGGGGCCGCCGCCCTTTGCCTCCTTCCCCCCACCCGTCTTCACACACCCCCCACTCTTACCGGGGGGATTGGCGGCACACCACTGCTCAAACCTACAGAGGTCATCCTGCAACTTCTCTACGTCCAGAGCACAGCGAATAGGACGGAAAATCTTTAAATCGTCTGCATACATTAGAAATTTACTGTTTCGGAATACATCTTTGAGGTCGTTTATAAAAGGGATGAAGAGAAGGGGACCAAGATGCGATCCCTGAGGGACACCGGAGCACACATTAACCGGAGTCGATAACTGGTCCCTAACCCTAATGACCTGTACTCTGCCATTCAGGTAGCTTTGGATCCACGACAGGAGTGGCCCACAGATTCCAATAAGTGATAATTTCTGCAGCAGGATACTGTGGTCCACCGTATCGAAGGCTTTTCGAAAGTCTGTATATACGGTATCGATCTGCGATCTATCGTCGAGTGCCGCTGAGACGAGACAGTGGTATACTGCCAAATTGGTAACCGTCGATCGGCCGGGAACAAATCTATGCTGCTCGCCGCATATGACGTTCGTTAGTCAAGGCGTTAAGTACTCGGTAACTAGTTCCTCGAACATCTTAGGTAACACGGACAGTTTACATATTGGTCTGTAGTTCCTAACATCGGCATGGTCAGCTGCCTTAAATAGCGGCGTAACAATGCTTGATTTCCAGGCTTCGGGAAAAGTACCCTTTGAGAGGGAGGAATTAAAGATATGCCAAAGGGGCCTCGCAAGAGAGAAACTACAATTTCTTAACAATAACGGCGGAATACCGTCAAAACCAGGGCCCTTGTTAATATCTAGCGATTCAAGTTTGGTGTATATGTCCTCTATAGGAACGGATAGTGCATGAATATTGACATTACTGCCAGAGAATAGAGCAGGATTTACGGTAGGCGCCATAACGGACAGAGGAACGTAAACAGAGCCAAAAAATTTCGCGAAGAGGTCAGCGGCTGACCCCTGCGTCGAGGCCGACAGCTGATTGAGATACACCTTTCCAGGAATAGTATGGCCACCACGCTTGGTGTTGACAAACTTCCAAAAACACGAGACGTTGTCAAAGACCGCGCTCTCTACATCATCTATATAAGATCGGTGATCACGCAATAAGACTGATTTACACAGTGAATGCAGATGGGAAAAGTTAAGATAATCGCTGTGTGCACTTGAACGCTTGTAATCTTTATGCGCTCTCTTCTTCTGTCTAATGAGGGCCCTTAGTCTTAGGGAGAACCAGTGCGGAAATTTTGAGCGCACAACAGCTCTTACCGGAATGAAGGCACTGATCGCCCAATTAATATGGGCATATAAGCGTTCAAGGGCTATACCTGGATCAACCTTGCCAGTCTCCTTGTCCCAATCAACC
Organism: Andrena flavipes; assembly: GCA_963971345.1. Taxonomy (NCBI): domain Eukaryota; kingdom Metazoa; phylum Arthropoda; class Insecta; order Hymenoptera; family Andrenidae; genus Andrena; species Andrena flavipes. The sequence goes on along the minus strand of OZ020479.1, from coordinate 39,260,602 downwards.
GAATTAAAGTACCCCACCACTCCCTGATAGTCGCCACGCTTAAAGTCTCTGTACATAAAATTATTACACGCAGTTCCATCGGTTATAGCTAATTCATTACACATCAGGTACAGTGGTGGGTGGTAGGCATCTGGTAGAATTAAAGCGTCGATCACACGATCAGCTATTACATTGGAGTTAGTTACGAAGATGAGGTCCAACATACCGTCAGAGTCATTGAAAACAGTGTTAACTTGAAATAGATTGCAGTATCCGGCGCAACCCAGGAGAAGATCGATAGCTTCCGACTCATTGGTCGATAACCCAGGCTTCCTAAAACACGCTAAACCTGGGTCATTATACCAAATAGCATGCGGTAAGTTCTAATCGCCGAACAACGAAAAGCTATCATCACTATGTTTATAGTACACTTCTGTCATAGATTCGACATGACTAGCATAAATTGTTGATTGTGACGCCGGCGGTATATACGTAGCACCCAGTGTTAAATAATTATTAGCGCGAAGGCGGACTCTGACGAAAAGCTGCTCAATATCGGAACAACTGACATTAACGGGACACGCTGGTATCGAGTTCTTAACGGCAATGAGGACACCACCTCCTCTCGTATAGTGACTAGTAGTTGGGGATCTATCACACCTGAAGACAGTATAATCGCTCAAACCCAGTTCAACTGAGGAGATTGTAGAATTAAGCCAGGTCTCGACAAAAATAATCACATCATACGACACAGCAGAAGATAGTAAAGAATTACACAAGGTATCTAATTTAGTACGTAAACCACGGACATTCTGATAATACACTAAAGGGTTCCGAACTAGTTTTTTTTGTGGGATCACGACGGTGGTTGTTTGGCACGATCCTCGGAGTTCTACGGATGTACCGGATGGTCATATGTGACTCCCCTTGCTCGTGCAATTCCTGCAGCCTCGTCCTTAACTGCGTCAATGCCTCACGTTCCATTTTCGTCTTATCCTCTGTTATTTTGAATGGACCTTTATAACGGTGCTTATTCTTGAGGACATTCTTAGCATCCCCTGCCGAGTCCAGGCGCACACATAATGGCCCAGTGGACGCCGTCCTCGGTTTCCCTAAACGATAGGTGACCGGGACCTGGATCTCCTGGGGAAAAATTTCCCCCAGAATAGCCCGTGCACTAGCCCCGTCAGCCACTTTAGCGAGTTCAGAAGTAGGTTTTTGTGGCTCCGGTAGGCCAAAAATTATAATATTTTTGGCCCTCACCTCCCTATCATGCAACTCCTCTAAGATGTCCAGTGCGGAGGGGGCATTGGAGGAGATCGGGGGTCTATCCTCTAGAACCTTCACCCGTTCAGACAGAGAACTAATCTCCGACTTCATATCCTGAAGATCCTTCCTAATAAGAGCGAGCATCTCGTTACGGAAAAGAGCCAATTCTCAACGGGGAGGCTGGTCGACGTTGTTCGTATTAAGGTTGATATTTTAGATATGCCCAGCACGTCTAAACGTGCGCGAAAATTAAGTTTTCCCAAACGTATTTAAAATTTTGATAGTAAAACGCGTTTTGCCTATCCATTTTTATCGCGTGACACAGTGGAATAGGCCTACAGGGGATACCACTGACAAAAAAAAAACGCATTGATAATAGTACCCCATGAGTGATGCGGAAATCTATTGATACGGATGTCGCCCCAATGCGCCACGGGCGGTTCATATGGTACGGGTCTGAGACGCTCGAAGCTCCTAGGCCCTCCGAATTATGCCTTTTTTTTTTGACTAGGAGGAAATCCCCACGGGGCTCGTGGGGCTCGAACCCACTAAAACCTCTTAGGTGGTCGTCCTCTGGTGCGGAGTTGCGCGCCTGAGAGAGAGGACTTGGCGCGGGAGCAAACTAGCGATACATCCGCTTGCCCCCCCCCTCCCGCGCATGATGCAGCTCCGCACACAACGGCCCCAGTTCGGGGCCTTCCCTGGAGGAGATTACCCTTCCCCATTCACCGACGACGCGCAACGGACCACGCGTCCGCGTCGCCACTTCCGGGGTCGCTGCTGCTAGGGTGGGTGGTGTCCCCCGACACCCCCACCCCGCGACCCCGCGATCGAGCTACTACCCGGTCCTTGCGTAGCAGACGGGCCAGGCGGGGGCGTTGGCTGGCCCGAGGACCGCCCCTAACCGTGCATCCCGAGGGGGCCTTTCGGCCTCGGGAGGCGGCTGGCACAAGTGCCTACGGGGCGGCCCGGCTAATTATTATTACGTCTTTATTGCATCTACATATATACATAAATATAGCCAACATTTACAGGCAGGTACTGTTACCACAGTACCGATACAGCTGCATACAGTGCAAAAGGCGAGGTTCAGCGTGAACGCTGCTGTATACCTAACCATAAATAATGGCAGCCAAAGTTGCCCCACGAGCTCGATCGCGCTTTAACGGGGGGGGGGGGGGGGGGCAGCATGCCATCGCTGCCCCCCATTGGGGTGCCCTGAAAAATGCGCCTCCTCCTTCTTCACGGCCACCGCGGTGTCACGTCCTGCCACGACACGACCCGGGTGGCTACTGCTGCGGCGGTGGCCCTCAACTGGGGCCACCGCACTCCAACCCTTCCCGTTTTAGTTCCATGCCTGTCCTATAGTAAATGTATACGTTAAAAATTTATTATATATATATATATATATATAAGGCAAAGGATAATGTTGAGGACTTCCAGGAAAATAACTAAAATGTGTTGCTCTAAAAGAAAGAGGTTATAATTTACATATGATGTATATACAATATTTACAAATGTACAAGATGGTTTATTAATTACCTAAAAGAAAGAGAAACGACAATTAAAGTCTATTCTCCTCAATTACTCCTAGGTCTATTCTTTACTTTATTTTATTTTATCACTTTGATCCTTGCACCATCTCACATCAATCTTACATCATCTCCCTATATCTTGGTCTCCCTCGTTGAGCATCGATATATATCGATTAGCGGGCGCGCTGAGCTAATAAAGCGCGGCTAATTTGAATTAAAGATAGTATCCTTTCTTTACATCTCCCCACCCGAGATGGAAGTTCTTAATATTATCTATTCCAATTTTCCTACATCTGTATCTTCTTTATCTGTTTCATATATATCCATTGTGATTGGTATTAGTTTAGTTACGTGAAATATATCTGTATCTGTTCTTTTCCTCCCTTTTTTTGGTTTATAAATGGAATCTGAAATTTTGTCGATTATTTCAAATGGCCCGATTCTCAGTTTGTCCATTTTCCTTCTATTTAATCTATTTCTATTTTCTACATATATTAAATCTCTAATGTTGAATATATGGTTTTTCCTATTTTTGTCGAATAATTTCTTATTATAATTATGTGATCTTATAGTGTTCTCTAAAGCCACTTTTCTATTCCTATGCCAGGTGTCTTTATCCTCGATTTTTTTCAATTCCTTGGGTATAATGCTTACATCTGTACCATCCAGTAAATATTTTGGGGCAAAGCCAGTTATTGAGTGTTCCGTTTCGTTGTAACTTTTTATGCAATCGTGTGCCATCGTTGTCCAAGCCTTCTTATTTTCATTTTCGTTAATTTTACATCTTATTTTATTAACTATTGTCTGGTTTAGCCTTTCATTCAGACCGTTTGAGAAGGGTGTGTTTACTGCGGTGAATACTATTTTTATATTGTTTTCTTCTAGGTATTCTTTAAACTCCTTCGAATTAATACCTGGGTATTGGTCTGTTAAAATCATGTCTATTTGGTCAGTGTCTATTACCTTCTTAACTAATTTGATAAAGTCGTCCACCTTTTGTGTTTTGAAAGTTGTTATAAAAGCGTACCTTGTAAAGTGATCTACTAGTAAATGCAAGTACCTTTTTGTAGATCGATTTCCTCCAAAGCCACCAATGGTGTCTATGGACACTATCTCAAATGGTCTTGTGGCTGGGCCCAGGACTGACATCCGACCGAATTTTCCTTGACCTCTCGATTTATTTTCTAAGCATATTTTGCATTCTTTGCAGATTTTTGTTATATTTCTTGTTAGGTTTCTTGCCGTGTATTTTGAGCTAATCATTCTTATCATCTGTCTGATACCAATGTGGCACCATTCCTCATGTATATGTAGTAAATAGGTTTATTTTTTGCCTTTCGGCCTCAAAATGGGGTTACAAGTGTTATGTGTGTAAGTGTTTCTGGGACTGTTAACTCAATGATGCGCTTTCAGTTTGATTTCTTCCTTCATCTTGTTCTTTTTTTCTTCTCCTTTTTCCAGAACCATTCACATCCACTCCGCTCCTTCTTCTTCTCCCTTTAGAATCGATCTGATCGTTGAATTCTCTCTTTTCAGCTCCTTACAGTCTTGTAGCATGTGACCCATCGTCTCTCTAGCCCCATTGCATAATCTGCATACTGTGTCTTTTTCCTCCTTCCAGTACTTGCTCCCCCGCTCTTCGTTTCCACATCTGAACCTAGCAATCATGCTTTGGTCTCTGCCTCTGTAGTTTCCGTCTAGGTAATTTGCTCTCTGGTCATCCCTGATTTCTGTGTAATGTGCGTTGTATCTGCCTCCTTGTATTCTGTCGTATTGCCATTGGACCTGCTCTGCCCTGTCCCTTTGCGCTAGTTCCTTAGCGAACTCTCTTCCTCGCATTCTTTCTATTTCCATTTCTTGGATATCCATCATTTTCTGCCTGTAGTATACATCTCTCATTTCCTCCCACTTCGACTTTTTCTCTGCTTGCTTCGCGTCTATTTCCCTCCAGCATTCTTGTACTATTTTATTCTTGTTCAGCCGTTTCGATTTCTCAAATTTAATTGCTCTTTTCTCCGCTTCTAGCTTTACTTTGTCCGTTTTTGTTTCCTCCAAAATTAGATATGCTGGTGTATTAAAGTCCAGACCTAGAGTCCACCTTATGTATTTCTCCTGTATCTTCTCTACCTTTTCTGCTTCCATCCAGCCCCAAATTTCTGACGCGTACAGCAAGTTACTTTTCACTATGCTTCTGAATATTCTCATTCTTCTCTCAAAATTGTTCTTGAACATTCTTTGTCCTATTCCCCATATCTGCGCCATTGCTATTCTAGCTTTCTTTGTGACTTCCCTTATGTGCACCTCTCTGCCCCCGTTTTTCTGAAAATTATACCCCAAGTATTTGAACTCCTTCACTTTTTCCAGACTGTTCCCCTGCCAGCCCCATTCTTCTCTCTTCTTCTTTCCTCTTCCTTTATGGAAAATCAGCACCTTAGATTTCTCTGCGTTCAGTTGTAACCCTTTCCTTTCAAGGTATTTTCCGAATCTTCGTATCATGTCCTTAAGATCCTTTGGTTCATTTGCCAATAACGCTATATCGTCCGCATATGCTAGAGTCCAAATTTTTTCTTTTCCTACTCTAACTCCTCCTGCTTGGTTTTTCCTCATGGTTTCTTCTAAGTCCGCTATATATATTGTAAATATCGTTGGACTCAGTGGGCATCCCTGTCTTACCCCTTTTGTTGTCCAGAATTTGGATGACATTTCTCCGTTTACTTTTATTGTATTTCTTGTTTCTTTGTAAATTTCTCCGATTCTCATTCTCAAGCGTTTACTTATTTCCATTCTTTTCATTATGTTCTGAAGTTTTACTCTATCCACATTGTCAAATGCAGCGCTTAGGTCCGCGAAAAACGTATATAGCTTCCCCCCTTTTTTCTGTATTTCTCTGTTAGCTACATAGTTCAGAATAAAAATGTTATCTGTTGTCGACCTACCGCTCCTGAATCCTGCTTGCGTTTCTGGTATTATGTGGTTCTTTTCCAGTTCCTCTTTTAATCTTTTTTCTAGGACCATAGCATATATTTTGTAGGCTGTGTTTAGGATCGTTATTCCCCGGTAGTTGTTTACTTTTTCTCTATCTCCTTTTTTGAATATTGGTGAAATCACCCCTTCTTTCCACCTCTCCGGGAATCCTTCTCCCTTCCACACTTTATTAAAAATTTCTGTGATCCTTTTTACTATTTTCACGTTACTGTAAATCCAGGCTTCATTTTCTATTTTGTCTTCCCCTGCTGCTTTCTTTTTTTTTAGTTTTCTGATTTGTTCTTTTACTTCTGCTTCTGTTATTTCCTCTTCCTCTTCTTCTTCCGTGTTGTCCATTTCTTCGAACTCCTCTACTTCTTTTTTACAGTCGACGCCTTCTAGCAATGCTTTAAAATGATCCTTCCATTCTTTTAAATCTATTTTATTGGAAATACCTATTCTTTTCTTTCTTTGTTTATTTATATATTCCCATATTTGATTTTCTCCCTTTAATTGCATTATCTCATTTTCTATACTTTCTTGTAATTCCCTTCTCCTTTCTTCACACACTTTTTTGTACTCCCTTCTTTTCTTCTGATAGTCTTCTTTGTCTCCTTTGCCCCTTCTCCAGTTCCTCAGTGCTTTCCTGGCTTCTCTTTTCTTTTTTGTACAGTTCGAATTCCACCACTTAAAGCTGCCCAATTTCCATTTTTTTACTTTTACTTCTTCTTTCCGTACTGCATTATTTATTTTTCCTACCATTTCTTCTACCATTTCATTCACCTCTGTCCTATTAAATTTTATTTTGTTTAATTCCATTTGAAACTCTCTCTTTCCTTCCTCTGTCCAGACTCTTCTCTCTCTCCACCTCCCCTCCTGATTTCCCCCTCGGTCTCTCATTTTATTTCCCCTATATAGTTCTGCTATCAGAGGCATATGATCTGACTCTACTCTATCTTCCACTGTGAATTTCTTGATATCTTCTTTCGTCTCGACATTTGTTAGTATATAATCTATTACCGTGCTACCTCTCGGTCCCGTGTATGTGTACTCTCCTTTCTCATCTCCCTCCATATTCCCGTTCAGAATATTCCATCCTCTTTCCTCCACCATCTCTAATAACACCTTTCCCTCCGTGTTTTTAACTTTGTCTTTTGATCTCCTTACGTCATGCTTTTCTTCTATTCTAAAGACGCCTCCTTCCTGTCCAATTCTCGCATTGAAATCTCCTCCGATTATCAGTTTCTCCACCTCCCTATCCTCTATTATCTGGTCTAGCTCTTTTATCGTCTCTTTCATATCTCTGCTGTACACTGTTATTACTCTCCATTTTTCATTTTGTATCCAGATTCTTCGCTCTTGAATATGTTCCGTTCCTGCGTTCGCTTCCTCCTCTTCTATGCCGTTTCTTACACCAGTGATAATTCCGCCTATCGCTCTCCCTTTTTTCCTCTCTCTAGTGGCATATTTACATTTCCATGAGAATTCTTGTGGCAATTTATCTTTCAAACCTTCCCATTGTTTCTCTTCAATCCACGTTTCTACTAATCCTATTACGTCGAGATCTTTTAAGAAATCCCAAAACTGTTTATCTTTGCTCAATAAACCTGCTACATTCCAGTAGCCTATTTTAAATGTATCTATTCCTTTCCAAAATCTGTGTACCCCCTCTCCCCGCATATCTGCATACGCAGGCGCGCGGGGAACGGGTGTTGGTACTGCCTTTTGTCGTGCGTTGGTTGTCCTTGTAAGCTCTGTGATCATCCAATAATTTAGAGGTTCACAGAACTTTGCCGACTCCAAAAATTTACTTCCTTGAGTCCACCATCCTCTTTCCAAATAAATGTCTTATCATTGATTTTTACTTTCCTGTATCCAACTTTCACCTTTGCCCCTTGCTCCCTTTCCGCTTTGGCAATATCTTTAATATTTTTTTGTATCTCCCTTTCCTTTTTCGTCAGATCATTGTCAATAAACAGCCTCTTATCTTTCAATGTACTCTTCTTTTGCATTACTGCTCTTTTCTGTTGCCAGCTTTTTAACTTCGCTATCAGTAGCCCTCTTTTCTCTCTCCTTCCTACCCAGTAAGCTTCCTCGATTTCTGCTTCTACCTGTAATTCGTGCCTTAACACATACTCCACCGTATCCTTCGGGGTCTCTTTCCGCGGTAGAGCTTCTCCTCTCAGGGTAATATTATTTCTTCTCTCTCTTTTTTCTCTAGCCTCTTCCTTCCTTTCTAGCCCCTCCAGTCTTTCAGTCAGCCTCTCTGTCTGATCCTTCTTGGCCTCCAGTACTTCTATCCTACCTCTCATTTCCTTTCTTTCCTTTTCCCATATCTCATCCCTCCTCTTCCACTCGTCCCTCAGCTCCCCATTATCTTTTCTCAGCTCCTCCAATTCATTCTTAACTGCCATCACTACTTCTATCAATTTGTCTAATTTATCCATTTCTCTGTCCTGTTCTGTCTCCTGGCAGACCGGCGATACTGCAGTTCCTATAACTGCCTCAGTTTTCTTCGTCGGAGGCGACCTCCCTATTTTCCTCGCTTTTAGGAATTCTTCCTCTATTTCCTTTTCGGCCCTTAACCTCTCCTGCTCCTCCTCGCCCTCCCGTTTCCTCTTGAACGTGTCCAGTATCGAGCCTTCGCTGCCCGTTCTGCTTCTTCCCAGCTGTTCTGCCAACGATGGTCTTCCCCTTCTTCTCGTTTCTTTTTGCACTTCCCCGCCTTCGCCTGCTCGGTTCATTAGAGTCTCTGCTCTTCTTTACCTACTGCTGTCTTCGTTTTGTCTTCTTACTTTTTCCACTCCCGTAGATGTCACTTATCCTTGCCACGTCTCTTACACTTCATGCACTCGTTTCACACCTTCTCTTCTTCACCTTTTATTTCACCCTTCGACACTTTATTAACTGTCGCTTATACTGTCCACCGGAACCTTGTCTTCTCCCCGCGTTTTTCACCAAACCTCGTTATTTTCTGCGCACTTTTGCCACTCTTTTCGTGTATTTCTTTCACCTGTCTGCTTACACACGTTCTTCTCTCGCGCACGTCACGTGGTTCCCCCTCCTCATGTATATGTTTTATTATTTTTTTGCTGAAATCTTTAGATAATATTATTTTCTCTCTATCTTTTATTTTTTTTCATAAAATATTTTATTCTTCTCTATTAGTTTTATTTTGTTCTCTTGTATATTTTCATTTTCTTCTTGATCTTTTTCTATTTCGTTTATTTCGATTAAATTAACTGTTCTTAGTAGTTCTTCTTTATTTTCTTCTGGCTCTAAAACCGGGTTTCTACTTAGACAGTCAGCTTGCAAATTTTCTTTCCCTGAGACATATTTTATCTCAAAGTCGCATTGTGATAGGTAATACGTTAGGTCTCCAAGTTCTTCGTCTGTTCGCGTTTTAATATTCATATTCTCTAACGGTTTATGGTCTGAGCATACCGTGAACCGTTTTCCTATAAGCCAGTGTTGCCAGTATTTTATCGCCTCTTTTATCGCTAAACATTCCAAGTAAATCATCTTTTTTTTCTTCTGTGTTTCGTTTAGCTTTTTTGAGAAATATGCTACTGGTCTATTTTTCCCATCCATTTGTGTGTGCTTTAATACAGCTCCGATCCCTTCTATTGACGCATCCGTGTTTATTATAATTGGAAGTTGTTGATCAAAAATTTCTAATACTGGTTGTGTGTGTAACGCGGTTATTAGGTAAACGCGGAGTCCGAGTAAGTAATGTCAACGTCGGTCTAATCGGAAGGATGCTTCAAGCGTTACAGTACAATTTATTAAATTAATGATTTATAGAAAGTTTATTTTGGTATCGGGAATCCAAGATCTAGTCCTATACAGGCCCCGCACTGAGCTATTGTGAGGATTTAGTTATTTTGTCATTAAATAACTTCTGACTCAAATGTAAGGTTCAAGTGTGAATAATCGTACCTTTATTTCTTTCTCGTATCTTGGCGTTAAGAGAACTAAAGAGCCAAGGGTAAACCCAGAATATTGGCTAAAGCCAATATTGACTCTCCGTTACCTCCGCATTCGCATATTAGCAATAGAGCACATAATATATCCCCTTTTTACATGAATTTACACTCGCCAATCGTTTTTTTTGATTACAATATTTTAAAGAAAAATAATGCGCACTCACCCGCTATATCGTTTATCTTTTAAACAATGTTTGATATTCCCTTTTTTTTTCCTGTTAACGCCCTATGAAACGCCTATTTCGTGCCTGAGAAAAGAAAATAACACTCACACACACACACAATATTGACAATTACAAATAGAAGCGATATTTAATATAAACGCAAAGCACAAAACTAAATATAAAGGATGAGATCTAACAGAAGGCTGATCCCAACACAACTAGCCAAGATTATCGAATGAATATAAAACGTAGATTTATGTAATTGAGAAAACGAAGAAGTTAAAAACACTATTTAACGTGGAAAGAATGAGTCCATTCACTATAAACTTTAGGAATCTCTGGCTCGAAACTGTATTTGAGTTAAAATAAAAGAAATTACGATCCACGGACACCTTGTCACGCTCTCCGCGACTGTACGACAAAGAGTGACTTCAGCTTCGCGCCCCCGAGAGCGTCCGGCCGCGAGGCCCGCTCAGAAAAGCTGACGCTGCAGTCCCAATCATGCCCTAGCAACCGTCGCATGATTTCATTAGGTGTTCTCACTTTCATACTTTTTAATTATGCGCTTCCGGCGTAGAACGGGGTACTCTCATCCTCACACTCAGATCACTCCTTTACATTGATGCGACGATTCGACGGTCAGAGATGCGCTCGATTAGGATAGACCAGAATGCTAGATGCATTGTCAAGACACACCCCCGCCGCTTACATTTAATCAGTGTCGCGAGGTATGAGAACCACTGCTCATTTTGAACGAACTACTGAGAACCACGCTAATGCCTCAGCACAATCCCACGTTCAGGGTACAGCGCAGCGACCAAACGTCGCGGCGGCGACGACGTTCCTAGTACCGAGTATCCGTTTTCATAGATAAAATACAGTAAGCAGAAATGCGCTCGATTAGGGATTTCCCAGAACGCTAAGCGTTGTCGAAGCACTCCGCCCATTAACAAAGGAAAATCATTGATTTTAAAAATTTTTAAAATTCGGGACGTAACACCCCTCCTTCCTTAGAAACGTCGTCGTCCCGACGACGCGACAGCGACGGGGCACCGTTGAACCAACCATCGAGACGGAGAAACAACCCCATAATGTGTAACGAGGTTTTACCAGAGTGCAGAATGCGCACTGTCACACATCAGGGATCGCTCACCAGAAAATATCCACGCGGGGTGATCCTATCGTAGGTTATTGTCAGAAAATTGTTTTCCCGGTCCCTCTTCACATGGTACGCTTGAGTTTCGCCGAGGAACATATGCAATCTTTTACTTCTAATAGGGATAGTGTTCCCTGCTGATACCACGGTAGCCCGAGTTATCTGGTTACACCCCTCGATATTGATCAACTCAACATCAATTGCGTGTTCCAGAAAGCCACGAATGTCTAGATCTGTGATTCCCAAATTGTCTCGAGCGTCCAATCGTTTTAAATTGTCTAAACGGGCCAGAAATGTGGCTTCAATGTCACTATACATGCAGTTCATGGTAAGCTCCTCGCATTGCGTAAGCTCCCCAAGAGGTGTAAGCTCTGCGCCTCTTATAGACATGCAAGAGCTTACATTTAGTCGTTTTAATGACTTCATATGAGCTCCCATGGCCTGGACGACATTACCGTCAACCCATCTACAGAGGGCTACGCTTAGCGAGGTGATGTTTTTGTAATGACCTATAAAATTCACAGCGGTGACGGTCAGTTCTGGTGATAAAAAAATCATATCGAACTCCTCCGTCTCGCCGATGAGTGGAGACTGATCAAAATTGACGGTACCAAACGTCAGACACTCGAGAGTTTCGGCCACCTTTGTGTTTCCTATTAAGGCTGTAAGTACGCCGGGGGACCTGAGCCCAGGGCACCGTGTTATCAGCAATTTGCTCAAGCCCGAACACGACGCAAGCGCCGATGAGATGCAAGCATCTCTGAGATTTTCGCAATTTTTGATTTTTAGTGTCTCTAATTCAAAACCCTTCTCTAAAGATTTTCCCGTGAACGTATTTTCTTGCAGAGATAGGTATCGCAATCCGCTCGTTACCTCCGACAGGTATTGGTCAACGGGCCCCTCGCATTTCCCCAATGATAGAGACCTCAGCGTCAGTTTCCCCTTTAATGCCCGTAGCGCCGACGGTCGAATCGTTACGCTTTTTAAATCTAGAGTAGTGAGATTCACGCAGCCCTCGCAAGCTATGGCTAAAACTTGCGGTTTCAATGAACTTGATAGAGACCGCTCATCGAGGGAGATGTGCGATACATATCGCCCGCAACGCTGTAGCATCCAATAGAATGCCTCGGTGGAAATAGGCCGGTGACTCCATGCGTTGTCCCACTTCCAGTCCTCCAAGTTGACGGCCGTCGTTCCCCGGTGAGACGCCAAGCTCGCTCTTCTCCATAGCCGGGAGACCCGCTCCATCCTGGCTCGGTCTGGGTACGGAAGCAGTTCAGCGATCATCGCTACGCACTCCTCCGGTAGTACGGGTGCACCCCAAGGGTTGACGATCACGCCTCCGAATGGATCCGGACCCGGTGCTGTGTTGAGAGGGATCGGCACCGCCTCATGCCAGGAGTCCCCAAGAGAGACCTTCAGCTTGCGCTTATGGCACAGGATTGGTTGCGCCGCTGCTGCCTCTACCACTAAGTCAGCCTGCTCCGGGGTAGCAAAGGTGATGAAGGCCACGTTCCCGGAACTCTTCCTCCGGACCACCGCATGAATCGGGTCGAACGGCTCGAACACCTTGAGTAAATGTTCCTTCTTTGTGTAGGAAGCCAAACGAGACACAAATACCCTGTGAGAGTTATGTCCTGTAGCCATGATAAACCTGAAGGTAATACAGTACGTATAAGCATCGTAAGAGAAAACATTATGGTATGACACACAGTATAAGTCTGGCCAGTTAGCCAGTAATCATTGCGGAGGTAATGGAGGTCTGTTCATTTGTAACGATTCTAAAGGGTGCTCGTTGCCTTCACGAGTAGCTTCTGATGGAGTATATTTCTATTTTATGAAAAATTTCCGAAGCCTCATGATAAAGTTGTAAATAAGAGTTCGTGACAGGTAGAATACTAGCAATAGAGCTACAGTAATTTGAGCGAGGTATGATCCATATGTCAATCGCAAATGATGTTCCCTCTCACGCCTTTGGTGTCCGATGATCTCCAGTTTTTCCTCCACTTCCCGGAGTGAATTGTCCGTGTCGACCTTCCATGGCATTAGTTCCGGATGTCCCTTGATGATTTCATGGATCGCCGTGTATTCCTCTAGAGCTGGTACCAATTTCGTGATGTTTAACCTTAGATCTGGCTGATAATAGTAATAGTGTTTATCTTAAACGATTTTTACTCCTGTTAACGTGGTTGTCGGTGTTCTTGCGGTGCAGTCGGGATGTAATTCTAATATTCCGCAGTGCTCTATCGTAACAATTTGACTTTTTCTTCCATTGCAAATTATTTGAAGAGATTCGGTCTGATCCAAGGAATATAACCAAGCGCCTGATACTTTCAGTTTCTTCCAGTATTGCTCGTGATATGACTTCATCCGAATATTACAATTTTGGAAAGTGTCTTCCTGACTTCCAGTCCCCAACAGCAGCCGAAGTTCGCAAGATTTTGAATTTTGTACTTCATATAAAGGAGTTTCTGGTTGACACAAGTAGTGGTCATGCAGTTTTAAACAGGAACTCAAAAATCTATCGTCAACGATGAAATATGTTCGAAGGTCTGCGCTCAACCCTACATTCCTTGCTCGTGGTACAAGGTACGCGGATGTGGTAATATTTGAATTTATAATTTGTTTAGAAGGCCAAGAGTACGCATGATAGAGCTCAAATTTAATTCGGTCTATTAATGGTATATGTATTGTGACTAATATTTTTCCGCGATAATACCCTAGATCTACTGTAGTTAGTTTTGACAATTCTTCGATTCTACGAACGTACATAGGAAGTTCGTAGCCAGTAACAGATTCTCGTATCTCTTGTAAGACGGTTCCCAGTCTGGGTCCACTAAGCAAGGAAGGGTGCAATTGACCTTGACGAGCTGCCACTATGGCTGTCATAAACGTTTGAATTCCATTGATATAATGATTAAGAGAGATTTCTACAGAATTTGAATATTGAATTAGAGCCAAAGAATAATTTAATGTTTTGAATGCTCCCTGCGCTTCAATTAATTTGTTTATTTCGAGCCTGTTACTATCAATTTTGCTCGCTAATTGTTCCATTATTTCATGGGTATGATGTAGGTCGCTCATGACTATATGTGTTTGATTTTTAACAATCTGAGTTATAGCACGTTGATAATCGTATAGTCTATCAATTTCTCTGTCAAAATACTCGGCATCCTCCATGTTCAGAGTACCAAACAAGGAACGACTTAAAGAACCCACGAACCCAAGCGGTACGCTTCGGCGAGTTATTGTTTTCGGAGGTTTCGCAATATTCGCAGGCGGCGTGATGATTTCAGAGATTAATTGTTCAGCTTCCTTGTGCAGGTGCATGACCTCGGTCACTCTACCCTTCAAGTACCCTATTCTTAATAGCGAGGTACAGTCTGTTTTAACTACAAATGATATACAATTTTGATAGACAGTTTCCAAAGTTTCGTTCTCATGTTCCCAATTTTTGCTAATCCTTTTTATGTCAATGAATAACGCTACACGCCAATCCGCTCTCGCGAATTCTACGCCGGTTCCCCTCTCGTAGTACAGTCCCGGGTTAGCAAGCATCCGTGTGATACGGTAGTCTTTCAGGTCGTTATCAGGCTCTTCCATAGGTTTACTCATGGTTACTAGACATGCCCAGGTAACTACCAAATTTAATCGATTCAGTCGTGAGTTGCCCATTCTTTTCTTTAAACCAATACTAATTTATCCGGGTGCTTCGTAAAAAGTTTTCCCTTGTCGTCCTCCAATACAATGCCTCTTCCCTCCAAGGCTCCAACAATCCTGTATGGACCATGGTAGCGTTCACCAAATTTTCCTCTTTTTGGTTCGACCAGGACACGTGCCATGTCCCCCACCTTTCCTTTAAACGGTCTTGCCGATTTATCATAATATAATTTAGACTTTTCCTTAGCTTTGATCAAATTATTTCCAGCTAATGTTTGCATTTCAGAAAGGCGTATTATTAGGTCTTGCAAGTATGAATTATATACGGGTAGATTTTCATTTTCGTCTTGAAAAGAATTTGGACAACGAGCTATTTTACCGAATACTAACTCGTATGGTGTAAAATTAGTGGCTTCATGAACCGAAGTATTGTATGAAAACATTGCAAAAGGTACCAAACGATCCCAATCGTCGTAGTCGTTAATATAATGACTGATATATTCTGTTAAAACTATATGACTTCGCTCTAAGGCTCCATTTGTTTGAGGCCTATATCCCGATGTACTAACATGATGAATTTTGAAAATCATTGCTAGCTGTTGCATTAATTTATTGATGAAACTAGTACCTCTGTCGGTTAAAATCACTCGAGGCGCCCCATACTGCAATATTAAATTTGTTGTTAGTGCATGTGCTACCGTTTCCGCCTTAATATCAGGAATAGGAACAGCAATGCAGTATTTGGTTAAATTGTCCTGCATAGTGAGGATATGACGATTTCCCGATGATGAAATCGGAAGAGGTCCTACAGTGTCCAGAGCTATCTTATCAAAAGGTTCAATCGAGGTGTCAGTGATTAACATAGGTTCTCGAGTTTTTGCCCTAACTAACTTTTTACTCTTACAACTATTGCAAGTGCGGATAAAATTTTGAACGTCATTTCGTAGTCCTGGCCAATAAAACTTTTCCCTAATTCTAAGATAGGTTTTCGTCACTCCCTTATGTCCACCAATTAATCCTTCATGAAATTCTGAGATAATATTTTGACGTATGGGTTCCGGAGGGACTCGAATATTCCCTGAACAAATAATTACTTTAATTCCGCTGTCTTTGAAAATGCGCGTTAATAAGGATGCTAATGTATTGTGAGGAAGTTCATCTAAAAAATCGCCTGATTGTGAAATTCTAAAGGACTGCACATTGGATTTGATTAGTATATTCTTTAGATTCAGTAAGCTTGATGTTAAGTTCTCTACACAAATCTTATCTCCATGTAATTGCTTTATTATTATGCTAAAGATCTTGTGTTTTCCTCGTTCCGTAATCAATACTTGCCCTAATTTTGGTTTTGCCAGTTTCATATCATTTACATTGATGATATCTAAATCAGATAACAAGTTACCAATTGGCGTTACTAATTCGCAATCCGATGACATAAAATGAACATAATGAGAACGAGAGTACGTTAAATTTTCTCTTGTTATGGCTACGGGTTCACTATCTCCGGTTGATAATTCTGAAAAATCTATGGGTTTGGCTGTTTCTAAATCCGGTGGTATTTCTTCAGTTATCGTTATACCGGTTGAATGAGAATTTTGTAAATTTTGAGGTATGATTCGTCGAGGAATGGGTATATTTGATTTTTGAGGAGTCTTCCCTCCTTCCTTAGAACTTAAATGATCTGGAAAAGGTGTAGAAAGTGCCAATGGTCTGGCTGTTGGAACAGGTGAGGGTACGGTAGTTTGATTGGTAGGTTTGATGATTGCTGAGCTATTCAAGGAAGGGGATATATTCAATTCTGTATCTTCCGGGATAACTTTAAGTGAAGGTGCTGGTAACGCGAATTTGCTAGTAGGAAAAATGCCTCTTGAATTTCGTATCAAGTCTTCGACATTCCGACTTCGGACAGCTTCCTCCTCCGCTTCTTCATCAGAAGAGTCAGTCTCTTCCGAAACTGCTTCTACAGGTTCTGAAACTATGTCTTCTCGAAACTCTATTGGTTCTTCTTCATCATCCACGTGAATGATACCTCTTGCTCGCATAGATTCATCAAACCTTCTGAAAGATTCTTGAAGGTCCTTTAATTCGATAGAGTAATCTGTCGTTTTATCAGGTTCTTCTGCTATAATGTCCTGTACTTCTGATGGACTAACAACGACGGCGGTTTCCTCCTCTGGAACACTAGGATTTTCCAGTATCCGTGTTTCAGGATAGTATTCCAGATTAGGAAAAACACTCTTTCGCTGTCTGAGAATCGGAGGATCATCATTAGACGATCCCTTGTCCAATGACGTAGAAGGTTCAGTTATTGCTATGCTAGGAGGTGCGGATGACGTAGAAGGTCCTGCTATTGATTGTTTAGAAGGCTGTGATAATTTAGAACGGGTTCTAGTGGCAATAGCACTCTGATCAAGTATTGTTGGTCGTTTTACCCTTGTCCTTGGACCCAATGTTTTTCCTGGTTTTGGAATTTTTGATTGACTCACGGGTTTTGACTGAGACACTGAAGGAATAGGCGAGTCGCTAGTCTTCTCACCCTCTTTGAGTGGTAACAATTGTTTCTATTCTATTTTTGTGCCCTCATCCGAATCATCTGAGGATTCCGTCAAAGTTTCATCAACCGGATTTCGCGATAACGCGTCTGCATTCGTATTTAATTTACCAGACTTGTGAACGAATTCGTATTCATAATCTCGCAATTTCAATCTCCATCTTACTAATCTCTGACCAGGATCATTAATGGAATTTATCCACCTTAGGGGCTCATGATCACTAACTAATGTAAATTTACGTCCATAAAGATAGGGTCGGAAATGTAGCACTGCATATAGTATCGCTAAACACTCTTTCTCGGTAGCAGAATAATTTTGTTCAGGTTTTATTAACATTCTGGACAAGTATGCTATAGGTAAATCGTGACCTTCTTTCTCCTGACTCAGGATTGCACCAATTGCGTAATCGGATGCATCTGTTGTTAGAGTAAATGGCTTTTTAAAATCTGGATATTGCAGTATTGGTCGAGTGCATAGCGCTTTTCGTAATTTCCTGAAGCTATCTTTTTGTTCTTTACCCCAGACAAATTTAGCATTCTTTTTCAATAATTCGGATAATGGTTTTGCTATAGCCGAAAAATCCTTTATAAAACGTCTATAATAACCCGCAAGACCCAAGAATTGCCTAATATTTTTGGGATTTTGAGGACGAGGAAAATTCTTCACGGCCTTGATCTTGTTGGGATCGGGTTTGACTCCGTCCTGCCCGATGATATGACCTAAATAGGCTACTTCTGTTCTCAAAAATTCGCATTTACTGGGTTGAAGTGACAATTTGGCATCCGCCAATCTATTAAATAATCGACGAATTTTCTTTCCGTGGTCTTCTAAATTTTTAGTGTAAACCACTATATCATCTAGGTATACGAAAATTTCTGTTCCTTGCAATCCACGCAACACCTGGTCCATTAATCTTTGAAACGTTGCCGGAGCGTTCTTAAGACCTTCCGGCATGCGTTTATACTGGTAATGACCGTTTGGTGTCGAGAAAGCCGTCTTTAAACTATCTGCCGGGTCCATTTCGATTTGTTGAAAACCACTAGCTAGGTCAAATATAGAAAAATAACGAGCCTCTCCTAATTGGTCTAATATATCCGTAATGTTCGGTAATGGGTAAGCATCTCCAATTGTTTTTTCGTTCAATTTACGGAAATCTATCACTATTCGCCACCGTAGGTTGCCATCTGGATCAGGTTTCTTTGGCACAATCAAAAGTGGAGAGTTATATGGAGAACTTGAAAATTCTATTATTCCTTTACTTAATTTGGCCGAAATTTGTTTAGCTATTTCTTCTTTATGTACTGGGGGAAATCTATACTGTCGCGTATCTATTGGGACATCATCGACAGTAGGAATTTTATGTTTTATATTTGGTGTGGCTTGCAAATTATCACCGGGCAATTGAAATATTTCAGGAAATTCCTCAACAAGATCAATTACGTGACCTACCTCCTCATCATTCAAATGAGACAGACGCAACCTTTTTACTATTTCATCTACTCGGTTCGTTACAATTTCTGAGGATTCTGAATCCGAATCAAAATTTTCTTCCTCTGGCAAGCTATAGTGCTCAAATGGAATTAGTTCCTGTGGTGAAATTTCAATATCAACGTCTTCTGTCAATGTGTTAATTGCTAGGACATGGCACTTGCCCTGATCATTTACTGATACAACGGCTTCGCCGATATATACTCCGTTTATTGTATTGATCTTTGGTAAATATCCCTCTTTCAAATCGCTATTAATGACCTCGATGGCAATTGGCTGTCTGCCTCGTGCACTAATTCGTAAAATGCGAGATTTATAATTCAATTTGTTTTTTGTTAAAGGTTCCTCCCCCACAAAACGTATAGGTCTAATTGGATCTGACTGAGTAACCAATGTGTTATGAGCAAATGATATCTCCGCTTGTTCCTGTCTTAAAAATTCCTTTCCTAATATACCGTCAGCTCGTATTGGGAAACAAGATTTTACAACGTGAAATCTAATCGGTTCTGATTGCAACGTGATGAAAGTAGTTCCTAATGTTTCTGACGTTCCCGGCGTGATTCCCGAAAGAGTTGCCGATTCGTCAAGTGCCACGATTGCATCATCTAACAGTGTGTCTAATTTAATTACATTAATATCTGCCCCTGTGTCTACCAAGAAATGTGCGTGCCCGTATCGCAATTTGTTTCCGGACATTTTAACCACCGGGGATTCAGTATTTACGGTTAACATTACTGAGCTTGCTTTAGATTTCTCGCGGTCGTATGACGCTCTGTTGACACAGGACTCATCGCCGCGTCTTCGCGACGAGTCGTCTGTGAGTTTAAATTATTGCTATCGGTAGTTGAATTAATTTTACTTGGATGTGGCGAAGGAGGTCTACTCGAATATGGCGAATTTGGTCGACTCGATGCGTTTGGAGGTCTATTATTTAAATCATAATGGTATGCTGGATAAGGTGGATAATATGGAGGAAATGGTGCCATATGAGGATAAAAATATGGTGGATAAAATGGATAGGTTGGATGCCCTTGATGAACGTATCGTTGGCGATCCGAGTATCCAGGATAATTTGTGTATTCCGATTGAGTAGGTTTAGGTGATTTTAATTTAACATCCTGTGCATCTACTGGATTCGGGGATGGTGATCGCGAACGATTCCCTTCGCGTTTGGTTATTGAATAATTCTGGTAGTGTCTCGAAGTGCCATGATTATCAGAATTCGAATACGATGGAGAAACTGGTCTTGAATTTTCCGCAAACGTTACCCGCGTAGTTTCACCAGACGGTAATATTCCAGATTTGATTTTAATTTCTGCCCGACGCGCAAATTTTAGTGCTTCTTCTAGATTTTTGGGATCACGTGCGTCTACCGCTCGTGTGATTTCATCGGACAACCCTCGAATGAATGCTTCCAGAGCTACTTCTTTAATTGGTTCTAACATTTGTCCCGCATTTTCGGGGTATTTATCTTCTAAGACGGTTTTAGCGCCATTAAACAGAATATTTAATCGGTCATGGAAGTCGTTAACAGTTTCCCCGCGATTCATTCTTATATTTTCGATTTCATGATGATAATCAGGATACGTTTTATCTGATCCAAATCTGTCTTTTAAATGTTTTATCAAT
Organism: Andrena flavipes; assembly: GCA_963971345.1. NCBI lineage: Eukaryota > Metazoa > Arthropoda > Insecta > Hymenoptera > Andrenidae > Andrena > Andrena flavipes. The sequence continues at coordinate 39,240,220 of OZ020479.1, read as the reverse complement.
TCGTCCAAATTATTGAACGTCTTGCCCCAAGTGCTATCTCTAGCTGTCTTTTGCAATTTACCTAATACGACTTTTAAAAACGACGATTCTAACGCGGGAGGAACAAAGACTGCGCCATTTCTGACATCTTGTAAAAAGTTTTTCAAAGGTATGTTTTTACCATCGTAAAACGGAATGTTTAAAGTACTGTGCTGAAGTGTGAAACGATGTCATCATAGCGTTTGAAACATTTAGATCAGTATTATTTCCAGAAACATTCGCGTTCGTGCCCGAAGCACTAGTTCGTCCTGTTTCCGGCATTTTAGTACAAAGTTTACAAACACAAGATCACACACAAATAAACAGTATTAATTTCGAAATATAGTCCGGAACGCCACCAAAATGTCCGACTATTGAACGTCACACTTGAGCCTTTTAAGAACTTTATATAAAGCAAAATAGGATAATTTCACCGCTTCGTGAGATGAACAATCACTCAACGCACGATCTTGGAATCCCACCGCTGCCACCAGTTCTGTAACGCGGTTATTAGGTAAACGCGGAGTCCGAGTAAGTAATGTCAACGTCGGTCTAATCGGAAGGATACTTCAAGCGTTACAGTACAATTTATTAAATTAATGATTTATAGAAAGTTTATTTTGGTATCGGGAATCCAAGATCTAGTCCTATACAGGCCCCGCACTGAGCTATTGTGAGGATTTAGTTATTTTGTCATTAAATAACTTCTGACTCAAATGTAAGGTTCAAGTGTGAATAATCGTACCTTTATTTCTTTCTCGTATCTTGGCGTTAAGAGAACTAAAGAGCCAAGGGTAAACCCAGAATATTGGCTAAAGCCAATATTGACTCTCCGTTACCTCCGCATTCGCATATTAGCAATAGAGCACATAATATATCCCCTTTTTACATGAATTTACACTCGCCAATCGTTTTTTTGATTACAATATTTTAAAGAAAAATAATGCGCACTCACCCGCTATATCGTTTATCTTTTAAACAATGTTTGATATTCCCTTTTTTTTTCCTGTTAACGCCCTATGAAACGCCTATTTCGTGCCTGAGAAAAGAAAATAACACTCACACACACACACAATATTGACAATTACAAATAGAAGCGATATTTAATATAAACGCAAAGCACAAAACTAAATATAAAGGATGAGATCTAACAGAAGGCTGATCCCAACACAACTAGCCAAGATTATCGAATGAATATAAAACGTAGATTTATGTAATTGAGAAAACGAAGAAGTTAAAAACACTATTTAACGTGGAAAGAATGAGTCCATTCACTATAAACTTTAGGAATCTCTGGCTCGAAACTGTATTTGAGTTAAAATAAAAGAAATTACGATCCACGGACACCTTGTCACGCTCTCCGCGACTGTACGACAAAGAGTGACTTCAGCTTCGCGCCCCCGAGAGCGTCCGGCCGCGAGGCCCGCTCAGAAAAGCTGACGCTGCAGTCCCAATCATGCCCTAGCAACCGTCGCATGATTTCATTAGGTGTTCTCACTTTCATACTTTTTAATTATGCGCTTCCGGCGTAGAACGGGGTACTCTCATCCTCACACTCAGATCACTCCTTTACATTGATGCGACGATTCGACGGTCAGAGATGCGCTCGATTAGGATAGACCAGAATGCTAGATGCATTGTCAAGACACACCCCCGCCGCTTACATTTAATCAGTGTCGCGAGGTATGAGAACCACTGCTCATTTTGAACGAACTACTGAGAACCACGCTAATGCCTCAGCACAATCCCACGTTCAGGGTACAGCGCAGCGACCAAACGTCGCGGCGGCGACGACGTTCCTAGTACCGAGTATCCGTTTTCATAGATAAAATACAGTAAGCAGAAATGCGCTCGATTAGGGATTTCCCAGAACGCTAAGCGTTGTCGAAGCACTCCGCCCATTAACAAAGGAAAATCATTGATTTTAAAAATTTTTAAAATTCGGGACGTAACATGTGCATAATATTTCTTTTATTCTATTAAACGCAATCTGACATTTCTCAGACCATGTGAATTTTTCGTTTTTTTTTTTTTTTAGTAATTTGTGTAGAGGATCTAAAATTATTGTACTATTTGGTAAGTATTCATGGTAAAAGTTTATTTTTCCCAAAAATTGCCGGATATTCTTTTGTGTCTTTGGAATTGGAAAATTTTTTATTGAAATTAAATTGTCTTTTAGTGGTCTTACGGAGTTATTTTGAATCACATGTCCGAGGTATTTCACTGAGTCCGATGCAAATGTACATTTCTTGAACTTTAATCTGAAACCTTCTATTGTAATTGCTTGTAATACCTGTTTTATATGTTTCAAATGTTCTTCGAATGATGGTGAGTATATCAAAATATCATCGATATAATTTACTGCAAATTTTGTCAATCCGTGCTTTCTTAATATATTGCTCAAAATTCGTTGGAAAATTGCGGGGGATGTTTTCAGGCCAAATGGCAAATAAGTCCATTGGAAATGTCCTTCTTGCGTGACAAATGCCATTTTACTTCTGTCCTCAATTCGTAGTGGTATGGACCAGAAAGCCGAGTTTATGTCCAACGTTATGAAGTATTTGCAGCTTCTAGTGCAGATTATTAAATCGTCTATTATTAGAAATGGTTGTGCCTGTGGTATTATTCTTATTTAAATCTCTAAAGTCAATACAGAGTCTCGATTTTTTATTTTCATCTTTTTTAAATGCTAGCGTTACTGGAGCTCTGAACGGGCTGTATGATTCTTCTATGAGGTTTTTCTCTAAGAGTTTTGATATCTGTTCTTCTATTTCTTTTTTATCTTCTATCGAGCACCTGTAAGGCCTTTTGCTACAGTATTTATCGATTATTAACTCTATTCGTACCTCATAATTTTTTACCGTGCCTATGTCATATTTATCTATTGCAAATATCCTTTTATATTCTTCTACCATTTACTTTATTTCAACCCTTTTTTCTCTATCTAAATGTTCTGTTTTTATCTCAAATTCATCTTCTTTTACGTGCTCATTAAAATTCACTGAATATGTTTTTGGCACTTGCTCATTAGTTATATTATCTACTTCTCTTAACTTAATATTTTCTACTTGTTTCATCTCTAAGTTTTCATTCTGTATTAATTTAAATTCTTTTATCATGTCCAGACCTATGATGTCTTCAAAATCTTCTCTCTCAACAATGAATACATCTTTTTTTCTATATCTAAAATTTTTATTTTTATAAATGTGACGTCCCAATATTTTTCGCGCGGTCTTATTCTAAAATTCTATCATAAATCACGAAATCACTCCACCAAAGTCCTTCAAACTCAACTCTTACCCCTTTTCCCCAATCGCTGATCACCTTGACGATGTACCTTAGCGGTCCCCATCTCAAGATGGTCGGTACGAAACCTCCTTCGCTTAATTCGCCCAACGAGGCACAAATTCCCTCCTCAAACTAAATCTAAACAAGTCCCTCGCCCCAGACTCTTCTTAAATCGAGACCACGTCTCACCCCTTCTCTACGACCCTCCAAATCAAAACCACAAATACCCCTTTCCTGTTAAAACAACCAAAATCCATTCGATGGGTTGAGTATCTCCTTTCGCAGTCATAAATATGTCTATTAATAGCCATACCGTTTATAAAAACCCCGGAAGTCCTACCGTGACCCACTTATTAAATGTGTCAAGGCCGCTACTGCGCGTACCCCCGCAACATCCTTATAAATACGAGGGGACCGAGACAGAAGTCCTCTTTCGACGAAAACAATTGAGAGAATCATCTCGATAAGCTACGAAAGTCTATTTTTAAATAGTGTGACCAAATTCATCTCACAAATCATTGTAAGCATTTAAACTTACCATTTACACTGCATATCATCATCATCTTATTATTTTGTATTATTATTATATTTCGTGTTCCAAAGTTTATTGCTATTCATTCGTATTCGGTTGTATTGATAACGCTTATTGCATTCAATATTATATAGATTTCATATTATTTACTTTATTATTGCTTATTGCATTGTCTTGTCTACGCTTATTGCGATTACATATTATTTACTTTATTATTGCTTATTGCATTGTCTCGTCTACGCTTATTGCGATTACATATTATTTACTTTATTATTGCTTATTGCATTGTCTCGTCTACGCTTATTGCGATTACATATTATTTACTTTATTATTGCTTATTGCATTGTCTCGACTACGCTTATTGCGATTTCATGTATTACTTTCAATACCAATTGCTTATTACTTATTCATATGTAACTCATATTCATATTCATACGCTTTCAATAACCATTGTATATTATAAATGCCATGTGCTAATGCTAAATGCCTAACGCATAATTATAACGCAAAAATCATACCAACAGTGCATCAAATTGAATAAACAATTCCTATTTAAATCACGTTACGAGTTATTGTGTCTAGTCTTCTGTTTGCGAAGATTCCCAAACCAAAACAAACTGCAACAACAGCTGATCTCGATTCTTAAACGCTAGAGTGCCAGTAGTGTTTACAAACGTTCTTTTGCATAGACCTATATCTAGACGGGTTTAAAAAAAGCATTACACGTAATTTCTTATGTGAATGCAACGGTGGATGCAACTTTCAAAACCAAAATAAATACAAAGTAGTATAACGAGTGTTCTCCGGGTGTGTATTTACCTGTTAAACCTTCCCTGGTCGATTAGAGTGACGGATTATAGATTCGCGCCTGCATTCCATCCACACCTCAGAGTGACGGATTATAGATTCGCGCCTAAATTACCTACCAAGACCTCAGTGTGACGGATTATAGATTCCCGCCTGCATTCCATCCGAACCTCAGAGTGACGGATTATAGATTCGCGCCTAAATTTCCTACCAAAACCTCAGTGTGGCGGATTATAGATTCGCGCCTGCATTCCATCAAAACCTCAGTGTGACGGATTATAGATTCGCGCCTAAATTTCCTACCAAAACCTCAGTGTGACGGATTATAGATTCGCGCCTGACATTCATTCCGCCCCCCAATTGTCATCGTTCCCAAAGACCTCACCCGGAACGTGACATAGATATTAAACCTTTTGTGCTCTTCACACCATTAACCGATTTTAAATATATTCTATTCACATCCTCTTTTTCTTCCTTTATTTTAATCAGTCTTGAATTTATAAGCGAAATCTGTGAGCCTGAGTCGTATGTCCCATTCACTTCTAGTTTATTTTCTATTAACATTTTTAATCTGATCAATGGTGTGATTGTTCGTTTTTTGACTCTGTATTTAAATCTACTTCTATTACTGAATTATGTCCTACTACCTTTGGTTTATTTATTTCTTTATTATTTTCTTATGTCTTGAACCAGCATGCTTCTTGTGGGTGGTATCTAATTCCTTTATTCAGATCTTCGCATGTTTTGCATGATCTTTTTTCTTCATTTCTCTTCTTGTATTCAGTTCTACTATCTGTCTTCTTTGAAAAGGTTTTCTTATTCACTAAATTTTCGTATTTTCTAATTTCAGTGAATAGTGTTGTTGAATTTGTGCACGATTCTCTATCTATTTTAAAAGCTTTTCTTTTCTTATTGCATAGTCAATAAGTGATCCTATTTAAATGCCAAGGCATAAGTTACCGTGCTCCATCCTTTATCTGCAAAAGTCTCTAGGAACCTATTCTTCCATTCACTCCATTTCGCTGCAGTTGATAGTTTTATTAATGTTGCAGAGTGCCAATCTGAATAAGATTTATCCAGGAATAGTCTTAATATTCCTATTTTTTATTCATCTTCTGTAATATCGACTCGTGAGCATTCTTTCTCAAATGTTTCTATCCATTGTTTAGCATTTGAATTCCTACTTGTAAACTTTTCAATCATGTACTTCTCTGCAATATTTTTTAAACTTCTTTTTTTCATCCCTTTTCTGTGATGATTCTACTAAATTTTCGGTAGACTTGTCGATTAGCATGACCATCGCCGATTTTGATGACCTTGAAATATGTTATAGGGGGCATGATTCTGAACAACTTATTTCTATACATGTAACCGTCGGTCGGCCCTAGTTTACGAGATATTTGCAAAAATCGTTACTTAAAATTTTTGGAGCGCGACAGAAGCATCGCATGACGGCGAGTAACATTTGTTTGTTTTCGACGAAAAAAGAAAACAAACAATTGAAATAGGTAATCGGCAGTTGGCCTTACTTTCTAAGATATACGCACAAAAGCTTGGTAAACTTTTTCTCATGGATTTGAAGAGAAATTTTTTTTTAATCACCTTAACACGATCGCCTCTCTCTACAATACTTCTGTTGACTTTTTCCGACTCAACATTTTCCACTTACCAACTTGTTTTGGGTATTAGTATTGGTTAGCCATTGCGTAAAGCATGGTGGCGAACCGATGTGAGCTTCGGGATGCTAAAAATAAGATCGCAAAAAATTATGTTTTAGAACCAGAGCGCCGCTGAACATAGACGGGATATCAAACAGGTGTTCTTGAAAGCACCCTCTTTATAACGAGAAAATTATATTTAGTTAAACTCACATCGGTACGCTAACATGCTTTACGCGCCTGTAACGTACCGCTACCAACCGCCATAAATTTTTCCATTTATATTGTTAAATTCCTTATATTAAATGTAAAATAGTGTATAACGCATGCTAAAACGTTTCAAACAACACGCTAGAAGATATAGTAACTAGCAACGCAGGCGCGTAGCCGCCGATTCAAGCAACAGAGTCAGCGCCGCGAGTGAGCCGAGCGCGCATGCGCATATCATACGAACAACCGGACGTCAAATATTCCGAGCGTAGTACGCGAGTGGCGCGAACCGGAAGCTAATTTTCATTTGTACGCATAATCGCGAAAGCCTGTGATTGGCGCAGGCCAGTCAGCACCCCGGTATAAATACCGGCCCGCCGGCAGCTGAAAGGCAGACTTGGTTCTGCCACCGAACCTACCAAATCTTGGTCGCTTTAGCTAGCCCCCTTGTTTGGGAAAGGTCTGAGTATCTCCTAACCTACTTCCTAAATCCTTCGAGGTCGCTTTAACTAGCCCCCTCAAAATCCTTCGAGGTCGCTTTAACTAGCCCCCTCAAAATCTTTCCGAGGTCGCTTTACCTAGCCCCTTCAACATCCTTCCGAGGTCGCTTTAGTTAGCCCCCTCAAAATCTTCCCGAGGTAGCATTACTTAGCTCTTCATCTAACCTAAGCCTACACCACTGCCACAGCGTGGGGCCAGCTTATAGGCACCCAAATTCAAAACGACTCTCCACAAAAACCAAAAGACCTAGCGTCAAACTCTTGTATTATATACCGCATCCGACCTAGCGTCGCAAATCCTGTTCATTAGATATAATTAATATTTAGTTAGCGTTATACAGTATTGTCTCCGTATTTGCTCGCTGGTCGGGACCGGCGGTGAGCATATATTCCGTGCAGAGTCGTAATTCCGAGTGTTCGTTTCTCGCTTCTTTCTGGCCGAAGGGGGGAGCGAGATGGAACGCTTTGCGTGCGCGACCGGCGTGCGCGATGGTCGCGCGCATGCGTCGAGCAGTCATAGCGCTCGTGCCCGTTGCGCACGCAATGCGTTCTATCTCGCTCTGGCCTTCGCCGGACAAGAGTGAGACAAAAGTGGTGGGGATAGCGACAAGCTTGTATCCCGTGCATAAACTCGAGCAAATACGGAGACAATACTGTACCTATTTACTCCTAGTTTCTATATTCTTACTATTAAACCTAGCGTTACCAACTGAATTACCGACTTAGCGTCATAACCTAAAAACTACTATTACCGACCTAGCTTAAAACCGAACACTGCGATACGTCAAACGAAACCACCATCATCTATGTTCATTATAGACCTAGTGTCTCAACAATTTATTTGAATAAATCTTTGTTAAGTATTGTTAAAGGAAGGACTCTAGTACCTTGAAATTCATTTCTTAATCGCACGCCACCCGAACCAAATCCTACAAATTCACAAGTAAACCGCTCTACTTGTGAAAACTCCTGTAAGAACGGCAACGTCTCGTTCGAGAACGTTACACGCCCGCAAGCGGCCGCTCCCCTCGCCACACTCATCTAGCCCAAACCAATACTAATACCCGGGACAAGTTGGAAACTGGAATGCGTTGTGTCGGAGTAAGTGAACAGAAATACTAAACAGAGAGGCGATCGTAGTAAGGTGGTTAAAAAAATTTCCTTCAAATCCATGAGGAAAAGTTTACCAAGGTTCTTTGCGCATATCTTAGGAAGCAAGGCCGACCGACGGTTACATGTATAGGAAAAAGTTGTTCAGAGTCATGCCCCCTACAACAGATTTCAAGGTCATCGAAATCGGTGATGGTCATGCTAATCGACAAGTCTACCAAATTTTCTAATATCCAATTCAGGTTATCATTTTTCTCTACCGCTGTATCTTTTTTTTTCTATTTCTTCTAAATATCCATTTAAAAATTGTATGTTACCCTCGTCATCTGAATAGATCTTTTCCAATTCATCTGTTAGTGTGATTCAAACCTTTGTTGATTGATGTCTCCTTTTTAAACTATTCTTTACCTTTGCAAAATTCTCCTAATAAAGCGCGGCTAATTTGAATTAAAGAAAGTATCCTTTCTTTACATATATATGTAATAACATCATTTAATATATCTATAATACATATATATATAATAAATTTTTAACGTATACATTTACTATACGATGTACTTCAATACTTTACATTTAATTATCAATTTCTTCTTTTTTTCTTCAACATGCCCAGCATTGTTCCTAATCTGTACAATCTCACTTACTCGCTTTTGTATTAAAACATCATGCTTACCAGGGATATCCACTTAAAAACTATAAGTAACCATACAAACCAAAAAGTAATAGTTTGTTCAATCGTTTACCCTTCAGCAAAGAAATAAATTTGAGGGTAAACGATTGACCAAACTATTATTTTTACTATGCCTACAAAAGGTACACTGGGACATTTAAATAAAATACTGTTATAGTAATGATAATAAATAGATTTGATTTTGAATTTTTCTTTCCATATTATTTGTGCTACAATATCAACCATTGTATTGACTATAGGCAAAGAGGATCATCACAAAGTTCTCCATTTCTCACAAACACCTTTTTCCAATAACGCCTTTTTCTTTTGGTCGATGCTATTACAACCATCGTGGCGTCAATATCCATAGCTATCGACGGATCTATGGCTACTAAATAGAGTTTGGAATGGACGCCGAACGGTCTTGGTCATAAGGTAGGGGACAGAAGTTTCCAAGTAGCCGGACATAAGTCGCTGGATACCAGCCGCTCGGTAAAAGTCGCCGGAAACAAGCCCATGCAGCCCAGCGAGTCGCCAGCGACTCCAGCAAAGTTGCCAGCGATTATTGCCCGGTCTATACGAGCCTTTATACTAGTGGGACCGTCGCCGGCCGCACATTGGAATGTCAGCCTTTACGCGCGACCCTAGGCCCACGTGCCCGTCTGTCAGACCGAGCCCTCCTCGTACCAAGAAAATGTACCGCCGTCGGTTGAGATCGTCTTTACCATCGCCGTTTGTATACGTTTTCAGCCTTATTTATTCGGTCCGGATCTTACATGTCACGTCCCGAGTGGAGGTCTTTAGGACGATGGCAGAGTGTGGTTATATGGGAAGATTTAGGGGCGAATTCCAGATTCGTGGCCCTGAGGGTGAGTAGGAATTTAGGAGCGAATTCCTGATTCGTGATCCCTGAGCGTAAGTTAGAGTCAGGCGCGAATTCCAGATTCGTAGCACCGACCGACCAGAGAGGGTTTAATATGTAATCGCGCACCTAGATGACAACCGTTAGAGCACTCCCGATTTTTGTTTCGGGCTTGTTAATTGGATTTACCGTTGCACTATTGTAAGAAGCCGCTCGCAATATTCCGTGAAATACGTCTACACGTATGGTCGTGTAAGAGCTATGCGAAAGTAAGCCTTGTAAATATTATAAGAACACTCGCGTTCGCGAACCGAGATCAGCTGTTGCAGTAGCGTGTTATGGATTGGGATCTTCGTAACCGAAGGATCGACACAATAATTCGAAGCGTGATTTAAGCGGTCTGTAGACGCTCAATATTATTGTGCGATATATTGCACAATATTTTTGCTATGTGCCCCACACGGTCAATAATATTGTGCAATATTGAATATTGCACAATATATTGAGCGTCTAGGGGCTGCTTACGGTCAATATTATTGTATAAATAGTTCAAAGTGGTACTGTCTGAACTCCTGGTATCGGTAGGGGAAAGTGGGGTAAAACGGAACGGGTTGGTAAAACGGAACACCAATGTTTCTCTTAGATAAGAGGTGCGAATGGGTTGGTACCGCGTGACATGGAACCAAAGGGTCCTCATAGCATTTTATGATAGACCATAGACCCCTGCACAAGTTATTTTTCCATTAAGAGAGTTTGAAAAATTTCCGGTATCGACGTTTCAATATTGCGTTGGACTTTCGACCACTTTTCGGTACTTGGACTTCGAAAATTAATAACGGCAAGTACATCGTTGGATTCTATATTTCTTACGCTACATTTTGACGTATATAAAAAGTTATTTACCTCACGCTGAAGTGTAAATATTAAATGTTTACTAAATGACTGCACGTGGGGCAAAACGGAACACTTTTCGCGGGGTAAAACGGAACGCCTATTATACATGGGGAAGAATGGAAACGTCTCTTAGTACGTGTTTATTATCTCTTTTAATTATTAGATTGTAGATTAAACTTTTGATTACTATTCTTGTTTCCAAGAAAATTGATTGTGTATAGAAAATTATGATGTATGAGATACATCTTTCATTCGATCAAACTGTTATATTTTTGTTATATTTTATTTGCAATAGTTATACCTAAAACATATATTTATAGATTTTAACATAAATTAATACATTTTAAATCATAAAAATAAAGATTTTGTACGTTTACACGGTCTTCGAGTGGGTGTTCCGTTTTACCCCACGATTTGAGCGAGGCGAAGATTTCGATACCTCCGGTAAATTTCACTTTCGTCGTTCCCAAAGATTTTTCTTATCAATGACCATGATTTTCTTATAGTCTAAGGTCCACTGAAGACTCCTGTTGAAGTCTCGTGTCATTTTCTCCTCCCGATTTTAAGTTATCACCCTCCAAAGTTAAGCGTTCCGTTTTACCCCACCTTCCCCTATACCTGATATACCTGGTATAAGGTTTCAAGGGGTGAAAATTTGAAATATCCATTTCAGCTTATTGAGAAATTCTTCATTTTTTATCGTATTGAGATGAAAGTGGCACCAATAGATTCCTGGCGTTCTCCCGATTAAAATCATACCCAATATCATGCAAATCAAACTACTTTTACACAAGCAATTTGTATTCCTTATGTAAAAGTAGTCTGATTTACATGACTTTTGGTATGATTTTCATTAGAAAAACATAAGGAATCCATTGGTGTCACTTGCATATCGATACGATAAAGAATAAAGAATTTCTTACTACGCTGAAATGAATATTTTACATTTTCGCCCTCGACTGCGGGGGGTCGACCTAAAACAGCTACGGTCGGCCGAGGATTCATACCTGTTTCAGAAGAAAATACTTATTTATTCTTTATCATATCGATATGGAAGTGGTGCCGATGGATTCCTTATGTTTTTCCGATGAAAATCATAACAAATTTCATATAAATCAGGCTATTACTAACGAAATTAGCTTGAGGTTATGGAAATGAATTTTCCATGGAATTTCCTTCATTATTTTCCAAATTACGTCGTTTTTTATGTCAGTATCATCGACGAAACATAAGGAATGAATTGGCATCGTTTTCGCAAAGATCTGATGAGAAATGCGGAAGTCGAAGATGTCTCACCACTGGGTACCAGGCGGCATCTCTTTGACAGGCGCACGGAGAGAATCACCCTGTACCAGTGATAATCAGTAAATTTGCAAAACCAGTTGAAATAAGGTGCATACATTCGAGGTTATTGAATTTGTCTTGAAACGCCGTATCAAGTGATCTCTAAAAAAATAGTTACATTTAAAAAACCGGACTTGACCATCGTATCTCTTAAAATAATAATCAAAGAAAAAATTCGTCTGCGCTAATAAATTTGCCCCCTCGAACCATGCAATTGGATATAAACAATTGCTTTATCTCCAATACGTTAGGACATATCCAGCGGTTTACTGTTCTCGCGGACACCCTGTATAATGAAATAAAATATAAAATATATGTCGGAGGAGGCAACCACTTAATCAGCTACGCTACGATCTTAATTAATAGGTCTATCTCACGTTACTTTTTCCCCCACCGATTCACACAATATATTGTACAATCTTCCAATATAATCCACAGATGTTCAATATTATTGTGCAATATTCAATATTGCACAAAAAATATCAAAACCGTTTTGATTCACGCAATATATTGTGCAATCTTCCAATATGATCCACAGACGTTCAATATTATTGTGCAATATGAATATTACAATATATTGCACAATATATTGAGCGTCTAGGGGCCGATTATCTTCTTCATTCACGCAATATATTGTACATCCTTTCAATATTATTGCGCAACTCTTCAATTTTATTGTGCAACCTTCCAATATGATCCACAGACGGTCAATAATATTGTGCAATATTGAATATTGCGCAATAACATTGAACATCTACAGACCGCTTAAAAATAAGAACGTTTGTTAATTTTGAAGCTTGATATTATGCCATGCACCGTTAGTGTGGAAACGGTTAATTAATATAATAATAATGTGTTGGACAATAAGCATTAGCACATAACATTTATATAAACGGTAAGCAATAGTAATATATGTATGAACATTACACACATGAGTATTAGCAATGGAAGATGATATATAATGCAATAAGCAAATGATAATACCGATGTGTAAACCGATAAACGTTAGCAAAGAAAGAGTATAAAGCAATAAGCATTAACAAAGAAATAATATATGAAATAAGAATTGATGTGAAAAGCGTAAGCAATAGATAAGATATAAATGAAAGTGATATACTGAAGTTGAACAATATAATTAATAATAATCGCTTACAGAAGTTGCGTAGATTGATATTCCGTAGAACACTGAATTTATACATAGCACTGTAAATTAACTTTGTCAATTAACGTTGTACTTCGCGGGGGTATTTCCGTAGAAGAGAGCTATCGCCTCTCAAGCTCTGGTATTTATATGATTTCCTGGAATGTCAGGTGTGAGGGGTATGCGCGGCATGGACCATGACTCATGTGCAAAATATGTGGTCTATAATTAGAACGTGTTCATGACTCATGCACGAAATATGCGTCGCAATAAGACTACCAGGGTTTTTATTTGGACTTCTGAAAAGGGGGTACTCAACCCATTGTATTGATCTTGGGTGTTTTGGAAAGGGGTGGTTTAAGAATAGCTTTGATTAAGGGAGACCTTAAGTAATACCTCGCGAAAAATAGTGGGACGTCACATAAACACAGCTAAATCTAACGTAGATGTACAAATAATTCTCTTTTTCGTCCTTGACATTTTCATGTACTTGGCGTAATTTTTTTATTTTTTTAAAGTATTTTATGATGATCTTTCATCAGCTAAGAGTGCGTTCCACTTAAGCTCAAATCATCCACGCCCACGACCGCAGGAATTTTCCACTCCACTTGTTTAGAAGCTGTTGTGAACGTCACGAGCGAAAAGTATAGTGGGACGGGATTCGTAAGCGTCAGTAGGGAAGGGCTCTTTTTCTGAAGAGCCGATTATTTTACTGATTATCAATTGTTTACTGTGGTCGTAATACTCCATCGTGAATGAATTACTTCTTATAAAATATTTCAATATAGCCTGTGTTACCGTCAAAGCGTGTGAATTCAGCGAATATATAATATATGTATTCATGAATAGTCAATGTATGCACGCACTGATTTGATTGGCTGAAATATCCACGTACAGGGTCATCGTTTAATCCTGCAACCTGCGCGCGCGAACTTGTAAAATGGCAACACCGCCTCACGGACGCATTCCAACACAACCATGGACCGTCCCGGCGGAGAGCTGCCAGCGACCGCTAGACAAGAGTGATGCCCGAGCTTCGAAAATTTTAGCGTCGCAAAAAGCTAGGTATTGGGAATTTCACAACCCAGGTAGTCGAACCGCGCGCTCCGCTTTTATGATCGGTATACCACTCGCACCCCAGATTACTGTAATGAGGTTTGAAAATAATGTCAACTGATCTCTAACTGATAAATAAATAAATAAATAATTGTTTAAAAAAGTAAATTATGCATCATTAGATAGGAATACTTTTTCCCTGTTTTTAGCGCAACTTTCATTCCGATATCTTAAAAAAAGACCCAAAAGGCGGCAAATTTAAAATCCGGCCCACTGTGCGGCGTTCGGAGAGTTGCTAGCGACCGCTGGCCGGCAGTGATGCCCGAGCTTCGAGAATTTTTGGCTGATCTCTTCCAAATTACCGTTGCAAAGAACTATTCAGAATTTCCCGGTCCGGGTTGAAAAATTTGGGACCTTTTTCGTATAACTTTTGAACTATAAGAGATATCGGAATGCAATTTGCGACGAAAAATGAGGAAAAATTATTCCCTCTTAATGATGGATAATTTAATATATTTTACGTTTACTTAATTTTTCTTTTATCAATTTTTTAACCATAATTGTTTAAAAAGCTTTTGCAAACTGTTTATTTGATAATGTATTTAACGTTATTTTTAAAATTCGTGTTGTTGATAAACAATAGGCTAGTTGTTTCTATATCATTACTTTCATAAATTGAGAAATTAAATTTTTATTCAATTATGTGTTAGTTCTGCAGACCTCAGAATCTATTGTTCTGGTTTTCTTTTTTATGATTTTATCCTTAACGCGGTGCATACCTAGATCAGGTGTAAGGGGTAGCTAATGCGGGCATGTCTTTGATTGTAGCGGTGTTTGAATTTTTTTTCTAGAATCTTTGTGTTTGAATGTTTTAACTACTCAACGCCACGCCTATACCGGCTTCCGTTAATGTCATTTTTTGGAATCATGTGCCATTATTGTGGCTTTTACAAGCAGGTGATGAAAAATCTCTCCATACAAGGGTATAGCGCCGCAGTCAATCCTGTCGTAGCTAAAATTTTTTAAATTGAGACGGGTAAGAGATCAGTTGACATTATTTTCAAACCTCATTACAGTAATCTGGGGTGCGAGTGGTATACCGATCATAAAAGCGGAGCGCGCGGTTCGACTACCTGGGTTGTGAAATTCCCAATACCTAGCTCTTTGCGACGCTAAAATTTTCGAAGCTCGGGCATCACTCTTGTCTAGCGGTCGCTGGCAGCTCTCCGCCGGGACGGTCCATGGTTGTGTTGGAATGCGTCCGTGAGGCGGTGTTGCCATTTTACAAGTTCGCGCGCGCAGGTTGCAGGATTAAACGATGACCCTGTATATACATTATACTTTTAACTAATATGAATAAATATTCGTTAATTTAAATAGATCAGGGACAATTACAGTGGTTCAAAATATACAACTGAGATTCTATAAGAACAGTGAGGACTTGAGAATTTTTCGAGAGAAATTAGAAATTGGGGTTATGTGAGGCGTGCAAAGAGCAGTTATATGCTCTACATCAATCAGAAGCGATCACGAAAATCGCAGTTTTCTTCAGGACGAAAGATTGATATAAAATATTGCAAATGACTCTGTACTTTATGATGATACTAGTAATAAAGGTTACAAAAATTATGTAGTCAAGGATAATGTGTGGAGAGAAATGTTACGAGCCGGGGCTGCGGCAACGCGAGGGGCCGGCGAAAAGGGTATTTCCCAAGGAATACGGTTTAGAGTTTGTTAGTTAGGTGCGCGGACGAACAATGATACGAAATCAGGAAGCCGCTAGGATTACACAGTCCAACAAAATGAAACTTTTTTTCTGTTCCGCAATATCCACTGGGTGATACTGGTAGAGTTTTTCGCCCTGACATGAATCCGCAAACGGTTTGTCGCCATCAACTTCAGTTTTTGAAAAATTCGATTTTGAAAAGAAACTGTAAATTTTCAACTTTGAACATCTTTTGTGTCGAAACGGTAATAGTTATTCAGTTGTTCTTTGCGTCAAATTATTCTATGAACCCTCCCGAATACAACGGTATAAGTTATTATTGCATTATGAACATTTAAATATGTTTAAACAACAATCAAAGAGGAAAGAACCCTCGAAATTCACCAATTCTTACAGATATCTTTCAATTTATTTCTAAAACTAAGGGTCTGAGAGAAAATCTGACCATCCCACGCGATGCAGATGACAGTTATCCTTTGGAAACCATCAACAAAAGTGGTATGTTACGTTTTGTTTTCAATACATAGTTTGGCAAAATTTGCGGTGCTGACAGTGGTAGTCACGCGCGTTAAACGATTGTGTTACGTTGAGCGGCAGTGGATCGCGCGCCGTCGTTGATTACCACTGTCGACACCGCGCGGTTTGGCAAACTATTTCTCTTCTGTATTGGAAACAAACCGTGACTTACCACTTTTGTTGATGCTTTCCGAAGGAAAATTGTCTGCTGCATCGCGTGGAATGGTCAGATTTTCTCTCAGGCCCTTAGTTTTGGAAATAAATTGAAAAATATCTGCAAGATTTGGTGAAATTCGGGTATCCTTTTCCCTTTGATCGTTGTTTAAACATATTTAAATGTACATAACGCAATAATAACTTATACCGTTGTATTCGGGAGGGTTCGTAGAATAATTTGATGCGCAGAACAATCAAATCACTACTACCGTTTCGACACAAAAGATGTTCAAATTTGAAAATTTGCAGTTTTCTTCAAAATCGATTTTCTCAAAAACTGAAGGTGATAGAGCAATTCTGCTTGCGGATTTGTGTTCAGGGCGAAAAACTCTACAAACTTCACCCAGCGAATATTGCAGACCAAAAATCGTGTTGGACAGTGTTATTGATGGCGAGGACGAACCTGATGCGAAATCAGGGAGCCTCTAGGAATGGAGTCACACGCCGACGAACCTGATTCGAAATCAGGGAGCCGAGGAGGGTGAAACGTCATGAACGAACCCGATGCGAAATCGGGGAGTCACTAGGATGAAGTTCACAGACGAAACTGGTGCGAAACCAGGGAGCTGTTCGGCAGTTGGTAGACTTACAAACGAACCTGATGCGAAATCAGGGAGCTGTAGGATACGGACGAACCTGATGCGAAATCAGGGAGCTGTAGGATACGGACGAATCTGATGCGAAATCAGGGAGCCGCAGGAGGGGAGAGTTCTCGTGGACGAACCCGATGCGAAATCGGGGAGCCACTGGGTTGGAGAAGATAGCTTGTTTTGGTGAGGAGTGCGAACGAACCTGATTCGAAATCAGGGAGTCGAGGGAAATGTTAGTAATGCCTCGTAACTCTTAATTAAAATTGATACAACTCGAGCGATAAAGTTGTATCAGTGGGTGAGTGCTACTAATATTATAAGGATCGCTGGGTAAGATATGGGTTTAACGAAATCGACTCGATTTACACGTGAACACCATTCTTATATTGAATAGTCAATTATAATACAAATGTAAGTGTCGAGATTAAATAAAAGTGTAAGTTACCAATAGTTGCACGGTGTTGACGCACTGGCGCACAGTGGGTCCAAAGTGACTTTTCGCGGTCCAAATTCTGTATCTCCGTTTATTCTCAACCGATTTTTGATTTCTTTGGCTCATTTTGTAGGGGATTAAATTTGCTATAATATCAAATGAATTGCAACCAAAACGTTTTTTTTATCCATTTTGTGATAAAGTTGGATGAAAACTATAGTAGAACAATTTTTGGGGCTAATTTGATAAGATTTTGCTTATCTAAGTAGTTATTTTTACGTAAAATCTTCAATTGGCACTGGGCAATAGCGGAAAAATAAAACAGGCGATCTGTTGACACGTCAGAATGTTTAAAATACCATTTTACGATGGCTGAAAATATGGAATGTCTTCTGAGTTTACTACAACCACAACCGTCTAAAATATCAATTTAATGTATGATTCTAGAACCTAATACCGTTCAGAAATAAAAAAAGAACGTCAAAAAAATCAAACAAAAAGGATTTTAGGGCGTTTTCCCTTCGCAGACGCGAGCTCGAAAAAAGGTTGATAGCGGCGTATGGGAAAATTCCACAGACGTAACAGAAATATGAAATAAATTAAAAGCAACAAATAAAGTACTGTTTATTTGTATACATGTTCATAAATGTTACGACTTTTAAATAATAAACGAGATAAGTAAGCCGAAAGCAACGTCTAGAAGCACGCGTTTGACGCTGATAGGAAATTTCGCCTTTAGCACTTCGCTGGGCACATTTGAATGAGAATGTATCGCAACTGAAACTCGGTCGAGGTAGCGCTCTGATCGTAGTGCTCAAGCGTGATGGCCTCGGCGACGCTGGTTGGCTGCGTCCTCATTTGGCTTGGTTACTTGGCTTGGCTTGCCGCTGGCGTCGATTCGGTTCCCATTGTCTCCCATTTTGGTGCTGGTTGGTTTGTCCTTAGACCATATATACTCATAGACACGGCCCGCTCTATATGCATCCACGAGCCGAAGTGAAGCAAAGATAACGGGCAAAAGTGACGTCACTTGTGGGCAAAAGATAATTCAAAATGGTGGTTACTGCACATTGCATCAGCCCTTAGCGTGGTTAGGCTGGTTACATCGCATATACAAACGAGGTTACAGCTTTTCTCTGCAAAGAATTATTAATAATGGTACAAACATGTTGCATAAAAAGTTGCAAATTACTATTTTTTTTACAGTAAAATAATTTAACGGGCGACCAACTGAGCTTCTGCCCAGAAGGCCCCCCAAGGACCCATCTTCAAATAAAAAAATTATGATTATATCCCAACACTATACCTATTTTTTCTTACTACTACATTTAACCACATGAGCATTTCCAGAAATATTTTTAAATCGCTTTGAACATAAAAGCTTCCATTATTATTTTGCCCACATGTGACGTCACGTAGATGATTTTATCTTTGCGTCAAGGAAATTATCTGGAGCCGCGTCTATGAGTATATATGGTCTAAGGGTTTGTCGTCCCGGCGTCATCACGCGCATGCTCAGATCGCGAACTTGAGCACTACGATCAGAGCGCCACCCCGACCAAGTTTCATTGCGATACATTCTCATTGCGTGCGAAAATCACGAATGAATCCACCTTCGGATCATGCATATCGTGGGCGCGATGGCAAAGCGTAGGTATAATAAGAGGCGTCACTCCGGGCGGCACCTTTGAAGTCCTTGTTTGACCTTGGCATTTAAATTGGTTGTCTATTTCGAGCGGGATATTCAAATCGACTAATTGTATCTTACCACAATTGGCTGATTATTGCCGAAGTTTATCGATCATTGTCGAAGCTTACCGATCATTGCCGAAGCTTACCGATCATTGCCGAATGGGCATTTAAAGTGGTTATTTAGTGATTTCCCCAGATTATTTCTGTCCTTGTCGAGTGACGCCTCTTATTATACCTACTCTTTGGCGATGGGTTGGCGTCAATGACGTCATTCGTGACGTTTGCAGGCGATTTGGGCTTAAGTGGAACGCATCCTTAATCTGACGTAGAAATATAAATAAGCGTTATTTTAAATTTACTTACTGTAAATTTAGACGTGTAAGAAGTCTTGTTATAACTTCCCTTTATATATTATTATTATAAATGACAAGAAAACATGAGGTTATTTAACAAGAAACGCAATGAAGAATTTCGATAGCATCGATATTTGATCCTTGCATGTGAACTGCTTCATATAAATTTATGTTCTGTTAAAATGTGCGCGGCAGATTGCCGCGGTGGCAAACTATCGCAAATCGCTCGTATGCACCGACCTTAAGACCGGTATTGATAGTCGCTACTTTTTCTTAACATTGTCTTAAGCATGCGGCATTCTCTATTAACCTAGTGAACTAGTAAAGTATGTCGAATGCTTAAGACGATCTTAGTCTTAAGCAACGACTATGAATACCGCCCTAAGAACTAACAATTCAAAGAGCTAGCGGCGGACTCTGTCTGTGGGTGTGTTCCGATTCACGCAGTGAGTGTATGAAATTGGCGGTATCGTATTGGTGGCATCGTACGATTCCCTAGAATTTCTCTCACTTGCCACCAATACGATGCCACTTCAGGTGCAGCGAGCGTGCAGCAACCCACACAACACCATAACATTGCAGCAACGCGTCTGCAATATTGCGGTGCAAGATTGCAATGTTGCACTATAACATTGCAGAGACGTTGCAGGTTCAGTCCTATATCTGCCTTAGCAATATTGCAGGAGTATAATCCTGCAACGTTTCGGAAATTTTACAGCAATGGTCCCACCGCAACATTTCGGGCAGTGAGGGACGCGACGACATGAATGTGTGCAGAATCGTAGTAGTATAACGCCCGTGTGTCTTTTTCTCATAGAAAATATTTTTACCCCAGGGGGATTCGAACCGAGGACCTGCAGCATCGTAGACGAACACTTTACCGCCGCAGCTACAACCGTTGATTGATAAGATTGCTTCGAACTTATACTCCTACCGTGCAAAACTTTAAACTCAAATTATTCAAAAACGAAGGCTCATTTGAAAAACCTATTAGGGGCTAAACTTCCGAAAACCCCCATGCTCCGAATTGGCTGAAATTTTGGGAACATGTTCATTTTGCATAGAAATAATGTTTGCGAGAAGGATTTTTGGCGATTCGAATTTTTTTTGTTTCTTTTTATCATGTCGATGTCATTCCCTACCCATGCGGAAATCTATAGATACGGGTGTCGCCCCAATGCGCCACGCGCGATTCATATGGTACGGGTCTGAGGCGCTCGAAGCTCCTAGGCCCGCCGCGGGGGCCAAGACGCGCAGCGGGAAAAAGGAGGCGTTGCCTCCGAAAAAAGGCCGCTGCGTTCACTTTAGTTCCATGCCTGCCCTACCTTACCGACGCAATATAGTATAATGTATAATGTTCAAAACTTTTAACACAAATAATTACCGAACTCACATCGGTTCGCTATCACGCTTTACGCGCCCGCGAACGGGCACGCGCCCCCCGCACTAATCTAACCCAAACCAATACTAATTTCTGGAACAAGTTGAAAAGTGGAATGCTCTTTTTAGAACGGTTTTATTAATCGGCAGAATATGCATATTTAATATCTTCAATTAACTGTAAAAATGGATCTGTCTCGTCTCTTTTTATTTCAAAACGCCATAGGAATTCACGCATATGGTCAATCAGTGTATCTTCTCTAATACCACCTCTACTTAGTCGAGCTCGCAAAACACGCCATGACGACTCTATATTCTGTGTATAAGCTCCGCTTTCCGGGTCTACGAAATTAATGCTATGGTTCACAGTTTTGTGAACGTAACCATGTTTTTTTAAATTTACATAGCCCTTCCAACAATCTGTGTGTATTTCTGAGCCTACTGCTACGTGTTTCTTAATTAATGAAATATAGTACATTACGTGACAAGGGAGAGAAGACAGTGATTTCGACGAGAGTGAAGTTTGCCGCCCGAGCGCAGCGAGGGCAGTAATTCACGCGAGGCGAAATCGCGTCTCTCCCTTGTCACGTACTATATTTTTTTCAACACCTGCATGAAAATAAGCGTAGTCCAGTTTCCTTGGGAGAAAAAGTAAGAAATTGTGAATACGCATGCGCGTAAAGTCTTTTTCCCTTGGGAGAAAGACTTTACGCGAATACGTCTGAAATTGGTCATTTTGCTCCCGTTCAGCAGGCGTAAAAAAGCACCTATTTTCATGCAGGTGTTGGAAAAAGAGTATCTTCGTCTCGTTTGTTTTCAGGACATATTTCTAAACGATACTTCTGCCCTCCTCGTTCTATCACACCTATTCCAAAATTTTCATATAAAATAAACAATAGAAATTAAACTAATTATTTAAGAACTTTTAAAATAACAATGGCAATAAAAATTGCACCTAATATCCATGCTCCTTCGCGCAAACGTCCTTTTTCATATTTCCTGCGTCCAATTTTGCATTCGTCAATCTCGACTATAATACCAGGACCACCGATTGAACCTTGAATTTCATATCGTCTATCAAGCGCTAGAGTGCACACTTCTCTACAGAATGAAAATCTATCTGCAATTGACTCAGTCGAAATTGTTTGGTCTTCAGCGATAGAACATTCATGCTGTGTTTGTTCGTATGAATATCGCCATGCAAAAGCATAAGTTATTAGCATGCAACTTTGAAAACTCAAATGGCAACGTTCGAACCTATGGAAATTTTCACTTAAGATAACAATAACATGCATAATAGAAGTATAATTACCATGTATTATGTGCGGCTGTAATACTATGGTCATATTTTCCTGATTTATAGCACCGAAAATAGCCCAGATCTCCTCTTGTTTCGACATAAACCATCTTTTTTTATGTTTAGCACAACACTTTTCCCTGGGAATTAAAGACATTTCCTTTAGCCATTCAATTCCTGTTTCGTGCTCGGACATTTTCTTCGCCAAGAAAAATATATTTATGTGATTCATTTTTAACCGACTTCAAGAAGGAGGACCTAAACTTACTAGTAACGTCGAACCACAACGAACTGAACCACGTGTTACATTGTAGTCTCAACAATCCCGATACCTTTTAAAAACATTTGAAAACGGCAGATTCTGTGGCTTTAGAGCTGCCTTCAATGTGTCGGTAACATAGGAAGTGACACTTATATGATAAAAAAAATTCGAGTCGCCAAAAATCCTTCTCGCAAACATTATTTCTATGCAAAATGAACCTGTTCCCAAAATTTCAGCCAATTCGGAGCATGGGGGTTTTCGGAAGTACAGCCCATTTTCAAATCTCTTCTATAATTTAAATTCATGTACAAACAACTCTCACAATAACACTTTTTTCATATCTTCAACAGCCAACGAGAAATTCTAGCACATGCAGTTAAATGAAACATTGTAGAATCTACTCGACGTCATATTTCAAATTTCGTCAAAGTATCATAGTTGCTTCAGAATATTGCTGTACTGTTTCTACAATATTTCCACTACAGTATTGCACGGTAATATGTAGGCAATATTGCTGGGTCGTTGCCACTGAAACATTGCATATCGATGTGCGCGCAATATTGCTGAAATATTGTAGGATCGTTGCCAGTGGAAGATTGCACGTCGACGAGCGCGCAATATTGCAGAAATATTGTAGGATCGTTGCCAATGGAACATTGCACGACAACGTTCGTGCAATATTCCTGTAATATTGTAGGATCGTTGCCAATGGAACACTGTACGGCAACGTTCTTGCAATATTGCTGCAATATTGTAGGATCGTTGCCAATGAAACATTGTATGGCAACGTTCTTGCAATATTGCTGCAATATTGTAGGAGCATTGCCACTCCAATAATGCACGGCAATATTGCAGGAACGTTCCTACAATTTTGCAATGCAACCTGCAACAACGCAATATTGCAGCAACGTTCCTGCAATACAGCTGCAACGAAATGTGCTGTATAGGAAACGCAGAATTTCAGAGGAGAAACTGTCTCTGCGCTCACGCATGCGTATTTCTTTCTACAATCTTTGATTATTTAGCTGATACAATTTAATGAAAAATAATAAAAGCAATTAATTCTCATGATTACAATGACACTTTTCTATGTTATTACTTTGAAGAAACTTCATCTGATGTTTTTTTTTAATACAAATGTATAATTACATATTTATTATCTACCGAAAATATTCTTCGAAAATTGTTCTCGAATATCCCGCAATGACACGTTTTTCATAATCTGTCAATTTTTAGGCAAACATAATCTGTCCGAGTGTTTTGTTTACAATTAATGATATGTATATCAATTCCGATTCTAAATGGCAAGTTAATATCATCTTCATTTTCGCTTTCATCAGACGAATCACAGCTGTTGATTTCATTATCACTTTCTCCATAGGTGCATCCATTTTGATTTCACATGAAACGCTGGAAAAAGCGTTCCGTTTTCAAATTGAGGCATTTGATGGAAAAAGGGCACATAGGCTTATGTGCCCTTTTTCCGTAAATCGTTTAAGGGGGAACACCACTGTGACGGTCGGAAAAATGAGCCCATTTTTAAGATTTTTTTAAGGAATAACTTACAGTTTTATTATAAAATTGTTATTACCTATCTTTAGTATAATGTCTTAAGAGACTATAAAAAAAAAGTAATAGAAAAACATACATAGATTTCCATATACAGTTAATCTCCTACACCCCTGACAAGAAAACATAGGTCGCTTATCGAAACGATATCTTTGGAACGGCAACTCTGAAATCAATTTTTTTTTGTTTAATATAATCAGTATGAGTGTAGTTTCCGTTTTACGTACCGATTTTTAAAAAAAATTATTTTTGTAAAAATGGCGCACTTGGGAAGAAAAAGTTTCGAAAATCCGCAAAAAAATGGATAGTTTTTCGAGCGTATTTCAAAAAATATGTTTTCGATCAAAAAATCGGTACGTACAACTGAAGATACTCTTGTTTTAAAGATCCTGTAAAAATTTCAAGTCGATCGGATAAAAATTGACAGAGCTATTGATTCGATCAGTTAGAAAAATGTCGTTTCGAGAAAATCGCGTTTAAAGATACATAGCGCCATGGAACGGCATCGTGACGCGTCTCACAAAATGCACTGTATCTTCGTCAATTCTTCGAATATTAACTTGAATTTTTCAGACAATATTTTTGAAGAGTTAAACATTAAGAAAGTGAAGAAAAAAAATCGAAATTTTTTCAACTTTCACAGTGGTGTTCCCCCTTAAATCGACTCAGATATATGTTATATATATAATATATCCAGGACATTTCTTCTCCCGCGTTTAAATTAGCTAGTTTTGTTACGTTTTGTTATGTAGCGTGATCTACATGCAGCTACATGGTCGCTGAGCGGTCGCGCTACCGCGCTGTCTATTGTCGAGTCGTGCAATACGTTTTATTTTGTGTAAGAGATGAACTATGGAAACTGAGGTGAGTATCGAATCCGCAAGGAAAGTAATAGTTTTGGAAAAATTTAACAAAAATTACATATTTAACTTCTATAAAAATACTTACTTAAAACATTACATTTTTTGTTTATTTTTGTGATTCATTTTGTATTTTTATTTAAACAAAGTATAAAACATGTGTAACTAAGTAAGTAAACAAAATTATATTTAAGTAAATAAACAAAGAAGCAATTTTCTACGAATTTACCACTTTTATGGAAAAAGGGCACATAAACCACTTGCATAAAACTATTAAATAAAGACACATACCATTTTCAAATCATGATTTCTGTTTACGAAACGTTTCAAGGATATGGTACTACATCCTTAAAAAAATTGGATTTAATTGCATTACTTTTCACTAAGTTATACTATAATGAAAACTTTGAAGTCGATTTACTCGAAATGGCATTTTGGCGTATGTGCCCTTTTTCCATCAAATGCCTCAATTTTAAGAACGCATGAACCGCAATAATGAAACAGAACGATATGATTGCGCGCAGCGCCTGCGCAAGGATTTCTGCACTCATGATGTAAGGATATAAGGTGTGCTCGCTGAGCGACTCATTTTCGTCTCCTACTGCGCATTCCCAATTTCCGCCATATTAAAATATGTATGGATATGGATACATATGTACGTGTACAGACGCGTTATTGAAATGTGGACAAATTATTGGCCATTATAAAGGGCACATTATTGGCTAATCTGGAAGGTGTGCGCAAGAGCACACCTAATGTCTTTACATCATGTCTGCACTCATTGCGTGAATCGGAACGCACCTCGTATCTATGCCAAACGCGGGCTCCTTTAAAAACAAAGGAGAGTGCTCGCCTCATCGTTGCACGTGGCGAGAAGGCCCGGGCTCGGTTCGGAACCATACATTTGCAGTAATTGAGGGGGACCTACAGGTACTGATGGAATCCGAAACACTTCGAACATGATTCGAAGCTTAAAACTCTTGAAAGTCTTGCTAAGTCTTGATAGGTCTTGAAAATTTTGAAAATGAACATCTGGTTGCCAAAAACCAGCCAGGTTGATCAGCCAGAGGGTCCCACCAGGGTCGCGGTTTATGACTGTATTGTTCCACGAGTCGACGGTGAACGTATGTACATACAGGTCCGAAACCTACCAAGATTTTGAAGCAAGAGTTTCAAGATTTCTAAGACGATCAAGGCTTTCAAGACTTCTAAATTTCCAAGACTTTTAAAACTTATCAAGACTCAAGAATTTTAAGCTTCGAATCATGTTCGAAGTACTTCGAATTAGTCGCCTGATATACAAGTCAAATTCGAAATGTCTCGGATTCCATCACTACAAACACCTACAGGAGCGATGGTAATGTGTACGTGAACTGACGCCACTCGGTTGGCACGCACACATTACCACCGCTCCTGTAGGTGTTTCCGCCTCCATCATTGAAAATGAGTCCCACTCGGTCTCCACTTGGAAATCTATAGCCCAGGGACACCCGTGATACAAGGGCGCTTAAGAATCAAATATGTTGAAATGCTTTTTTCTCTTCCATTTTGGAGACAAAAATTTATTTCTAAAGCATCCTTACGTCATGATCCGTGCGGATCGAACCGCAGGTGACAGTGAGAAAATGCTTCATGTCCTGTCTTTCCCTCAATACATGATGACCCGGCAGTGTCGAATTAAACCCTTGCATCTACTTTTACGCTGCGGCTGCAGTGGCCGCGACTTTGCGTGAAACAAACATCGCGCGACATTGTGCCTCTTTTCACTCTTCGAGGAAGAAAAAGATAAGTGTCGCGCGGCACTCGCTTCGCGGCCATTTTTTTGTTCGTGTTTGCCTTTATGGAGACCCGAGGTTATGATGTACTGCCTTGCACCGATTGCAAAGAAATTGTACCCTTGAAGGCTACGGCGCCAAACTTTTTTAGCCTAAGGTGCTCAAATTTGTTAAAACGGCCCTGACGCTGCGTGCGGACGGTTAGGAACTATGCATTTGCAATGATAGGGGAGGAAACACTTACAAGAGCGGTAGTAATGTGTGTGTGAGTGGCGCAGGCGCAGTTCATGCACACATTACCACCACTCCTGTAGGTGTTCCCACCCCCATTCAGCGAAGTTACCCGCGCATTCTTGTTTTTGGCTGCAGCAGTGATCGTGCCGAGCAAGAATTCAAACGCGTACAATGTAAGTAATAAAAAACATTCATAGCAAAGCAGAGTTATCGTTAATCATATATTCTAGTCCGGCTATCTTTATTCGTTAGTTTTATTGTGAGAATTTATTTTTAATCGTGAGAAATTTTTTCGTGATTCATGAGATAAAACTAACGAATGTACATGTAAGCTATAACATTTCGAAAGTCTTTGGTATATTAGACACGTTGATAAAACTAACGAATGCGCATGTAAGCTACAACATTTTGAAAGTCTTTGGTAGGCACTTTGTCCATGTTAAGTATAAGTGGAAGTAGACCGTAACTGTATAGCAAGTAATACTACAAGAAGATATTAGACGCGTTGAAGCATATTTTATTCTAACTTGTAACGCCAATGATTATAAATATGAAGCACACGTGAGTTAAAATATGTTTCTATGTATCGAATATCTTCTTGATACAACACTATCTTCTTGTTCCAACAAGAAGATATTAGACATGTTGAAGCATATTGTAACTTATAACACTAACGATTAGAAATATAAAACATATCTCAGTTGAACATATACGAACATATAAACTACAACATTATGAATGTGTTTGATATGCACTTTGCCTACGTTAAGTATGAGTGGACGTAGACCGTAACTGTTTAACAAGTAAAACAACAACAAGATATTAGACACGTTGAAACATGTAGGAATTAAAATATTCTTCTTTGTATCCAACATCTTCTTGTTGTATAACTTGTTACCCCGGGTCTCCACCAAGGCGAGCACGAGCAAAAACATTTGCTCGCGAACATGTTAGCTAACACGCTGTTCGCCTCGGTGTGGATGCCAAATAATAGTGTCCGCTAACAAATAACCCTACTAATAGGCGATAAATCTTCCGGATGGTCACAGTAGACATGGAGAGAGGGTGTTCGCGAACACAGTTCGGTGATCCACCAGGCCGAAAATTTGTGACGAACATCGGCTGTTTTCTCGTTCTTGTCCCTTTCCAAACTCATGAAACTTGGGCCTAACTATCCCTTTCCATTGTGGAACTGCTCATAAACAGGCGACCCTCTGCGACCATCCACCGACCATCTACCGTCGCGAACATCCTCGAGAACGTTCGTATGCGGAGTTCTGTTCGTGCTCGCGGCGGTGTGGACACGACGCAAACGTTCGCGAACTATGTTTGTGCTCGTGCTCGCCTTGGTGGAGTCCCGCGGTTATACAGGGTGTCCCAAAAATGTTGCGAGTCCTTGAAACGGGTGATTTAGGGAGTGATTGCAAACAATATTTCCTTTGCGAAAATTCTCTCCGAGCTTTCGTTAACTAGATATTAACAAAAAGAACCGACCAATCAGAGCGCGAGTCTGACGACCGAGTTCCCGCGCTAGCGTGGCTACGCTCCGCGCTGCGACTGTGAACAAGCAACTCGGCATGCATCGAAGAAAATTTCGTAGAATGGCAAATGAAAAAGACGTAACAAATAAAATCGAACATGTTGTCATGGTTTGTTTGTTATTTAAAGTGAATAATGAATAAAGGATAAATGGATGAAAATCACGTGTAACGTAAAAAAGACGAATACAGTTTTTTTTTTAGAAGATTCGAAAATAATAATTATTTGAAGTGGGAGGATAAGGAATACGAAAATTTCCTTGTGTTATGAACTTAGCCGCGAAAAGGTAATGTAACAGGAAATTAACGAAAAGTGATCGTAGTTCGTTATTGTGATAAAAATCCGTAATTCAATAACGCCAGCACTGTTGCTGATAACGAATAAGTCTGCTTAAAACGCCCGAATAAATATTTTCGTACGGGAATTTTGAGAATTATCGCCGGAAATAAGCCATAGCTTGCGTTAAATTTAAAAATGAATGGTCACCAATAAAGTAACTAAAACTCACCCTTGTCGGAAATTCACCTGTAGCTTGAAAACCTGTGTCACTGGGTCACTGAACCGATCCTGGTCATCGATGGACGAGCCTCGTGCACAGCTGATCCCAGGTACCCAAAGTTAAGAGTCGCAATGTCAGGTACGTCCAGGTTAATGTGTCGAATATTCACTTCACTACACGGCTACTAACACTGATCACTTAATGTATTTTCCATGGAACGTGTTGTTCCTACGTTATAAAAATTGGTGGAAATGAATTTTTACTTGGCGTTCGGAGCCGTGGATATTTCCCCGCAAATTCTCACGCTGTAGTACTTACGTCCCCGTTATTCAGGGGGTACACCCAGAACATCGCGTAATACTCTTGGGCAGAGAACATTTTTGCGACGTGATTGCTTGCTGACTGACAAGATTTTTTCCAAGCGACTTCTTCTAGCCCTAAGTAGTTTCTCTCGTTCCATTGTGAGTTAACTCACATCAGGACAAGAGGTCTTAGGTAAAAAGAAGCCAGCATATTTTCGAAACACACGTGCTTTGCAGAACTGTAACGAACAAACCATCGTACACTTTCACAAAAGCTCGCTCTCCGTCCTTTTACTGCCAATGTACCCATTGCTTAGAGATAGACAGCAGACACCACGTTGTTTCGGTTCGAAAGGGTCCGAAGAGACGAGAAACAGAAAGTCTTCGAATTGCTATAAAGAAGAAAAGGCATACCATTCCTGTTTTCGTTTTCCGATGCCCTGAGTTCACATCTGCTACAAGACGGAACCAATTAAGTCATAAATGATCCAAAACTGTAGGAAACCGTTCTCTAGCGAGACAATACGGTCATAAACCGCGACCCTGGCGAAATGCTCTGGCCGATCAGCCTGATTAATTTTGGGGAACTAGAATTTAAAAAGTATTATTCGACATCAATACGCCTCGCGGAGAGACACAGGAAGAAAAGGGGTAGTCCGCTGATTGCGCATAGTCCCGTCTGCGTCGTCCACCCTACAAATTCGAAACAGATCCCTTATCTCTCTAGTATAAACACGTGCTTAAATTTCAAAAGAAAAACACGCGTCGACGTATTCCGTGCGAGAAACGATAGGCTTGAAGTCCGATTGGCCCTATTCTAACTAATCTGCCCTGCATCCCTCCCAAACGGCCACTGTCCCGAAGAGGCCCTTTTCACAGCAATATCTCCTCAAGGCCCACCTTCTCTCACACGGAATACGTCGACGCGTGCTTTTGGTTTGAAATTCGAGCGCGTGTTTAGACACGAGAGATAAGCAGGCCCGATTGGCTAGTTTGGGACCAATCAAACTTCAAGCCCACCTTCTCTCGCACGAAATATGTCAAATGACGTCTCAGGTAAACCAACCGCGCGCGATTACAGTCAGCTGGCCGTACCGCTACAACCCTATATTTCTTCAGTGAGGTCAAATAGCAGGTCGACATCTCGTTTTAATGTTATATGAAAAAACTGGTTAATAAACTCGTTCTTTCGTAACCAAGAGCTCTGAATTTCTTTTTTTTTTAATCCCTAAAGAAAATTTTGGAAAACTACTGTGTGACATTTGAGTAAATTTAATTCCCTACAAAATGAGCCAAAGAAATCAAAAATCGGTTGAGAATTGACGGAGATACGGAATTTTGTCCGCAGAAAGGCACTTCGAGCACTCTCGCTAATTAAACAAAATCGGATTGACACCGCAGTGGTACATGGTGGCAGCTAATTCTTTTTTTAATTTGTTTATTGCATTCATAACCACATTTCAAATGCCCAAACTGGGGATCGTGAAGAGTCGATAAAGTTTTATTAACTAATAAACAATAATAAAAACCTAAAAAAAATAAATTGCGGTTTTGACGTTCTTCCTTATTTCTGAACGCTATTAGGTTCCAGAGTCATACATTAAATTGATATTTTAGACGGTTGTGGTTGTAGTAAACTCAGAAGACATACCAAATTTTCAGCCATTGTAAAATTGTATTTTAAACATTCTGACGTGTCAACAGATCGCCTGTTTTATTTTTCCGCTATTGCCCAGTGCCAATTGAAGATTTTACGTAAAAATAACTACTTAGATAAGTAAAATCTTATCAAATTAGCCCCAAAAATTGTTCTACTATAGTTTTCATCCAACATTATCACAAAAAAGGATAGAAAAAAAACCGTTTTGGTTGCAATTCAGGTATTTGATATTATAGAAAATTTAATCCTCTACAAAATGAGCGAAAGAAATCAAAAATCGGTTGAGAATTGACGGAGATACAGAATTTTGACCGCAAAAAGCCACTTTGGAACCACTGTGGGCCGGGGCGCACTTATAATTATAGTTTAATCGTCTTAATTGCATCTTTCGCCCGGCTCGATTGCTTTTGGGCATCTGAGAGTTAATTAAATCTTTTATTTTTTGCTCTAGTGGAACCCGGTTTGCGCTTGACTCCAGAGGACACGGTGGACAGCTGTCTGCGCGCCAGTGATTCCGAAAATCAGTTCAAACGTAGTTCATTATTTGAAGAATCGATTAGTATTAAATTGACCGCGTAAACAGATTGACCTCTAGTATCTAGTGACATAGTGGGCAGCGGACTGTTCGCCGATGACACTTTCAACGGAGGAGAATCTGAGTTTCTTTATTCTCATCTTTACGGTGGTGCATTAATAAAAGTTCGGATGCCCAGAAGATTAGGAATTAGTAAAACACTTGAAACACACGAAATATGATTTTAACACTTTTATTAATAGCAAATAACTTCACTTACAACTGTCACTTAACACTGATCGCACCTTCTGGTGGATTATACTATTTGAAATTAGTAATTTTTGAGATTATTACTTGATATTGAGCACATTAATTGAGCATATTAATTAATGAGCTCCGCGGGTGGTCAGTCCCGTTTTATAGGGCTGTCGATCACTCCGTCTCTATGATTTGTCACATGACAAATCATAGGTGGGAGACCCCATCCCACAGCTTTTCACCTGGAACCTTCCAGGAAGAATCTTCCCATCGCTCTATTCTGAGTTTTGTTTGCTACTTAGGCACGTTCCACTAGTTCTCACCATTTAGGTGTCCTTCTTCGTGACTAATACATATCATTTTGCCTGACTTTCAGTAGTGACGATAACAAAATTCTTATATTAATTCACATTTGATTTATACGTTACTTGTTTACAATATTTTCTGTACGATTGGTTCCGTACAGCTTATTTACTAGGGGTTGAAGTTATGTATATTGTATTGGGGATTGATTTGCGGGAGGGCAATCTTCTGGCGAAGACCAGGGGCACAGCTCCGCGAAGGTGATGTCGTCTCCACTGGATGATATGGGCCTCTGTACCAAGCTGAACATCAGCTGGTGTTGGCTGGGCCTTCTTGGTGTTCGTGCGGTCAGCTACCTGATGTACAGCTGGCTGTCCGCTACCTCTTTGACGCTGGCTATCCTTCTCGCTGCCGTCCGCGTATTCTTCTGTTACGTGCCGCGGCCTTTGGTGTTCGAGCGGCGCGTTTTAGACAGCCAAATTCTGATTAGGGGTATCCCACAATCATTTGATTATCAGAATTTGTTGTAATTACGTATATAATGGCAAGGAGGCTCGCCGCATTCGTAACAGTCAATTATTTTATTTAATTATCTAAATACCTTATCAGAAGGATAACGGGTAGATTTTGGGATCGTCGGTGCTCTAGACCCATACGGGTCTTTTCAAAGGAATCAGACAGGTAATTAATGAGTAGAATTTAATGATAATAAAGCTTTAATGTTGAAATACTTAATGAAAACAAAAGATCACAACAGAATAAAATGTATGTAAAAGATCAATCAACATATATTTGCATATAACTCCTGACTAGGGGAATCCCACAGTCGATTAACTGTCAGAAATTAACCGTTAATCACGTAGTATATTATAACAGTAACAGAAAGTGATAAGGAGTGGAACTCACCAGACAGTCATAATAATATAAATGACAATATAACTTGGATTCCCTTTTGATGCTTGGATAATTCTGAGCGTTGGTATACCTGAATCAGAAAGAGGAATAAGACGCGAACACGCACACACTTGATTATGGATAAAATACAAGCAAATGGAACCGAAATGATCGTGATTTTAATTGAGCAAGTAGAATTAGAAGTTAGAATAAATTATTTAAAAGAGTTATTATAATTAATGTTTTAAAGTTAATGGAAGGAATTGTTTCGCAAAGTTGAGTCTTTCACGCGGTTACACAGTAGACCGGAGAACTCTATCTCTAAAACACTTGCGGACCCAGCGACACGCACCTCACGTTTTATCGTCACAGAGTGTCGCAGCTTCACGCTTTCGGCAGCGGCCAGAGTGGGTCCGCGCCGAAAAGACTTACGCTGCATTTTATTGCTCGGCTATGCTACCATGGGCCCCTCTACTCACGAGGCGGTGTGTGTGCGTACTCACGTCTATCCATCTGACTCCCGACATGAATATATATAATCGATCCTTACGGAAGTTTCGTACGCACAGGAAACACGACATTCCACATCTCGACAATCATACAATTTCACACAGCGGACGGCCATCCCCCAATATTCATAAATTCATGTGCACAATTTCTGATTAGAGGAATCCTATAGTCTTTAGACTATCAGAAATTGTGTTAGGTATCTAATTTTAATAAAATAATTCCGAATTAATTAATAATCCACACATGCTCCGAAACGTGCAATAAGATCTTCTAAGAAGCAACCCAGTCCACAGATTCCTAATGTAGCCGTTACTGATTATGTTACAATCTTTAGCGCGACGGTCAGAGGTGCTTTCAACGAGGGTTCTCCCATAATGCTGCAAAGCATTGTTGAAATACTTCCCTGCCGCTTACACAGGACGGATTCGGCACAACATGAGAATCACTGGTTGTTTCGAACGCGACTATCTCGTGAGAACGCCGCTGCGTCAGCACCGCTTTATCTGTTTCGCGGGACGGCAATGCGTCGAGGAGACGACGCTCCAAGAAAGAGGTTTTTTACTCTATCAGGAATATTAATTAATAGGCAGGAGTATGATCAACTAGGGATTTCCCATAACGCTAGGCGTTGTTGATACATACCCTGGCCAAAACAGAACAATTTTACGTTCCGAACGTAACACTTCGCTCGACCTATTTTTATCGTTGTTTATGATGATAATGCCTTATCGGCGATACATTGCATAATTATTATTATTATTATTATTATTATTATTATTATTATTATTATTATTATTATTAGATCAACGGGAGAACCCTTTAGAATACAAAATTAGTATAACGTACAAGAAATATAACATGTAAAATTAAAAGTAGAATAAATATAAAAGAAGATATAGAGAGCAAATAAACTTAACAGTCAAAGAAGCAACAAGAACTAGACAAAAATCACGGCACTTAAGGTGCTAACAGATACTTCAAAAGTAGACCCCTAAACAAAGTTAGGGAGTCCACGAACAAATCAAGATTGGCCGGGCATTGATTCAGCTCGCCCATAGCACGATTTATGGGGTCCGCAGAGTAATAGCGATATTCTGGTAGCCTTACCGCAAAAAGGGATTTAGGACGCAGTGACCGCTGCGGAGCATTGAAATTAATTCGCTCAACAAGCTCGTGGTAGTTTATATGACCGTGAAAAGTTTTATATAGAAATAATATATCAGAAAAAACACGGCGGTCACTGAGAGTTAAGAGTCCAAATTTTAGCAAGGCAGGACCGTAATCATGGTCCCAGAACCGCATTGGGCTACCAGAGGCCCTCATGGCCATCCTCAGAAATTTGTGCTGGACCCGTTCAATTATGTTACTGTATTGTTTATGCCTCGGGCTCCAAATCACCGATGCATATTCGACCTGCGACCTGACCAATGCTACATATAGCAATTTTAGCGTCCTGATTTGTTTGAAGTGCTTACCGAATCTGGCAATAAACCCAAGTGTTTTCATAGCCTTGCACACAATGTTTCTGTAATGTATGCGAAAGTCCAAACATGACGTAAACGTGACACCCAGGTCCAGGACTTCCGCAACCACAGACAATGTGGTACCATCTAAGTTATATAATGAAGGAATGCCGCTAACTGCCCTGTGTGTCCTTAATAATACACATTTACTCGCGTTTAGACGCAACTTATTGACGGTACACCACTGCTCAAATCCAAGGAGATCATCCTGCAACAGATTAACATCAAGAACACCACTGATTGTGGGGAACATCTTCAGATCGTCCGCGTACATTAGAAAATTACTGTGCCTGAAAACCCCCTTAAGATCGTTAATAAAAAGAAGGAAGAGAAGAGGACCAAGGTGAGAACCCTGAGGGACTCCCGAGGTCACACTGATTGGATCAGACAAGTGGCCCTGTACCCCAACCACCTGCACCCTGTCCTCAAGGTAGCTATTAATTCAAGCGAGGAGTGACCCATTGATACCGTTTGCAGCTAACTTGTGATGCAAGATACAATGATTCACAGAGTCAAAGGCTTTACGAAAGTCAGTATACACTGCACAGGTGTCGATCTGAAGACCCTCATCAAGTGCAGCCGAAATGAAACAGTGGTATACCGCGAGGTTCGTTGTCGTCGACCGACCAGGAACAAATCCATGCTGTTCGTCACATATAACATTCGTAAGATTGGACGTTAAGTACTCCGTTATTATCTCCTCAAAGATTTTAAGCATAACCGATAGTTTACATATCGGCCTATAATTTCTTACCTCCGAGCGGTCACCTGCCTTGAAAACCGGGGTAACCAAGGTGGCCTTCCAAGCTGCGGGGAAAATACCCTTAGCTAATGAGGAATTAAAAATATGCCAGAGGGGCCTTGCAAGGATAAAGCGGCACTCATTAAGAAACAGAGGTGGGACGCCATCGAATCCCGGGCCCTTTGTCTTATCAAGAGAGTTGAGTTTTGAAAAGATTTGGCCAATGGAAATGGAAACTGAGTGAATCTGATTTCGAATGTTAACATCACCATGAGAGGACCACTCAGGATTCAAGGCAGACACCACTCCGGACCGAGGGGTATAAACAGAGCCAAAAAAGTCCGCGAACAGATTAGCAGCATCCACGTGCGACGAGGCAGACCTGCTGTCCAAATGGACCATGCCCGGAATTCCATGTACACCACGCTTTGTATTAACAAACTTCCAGAAGCTTGGAATAATGTTTTGAATAGAGTTTTTCATACGAGGTAGTTATAATACCTCAGAGTACGAAATGGTAAATATCAAGATTTAAAGGGTTAATTAATATTAGATTCCACGTCGCGGGACGTTACAGATCTCATCTGATTTCGAAGTTAATAATGGTATGAATCGATTGGTTTTGGTGAGATCTTTCTAACGGTGTATAGCAACGCTGTTTAAGGTCGCTTACGCGTAAGCTCGGGGTTCTCTCACTCTCGTCCGCGTTGTCAGGGATACCGTGCGATGCTAACCGCGAAGACGCTTGCCCGGCTAGTTCGTCGTCGCAGTCTTCGTAGCGTCGCGCGGTCTTCTTGACAACGAAAGGCACGCTGTACGAGAGAATGATTGGAGGGATGAATGTGAGGGGCCCCACTGCTGGTCACCGCTGGTGTACAGCATACGCTGTAGGCTCGTAGGTCACTAATTCCCTCTGCGACTTAACATTGTCCTTTAGACCAAATTTCATATTTTTCTAATACACGCGTCTGCCATATTGAGACTGCCATGTTGTTTATTGCAATTGTGAATTAACATTCATAATCAGCATCCCAAAAACACCAGGATACCGAGTTTAAACCAAATCTAATGTTTTTTTGATATGCGCTTTCGCCATTTTGGATCTGCCATTTTGTTTTTTGCAATTTTGACCTCAGATTCGTAATCAACGACCTTGAAAACCTTAATGTACTCATTTTTGTACAAATCAACGGTCATTTGTATCTTTTGGTCACGTTTTGGGGATTTAGGACCACTGCACCGTACAACATAAAATGGATTTTCTTAAAAAGGGGCCAATATGAGCAAAAGTTTTGTGTAGGCCATAGCAGCTGAAGCATTGCTCTTAATGACAGAGGAAGAAATTTTGCTCGGTAGAGCCCCGAAGTAAACTTTGTCTCTAGCTAAATATAATTTCACCACTGGTCCTGACAGAGGGTACAATTTTTTAATTGAAATTTCATCCCTGCATTGCTACACGCCTCAAACCGGTACTAAAATATAGTATAGGTTTGTACTTATTACTACCTACTGAACCATAATTATTCTACTAGTTTCAAGTTCACGTTTATGAGTCACAAAGAGCACCAACAATTCCACTGACAATGAGACAGTAACACTCCGGCAATATTCAACTTTGGAATGAGCTGTAGCGAATAATGAAAACTTACTTTCCTCTAACTGTTGGTAATTAGTAGCCAGATAGGTGATGAAAACGGTGGTGGAGTCTGAAACATAACTGGTGTCTTTATAAATTAGTGTTTTGGCCAGGTTTTCTCGATTTCCGACCACTGTGTGCCGTCTACATTTTCGCCCATTGCATGCTTCCTCCATGTTTGTATGCTCTAAAGCATAGTTGAGTAACTGGTGGCTCGCAAGCCATCGGGGGCCCCTCCGCCTTGCTGCCACGCTGAATGGCCCCCTTCCATACCGACCAGATTCTGACGGTCACAGTCAATTCCTGCTTCTTACCGTCTATTTTCGACTGCGATCGTTAAAGTCTGGTAGGTATGGAAGGGGCCATTCAGCGTGGCAGCAAGTCGGGATGGCCACTAGTTAGTCAATCCTATTCTAAAGGTGGCTGTTCCAATGGGCGGCTACAGCCGGAAGCGACTGCGGCCGGCGACTACGGCTGCAGCCGCAGTATACTGGTACAATGGAAAAGCATTCATCCCAATTCCTATGTGCGGCTGCGACTGCTGCGGCCGCGCCGTTATTGCTATAGCCTATGGGAGTTTGGTTTATGAGCAGTCTAGGCTACTCGAGACACAACACAATGCCATGAGTGTCTGTTTTCTGCCATAACGGCAGAATCTCCTAGTCGCTCTGCGCCTCCCGCACTACTTCTCCAGAAGCAGTCTAGCGACTCCAGCCGCATTGCGACTCTAGCCGCAATACGATCGATCGTCACATTCGGACAGAATATCCAGAAATAAGCAAAGCAGTCAGAATTCATAACTTATGGAATTATGTTTTTTTTTACACATTTCTTGTAAACTAATAACATGAGCTCTTATAAAAAAGGTAAAAATATCATGGCGGCTACGTCTGATCTGCGTGTAAACACATGTTAAATTTTTTGTTTTGCGCAGAATTTTAAATGGTGTCTTTTAAAGTTTGTTAAAGTAAAGTTAAAGGGGTCCGAAATGATTAGTATCGATTCTGCAAAGTAATAACAAATAATTCGTTATATACAGTTCTTTTCCATAAGAAACCCATTGAAAAAATATCAGTGATTTTCGGCTTTTTAGTTACCTTCTGCGAACTTGTATAATCAACATATATTTGTCCTTGCAATTGCGAAAATAAGATTTGACAATATTTGCCATTATTGGAGTAATCACCTGTATTCTATAGGTATCGTACATTGGGCCTGAATCCCAAGAAATAGGGGAAAAATGCAACAATATAATATTATTAAGAAAATTATTGAGAACGTTCATAAAAAAGTGTTAATATACAACTCATAACAAAGTTTGACGTTTTTTAAAAAAATAACGTCGACTTTCAATAAAACAAAAAAATCGATAAATATACATACTATGGAAAGTGCATAAATATCTGCAAACCTGTTTCCATGTTATTCTGGTACCAATGTAATAGATAGGTACTGTTCACAAAGTGTTAATACATTCTTACGAAATTATACAATATTTGGGCAACCTTCCAATTGGCTAATTGGGTGAAGCGACCCAAGAAGATTATATAGAAAAGATTGTAAGCTGAAAATATTCTCATTGCAATACAATTGAATATGTTTTAAAATTTTTATCGACGTGTTCAGATGCAGTACAAGATAGTTTTCTAGGTATCTTTGCCAAAAATACAAAGAACTTTTTTTATAAAGTAGCTGGTTGAACATTCGGCATCTTGATTGGAAAAAATGGCATGTTGAATTTTTTCTCTGTTCTTGGAATTGACGTCCACTGTGCGTTGGATAGTCGTGCATTCGTTGTTTTCGACCGGTAATTTCATATTTTCCTAAGAATGTTTCGACAACATCTGTTTGTCAGCATTTTTAAAGTGCAATTAAGAATGTGGCGCCGTCTTTAATAATTTTAGGCATTCTTCAGTCTGATAATGAGTTAATCCATATTTTGCTCTGTAGGTGGGTAGTGCGTACGATACGTTCAGACCCGCGCGTAGGTACTGTTGTTAACCGCCCCACAGTGGTACATAATCGCACTTTTTGTTCAAATCACCGTACAGGTCGTAATTTTTTAGTAATCATGACGATTTTTTTTTTAAATTCTTCACAATTAAATTCTCTATCGATCCCTCTGGCCGGAATTTTGAATTTCGTTGCTGTTTTTTTTTTATATTTAGCGAAATATACAGCACTTTTAGAAAATCGATGTCTGCAGGACTTTTGGGACGCCGATTCCGAATTCAAACTCAAATTTTCTAAATTGTAGAGCTTTTTAACAATGACAACTTCAATATATCGAAGCGAAATTTCAGAAAATGATCTTTTTTGGAAAAACTTAGTGTGTATAGATTTTCGGGGTGCTATCTGATTTCAGAATTAGGTTTTGTGCTTCTGGATGCAAATCTTTAATTTTATGTTTATGTACGTGTCTTAAACTCGAAATGTACGGATCGGAAGATATTAAAAGAAAATGTATTATGTCCTCGTTGGTATGGATAGGTGTCGATTTACGTGTATTATTTTCTCTACACCTCTTAATGTCTTTGTTCCTCGCCTCTTGTGCCTCTTCCGATAACTGCCCAATAGGGATTAAAAATGACTCTATTACATCCGACCCATGAATTAAAATCATATGGCACGAAGAAGGCATTGGGTACCACATATATTTATTCACATACAGTTTCGCCGTATCCGTGCAATACTTTTTAAATTCATTTATATCGATCGGTTTTCCTGATGCCATTACTTGCATAATTATGTACAGTCGTTTTATAAAATGTTGATCAATGCCAGTGATTTCAGCAACCTTATTATAATTTTGAAAAAACTTCCTTGCCGTATTGCCGTCATTTGTATTACCTGCACCTTGTTTTACTGCATCCACAAGTAAACCCAATTTATCGCGAATGCCTGTTTGAATCTGGTGTTTAGTATTCTCAACTACTTCTTTTTCTTCATCGGTCAATCGAACATTCCATTTTTTAAGAGGTAATTTATATGATAAATGCAGAATCCACTCCATGTTTCTAATCCACGCATGTAGCGTGGACAGACCGTACTGATACGTGCCTATATTTGCAGGCTTCTTTAAGATTTCTGTTAAATTATTCATTTCCTTTGGAAGTGCATCACATATGCAACATCTTTGCGAAGAAGCGGTGCCTGTAAGAGCTTGGCGAACCTTCCCGTCAATCATAGTGCATAGCATCGTATGCTCTATTGTGATTTCAACTTTCTCAAAGATTAATTTCGTTGGTTTCAAAACAGAAATTTCATTTTCCATCTGTTTCATTTCGAAATTAATATTTTCAATTGTTTCTTTCTGATATGAGTATTTAATTGTACGGCAGTGCTGGGTAGAACATGGGTATTTATTTCGCCAAAACACTATCGGTGTATCAGTTGCACGATTCACTATTAAACTAATCGGGACCATACAAAACATGAAAATACTATTGTTTCCTAAATCATTAGGATTAGTAAAGGATTGTTTGAATTGATTATATTCCGAGCTGCCGTCACAACCGTATTTTGTAATCAATTTGAAACAGGTCTCTTGTTAGAATTCGTACGCTGCATTTGTATGGTATAGTTATGTGCATGTCCGCTAGGGGCGAATGTGGCGGTAGCAGCATTTTCGTTTTCTCACAAGAGAAATTACAATTCTGCAACAATAAGTGTGGCCGAAGCAGGTGTTCAAAGCGAATGATATATTCTGCTTCATTTCGAGCATTTCACATCTGTTTCTTTATCAGAAATCTGTAGCAACCAGTTCTTTTCAGAACTACTTATTTCATCAGTTCTTTTTAGGACTGCACTTTGAAGCAGTTATTTTAAGACATACTGTTTCAATCAGTTCTCCTTTCTTTTTCTCAAAAGAATAGCTATTTGTCAAGTTTCCCTATTTTTATACTTACTTTATTGAATATTTGAAAATAGATGCTTCGATTAAAAATATTGATTTGGTGAACATTCTTTTTAGCTCGAACAAAAGAACTAAAAAGAGTAGTGTTCTTTTGAAATATTTTGAAAAACAGTGGAAGTTAGAAGCACATGTGTTAAGGTTGGTTGAAGAAAAATTAAATCGGCTTTTTCTCCCAACTTTCAACAAGAAATGGAAACACTCATTTTTTCAAAAGGCGAGCTTTCTCGAACGTAATACGAAATGGTTAGAAGATATTTTCACTATCCCAACGTCTTCTAAACTTCCCAAACCGAAATTGAAATCGTATGAAGAAGTTAGTACGTCTACGAAAAAAAGAAGGATCAATCAAATCCTGGAAAAAATTCCAGCAACTGATATTCTAAATGCTTGTTTGAAGAAAACCGGGACTACCAGTGAAATTGAAACAAATGACGTTGACAATTGTGAAAATCAGTCAAATGACAATAGCAATACAAACGACTCTAGTATAATATCTGATGACGAAGCTTTAGCATTATACATAGATGCAAAGTTAACCAAGAATCAATATACTTTAATTAGAGAAAGATTACTATCAAAAAATGCTTACGTTCTACCCGAATACAGACATATTATTGCTGCAAAAGCAAGATGTTATCCTGAGGTTGAAGTATCAGAACTTGGTGCCTCTATTAAATTACAAGATCTTCTCGATCATACTGCTCAAAGAATTTTAGAAGTAGATGAAGTAAAGAAGTCTGTTCTTGAAAAACAAGAGACCTGTTTCAAATTGATTACAAAATACGGTTGTGACGGCAGCTCGGAATATAATCAATTCAAACAATCCTTTACTAATCCTAATGATTTAGGAAACAATAGTATTTTCATGTTTTGTATGGTCCCGATTAGTTTAATAGTGAATCGTGCAACTGACACACCGATAGTGTTTTGGCGAAATAAATACCCATGTTCTACCCAGCACTGCCGTACAATTAAATACTCATATCAGAAAGAAACAATTGAAAATATTAATTTCGAAATGAAACAGATGGAAAATGAAATTTCTGTTTTGAAACCAACGAAATTAATCTTTGAGAAAGTTGAAATCACAATAGAGCATACGATGCTATGCACTATGATTGACGGGAAGGTTCGCCAAGCTCTTACAGGCACCGCTTCTTCGCAAAGATGTTGCATATGTGATGCACTTCCAAAGGAAATGAATAATTTAACAGAAATCTTAAAGAAGCCTGCAAATATAGGCACGTATCAGTACGGTCTGTCCACGCTACATGCGTGGATTAGAAACATGGAGTGGATTCTGCATTTATCATATAAATTACCTCTTAAAAAATGGAATGTTCGATTGACCGATGAAGAAAAAGAAGTAGTTG
Organism: Andrena flavipes; assembly: GCA_963971345.1. Lineage (NCBI taxonomy): Eukaryota > Metazoa > Arthropoda > Insecta > Hymenoptera > Andrenidae > Andrena > Andrena flavipes. Next base: position 39,197,558 of record OZ020479.1, on the reverse strand, counting down.
AGAATACTAAACACCAGATTCAAACAGGCATTCGCGATAAATTGGGTTTACTTGTGGATGCAGTAAAACAAGGTGCAGGTAATACAAATGACGGCAATACGGCAAGGAAGTTTTTTCAAAATTATAATAAGGTTGCTGAAATCACTGGCATTGATCAACATTTTATAAAACGACTGTACATAATTATGCAAGTAATGGCATCAGGAAAACCGATCGATATAAATGAATTTAAAAAGTATTGCACGGATACGGCGAAACTGTATGTGAATAAATATATGTGGTACCCAATGCCTTCTTCGTGCCATATGATTTTAATTCATGGGTCGGATGTAATAGAGTCATTTTTAATCCCTATTGGGCAGTTATCGGAAGAGGCACAAGAGGCGAGGAACAAAGACATTAAGAGGTGTAGAGAAAATAATACACGTAAATCGACACCTATCCATACCAACGAGGACATAATACATTTTCTTTTAATATCTTCCGATCCGTACATTTCGAGTTTAAGACACGTACATAAACATAAAATTAAAGATTTGCATCCAGAAGCACAAAACCTAATTCTGAAATCAGATAGCACCCCGAAAATCTATACACACTAAGTTTTTCCAAAAAAGATCATTTTCTGAAATTTCGCTTCGATATATTGAAGTTGTCATTGTTAAAAAGCTCTACAATTTAGAAAATTTGAGTTTGAATTCGGAATCGGCGTCCCAAAAGTCCTGCAGACATCGATTTTCTAAAAGTGCTGTATATTTCGCTAAATATAAAAAAAAAACAGCAACGAAATTCAAAATTCCGGCCAGAGGGATCGATAGAGAATTTAATTGCGAAGAATTTAAAAAAAAAAATCGTCATGATTACTAAAAAATTACGACCTGTACGGTGATTTGAACAAAAAGTGCGATTATGTACCACTGCGCGGCGTCTTACGACCACAAGAGATCACTGGAGAAGGTGTGATTAAAGGTTGCATTTGAATGAATTGAAGCACCGCACATTTAACAATAACAATGAAACTGTATTTGAACTAAACTTGAACAAAAGGTAACTATGGCAATTAACAAATGAGTTGTAACGGTTGTATGAGTCCCTCCAAGTTACTCCTACGAGGTATACATTTGGACTGACTTGGGATTCTCTCGCTGGCTACAAGGCTACGTCGAAGATTCCCTTTAGGGGTGTGTCTTAAACGAAACTATTGCCCATTGATTGTCAGTGATGGTAGTAGTTGGGTGACGAAAATTCAACGGAAAGAGAAAGCGATTCCCACGAAATGAACCGAACGGCGCGACTCCGTCTGTTTTCCGCCACGCAGATCCTGAGACCCTTGACTTAGGCCGACCGCTTGCGCTTCCAATACCTGAATTTATGTGTTTACAACGGTCCTAAGTCTACGAGGTGCGGACTGACAGACCAAGTGTATGCCAGATGAAGGTCTTCGTAAAATACAAGGCGCTCTTGTGCGTCCTTGGTGGCCCGGCAACGAGCTAACGCTCAACAGAATACATCGTTAAGATAATTAATAAAAAGAATGAATAGAAGGGGACCGAGATGCGATCCCTGAGGGACACCCGAGCATACTTTAACCGGCGTTGATAGCTGGTCGCCCACCCTGATAACCTGTATACGGTCCTTCAAGTATCCAAGACCAGAGATCCCAATTGCGGCTAACTTCTGCAGCAAGATACCGTGGTCAACCATATCGAAGGCTTTACGGAAATCCGTATACACGGTATCAACCTGCAATCCCTCAATCAGTACAGCTGAGACGAAGCAGTGGTATATCGCCAGATTCGTTACAGTCGATCTTCCAGGAACAAGTCCATGCTGCTCATCACAGATGACATTCGTTAGGGCGGGCGTCAAATACTCTGTTACTAGTTCCTCAAACATCTTAGGCAGAACAGATAATTTACAAATCGGCCGATAGTTCTTGACATCCGAGTGGTCGCCTGTCTTAAATACCGGCGTAACTATGTTAGTCTTCTAGGTTGTTGGAAAAGTACCACTTAAAAGGGAAGAATTGAGAATATGCCATAAGGGCCTAGCTAAAATGAAGCGACATTCCCTTAAAAACAGAGGCGGAATGCCATCGTAACCCGGACCTTTATTAATATCGCGCGAATCAAGCTTGGAGTATATATCCCCTATAGAAACGGATAACGAATGAATGTTTACATTACTGTCAAAGGATGGAGCAGAAACATATACAGAGCCAAAGAATTCCGCAAAGAGGTCAGCGGCTGTCAAATGCGTCGAAGCGGACATCTGATCGAGATGCACCTTACCGGGAATAACATGCCCCTCTCGCTTGGTGTTTACAAACTTCCAGAAACTCGAAACATTTTCTATGACCGCACTCTCAACACTATCTATATAAGAACGGTGATCACGCAATAAGACCAGTTTACACTGCGATCGGAGATAGGAAAAATTTAGGTAATCAGAGTGTGCACTGGAACGCTTGAAGGCTTAATGCGCCTTTTTCTTCTACCTAATCAGGCCCCTCAATTTCGGGGAAAACCAAAGCGGAAACGTGGAGTTAACCACAGTCCTAACAGGAATAAAAGCATTGATAGCCCAGTTAATATGGCCATACAAGCGTTCAAGTGCTCTACACGGATCAACATTACCGGTCACGTCATCCCAATCAACAGAATTAAAATAGCCCACCACGCCCTGGTAATCGCCACGTTTAAAGTCTTTAAATATGAAATTATCACGGACACTATCGACGGCTGCTGCTAGATCGTTACACATCAAGTACAGGGGTGGGTGATAGACGTCCGGTAGAATTAGAGCATCGATGACACGGTCGACAATTACATTCGTGTTAGTTGTAAAAATGGGATCCAGCATAGCATCAGATACATTAAAAATGGTGTTTACTTGAGCTAAATTGCAGTAACCGGCACATCCCAAGAGGAGATCGATAGCTGCTGATTCGTTAGCCGATACCCCCGGCTTTCTAAAACATGCTAAGCCCGAATCCTTATACCAAACAGCGTGCGGGAGATTGTAATCACCGAACAGAGCAAAACTATCCTCACTATATTTATGATACAAGTTGGTAATACAGTCAACATGACTGGCATACACAGTAGATTGAGATGCTGGCGGAATGTAAATAGCTCCTAGTATCAAGTGTTTATTACCATGAAGGTGGACCCTGACAAAAAGTTGTTCTATATCGGAACAGCTAACGGTAATATGACCAGCAGAATATGACTTCTTGACGGCAATCAGGACAAAAAGGCTCCCTGTGCAGCCCGGATGTATGCCATAAATGTAGTAAAATTGACAATATGTATGGAATTATTTATTTATATGTACGTTTCTGTCTTTTAACTCGCAAATACTGTGCATAAAATAAATTATAGAAGAAAAATATATATTTACTACTCAATAGACTTTCACTTTTAATGGATTTCCTAACGATTCATTCACAGTGGGTAACTGTAAAGCTGGCAATCCACCGTGAAGCTAAGCAAGGCTAAGCTTTGCTATGCTATGCTATATTTTAGCTGAGGTTTTGGTGGAAACGATTTCATAAGAATGTATTGAAGCTATTTTTTTTTTTTAGAACGTAGCATAGCATAGCATCGTATAAATTAGCTTAGCTTCCCGGTGGATTCTCGGCTTAACCCACAGACTACCTTTGCAACGATATCAATCGGCTGTTTCAGACATACCAGCAATCCTGGGAGAGGGGGGGGGGGATTTGTAGAGGAGGTAGCAACCTTCCCCCCACCTCCCCACTCCCCTGGTCCTAATTCCCCACACCTTACTGTTCAGAAATGCCAGATGTTTTCCGGACGGACTGGGTTAACGTAACCCAAAATGCCTTTTGAGGATTAAACAACCACAACACTAAAACAAAAATTTTAAATCTACGTTTGTTCAACAAAATCAAGCTACTCATTAACCATCATAGCCATCTCATTTACTCGATTATCTTGCCTATTTCAAACTGTTGATTCAACTATGCTACATATTTCAAACAATAAACAAATAATCTATTTGCAAAATCATAATTCTAATTGCAAACTCTTAATTCTAATTCCAGAATCAGTAGAACCAACGAACCGCAAAATCCTCGGAAAAAATCTAAAATGCAAAAGGAAAACTCGATCCAAAGATTGAGTTTCGACACTGGACCAATGAGGCATACGTAAACGATCTCATAAATATTCAAGAAAAAATGTCGCCGGACAAAGAAAGAGTATCTCCTACGGTATTTCATATCTTGAATACGGAAAACACAGAAATCGAGTCGAAAATGTGCAGAACAACTGCAGAACTAGCGGTGACCGACGACTTTTTGTCTGCCGACAATAGCTACTGCAGTAGCAAAGCAAAATACGTTCCTCAGATCACGTGGCCAGACCTGATCGCACAGATTTTCGTTCACGTTGGCTGCATCTATGGAATTTGTCTCATCCTGATGGATGCGAAACTTCTCACCATTTTGTGGGGTACGTATAATAGTCTAAACTCGACACATTTGCAATAACCTATTTTCTGCTCTAATACGAAAAATGGCATCATTAGTCAACTTTAGGGGATTATTTTGGTTCAGGAATTAAATTTTCAACTGATTTTCACAAAGTAATTTCAGGAAAACTATTACACGCGTAAAAAATTTGATTTGAAACATACGATTAGCATGCCAATTAATTGTAAAAAACAATTTACATGAAAATGTGTTTAATATGGTACCGATCATGCCAGGAAGAAGGGATAAAGGTCGGAGAGGAAGGTGTTACTGGAGTGTTCATCTAACTGAAACAGTTCATAACCAACGAATGGAAACAGAATCATCTCCACCACAATTTTTTTGTCTTAATTAAGTCTTAGGAACTCTCCTGAGTAGGTTTGTCGAAAGAATTCCTTCCCAGAGGGACAAGGGGACGCCACATAGACCTATAGGTATACACTAACACAGTAAAACAAAATGAAACTTTTTTTCACTGGGTGATTCTGGTAGAGTTTTTCGCCCTGAACATAAATGCGTAAACCGTTTGTCGCCATCACCGTCAGGTTGTAAAAAATTCGATTTTGAAAAAAAACTGCAAATTCTCAATTTTGAACATCTTTTGTATCGAAATGGTAATAGTTATTCGGTTGCTCTTCGCGCGAAATTATTCTATGAACCCTCCCGAATACAACGGTATAAGTTATTATGAGATTATGAATATTTAAATATGTTTAAACAACGATCAAAGGGAAAATGACACCCGAAATGCACCCATTTCTGAAAATAACTTTCAATTTATTTCGAAAACTGAGGGCCTATCAGAAAATATGACCATTCTACGTGATGCAGCAGATATTTTTCCTTCGGAAATCGTCAACAAAAGTGGTGAGTCATGTTTTGTTTTCAATACAGAAGCGAAATAGTTTGGCAAAACGCGTGGTGTCGACAGTGGTAGTCAACGGCGGCGCGCGATCCGCTGCTGCTCAGCGTAACACAATCGCTTAACGCACGTGACTACCACTGTCAGCACCGCGAGTTTTGCCAAACTATTTCGCTTTTGTATTGAAAACAAAACGTGACTTACCACTTTTGTTGATGCTTTCCGGAGGAAAAATGTCTGCTGCATCGCGTGGAATGGTCAGATTTTCGCCTAGACCCTTAGTTTTGGAAATAAATTAAAAAATATCTTCAAAAAACGGGTGCATTTCGGGTATTCCTTCTTCGTCGTCATTTTCTCTTTGATCATTGTTTAAACATATTAAAATGGTCACAATGCAATAATAACTTATTGTGTTGTATTCGAAAGGGTTCATAGAATGATATGACGCAAAGCGCTACGGAATAATTATTACCCTTTCCACACAAAAGATGTTCAAAGTTGAAAGTTTGCAGTTTTTTTTTCAAATTCGGTTTTCTCAAAAACTGAAGGTGATAGAGCAATTCTGCTTGCGGATTTGTGTTAAGGGCAAAAAACTCTATAAGAATCACCCAGCTGATATTGCAGACCAAAAATCGTGTTGGACAGTGTTATTGATGGCGAGGACGAACCTGATGCGAAATCAGGGACCCTCTAGGAATGGAGTTACACGCCGACGAATCTGATGCAAAATCAGGGAGCCACTAGGATTATTGACGGCGAGGACGAACCTGATGCGAAATCGGGGAGCCTCTAGGAATGGAGTCACACGCGGACGAACCTGATTGGAAATCAGGGAGCCGCAGGAGGGTGAAACGTCGTGAACGAATCCGATGTGAAATCGGGGAGTCACTAGGATGTAGTTCACAGACGAACCTGGTGCGTAACCAGGGACCTGTTAGGAGGTTGGATTATTCACAGACGAACCTGATGCGAAATCAGGGAGCTGTAGGATACGGACGAACCTGATGCGAAATCAGGGAGCCGTAGGAGGGTGAGGTTTCGTGGACGAACCCGATGCGAAATCGGGGAGCCACTAGGTTGGAGAAGATTCCTTGTTTTGGATAAAAGGTTGCGAACGAACCTGATGGGAAATCGGGGAGTCGCAGGAAATGTTAGTAATGTCTCGTAACTCTTAATTAAAGTTTGATACAACTCGAGCGGTAAAGTTGTATCAGTGGGTGAGTGCTACTAATATTATAAGGATCGCTGGGTAAGAAATGAGTTTAATGAATATACACGATTTACACGTGAACACCATTCGTATGTTCAATAATCAGTTATTGTACAAATGTAAGTGTCGCGATTAGTTAATTAAATAAAATGTGTCAGTTACCACTAGTTGCACGGTATTGACGCACTGGCGATGCGGGGCGTATGAGTGGCTGTTTCAAAAGTGCCAAATAGAATATAAACCGGACTCGCGGATTCTATGAGGTTAATTATGATTCTGACGGTGACTTTAACACGATCTTACTAGATTTAACCAACTCTGTAGGAGCGTGACTCTACGCGTGACTCTATAGCTTTTAACCGACGAGGGTTGAAACCAAAGAGTTTATATAGTCCCAAAAATGAGTGGGGATGCGTTAGGAATTTCCATATAAGGAAATCCTTCGGGGTTGGCCTCGTGTCACTCCCGTTCCCATGGTCGTGATCCAGGTGGTTGAGATCATGACCCCCATTAGTGGTGTTTGATAAACGAAAGGATTTTAGGGCGTTTTCCTTTCGCAGACGCGAGCTTGAAAAACGGTTAAGAGCGACGTATGTGAAAATTTCACAGGGGAAGGGGTTACAGGACAGGTTTTTGAGATGGGTTTTGAGGGTTGAGTGGTATACGACGGGATATTTGGTTTGGTTCCCTGAAGGAGAGGGCGGGAATGAGGGCGTGGGAGTATGAGAGGAAGCTGGAGGAGGGGCAAGATGGCAAGGATGTGTTGGGAGGAGATTAAGGGGCGGGCTAGGAGAGAGGGGGTTTGGGGTGAAGGAGAGGAAGGGGTTTTATGAGGAAAGGGGATGGACAGTAGAGGGAGTGGAAAGGATGAGGGGTGGGGAAGAAATGAGGGGGGAGGAGCTGGTAAGGGTGGAAAGGAGGTTAGGTGGGAAAGGATAAGGGAATCAAGCTATAACAGATGGTATGGGGCGGTAAAGGGGGTGGGGGTTCCGGGTTACTTAAAGAAAGGGTAGGGGGAGAGCAGATGGAGAAGGGTGGCTAGATTCAGGTTGGGGAGTGAGATGAGAGGGGGGAGATATTGGGAGGATGAGAAGAAAAGTAGATGTAGGGTCTACGGGTGGGGAGAGGAAACATGGGAACATGTATGGGAGGAATGTACGGGGTGGGAAGAGGGAAGGGGTTGGCAGGAGTTGGTGGGGGAAGTGTTGGGAGATGAGGAAAAGGGGGAGAAGTGGATGAGGAGTGGAGGGGGATACAAGGTAGAGGAATGAATGGGTAAGAAATGGAAGATTAGTAATATAAAATAATAGTATAAAAAGTGGCAGTATCGAGCTATCTGCTGCTTTCTTGTGTACAAATTAACTTCCCGCATGGTAGCGAGATAATTGATTGAAATGGAATCTTGTTAATAGATGTAACTTTTTATTAACGAAGAGGATACTAACGCGGTATCCGGGGTGTAATATCCCATTGGGATTATACTGCTCCTATCACAAGTCCCGTTTATGAAAGCAAAATCACTGTTGCCCTTGACGCTGGTAAAGGCATTTAGAATTGAAACCGACTCCACGAGAAACCTCCAGGATCTCTGATGGGAGCAAGACTTGTAATGCGAAATAAGAATGAGTGTGCGGTGATGAGAATGGGAGAACAAGTGAGTCCATTTCCATTTACTTGATAATGCAAGATGGCGCGCTTCCTTCGCGAAATAAGTTCTTTGAAACGGAAATGGAACATTCCCTAGCAATCACGGCTCAGGCAACGATGATGAATCACATGGGAACAAAACTTTTGAATAACTAGGAATTTACTATCGCGTCACTGAAGCTTGTGAAGCAGGGCTATGAAGGAAACATAGGTTTCAAAGACTTCGAAGACTTTTACTATCAAGCGTAAAATATTAAAACATTAAGAAAAATATAGTTAATAGATACAAATCAATCGGAATAAATATTTCTATAATGTCTAGAATGCAACCAAGTTGTATTCTACGTCCCAAATTCAGCTTACAGTCTACGTGGCCACTGCTATGCAGTTCCATTATTGTCCATATCAGTTTGTATGACAAAGATAAACAAGGCATCGGCTTTTGATAAATTCCCCGTACCGAACAAGGGACCAGCGGGATCTAAACCTGTGAAGAAAGATCCAGGCATTGGAATTGACTCTCGAAGGCGGCACATCCAACGTTCTTTCTAATTTTTGACAAGACACGTTTGGTTCGTCAACAATCGGGCAGCAATCATTGACAATTAATTTAAGAAGTCTATATTTCCGCAAACACTGCGTCACACAATTTGATTTTGGGAATTGTTTCAATGATTGCTGGCAGACTACGAAACAAGACGGCGTCTAACTACCACGCACGTACATGATATTCGCGGGATTTTGAAGGTGCTATTGCGTCCGGTGTACCCGCAAATTTGAGCACACAGTGAATAATACTCTTATGCCTTTTGAAAGTGGTATGGATTGCCGCTGGTGTTGGCCAGGGAACGGATGCACGCCAACACTCCAACGATTTGACGGGACAATACTTTATTGGCCACATGGCGTCGTTTACAATTACGGACGATCACTCCACATAGACATCACCCGAACAGACGCAATTCACAAAACACGACGTTAACACCACACGGAAAGCCAATGTACAAAACTATGTACAATGCGCTGGGCGCGTTGGCTCGAAGGGCTGTTTTCGTAAAGGTTCAAAAGGGTTGTGTCGCAGGGCGATAAGAGATCTTGGCGATACGTGTGTGCGAGAGCGTCTTGATCCTTATAAAGTGTTCGTGAAACTAACGGTCTAATTCCCGGAAGCCGACCGCTCCAGCTCGTGCAAAAACGTGTGAACCACGTAACCGTCTTAATGGACGGTGTGTTACCGTATTTACGCGCTCTCGTACGCACATTTAAATCAGCGCGAAGCAGTGTGCTGAGTCTCGGTCCCAATACAGTGTACTGTTACCTCATCTAAATCAGCTTTCACCATCTCATTTATCATTGCGACGAGGGCAACGCCAATACATGGAATGTATTCCTCCACAATTGGGTAAAGCAATAAAGAGATTTTACCATAGTCAAGGCTGATTACATTGCTGACATTGGTGTATAACTTTTAAAATATAAAAGATATCGGAATGAAACTTGCGCCAAAAAACATAAAAGGAAAATTTTTTCCCTCTTTAATGATTTATAATTGAATATATTCTATGTTCATTTAATGATTTTGTTTTCAATTTTTCGACATAATTGTTACAAAAAAAATTTTAAACTGTTTATTTAGTAGTTTATTTAATGCTCGTTAAGCGATTTAAATCGCTTGTTGGGAAAACTTTTAGTTTCCGATTATAAGAAAAAATAAAATACTACTATTAGAAATTGTGACGAAATCTACAGTTTAGTTAAACATTATTATTCATTTATTTTTAATTTATTCAACGATTTCTTATTCAACGAATAAGAAATTCTTTATTCTTTATTGTATGGATATGGAAGTGATACCGATGGATTCCTTATGTTTTTCCGATGAAAATCATACAAAATTTCATGTGAAGTGGATTACTTTTTAACAAATTCATAAATCAAATGAAATTATATAAATCAATTTTTCATGGAATTTCCTTCATTATAGTCCAAATTATGTTGTTCTTGGTGCTAGTTTCATCGGCGAAACATATGGAATCGATAAGCGTCGTTTTCGCATAGATCTGATAAGAAATGCGGAAATCCTGGACGTTTCTAACTTTTAATGGTATTTCAACCCTTTCGAAGGTCGAGAACCATCAAATTTGGTGAGGCATTGGGGGTCCTGTCCTCGCTACGGGGTACCAGACAGCATCTCTTTGACAGGCCTCGGTGGAGAAACACCCTGTAGTATACATTCAGTACATTTCGATAGGAGAAAGTTTATTTTCCGGCCGGAGCAAATTCGAAAAATGATTCGGTCTGTCTGAGATCGCGGCCAGATCTGAACTGAACGCTACATGAGACTCCCTATTCTCCCTAATGTTAAGTTCGTATGTGTGCAACGTAAATTTCTAGCGATTATAGACAGAAACTTGTGACTCGGGACAGCTAAAGATTGAAGGTCGGAGAGTGTTTAAAGTAGTGGAGACCAAACTGGAGGCCCGCCATACGACACCGAGGAAGAGACCTCGGGGCCCTCGTCCGAAGGAAAGTCAGGCTCGCCGCGATGTTCACGCTGTTCCCAGCCCATGTCGGTGAAGTCCCATCGCATCAAAAAAATGGCTCACGAGCTACTGTCGTCCTTGTCATTGAACGTGTTAAGTAGTTAGAAGGAGCAAGACATGTAGGCCATACGCGCTGTTCACACGTAAACTCGATGCGACCCGTATATTCCTTTTGAGTCGACGAAGGTCGTAAAGCTTCGTCCAAAATGTTTTAACACCGGAGTTTAGTGGATACCTTAGACGCGTTACCGAATGAAGGTTAATAAATTGGTGCACAGTTTTAACAGGTGATAACAGAAACGAAAAACTATATTTAATAAAACTGTGAACAATGATAAACTGAACGAATACAAGTGAATTATGAGTGATAGAATTGTTCGTGTGAGTCACGTACGAACGTGTAAAGTTTTTTAATACGACCTGTTGGTCGAGTGTTTTTTCCTAGACTGATTTTAGATGACCCGCCTGCCGGACTCGTCCGAATTCTTGAAGAGAGTCTGGCGGTGGTGGTTTTCACCCGATTGGCCAACGTTGTCGGTGTCAACCAATCGGGTAATTTCCCTAGGCCCGGTCGCGCCACCTATTCCCTGCGCCCTTAGCGCGTCTTTTCCGGGAAAGTGACGAGATCTGGCGGGAATCGGCTAGCAAATTTGGCGGCAAAGTCTTTTTACCTGCCCGCGGAAGACGGCGTGAAAGCGCAAGGATACCCACATCTGCGTTGCACGTGCGGGCTTGTTAACCGGCGACCCTTCCGGGGTGTCCGTGAGGTGGTTAAAAACGTTGGCCTGTCTTTGCATTTATGACGACCTCGTCACTTTAATTGCCGAGTGACGAATTGGCCCCTTGCAACGGTCAAACTGTTCAATAAAGTGTGCAACGCAGATGTGAGGGTTCCAGTAAAACCTACTAATAAATCATGTTCCCTTAACGGTAAATGTTAGGACGATTATTTTCTTCGCGATTCTATACAACGTTGAACATTCTCCCCCCGTTGAGAGGATACCGATCAACAACGCGTAGTGTCTGTGAATGTGTACTTATGATAATGTAAACAATTAAGTTATACGCCTATGATTAAGTAGAATACACTAAATTACACGTTATGAAAATGTAATATAACGAAGTTAAATATTATGATTAATTAACATATAAGTATTTCATCCAATATCGACATTGGATACTGGTTCCCCCGGGTCATCCTCTTCCTTCTGGTTGGGTAACGGAACGAGTTTCTTGACTGCCCGGTCCAGCACGTTCGTGGCCGTTTTGACAGTCACCGTACGAATAATACCATCTGAGCCTGGATGGACCTCAGATACTCTGCCAAGAGCCCACTGCATAGAAGGTACATGGTCGTCTCGGATAAGAACGACTGTACCCTTCTCGATGGGATGGTCACCTCTGGACCATTTGTTACGAGTGGTCAATTCGTTGAGGTACTCCTGATGCCATCGTGTCCAGAAATGTTGTTTCACCTTCTGGATATGCTGCCAGCTCGAGAGACGATTGGGTGGTGTCTCTGTAAAATCTCGCTCCCGTAGACTCGTAATTGAGTCGCCAATTAGGAAATGACCGGGAGTAAGGACTAGGAAATCGTTAGGATCTGAAGAAATAGATGTGAGCGGACGAGAATTTAATATTGATTCGATTTCAATAATCAAAGTATTGAAATCTTCGAAAGTGAACAAATCAGCCCCTACGACGCGTTTAAGATGGTATTTAAATGACTTTACTGCCGCTTCCCAAAGCCCACCGAAATGAGGAGCTTGAGGAGGAATGAAGTGCCATTCGATTGACCTGTCCGCGAGGAAAGTCTGTACCTTCTCGTTGTGATCGTCGGATCGCAAAAGCTGTTGAAGTTCACGCAGATTATTGTTCGCTCCAACGAAATTAGTCCCATTGTCCGAGTAAATGTTCACGCAGAATCCTCTTCGGGCAATGAAGCGTCGGAGAGCTGCGATAAAAGCTTCGCTAGTGAGGTCACTAACAAGTTCAAGATGAACGGCCTTCACTCCGAGACATACGAAAACCGCGACGTATGCCTTAATCCGGTTGCGGTTACGGTGACGTTTTTCTTTAATAAAAAATGGTCCACAGTAATCCACTCCCACGTTGGTAAATGGGCGAGATTCTGTGACTCTTGCCTGTGGTAAATTGCCCATGATATATTTTACTGGAGGTGGATGAGCTCGGCAACATCGTACGCATCTTTTCACGGCCTTCCACACTTGACTTCGACCATCGATGGGCCAATATCGTCGTCTTACGGCGTATAAGGTCGTTTGGACACCAGCGTGTAATTGCATCCGATGCTCGTTCTCGATAATTAAAGTTGTCGTATGAGATTTTGGTAAAATAATCGGGTGTCTTTGTGAGAATGGCATTACTGAATGTTTCAGTCGGCCTCCGACTCGCAAAATTCCGTCTTTGTCGACGAATGGGCTCAAACGTTGTAATTTGCCCTTTATTTCCGCATTTCTCTTTTTGGCGAGACACCGGAGTTCATCCAAAAAATGGATACGTTGTAATAATTTGATGATGACGTTGTGAGCGTAATTGAGTTCCATTATTGTAAAGACACCTTTTTGGTTATTATTGCATTTCCATCGCAGACATCGAGCGATGATTCGCCGAAGTTTTCCCCATGATGAGTATTTCTCCAAGAGATTCGTATCAATGGAGGTTGTTGACAAGCAGATAGTTTTTTTCTGCTCTGGAAGATCGATATTTGGCGTCAACTCCCAAATTGGCCAGTGTGATTCGTCTTTGGCGAGCCACTCAGGTCCATGTTGCCATATTGAAGGCCGTAGAAATTCTTCAGGCGATTGACCACGAGAAATTAAATCTGCTGGATTATCGGTGGTTCTCACATGACGCCAATCTATGATCTCCGTTTTTGTCTGGATTTCTGATACTCTATTTGCGACGAAGGTTTTTAAAATATGAGGCGACATATTTAACCAATGTAAAACAATGGTGGAATCAGTCCAGTAAACGATCCTATTAACGTGGACGTGCAACGCCTTTTTTACCGTAGCAGCTAAAGACGCGAGAAGTAGTGCTCCACATAATTCTAGCCGTGGAATCGTCTGCTGCTTCAGAGGAGCTACCTTTGATTTGGCTATTAGTAATTCGGTCCATACGTGGCCATATGTGTCGATAGATCGGAGGAAAATGCATGCCCCATAAGCTCTTTCGCTTGCATCACAAAATCCGTGTAATTGAACCTCTGTTGCTGAGTTGATCATCGTCTTACGTTGGAATGTGGTGTTGTTCAACAACGGTAGTTGCGAATAATACTGAGTCCATTCGGAGTCGATGCTCATCGGCAGCGATTCATCCCAATCGATCTTCAACGTCCAGATCTTTTGTAATAGGATTTTCGCCACGATAATCACTGGCCCGAGGAGTCCTAACGGGTCATAGATCTTTGCAATCTCGGAACTGATGTATCGCTTCGTAATACATGTCGGAGAGGGTGTGATCTTGACTGAATAACTTATAGAATCATCTACAGAATTCCAGATGATTCCAAGCGTCTTCACGGTCGACGATTCGCCGAGGTGAAGCTTACTATTAATCGATTCCTTCGGTAGTCCTTCCAGTAAACTTCGGTCATTGGATGCCCATTGACGGACGTTCAGTCCAGCCAGTTTAAGCAATTCGGTGAGCTCTTCTCGTAGGGCAAAAGCTTCCTCTCTTGTTGTAGCTCCAGTGAGGGCGTCATCCACGTAGAAATCACGTTGAAGAATCTTGGAGGCGGAAGGAAATCGATGGCCTTCGTCCTGACTTAATTGCGTAAGACAGCGAATAGCTAAATAAGGTGCTGCTGACAAACCGAAGGTGACGGTATTTAATTGGAACGTTTTGATGTTCCCATCGGGATCGCGCCAAAGAAGTCTCTGGTATTTCCGATCCTCTGGTCGAACGAGGAATTGTCTATACATTTTTTCGATATCGCCGGTGATAACGTATTGGTGGATGCGAAATCGTAAAAGAATATATATTAAATCGTCTTGAATTTTCGGCCCGATATGCAGGGTATCATTCAGCGATACTCCTGTACTCGTTTCTGCCGAGGCGTCGAAGACAACCCTGAGTTTTGTCGTTTGACTCGTGGTCTTAATAACTCCATGATGCGGTAGGAAATAACCATCACTGCTTGCCTGACTCTCTATGACCTCCGACATGTGACCAAGATCCCGATACTCCTTTATAACCGCGCGGTATTGCTGGCTTAAGTTTGCATCCCGTTGTAGCCTCCGTTCGAGAGACAAGAGCCGTTTCATGGCCCTTGACTTGGATTCTCCCAACTGCGACATCTTCTCGTTGAAAGGGAGGGCCACGATGTATCTTCCATCGGTGTTCCGCGTCGTGTTGTTCTGAAAGTGCCGTTCGCATGCATCTTCTGCCGCAGAAAGACGTTGAGTCTGCGGTCCTTCTTCAAGTTCCCAGAATTTGTTGATATCAAATTGAAGAGCAGCGGTTGTGTGACAGCATCTGCTCCGATTTGGCTGCGTGGTTGGTGCGCTCCCCCCGATGACCCAACCGAGCCTGGTTTTCTGCAGGTACAGGTCTGGACCGTCTGGAGGCGACAGGTTGATTTGCCCAACGCATAAAAGGGACAGTGCCGTCCCGGCGCCTAGAAGCAGGTCGACAGGTGCGGGGCGATAGAAATAAGGATCGGCCAACCTGACGTTACCTGGAATGGCAACAGTCGACCGGTCGATCGCTTGGTCTGGGACTAGTGACGAAATCTTGGGGATGGTCAGGAAGGTCAACGTTCGCTCGTATTCATTGACGCGTGCCTGGATAGTTGCGGTAACGGTGTGTTTTGCCACCGTAGAAAGGGCGTTGAGGACTCCAACCGGAACGTGGCATTTTTTCCTTTGAATACCGAGTTTCTTAGCAAAACTCTCGGTCATGAAATTTGTCGTCGCAGCGGTGTCGAGCAATGTTCGACAATGTATTAATTTATTATCCTTGTCCATGACGTTTACTTGCGCCGTGACGAGGAGTTCATTGGTGATTGGATCGACGACAAATGCCTTTTGATGTTTTGTTCCGGTTGAAATCCCAGGACACGCTGGTCAATTTGACGTTGTTGGATTTTCCTCTGCCGATGTTCCGGATCCGATGATCGCGCCAGGCGGTGAGGAAGAGTCATTTGTTTCGTTTTGGATTCGTCCAGATTTGTGTAACATCGCGTGATGTCGTTTGTGGCATATGCGACATGGACTGAATTTACAAAACTTGATAGCATGCCATTTTTGAAGACAATTTGGGCATAGAGACGCCTTTTCGACGGTTGCTTGACGTTCTTGTATAGTTTGCGCTTTGAAAGTGCTACAATTCCAAATCCCGTGAGGTCCCTTACATAGTGGGCATTGATAGCTGGTCGTGGTATTAACCGATTGTTTACGTGAAGGTCCCTGTCGATTGCTTCTATGGGTTTCTGATGACCCTGATTTCGATGGGGGTGTTGGAGCGCAATTCGCGCGTTTTTCTAAAAATTCTAGTAATTTGATATAGGAAGGCATTTTCTTATCCTTTAACGTAATTTCCCAATGCCATACGGTGTCGGCGTTTACTTTAGAAAGAATAATAGATACGAGCATTCCGTTCCACGACTCGATCGGTTCCCCTAAATTCTTCAACGCCCGTAAATTTTGGTTCACCGTATCTACAAGATTACCTAACGTTTCTGGAGAATCTTTTACGGGCTTCGGAAACTCTCGAATCGTTTCACAATGTCGCAGGATAATTCTTCGCGTACAATCGAACTTATCCTTTAACAAGTCAATCGCGCTAGCATAATTTGCGTCCGTCGTGCTGAGACATTCAATGGTTGCGGCGGCCTTTCCGGTCAGAACGGATCGAAGGTACTGCAATTTCTGTACCGGCGTTAAATCGTCGTTACGGTCAATCGAAGAACAGAATATGTCGTAGAACGACGTCCATTTTTCGATGGTACCATCAAATGTTGGTAGATTCAAATCGGGTAATTTAACCGGCGTCGGAGTTGATACCGATAGCGCAGGTGACGCGTTTGTATCGCGTGTCGATGAAGCTGCCGGACGCTCCCCTTGAATAAGCCTGTTGGCTCGTGCTACTACGGCGTAATAATCATTCTGGATTTCATAACGACGTGTCTCTTCACCTTCATCGAGGTCTTCGATGTCGGACTGGATGTCGTCGAATCTCTTCCAGTAGTCATTCAAACCCGTCAAATGTGCCTCAATAAGAAATATATCGCGTTGTCCATCTTCTGGACTTCCGTCGAGGAATCTAGTAAATGCGGTAATTTGCCCTATAATTTTACCGCGTTTGCGACGTAGAGTGCTGATTTCGGACACTTGCTTATCTGCCGGCAGATTGTCTGTCGGCAATTGATAGGAGGATTGGTCGGAACGCCTTAGTTTCGGCATCGTGTAAAGAAAAGGTGGCTTGATGGAATTGGCGAAACAATGAAACGAGCCTACCTTGTTGATGCGAGGACGTCAGGATTGCTGAAGTCTCGTACGATGTCCGGAACCTTGGTGTAATCCAAAATTGATGCTGCACTAGGTGGTGCAGCTGATTGGCCTCTGGTTGAGACGTTTTCCGCTTTCTGATGAAACGGCAAGACGCTGTGGTCAGCGTGAAATCACTCACAAAACACTGAATGTATATGTTCTTTACCGGAATCCACACGCCACTGGGATCCGGCTCGAAGGACCAAAAATGTTCACACGTAAACTCGATGCGACCCGTATATTCCTTTTGAGTCGACGAAGGTCGTAAAGCTTCGTCCAAAATGTTTTAACACCGGAGTTTAGTGGATACCTTAGACGCGTTACCGAATGAAGGTTAATAAATTGGTGCACAGTTTTAACAGGTGATAACAGAAACGAAAAACTATATTTAATAAAACTGTGAACAATGATAAACTGAACGAATACAAGTGAATTATGAGTGATAGAATTGTTCGTGTGAGTCACGTACGAACGTGTAAAGTTTTTTAATACGACCTGTTGGTCGAGTGTTTTTTCCTAGACTGATTTTAGATGACCCGCCTGCCGGACTCGTCCGAATTCTTGAAGAGAGTCTGGCGGTGGTGGTTTTCACCCGATTGGCCAACGTTGTCGGTGTCAACCAATCGGGTAATTTCCCTAGGCCCGGTCGCGCCACCTATTCCCTGCGCCCTTAGCGCGTCTTTTCCGGGAAAGTGACGAGATCTGGCGGGAATCGGCTAGCAAATTTGGCGGCAAAGTCTTTTTACCTGCCCGCGGAAGACGGCGTGAAAGCGCAAGGATACCCACATCTGCGTTGCACGTGCGGGCTTGTTAACCGGCGACCCTTCCGGGGTGTCCGTGAGGTGGTTAAAAACGTTGGCCTGTCTTTGCATTTATGACGACCTCGTCACTTTAATTGCCGAGTGACGAATTGGCCCCTTGCAACGGTCAAACTGTTCAATAAAGTGTGCAACGCAGATGTGAGGGTTCCAGTAAAACCTACTAATAAATCATGTTCCCTTAACGGTAAATGTTAGGACGATTATTTTCTTCGCGATTCTATACAACGTTGAACACGCGCTTAAGATTTATTAGATTTGCCGAATGTCTCGAAAGTCTCTAAGAAATTGAACTTGATGGAAAAATGTAAAAAATTGAAATATTGCAACTACTAGAATCAGAATAATTACTTAAATGTTTCTATGGTCTCTTGAAAGAAAACTGGTCGCTGACTGCGCGTGACTCCGCCTGCGTCGTCTTCCTTTTAAATTGGAGACGGATCTGTTATCCCTCGAGTATAAACACGCGTTCGAATATCAAAACAAAAGCATGCGTTCACGTATTTCGTGTGAGAGAAGGTGGGCCATAGGGAGGAGATATTACTGGCCAGAAATGTAAAATTGCCGTTTAAAAGGAATGCAGGGTCAATTGGTCATACTATAATCTCCTCCCCATGGCCTACCTTTTTTCGCACGAAATACGTCAGCGCGTCCTTCTGTTTTGATATTCCAACGCGTGTTTATGATCGAGAGAGAAGGGATCTGTCTCGAATTTGTAGGGAATACGATCCAAACGGGACCACGCGCAGTCGGCGGACTACCCCTTTTGTTCCTGTGTTCCGTCTTCACAAGGCGTATTGATGATAATACATTTTAATTGCTATACTTGCGGCACTTTTCTCACATCTGACACATTGAGGTAAAAACTGAATAGGCTGACTCATCTGCTATACCTGGTTCCCAAAAATTAATCACGGTGATCAGCCAAAGCTTTTCAAGAGGGTCACGGTTTATGACCGCATTGTCGCGTGAGTCAGTGATGGATGACGGTATGTGCTGGTCCGAAATCGTTGTATACCACCCGCTGACAGAGCAATCAAAGCACGGTGTCGATTGCCCCCTATTCAACATCTGGCAGGTAAAGGAAGTTTCGCTTGTCGGCATACTCTGGGGTTTTTCCCCCTGGTCCTGGATGAGTTGAGCTATAACCGAGTTACGTATCTGGCAGTCAAATTTGCTGAGGTCTGGTTTTTCCGCGCGCGGAAGTGACCATTTTTCTGTAAAGGTACGCTGCCTTTTCCCTTTTCGAAGGTTGTAGGTATTGTATACCTTTTTTTTTTATTTTTTTACGTGGAGAAATCCCTAACGGATACCCCGGCCCCCGGGGGAGGGACGGGGTTATGTGGGGTTCGCACCCACTAAAACTCCACGGTGGTCTACCTCGGGCGCGGAGTTGCGCGCTGGAGGGGAGGGACTTGTGCGGGAGCAAGCTAGCGATTCATCCGCTTGCCCCCCCCCCCCAGCGCTTCCGCGATCTCCGCGCTCTACAACCCCGCGCTGTATCGGCGGGGTCTTCCCTTGACTTCGGCGACGCGCGACGGACCACACGCCCGCGTCGCCACTTCTGGGGGTCGCCCTGTGGTGTTGTTGTGGGGTGAGAATGCCCCCCGGCACTCCCACCCCGCGACCCCCGCGATCGAGCGGTAACGGCCGGGCGGGGAGGCGGCACCGGGTCGAATGATCTTCGGGGCCGCTCGTTGTAACGATGAGCGGCCCCGTCGACCGCCGAACTCGCCCTCCCGCTCGATCGCCTTCCACGGGAACTCGCTGTTGATAGCGCTCGTGGCGCGGCTCCCGGGGGAGTAGCGGATGGTCGGCTGCTCCCCGATGGGGCCCTCCGATGCGAGGACCCCCTGGACAAATCTCCGCCGTCGCACGCCGCGACCTGCCACGACGCGACGCCGACGGCAACTCCGTGGTACAGCCACTCCTTCCCAAAACTTCGGCTCTTAACTGGCCCCCGACCCGGAGATACGCCGTTGGGGAGCGGGGTGACGCTGACTTTACGTCACCGCCTGACCTCCCCGGTATTGTATACCTATGATAACCCTCCAAAAGAGATGCGGGCACTCACTTGTTGACTGAAGAGGTTAGATAAGGAATTCCCTTTAATTGTTGTATAATGGAGTAAATTTTGTTGCGATTCGCGATTCGAGAGTTTAGCTGCCCACGTTCACTTCCCCGTCACAAGTCCCTCCACACTCATCCCTACCAGTTTTACACCGTATCCTTCTTTCAAACTCTCAGGCCTTCCCAAATGGATTATAACAAATAAGTACAAAATAATTACAGTATCTAGCACCATGATAATAAATAAAAAGAAATAATAGTGTGAGGGAGTGAAAAAGAAAATAAAAGAATGTATTGGTCGTATATACATATATGTACATCTTTCGTATACTATATTGTTGTAATTGGCAGCACATATATACAGAGTGTTCCAAAAATGCTGCGGTTCCTTGAAGTAGGTGATTCGGGGGGTGATTTCAAACAACTTTACAGGGCTGAAAATACAACTTGAAAATATTTATTCGGGCTTTTTAAACAGACTTATTCGTTATCAGCAACACTGCTGGCCGTTATTGAATTACGAATTTTTATCACAATAACGAACTACGATCACTTTTCGTTAATATCCTGTTACATTACCTTTTGGCGGCTGCGTTATTAACACAAGGAAATTTACGTATTCCTTATCCTCCCACTTCAAATAATTATTATTTTTGAATCTTCTAAAAAAAAAGCTGTGTATTCGTCTTTTTACGTTACACGTGATTTTCATCCATGTATCCTTTATTCATTATTCACTTTAAATGACAAACAAATCATGACCACATGTTCGATTTTATTTGTTACGTGTTTTTCATTTGGCATTCTACGCAATTTTCTTCGATGCATGCCGAGTTGCTTGTTCATAGTCGCAGCGCGGCGCGTAAATTCGGCCGTCAGATTCACGCTCTGATTCGTCAGTACTTTTTGTTAATAACTCGTTAACGAAACTTCAGAGAGCATTTTCGCAACGGAAAAAGTTGTTTACAATCTGATAAGAAATAGTCTGAATCGGTTTAGTTATCGACACGTCGTTGATAGCTTTATTTGGAACACACAGAATGCAAGAGCACAATTATTATAGAAGTAGAAAAGAAGCAAAAGAACAAGAGTATTAAAAGACACATACAAAAGCGTTGTATTCAACTCGAAGCGAGAGGATAGATAGATAGGAAACTAATCGAAGATCAAAGCGAGATAAATATCGATATGTGGGCCGCGTATGGTCTGCGCCATCTGTTGTTAAACATAGTTAGGTATCTAGTGATTGACCCGGGAAACATAAATTTCCAACACAATCACTCACCGAATCACACCCTTGAAGGAATCAGAGCATTTTTGGAACATCCTGTATATGTCTTTTGCAGGAAAAGCATTAAAACTGAAAAGTAAATATCAAGTCAACTAACCCCACAGCCGGGGTTTATGACGCGCGCCCCAGTAAAGCTATTTTTGAGGAAACAACTTTTCGTTCGCTTCTTAATTAAATTTGGAACAAAGCATGTTTTCTTTTCGAGTCTTTCGTTTATGGCCTCGATAGCTATTGCAGGTGTCATAAACCTGGGCTTTTTGATGGGCCAACAACGATGCAGACCTGACGGCCTACGACCGCCCACGTCACGCGCTTCGGACCGGATGAAATTTCGGGCCATTGCCAAATGTCCGCCAAGGGTATCACTCCCGCCAAAATCGAACCCCCGTTTTCGGAAACCACGCAAAGGGCTCAAGAAATGGAGGGCGCGATTCGTGTTCGGTAAATTGCCTGATTGCTTAGCATCCGTTCATTAGAGTTGACCAATCACAGCAAGTTTCTGACTGTAGGCGTCTTCCTGGAAGATCGGAGGACTGTTGAGAGTCAGTTCCGCATCAAGTGTCAACCGTGTCTGCACCAATTGCACTGTAAAGAAAAATACGCTCGCTACGAACATTTGTTGTTGAAATTCTCCAACGTTCATTAAGTTAATACTGTTCATTCAGCGTTATTTCAACGAGTTATTTGACCATGAAATTCAACGAGTGTGGTTATCCAGTACTTGCATTATTACACGCATAGCATATACCACCTGAAAGAAAATAACATCGTCCCTTTCCGATACGCAAACACAATGCATTCAAGAATTTCTGGCGATATATAGAAGTGAACCCTGCCTTTGGGAACTTGTGACCGTAAGCAGAAACATGCAGCGTATTTAAAATTCGTGAACAAATTAAAAGAGATCAAGCCATCTAGCACCAAAAAAGGGTGGTGAAAAAAATTAATAATATGCGAAGGAATTGAAGAAAATATGGACCTCTATGAAGACACGATTGGGTGCAGACGACGTGTACTAACCGATATTATGGTACTACGCAGATCTCAGTTTCTTGAATGATCAGGAGACTCCCAGAAACTCTCGGTCAAATAATGAAAGCGATGACGACGAAATCGGGATCGAGGTAAGTTAAATAAAATCATTCTTTTTTACGACATATTATATTTCAAGAAAGTGCACAATGTATACATTGTACACAAAGTACACAAGTATAAATTTTAGATACAGTATTCCGCGTGAAGTCGAACACTTTTCGAAGTAGCATTCTGGATGTTGATGAAATTTGGATATGTTGTAGTCTTTAGTGATATATAAACGTATTTCGAAGTATTTCGTATTACAGCTCTTTCAAATATAGACCTGACCTTTGCTATTGAACTATCTACATATCTAATATTTTGAATCTATTTCTCTCATTCAACACCTTGTGTGGCCTTGAAGGCATAGTATGCCACATGGTTGAATTTGTCTTGACAGTCGCTTTCATATTGTGTGAAAAAATATATAGTATTTTATTTAAAAAAAAGAAATGAAGCTCACCGTCGTTTCGCGTAAAATAATCCGAACACAAAATATTGACATTGTCCTTTGTTTCAGATAGATACCATTTGCAACAACTTTGTATAATAAAACCGACTTCAAAAAAAATAAAAATTCGGTAAAAGTATAAAATAATTTTGTTCCTTATTTAATCTACGACTCAAATTTTTTACGTCGGCGCCTCATCATTTGCACTGTGTAATCTGGCGCCGACTTAAATAATTTGGGAGTCGTAGATTAAATAAGGAACAAAATTAGTTTTTACTTTTTAGCGAAAATTTTTATTTTTTTGTGCAGTCGGTCTTAATTTTTTTAAATTTTTTTATTTTAAACTTTTTGGTTATTTAAGTTATATAATATAAGTTACAAATATAATACAGGGTGTAAACGGTATACGTAGTAATATTTTAGGGGGTGGTAGGGGAAGTCCAATGAAACATAAAGGTCCTATAACATAGTGTCCGATCGGTCTCCATTTTACAGTAATAATGCCTCAAAGTTAACATGTCTATACGCTAAATTAATATTCGCAGGATTCCATAATTTTGCAAATACATTGGAGATCACCAGTAGAGTAAAATGGTCTGAATACATTTTGTTGTATCTCGTATAGTTTAGCTGTTATAAAGGTTTAAACATCGGACAACACACGCACACAGATCAGCCGTAGAACAAAGACCGCCCGTTGTGAGATGTTCAACATGACCCAGTAACCGAATAAGTATGGACCCCTTACAGTAGCGGTCCCATTGAGAATCTGTTTAAAGTGGCGGAGGCACTTAGGGTCGTCAGCTAGAAAATAAGAAACAAGTGAACGAAAACTCTACACGTGTTCTTAGGCCAGGCGCGCAGTGGTATTTCCCCACCAGTCGGCGAACGACAACGGTACATGCGGGTCCGAAGTCATCGCATGTACTACCCACCGATACAGCAATGTACCGATTAACTCAGGCCGAGGAATGTCTAAAATTCTTAAAGACGGCACTATGTTCTTGATTGCCCTTTAGAAATGCTAGCAAACAGATTTTGTCGAAACGTTCTTGGAAACACAGGTATGAAATTAGCCATCGTAAAAACCGAATGAATTTTCGCTTCGCTCTGAACCCGTTTTTGTCCCGACGCACAATGCGGCTCAATGAAAAGAAATAGGGAAACCTTTCAACATGCCATTTTTTCCTATCAAAATTCCGAATCTTATTAATCTAATTTATAATTTCGCGGCAATGTATTAACCCTTTGCGGACAATATTAATGTTCGTATCTTCCGGAAAGACGGTCGCGTTCTTGCCGTGATTGATTGGTGGTGCCGCTGGCTTCGTCCTCCCTTCAAATTAAAGACGGATCCCTTATCCTTCGGGTACAAACACGCGCTCGAATTTCAAAACAAAAGCACGCGTCGACGTATTCCGTGAGAGAGAAGGTGGGCCTTGGGGAGGAGATATTGCTGTGAAGAGGGCCTCTTCAGGAAAGTGGCTGTTTGGGAAGGATTCAGGGCAGATTGGTTAGACTAGGACCAATCGGACTTCAAGCCCACCGTCTCTCGCACCGAATACGTCAACGCGTGCTTTTGTTTTGAAATTCAAGCGCGTGTTTATACCGCAGGCGGGACTACGCGCAGTCAGCGGACTACCCCTTTTCTTCCTGTGTCCCTCCGCGACGCGTATTGATGTTGAATAATACTTTTTAAATTGTAGTTCCCCAAAATTAATCAGGCTGATCGGCCAGAGCATTTCGCCAGGGTCGCGGTTTAGGACCGTATTGTCCCGCTAGTCGGCGGTAGAGAACGGTTTCCTACAGTTTTTGATAATTTATGACTTAATTGGTTCCGCCTCGTAGCAGACGTGAACTCAGGGCATCAGGAAACGAAAACAGGAATGGTATGCCTTTTCTTCTTTATAGCAATTCGAAGACTTTCTGTTTCTCGTCTCTTCGGACCCTCTTGAACCGAAACACGTGGTGTCTGCTGTCTATCTCTAAGCAATGGGTACATTGGCAATAAAAGGACGGAGAGCGGGCTTTTGTGAAAGTGTACGATGGTTCGTTCGTTGCACTTCTGCAAAGCACGTGTGTTTCGAAAATGTGCTGGCTTCTTTTTACCTAAAACCTCTTGTCCTGGTGGGAGTTAACTCATAATGGAACGAGAGGAACTGCTTGGGGGTAGAAGAAGTCGCTTGGAAAAAATCTTGTCAGTCAGCAAGCAATCATGTCGCCGAAATGTTCTCTGCTCAAGAGTATCACGCGATGTTTTGGATGTACCCACTGAACAACGGGGATGCAAGTCCTGCAGCGTGAGAATTTGCACGGGAATACCCATGGCTCCGAACGCCAAGTAAAAGTTGAAAAATGAATTAAGTGATCAGTGTTAATAACCGTGCAGTCAAATGAATAATCGTTACATTAACTTGAACGCACTTGTTTTTGCGGCTCGTAACTTCATTGGATGGTATTGCATACCTGGAACCAACTGTGAATTGGGCGCGTCCGTCGCTTACTTTCAGTGATGCAGGTTTTCAAGGTGCAGGTGAATTTCCGAAAGGGTGAGTTTTAGTTACTTTATTGGTGATTGTTAGTTATTAAATTTAGCGCAGGCTATGGTTTCTTTCCGGCGATAATTCTCTAAATTTTCGTACCTAAATTTTTCTTCGGGGTTTTTAAACAGACTTATTCATTATCAGCAACAGTGTTGGCCGTTATTGAACTACGGATTTTTATCACAATAACGAACTACGATCATGTTTTGTTCATTTTCTGTTACATTACTTTTTCGTTTATGCAGTATTTGAAAAAGAAATTTACGCATTTCTTGTCCTCTCACTTCAAATAATTATTTTCGATTCTGTTTTAAAAAAAAATGTGCATTCTTTTTTTTACGTTTGACACGATTTTCCTCGATTTATCTTTTACTCGTTATTCAATTTAAATGACAACCAAAAGATGACGAAAGGTATCGATTGCCATCGTTTTAGTAGAAATCTGATGAGATAATGCGGAGCTGGAAAAGTTTGGTTCTTAATGGGTATGCAAACTCCTTCGAGGGTCCACAGCCATAAACATGCGGTGAGGCATCGCCGAGAGTTGTCTTCGCCACGGGATACCACGCGGCATCTCCTTGAATCCAGTCGCTGGAGGATCACTCTTAAGAGTTTTTCCTTCCGAAAAATACACCACTTTGGGAATTACATGAAAGATCAGAAGTCAACACTCTGTTTCAATGTGTTGGTCTCACCAATATGCGCGAGCTACTATCCGTTTCAAACGCATGGTGCAAACTTTAGGGCATTATTACTGTAAAATGGAGACCGATCGGACGCTATGTTATAGGACTTTTATGTTCCATTGGACCTCCCCTACCACCCCCTAAAATATTGCTACGTATACCGTTTACACCCTGTATAATTTTATAACGTAAAGGGGATACGATTCCGAGCAATCGTGTTCACTCTTTTCTTGCCGATGGCGCGTTCGAGATGGAACAAAAGCGAATCAGTGGGACTGAAGGCAAGCAAGAAACGATACGAGACAGACAACGCGTTGCTATTTTGTCTGACCGTACATAGAATGTATAATAATGAAATAGATTTCTTATTTTTTGGTGTAACTGCGAAACTACTTGACCGATTTTGATAATTCTTCCTCCACGACCTAAGTTTCACCAAAATGGGTTCAGTAGTTACGGAGAAATTCGCGGAAAAACATTATATGTATAACATACATACATACAAACCATACAAACACCTCGCACTGAGAACCTGTTTCTTTTTGAAGTTGGTTAAAAATGACAAGTATAGATGCCTGGCCACTGTTTGTACTGCACGGCTCAGCCAGTCGAGCCGTTGTGCTTCGACGCAACGTCACATTCAATTAATTTTCATTTTGCCAATTTTAAAATCCATAGTTTTGAAAACGTGTCCATTTTTATTAAGTACTCTTATGCCTCCACTGTAACCTCCCAGAAGCTCATTTTTATCTACTTGTTAGTTCAACAGTTATAATTTATTGAAGAAGGTCAACTCTATATTTCAAAGAGATGTAAGATCCAAAGTTTTTAAAATTTTGGAAAATCCTTCGAGATACGTTTATATATCCCTAAAGATTACAACATATCCCAGTTTCACGAACATCTGAAATGTTACTGTGAAAAGTGTCCGAGTTCGCTTTATAGTAAATAATTATAGATCAAACGAACTTACCTTAGTGAAGTTCGATCGGAATTATACGATTGCCTCGTTCGAGATGATTACAACGTAGTATCGCTACTTGTTGCCAGTCATCGCCACTTCAGAGCCCTAAAAACAAACAAAAGGGGCTCTATGTGCCTACTCCTACATAGCTCCATATTTCATCTAGTTCAGAGAATTCTATCGAAATTTGTATTTCGGGTGGGATTTCGGGGAGGGTTGTAATCATCTCGAACGAGGCAATCATATAATTACAATCGAACTTCACTAAGGTAAGTTCATTTGATCTATAATTATACTTCATGCCTCGTTCTCGAGATTACAACGTAGATGTTTAGAGCTTTCTCAAATTTTGATTGTCCTTTCGTTTATCTAATTATAATGCTAATTACACCAACAAGATTTATTCGATTAATACAGTCCTTGCAAACTTACCCTCTTTTTCCACAACAGGTCGGTTATAAAATTTTGCGAAAACGTTGGAATCGCGCAACCAGCCTGCAGAGGCTCTAATAATTTCGTTGTCTAGTCCTTTTTTGGCAGCTGCGGACTTTGACGCATGTGGCGTGCTATGCGCAGTAAAAAACTCCTCGATTCCACACTCTCTTAGTACCGCTTTTATCCAACGACTTAACGTCTGGGAAGTACCGTCAAATGGGGTAACTTTGACCACCTTGGGTAAATATTTCTCCTTTTCTTCCTTGTAACTTCCAAATTAATTCATATTTTATAATGGGGGAAAAACACTGAGACAGGTCATTTCAACTCGATGGGGATGACATTTTTAAAGAACAAAAAAAACAAGTCTAACCCCCTTAAAAAAATCACAAATAAAGGTTTGTTTAAATACTTGTCTTTATGAGTATTATTGACACTGTTATAACTTTTACAAACCTAATTAATGCTAAAGAAGAGGTAAAATAATAATATAACCAATTACACAAAAATTTAATATTTATTTCGGATTTACAAATGGAAGCATGAAAAATGAAACGTACAAACGCAAAACATTAGTGTAGATTTAATCCTGAGAAATCCACCGCAAAATGTAATCTTTTTTTTCTATCAATGTTAGGTTCTGGAAGTAATCTAATTATATTTTCATGTGCCACTGTGTCAATGTCATCCTTTGGTGGCCAGGAAAACGAACTTTTTCCAGCAGTTCTTACGAATTTTATTGTTACATCTTCATCACTTGTTTCTAGAACTAGCCCAACAAAATGTTGATTTGTATTTTTTACATAGCTGTACTTGGTAACAACTCATACTCCACTTTATATTTTTAGTCTTTGACCTTCCATTTCAAACATTACCTGAGGCTGTAAGTCCTCCTTTCCTGTCTCTGCGGCCACTATTGGCATCTCTGTGTCTCCAGTGAACTTCTTGTTTGACGAAAAGAGACATTTCTTTTTACACAATTTTTGTTTTTTTTGAAGAAGGCCCTGTCGTTACATACTTGTCCTTTTTTACTGGGCTGTCATCAGCAGCCACAGATCGCCCAGGTATTATTTATAATCTTTTTCTCTTTCTGATATTGTTAATATTAGATTTTGTACTATTGCTTTCTCTCAAATTCTGTAAATAATTAACAACTATATTACTTCACTTGTTTCACACAATCATTCCTGACAGTCGTCTCCACGGCAGAGTTCTGCAATGGGCGGGTTTGCCCCGCCCGTCACCCGGCCGTGACGTCGATGCACCCGCCCGCCCGTAACCGTATCTACACTCACCCGGCGATACCCGTTACCAAGCTACACATACCCGCCCTGACCCGCTGGCGGGTTAGCGGGTCAGCGTCGATTTCTATCCGCCCGAAGCTGTCGCGACGCGTACTTGACTCACCCGTAATCGCACTGTTATCCGTTCGTACCCGTGCCTTTAGCTGCACTTCAATTCCGAATTTACTGGTACTTTATTCGGCAGTTGTTATATCAAGACACGGATTTATTTTATTCTACGAATGAACAGTATGGAATGCATTGTATCAAATTCAAGAAATTATGGATACATGCAAAAATGTAATTTAAATTGTGGACCGCTTATGGCTTATGCTATTAAAGGAACGCAGATTGCGAGTGCAATATGTAATGCAGCCATTGAGTATTTCTTGTCTTATGAAGAAGTGGAAATATCATTTTTAAATGTCACTTTATTTATGTTTAATTACAATGTTTTGTGTTTATTATTTTGTAATAGTATGTATATAGTGCAATATTAATTTTATGCTATCAGTCCTATATTATAAGCTTTCATTTTTTCTGCAGTATTGGAATTTTTGTTACTTTCCCTTTGTTAATAATTATAATATAAACAAAATATTAACTTGGTTTGAACGCGCGGGTATTAGCGGGTATAGCGTAGCGCAAGTATTAGCGGATCTGGCGCGGATACGGGCGAGTCAGATAAAAGTTCCGTCAGCTCCGGGCGGGTATGGGCGGATAGAAATCGACGCTGACCCGCTTACCCGCCGGCGGGTCCGGGCGGGTCGGGTGAATCGAAAAACGGACGGGTAACGGACGGGTAAACCCTCGATATCCGCCCGTTGCAGAACTCTGCTCCACGGAGATGCATCTCAACGAGTATGTGGCCGCCATTACCGTCAAAGGCAACAAAGTAACCAAAAACACGTTTGTCGAGAACGGCTAAACATATCGAATTGCATCAGAATGGACCGATGCGTACAAACAGGAAACGGACAGTTCATGCCAAGATATAGTGGTCAAAGTTACCCCGGCGGTCAAAGTTACCCCAAAAGTAGGGCAAAATGAACTCCCTCTGTATCAGGAGCTCCTAGAACTTTAGTTTAACAAGAAGATTTTTCTTTTTCTGTTAAAATGAGTTTAAATATACTATACATACTTATAAAATAGGTTCAGACTTATAACTCTATTCCTTGATGTCTGTACGATAGAAGTTTTTCACGTACCAATTCTTCCTCAACTCGTAGTGTCACACTTTAACATTTATCTAATTTTCAGTAAAGGTTATTCTCCCTCCTAAACAACTACATCTTGAAGTAGGTAATTCAAGATACCCAAGGCACTTTGTCCGAGAATAATATCTGTTATACAATAGACGCTAGAGGAATTGGTTGCAAAATTTAGTTTTGTGGTCAAAGTTACCCCAGTGGTCAAAGTTACCCCATTTGACGGTAACCTCCTTATGAGGTCTCTTGTAGGATAAGAATAATTTCGCTTGGCTACCTCTAATATTTCTAGTAACTTCTGGGTATCTTATCAACGTTTTCGCGGCACAGAGACCTGGTTTCTCTTTGAAAAAGGGTAAATTTAATAAAGGCTGAAAAGATCCAGACCTAGAGGTCTTAATTAATTCCTCTATTCTAATTGCAACTGACTCTCTGAATATCGAAATGCAGTCAATCCTCATCAGTGATAGGGATTGAACTCTATATCCTGATCCTAAGGCTAACAGCATCACCAATTTTTCCGTTAATTTTTGTAACCCTAAGTCTTCCAGAGGAAACCATCTCTCTATGTGCACCAAAACCTCGTTAACGTTCCAAGTTCTATCGTATTTTGGTTTACAAGGTCTCATGCGGAAGACGCCCTTAAAGAATCTATTTAACAGAGGCGTATCTCTAACATCATCCCTGGAAATTAAGGATGTAACTGCCCTAGCAGTATTAAGAGTACCATACGCAGCCCCTTTATTCAAACTTACAGTTAAATAATCTAAAATTTCGGCTATTTTTGCACCAAAAGGATCGCAGCCCTTCTCTTCACAATATTTCCAGCACGTCTTAAGTGCCGTATTGTATTGTTTTATCGTAGAATCCGCTAAGGAAGCTATAAGCACTTCTGCTGTAGCCCGTGCGATTCCCTTTCTATCATAGGCCTCGTGGATAACACTCCTGCAATCAGTGAAAGGCTGGATGCCAGTGGGTGCTTCCGTGTCCTACAAGGCGATAATAGTAAATTTTTTGACGGGTTAAAAATCATTGGTTTACCTTCCAACAGTCGCCTAAAAATGGGAAACCATGTCTGTGAAGGCCAGGAAGGCAGTACAATAATACCGCGTGCCTTCTCTTCTATAACCTTTTTCATTATTCGCGGGATGAGCGAGAAAGGAGGAAAAGCGTACCAAAAATACTCTGACCAGTTTATTGTAAAGGCATTAATAGCCAACGCCTCAGGATCTCTTTGCCAACAACAATAAGTCTTACATTTTCTGTTACATCTAGTTGCAAATAGATCGATCTTTGGTATGCCAAAACTCCTAACAATCGCATCGAAAATCTCATCATTTAGTTCCCATTCTGTATCTAAATTTGTTATTCGTGATTCTTCGTCGGCCTCTTGATTATTTTTTGAAGAAATATACTCTGCGAATACCCATATTTTTCGTTGCTCACACCAATCCCATAATTCTTTGGTAACACTATTCAGTTTTGGAAAACGAATTCCTCCCATCTTATTTATATAGGCTATCGCCGTAGTGTTTAGCTCTGAGGCGAAACACTTCAAACTTAAAAAGGCTGCTAAAATTTCCAAAAAATTGATATGTTTCGCTCTTTCTGTTTCTTTCCAGAAACCGCGTGCTCTGTTCTGCATGCAAAACGCTCCCCAACCCGAAGTCGAGGCATTTGAGAAAATTTCGAGTTTATATTGAAAGGAGCGAATTGGGCCGTTGTATCGCATAATGCGATCTCTCCACCATTTCAGATCCTCGTTAACCTCCTTTGATAGCGTCATAAATCTTTCAAAATTTCCATTGTTTGCGCTAAGAGCAATATATTTATGCCTCTCTAATATCTTATAATGCATCCAGCCATACTCGATAGCCGGGCAAGAAGAAACTAAAACACCCACTAAATGTGCTAGGTCTTTAATTTTGCATCTATTTTTAACCATAAAGGATAGTATTAACTCTCTAACCTTTATTCTTTTCTCAGTTGTTAACTGTATGCACCAATCTTCTGAATTGACTATAAATCCAAGGAATTTACATCTCTTATCTGGAGTAAAATTACTCTTTTTGAGGTTAATAATGAAACCTAAGAATTCTAGCAACTCCCTCGATTTAGTCAGATTTGTGTGACACTCTTTCAAGGATGCGCCTACTAGAAGGATGTCATCCAGATAAGTAATGGATTTCCAACCCTGCTTCCTTAGATAGGCTATTACCGCTTTAAAGGTCTTTGTAAAAATCCAGGGACTGACGTTTAATCCGAATGGTAACGAATTGAATTGATATAACTGATCCTCGAAACAGAACCTAAGATATCTTTTAGAATCCGCGTGTATGGGCACTAGGAGGTATGCATCCTGCAAATCCAAACTACACATATAATCGTCTGGTTGGATCAAATTGACTACCGTTTTTATATCCTTAAGTTTGAAATACTGTGTTAAAACAAACTTATTTAACATTTTTAAATTGAGAATGAATCTATACGACTTATCTGGTTTTTGTACTAGAAAATACGGTGATAAAAATTGTCCTTCCTCTGAGGAACACTTCTCAATTGCGCCTATATATTCTAATCTACCAATAGCTTCTTGTAGGTTGCTCAGCTCCTCGCGTAATGTTTGGGGCATAATAGGTGGCTTCACTTCATGAATGTCGGCTTTCAAAGGAATTTTATAACCTCTAATCGCATCTAACACAGTGTTCGCGAAGGTCACGAGTGAGCACGCTGGTAGAAAGTTAGGTTAGGACGGTGAGAAAGGCGTAAAGGAAATTCACTGAATTAAAACGTTATGGTCCGTTTATTAAAACACCGCGAGATGTTGATGCGCGGTGGTTGGTGATCTAAGAGCGTTGAGCCCTCGTACAACAACACAATTCTTTCGCGATACAATATGAACAATACGCGATCGCGAAGATTGTCACTGAGCCCCCACAAATCACTTTATACAATGTATTTGAAACCGTGAGCAAAAAGGTTCAATGAGCACAAAGATTTGAGCCTTTGTGAATAGTGCACAACGTTAAAGTTCAAGCATTGATAAACACGTCTTTACTCTACTCGCTGTGAACAAAGAATGAAGAAGTAGCGTCGCTTTTTGAAAAGCTCAAAAAGCAACGGCTATGAGGTGGAGGCTCATTGGCTGATCAAACGGTGAAGACGAGCGTCGGTTGGCTAATCGAACGGACGAGGCCAGTGTCGATTGGCTGATCGAGCGGACGTGGCGAGCGTTGATTGGCTCACCGCCTGACGGTGAGTATCGATCTGAAATCGATCGTCGATCAGCCGCGCGCCTGGCGCCCAGGAGGTGCTGCGCCGCGCGTAAATGCGGCGGCTTTGGGAACTACTGCATTCCCAAACACACAGTCTTATCACTCGTAATAGTTTCCCACCTTTCGGAAAAAGCTTTGAGCCGACCACCTATTCTTACCTCTAACGTCGACGGGACGGTTGATTGCGCGACCTGTGATTCTGCGACTGTGACGTTGGACGCTGCGAGCTCTGGGACCTGCTCTTGAAAGAGACGAACACCCTGTGATTCCCCTTCTTGTAGTTCGACTGTGTCGTCTCTCTGGCCCTCACAGTCGAACTCTCGAAGTTTAAAGCGTTCGATAATCTTGTAACCGTGAAACACGGGGTTACCGGTGGGACGGTGGAGGTACTGTATCGCCAGCTCAGGACGGTGGTCCAGGGCCGCCGATCGAATGATTACACGCTTAGGTAGAGTGAAGTACGACAGTTTATTTACGCTTAATATTAAATACAGAATATCCCGGCCAGGTCTATGCTGGCACACAGAGTATGTACGGCTTAAACTACCGCGGGTCCCGGTGTGTATCGCGGCGCACGGTTGGGTATGTATCGCGGCGCGAGAATCGGTGTGGATCGCGGGCCGAGGTTCGGTGTGTATCGCGGCGCGAGAATCGGTATGTATCGCGGCGCGAGATTCGGTGTGTATCGCGGCGCGAGGCGCGGCGCGTATTGAAATCGGTGACGAAGCGGCGAAGTGGGAGGGGAGAGACGATTTGACCGTTCGGTGTCTCGGCGGGCCAACCCTGCCGTGAAACCCTGGTCGGAGAGTCTTGAGTCCGGTCACCCGGTGGGCACAACCCGTGGGTGAATCGGAAACTGTGGGGACGCTCTCGAGAACGGAGATGACTCTGTTCAGGAGATCGATAAATGATAACGGCCTGCGTCCAGAGGATGGCTCACGCTGTCCTTCTGGGAACCGGGGAGGGAGTGAATCCAAAATTGCACAGAGACGCAGTCTGTCGACACACAAGGACTGGTGAGAACACGGGCGCTTGTCTTTCGCAAGAACGAGTGTTTCGGGACAAGAACGTGGAATCGCACAGGAGGTCTCTGGGAGAGGTGTACTCGTAGGTACGGTAGTGCTAGGCGGTCTCTCCCAAATAGGCCCGCGCCCCCAGCCTATATGTCCTCGTCCGTGGATTTTCGGCACCGAGAAAGACACCTGTTAAGTGCCCATCTCACGCCGATTCTCGGTACCCGCGGACGAGTGGTTGGAGGCAAGACCGTTGGCAGAGCTCGGTACGCGTCCTCGCGGTCGGGCGCGCGGTGGGGGACCAAGATCGTCGTTCCACCGACAATAACTCGTTACAATCTTAGCGGTGTCTTCTTAGTTATCACCGGTGTTTTCAGCTCTTTTCCTATTTTCTTTACTGCCAAAACCTCTTTCACCTTATTTCCCAGATTTTCACCAAACAGAAATTTGCCAGTGGTGGTCTTGTCAAAAAAAGTTTTGGTCTTCTTTTCAAATCCCGGAACAATATAGGCCTTACGCGCCACAGACACTGTATAAAACAGTTCCGCTAATAGCTGCGCTGATCCCAGTACACGCTCCAACAAATGGTTCTTACCAATTCCCTGTCCATCTTCCTCTATAAGCATTGTCACTGCTGAAGCGGAGGCCGATAATGTCGAGCCTATCACATTATGCAACTCTTTAAAATGATTGTCCCGCTTGATGGCAGTTTCATTCAGAGTCACAGCTATTTCTTCGTTAAGCTCAGGCCCTTCAAGATAACAGTTTCCTTCTTTAGGAAATTTCGAAAGTAAGCTTTCTTTTAATTCTTTTGGCAAACCCTTAATCATCCAATTTGAGACCCGCGAAGCTAAGTCGGCATTGAGCTTTAACTCGGCCTGATTTTTCGCTGCAGGATCATCACCCAACAATTTAATTATTTCCTCATCTAATACAAACGGTTCCTCTGCCGGTTTGTCAGGGACCTCGACCTTGTCCTGTGAAGTTGCCGTAATTCTACTTAGGTTATGCGAAATTAATTGCGAGTCGCCCCTTGCCACTGCAACTTCAGACTGTTCGTCTGCGTCCTGCATAGAGCGCTCTCCGTCGCTCTCTATATTTTGTTCGTGCATCATAACCTGAGTGACAGTTTCTTCCCGGCTATCGCCTGAATGAAGAAAACCAAACATAATGACTACCCACCTCTAGGGAAAGGCTTTGTTGAAATGAATCTTAAATGAATCTTAAAATGAACTCTCTGTTGGATTGTTATTATTATTAAAAAGGCAAAAGTGATTCATCATTCAGGGAAACCTGAATGTAGTAAAAGATAATCATGCGTCTGTAGAGCGTCTTTTCTTACAAGACCGGGCAACGGAAAAACACAATCCGTTGTCAAAGAAGAGCTCACTTCTGTTCAGTATAAAGTGACAAAAGGACATTCTTTCTGGTCATAAAATAAATATAAAGTATTGAATATAAATAGTGTTATTTATTTAAATAACCCATTTCCAATACTCTCCGCCTGCCCTGCAACTCACCCTGAACAGTTACGCATTCTGACGCCTCCTGCGTCACGCTGCCGCCCTCTCCTTTCGCCTCGATCTTCTCTTTTAATTTCCGTATTTTCGCAAGAATTTCCTCCATATATTTATTATTCTCCCTGTTTCGCGAGGAACGCTTATGCTTGTGGGACTTCTTATCGCGACCCATTCTTCTCAGAGATTTCCTAATACCAAAGAAAACGAAATTCCAACAACTAACGAAATGGGCGTAACTGACGCCAAAAGCGTAATGAAATATGGAGCTAGTTATTTTTAATATCTGAAATGTTACTGTGAAATGTGTCCAAGTTCGTTTTACAGCAAATAATTACAGTAAATGCGTTAAAGGGTACAGCCGGTTAAGGTGGTCTAATGTGCCCTTGAACCGAATTCGACCCGCGACGAATCATTCGAAAGCTTATAAAAAAAAGGAATATTTGTGGCAAGTTTCAACTTTGTATCTCGACTCGGAGGGTAGTACAGGGCAAAAATTGAAAATGAGGTTTTTGCCGAATTTTTTCTATACTAGGGGATGAAAAATCTTGAAAAAAAAATCAGAGGCATTTCTGTTATCGGGGCACATATTAGAGAATTGTTTCAGATTTTTAAATTAAAAAACCAAGCTGTGAAAAATAAAAGACGCCAAAAAATGCTGAAAAATGCCGGTTGTGTATCGAAGCAGTCTTGATACTATAATTATATTTTTACTGTAAGTACGTATCATTGTTACTATTGTCCTGAATTTTTTTCAGATTTTTGAATTTGGTGCGCCGCAGTTAAAAAAATTAAAAACCGATTTTTTCGTCGCTTTTTCCGTGTCAGAGTAACTTATAGGTAGAATTTTCGTACATACTTTACGAAATAAATCTTTTATGCGATCTTCAATGTTTATACGTATAGCAAAACATCATAGGAATTAAAAACCGACAATATTGTAGCAATGTTATTTACGAGTTGCTCGTCGATTTCCAAAGCTTCTGCAAATATTGCCGGATTTTCAAAACTCTTTCTAGCAACATTTTCTGTATTTGTCGTCCCATGCCCCTGCAAAACTTGGTCCACTCGAACTCCAATTTTTGCATACATGTTTCTTTTCACGACAATTTTTCTCTCTTCGAATTGCTCTGAGAAATGAAATAAAAATATCATTTTATGTTAATTTTAAAATTAAGTCAGCGATATAATTGCACATTATATTTGAACGGAAGTGAATTGTAGTAGCGTTAGATAAAAAATGTTTGATGTTGATAAAAATGTCTTTTTTTTGGCTGCATCAATAGTTTTTTTTTTACATTGTACTCTATAAAAATGCAAACTTACCTCTTTGATGGTTTCGTATATCCCACATTTTAAGTTTTATCCGATAATAAATGTGTAGCAGATGCTCAAAAGCTTTTATTTCATCATGCAATAATCTCTAACCAAACTTAAGTGATGAATTTTTGAGTGAGAAATCATCACTTAAATTGCTGAATTGGTGCGCAGTTCGCAAGCACATGGGGCACCTACTACTTGCTTTATTCCCAACAATAGTATTTATACATTTTCCGTCAAATAAAGTTTGAAAAACGTTATACTTCACTCTTGCTGCTTTTTCATTTGTCATTTTAAATGTGTGTGGTGTAAGATCGCTGATTTTTTTGTTCAAGCGATTATGCTCACGAATGATTGTCAAATCGTTTTCTTTTTCTGTTGCTATTCTTAGAGGTCGGCAGAAGTGGATACTTTGAGGTGTCGGATTAATCCAAGAACATTCGTCAGATACACAACTCTTTAATTTTACTATTATCATGCTGCTGACAAAAAGTGATTGTTGAGCGTTTGGATTAGAGCTGTCGATTCCCGGGAGAACGGGTACCCGGGTACCCGTGAGACACCCGGGTAAACTACTCGAGATACTCGAGAGTCTCGAGATCTCATAGAGTACCGTTCCATAACTGAAGCCACACTGAGCTTCATGGCCTTCGGGTCGAAGGCTTCGACCCCCGGGGAGACAGGAATTCCCATTAAGAAGTGAGGAATTTCCAGTTTCGAATTTCTCATGAGATCTTTACGAAACCGACGCCAATCGATTCCTTATGTTTCTACGATGAAAATAATACCAATACGACGTAATTCGGACCATAATGAAGGAAATTCTATAAATAAATGTTTTGCATAATTTCAAAATCACTTCGTTAACAATAGTCCGATTTACATGAAATTTGGTATGATTTTCATCGGAAAAACATAAGGAATCCATCGATGTCACTTCTATATCAATACGATAAAGTGGTAGGAATTATTTTATTTTTGAATCAGGTATTATGAATCGTCGGTCGACCGCAGCGAATGGAGGTCGGCCTCTCGTAGTCGAGGGTAAAATATTCATTACTGTATAATAAGAAGCTATTTAATGTTTATCGTATCAATATGGAAGTGACACCGATGGATTTCTTATGTTTTTTCGATGAAAGTCATACCAAATTTCATGTAAATCGGACTATTGTTAACGAAGTGATTTTGAAATTATGCAAGACATTTGTTCATAGAATTTCCTTCATTATGGTCCGAATTAGGGTAAAACTATACAATACACCAAATTTGACAAAACGCCCCACCATTATTTTACGCACACAAACCAGGATGCATCGACACGATCGTCAAATTCGAACTTGCTTCAGTCGGCCACAACTGCCGCAATAAAAATACGAGCAAATATTACGGCTTTTAAAAAAATATACAAGAATTTATAATTTCGGACTTCAGATAATTTGCGGTGAGAATGTGCGAAATTCAATTTTCTAAGTCACTATTGTTTTTTCGATAAATTCACATGTATATTTCGAAAGTGAACAAACTAACCTCTTTAAATTGTTATTGCCCAAACCTTTTTTCACTACGTTGTTGCTAAATTTAAACCGGCGCGTTTTGTACCACAGAATTTACAATATGCCCCTGCAATGAATTTACAATACGCCCCACCTCAAAATCATATTTTTCACGAGTAACCTATTTTTTTCTTTTCGTGGATAACTTCATGTAATCCTTGCGGCAGAAATGTCAAACGAGGAAATGTAAATAAAAAAAATAATATAATAATTTTAATCAAGATTGTTCTATTTTTTTAAAATAATATCTTTTATAATATATATTCTATAACATTTTGATAAAAATAATAAAAAGTAATCACTGTTTTATGTGGGGACGTTTTGTCACAGAGGTGGGGCGTTTTACCTGACGACTGTGTTACAAAACGCCCCATGTAAGGTTCAGAAAAATGATTATTTACAGCTATTTCCAGTCATGTTTTTTTCACAATTTCGGTGTAGTTGTGAAGAGTAAAGAACACTTAACCCTTATGTCAATAACCGGGTACCCGGGTGCCCACCTGGGCATGTTTTATGAAAAATTTTTATGTTCCCGTGAAAATTTCGAAATGGCCGTTTGGATCCTCGTTATTTGAACATTTTGAAAGAGGAATATGCTTTGAGACTTCGATTTTTGATGTTGGAGTCGGAGAATTATCTCGTCAAAGTTTACATGCTGGTTCTCAATAATCAGGGTACCCGGGTACCCACCTATAGAAATGTAAGGTTTATAAACGAATTCCGAATGAACGAAACAATTTACAATAAGATATCGTTGCAGGGATCATTTAGTAAATAAAACCAAATATTTATGTGCAAAAAAGCCGTAAGTATTTATTTATTTATGCATTCTTTACATTTTGTAAGCGTGATTGCATGCTCATCGCAGACTGGATTATCGCATACGATGCAAGATTTCCTCGTTTTCCTGCGTTTCCTTATCGTTGCTTTATAACATATTTGGCACGAGCCTGTTATCATCTTTCTTCCCGACTTATCTAATGCTTGTGAAGTCCCAGGCTGAATGTCCGGAGGACTGGTCGACCGGCCAAGTACGCTCTCGACAGCAAGTTTAGTCGTGTAATGCCTCATAATTTGCACATTTGTAACCCGACATTCAATAATAGGCATAGCAAGTTCTGTTCCCAATTGTCGCAAAAATAGTCTACGCTGATTTGTTTTCTGGGGCAACATTTTATTATTTTGATAGTAAATAATGTATGCAGCAAGACTAGCAATGTCTACCATATTATAAAAAAAAGCGAGAGGCCACCTGTTTGTACGTCGACGAGTTGTATATCTACCTAATAATTGGTCCATTGTATCCACTCCGGCCTTATACTTATTATAATGCAGAATAATTTCCGGTTTTTTTCTCATATCATTTGCCACAGCCTTATTAGAATGCATCGTGGAAAGTAAAGTTACTGCTTTATTCTTTTTCGGTATGTACGAGCAAATTACAACTTTTTCATGAAAACCGAAGAGGGTCGAAAATTCTTCCCTCGTTTTAGAGGGAGCCATTGATTTTGGTATATATGATCTATTTTTCCTCAATGTACCAACGATTGTTAGTTTCCATGATAGCAAATGTTTAGCTAATGGCAAAGAAGTGAAAAAATTATCCATACAGATATTTCTTCCCGAACCTTTATAGTTTGCTGCTAACTGCTTCACTACTCTTTCACCTTGATTAATTTCACGCGTATTTCCTGTTTTGCCGGTGTAAATTAATCCATTTAGTGGGTACGCATTTTCGGCGTCATAAATCCACCATACTTTTATCCCATATTTGGCTGGCTTTGATGGGATGTACTGAGTGAATTTTGTTCGTCCTCTGAAAGGATAAAGTTGCTCGTCGATTGTCAAATGTTCTGTTGGTTTATACATTGAAGATAAATTTGAATTCAGCATATTCCAAATATCTCGAATTGGAGCAGCTTTATCCTCGCGTATACGTGCTTCGCGTGTATTAGAGTTGTCAAAACGTATAAAACGCATAATGTTCCAAAACCGATTAATTCCAAATGTTGCGCGATATAGAGGATATGATGAGGCTTTCCACATATCAGTTGTGTGGTCAGTATTCGAGTTATTAGCACCTGCACATATCAAAACACCTAAAAATGACTACATTTCACTAGACGTCACGGCTGTCCATGTTAACGTCTGTCCGCGATTTTGGGCGTTATATTCTTCGTACATTACCGATGCCTTTTTGTTGGTGTGACGAACTATTATATCTATTATTTCGATAGGGAATATTTTTTTGAAGGTATCAGAAATTGTCAAGGTATCTGTACTTCTATGTGGGCCAGCTCTTTGTCGCACAATATTATGAATTGCTGTTTGATGTTGCCTAGGCGGGTTTTTCTGCCACACTGTATTATCTTTCGCAATAAATGTGGTCACAGTTTCGGCTACGTTCTCCGCTTCACTTTCGGAGCAGGTCTCGGCCTCTGAATCGTTTTCCGATGCGGTCTCTGCTCCACTCTGGTCCTGTACAGCAGCCCTCGCTTCACCTCTTTCACTTTGTTCTGTTACAAATAATAGAATATGAGTAAAGACAGTAATAAAATAAGTATAATTACATAGTAGTGTTCTATCTTACGATTTTCATTAGTGTCTTCACTGTCAGAAGACTCCGTGTTTTGTGACTGTCTTCTTGCGCGCGGCACAGGACACCAATCGTCGTCGTCACTATCTGAAGGCACATTGCTTTCAGCATCTGTTTCGCCTAGTAATTCATTCAAATACAGACGCTGCTCTTCACGACTTAATCTATAAAACAAATGTACATCACCAACAATGCTATGAATGATATCCTTTGGGAAAGACCAAAGTAACATTCCACAATCATTTATCTTACCTTGCAAACTCTGATTTCGATAACTCCTCCATAGCACTTCTATTAGATTTTGTTGTCCAAAAAATTGCGTACACACTTTTATCACACGTTTTTAACACACGTTTGAATGCTAAGTCTTTATTTCTGGTGTTTTATACCAAACGACTCGAGGTGTCAGCGAAGACTGACGTCTGCCGGAAAAACGCGGGGTTTATGATACCCGCAATAACTATTGAGGCCGTAAAAGAAAGTCTCGAAGGAAAAACATACTTTGTTCAAAATTCAATCACGAAAAGAACAGCATTTAGCAGCTGTCGAAGGCTGGAGTGCCAAAATAACTGCGCGCGGCTACCTACGGCATACCATTCAAGGCCCATTTATATTATCTAGCCAGGTCTTTCTGGCTATCAGAGGCCTTGGCAACTTGAATGTAGATAGGAATTATCGACTAGAAGCGTAAAACCCCAAAAAGACGCGGTAGAAACCATTTATTTTAAAAAAACCGGAGGTGGGTACCCGGGTACCCTGGTTATTGAATAACGTAGGTATTTTTGGTTATTGACATAAGGGTTAATGTGTTCACACACAAAATTTAAAGAATTATTAAAAAATATTGGTTCGATAAATGTTTTTTTGAAAATGGGGCGTATTGTATAGTTTTACCCTACGTCGTTCTTGGTATTATTTTCTTCGGAGAAACATGAGGAATCGACTGGCGTCGGTTTCGCAAAGATCTGATGAGAAATGCGGAAATCTTGGGCATTTCTCTGTTCTTAATGTTATTCCAACCCCTTCGAGGGTCAAAAGCTATAAAATTCGGTGAGGTACCGCAGGGGGTTGACCTCGCCACGGAGTGCCAGACGGCATCTCTCCGACAGGCGTCGCTCCAGAATCACGTTCTGTACTCTGTAAGTTCTCGAGTATCTCGGGTAGTTTTCCCGGGTAGTTTTCCCGGGTAACGCTTATCCGGGAATTTTCCTCGTCCCGGGTATCTCACGGGTACCCGGGTACCCGGGTATCTCGGGTACCCGGTCCACAGCTACAGCCCTAGTTTGGATCTTCGTTTTCAGCATTTGCACAGTGTTGATGTGGATTTGTGTGACCGGATGAACCAACAAAGCCTAACGTAGCAAATAACTCTAGATTGCGTAAATTTCTTTTATCCCACTCTAATGCCACTGTGTCACACAAACGTTCAGCCGTCTTATTTAACATTTTTTGTGAAGGTGCAAGAACTTCAATTTCAGATATATTGTAATTTTGTGGCTGGCATTCAAGCATATCAGACTTTACAGTTTGGTAGGCCGGATAAATTGAGCAGTTTCTGGAATTCGAATCTGTGACTAATCCTTCATACCTACTCTTGTTGTAGTCATATTCCAAATAGAATGCTAATGCCGACTCCTTATTGTGTCTCAATAGATTATTTTCTTCAGAAGAATTTGTTTCCCCACTTACAGAAGCAGACGCATCCTTGCCGATTTTTGTAGCTAATTGGATAGTGGCCATGTTATACTCACTATTATTCCGTAGTTCAATAACACGCCTGTATATCGTACTTTGTGAGGCTTCCTCTATAGGTACACGCATCCTACCGGTGTTTTCACTAATCCAGCGTCTCTTAAGGTAGGATTTCCAAGACACGATTCGCTGCGGCGGCGGATCGCGGCGGCGAATCCTAAACACCGCTCTTATGGTGAAGCGTGTATCCGTTTTCCTAGGCGCGTTTTCTAACCGCTCTGTCAGTGTGTTTGTCTCGGCAGCTACCTAGGCTATTCGAGACGCAACACAATGCGACGAGTGTCTGTTTTTCGCCATTATGGCGGAATCTCCTGGCGAGTGGCTAATCGCGGCGGCCAAAAGCTTGACTGCTCCAAACTGAGTCTAGCGGAGAACAACACGCGATCCATCCCAACAGTGGGACAGAATCCCTAGATACAAGGAAACTAGTTGAAATCCAAAAGTTATGGGATTATGTTTTCTTTATATATTTCTTGTAAACTAATAATATGAGCACCTAAAAAGGGGAAAAATATAATGGTGGCTACTTCTGATCTGTGTGTAAACACGTGTCAAAGTTTGTATGTTTTTATTTTGTGCAAAATTTGAAAATATGGAGCCGGACGTCGCCGTCGCGCGGCCGTATCTCCAGGCTCACACATCTAAACGCATATCTTGAAATCGAGAAGTGCCTAGCTTTGCAAAAGTAAGATGTTGTTCTTCGTTGACTATCCCCTTCCTCCATGTACTTATCTTCATCGCTGGCCATGCTCTCCATATTCACACGCATCTCCTTTCCCTTCTTCTTTGACACATCATGCGACTAGATCATACCACTTTGAATGTATATGAAACGTCTATCGTAAAACTTTCAACGCCTAACGTACCACTTCGAACATGCATCGAACGCGAATCGTACCACTTTGATCGGATACCGAACGTGAATCGAACAGGTATTGAACGGCTTTGAACGGGTTTGAACGTGAATCGAACGCGAATCGAACGGCTTTGAACGGGTTTGAACGTGAATCGAACGCGAATCGAACGGCTTTGAACGGGTTTGAACTTGTATC
The DNA here is from genome assembly GCA_963971345.1 of Andrena flavipes. Classification (NCBI taxonomy): domain Eukaryota; kingdom Metazoa; phylum Arthropoda; class Insecta; order Hymenoptera; family Andrenidae; genus Andrena; species Andrena flavipes. The sequence continues at coordinate 39,153,376 of OZ020479.1, read as the reverse complement.
GAACGCGAATCGAACGGTTTCCACATAATAATTACAACTATCATCTTAATCTAGCGTACATGTAGGAAGTTGGAGAGGGTGAAGAAAAAAACATTTATGCATTAAAATTGATTATATTTTATTTAAGCATTTCTCTCTGGCGTTTAGACCACCAGTTGAATATTTTAAATACATTTTGCATGGCACAGTGTTTCACTTGTCTGCCACATCGCAGTGTATTAACTACATTTAGCTTATTTAGTGCTTTGATATCCTCGTAGTCAATGTCCAGCGTCTGGATGACCACGTCCGCTATCGTATTTACATCGAGGAAATCCATGAGCCAGTCGCGTTTCTGCAGCCCTTTAACGTATATGCTATGGGATGCGTGATCTTCTTCGTCGATCGCATCAGCTACAGCTTTCGTAATTAGCCGTTTAGCCATACTGTACGGAACGTCTCCATCGTCCCAACGTAATCCATGATGTTTTGCCACCAGCCACCGAATGCTTGATTTGTCGGATTTCGTAAGAAGATATTGCGGCATCGAACTCCCAAAAATATAGTGCAAGAGAATTAATCCATTTCGTAGGACCGCCACTTCTTTGACGACAAATCTTCCATCGACGACGAACCCTTGCAGGTCAACAAATGTTGGTACAGTCATCATCGGTACAATTTGGAGGTCCGTTCGCTTGCAAGATAGACGGGAGAATGCAGCCTTTCTCGTAAAGCATGTCGATTTTCACGAAGAAATTTTATATGAATTTGGCACAGGAGAGGGTGGGCAAGTAGCGTAGCAATTTAATTCATTTTGCGTACCACGTTTGTCAGCGGATTGTATTCAACCACCCGATCATGCAGAATCAGACAGTATGCCGTAGTATTTGCAGGTACATTCCCTTTACATTCGAATTCCATGCGCACGTCCACGGTGCTATTCTTGATCGACTCATTTTGTCGCGAGCAATCAATCACCACGAGGGGGCCAAATTGTAAAAATTCAGCCACGTGAATAATGCCTCGTTGCAACTATGTCCATAATACGATTTATGGAATTGCGTATACATGTTAAACAAGATGGCATGCTTATTCTTGTCAAAGTCCAAGTTCAGATCATCGTATGGGTAAAATTCCGAGTTGAGAAAAAGTTTTACATTGGTCAATTTACAATTGTTGAACATAGTAACGTCTTCGCTAATCACATTCTTTCGAGCAGTCTGTAGAGCAAGGATAATGTATCGCGGCTTCTCCAGCTGCACAGCTGCCTTCACAGCCCACGAATGTTTGGTCGTGCTCTGTAAGAGAGGATACTCGTACAAATCCCACGAGTGGAAACAAATGCTCAGGTTTTGTCCACTTTCCAAAGTACGTAGCAACGATAGCTTATTAACGTCGTTCAGCGTCACATGAGGCATCCGCCATTGCACTTTAAGTAATTTGATTTTTGGTTCCAACATCGGCGATCCTATTAGAGAATTGTTATCGTTGCGTGACCGTATTAAAATCAATTCGTGACGAGCATTAATAATCATGCGTTTGTAGTCCTCGCAAAATCCCAGCAAATATTTGAGTGGAACGCAAAAATTAAAATGATTTTTCAATATTAGTCCATCGCGTCGTTTCAAGCCCCATCCTGCATTCTCTATATTTTTGTCTTCGTCGGATGTCAGCGATACATAGTTTTTAAACGTGCTAGTTATTCCGACGTTTCTGTTGCCGTCAATCTCCACGCCATTCAGCTCGTATCGAATCTCATCGAATATGAACGCCATGCAATTATTTCCCAACGTCACAGTTAACGCATCATTTGGCTTATTTATCTTCAATTTCCCCTCCACATAGAGGAAACTTTCACACGGCAATGTGTATAAATCCTGCTGCTGTATAGGTATTCTTATCTCATCGCTGTATCCAAACGTCGTGTTGACGTATGGGTTGTGCGTGTGAGTCTCGAGCTTGACGATGCGATCATCAAACGTCGGCTTCCCTCCAATGCTTAGAATGTAAGCCATTTTTCAACTTAAATGCGCACAATGAATCCTAATGATTTCAAAAATGCAATGTTCGCAGCACTGAGCCTCTTCTTTTTAGCGTGATCAGAGCTGTTGCAGTTGTTGTTGTTGTTGTTGTTGTTGTTGTTGTTGTTGCAAACAATATCACTTGGAAGAAACGGGTTTCTGGAGTCGTTCAATACAAGCATCTCTTTCGTTCGCACCACATGTATTATCGTCGTCGTCGTACGTGCAATCTGATGGTAATCTCTTCACCTCGAAAATCAAGCAACCGTCCGTCTTGATCCGCAACGCGTATCGTCAGATCCGAAATGACCTGTGCGGTGATTGGAAGGTAAATGATCTGTGCAGGTGTTTCCGATATCTTATATCCTGGTGGGACTCTTGGAGAAAATTCGTGTATCGTATGTACACGCCTCCCATTGTTGTACGCGCCAGCGGTTACGCTACATTCTACGCGAATAATGTTCACGTTCATGATATTAATCGGGTCGTCCGATTCGTGTCACTGTCCAGGTTCTAATACCCGATTCGTCGAGAATCCCAGTAGCGATCCAATGTTATTGGGCTTTGTAAAGTCTACGGCGAACCGGCAGTACAATTCGCTTTTCATGGTGTTGTTGTTGGGACGCAACACTATAGGATACACATCATTGTCACTGTCATCGCCGGTGCCACCGAGATTTTGAGGATACCGTTCGAGTAATCGCCGCTTCAGATACTTGGCGATGGCGTCTAGTCCGTAGAAGCCGTGGGGAATCGTAATGTATTCAACAGTGGTGTCGGCGATGGTGTTGTTTTCGGTGTCATAATTCACGACGAAGTAGAATTTATCGTTGCTCGAGTCGATGTTCGGTATTGTATGATAGGTTTCAAAGGTTGTTAGACCATGCTCGTATTCATCGTCGCTCAAATCTATGGGTGGAAAGTAGCTCACCGCGAGGGTGCTACTCTTGCCGGTTAGAGTGAATGTTAACGACATATTCCGAGCTGTACGACTGGACTGGTACTGACTCAGAGTGGTGGGAAGTCAATCCTTAAATTTGGTGCCGATCGTTTGTAGAAAGCGTAGACATAGTTGTCCACAATTGCTCTGATTGTACTTCTGGTAAGACGAACGATTGTATTCAATTTCCACAGCATCTTTATCCCGATATTTTACCAATTCCTTGGGCGGTCGAAGATTCCCAAAGCTGTCGAAATATATACGTCGACACCCTCTCTTCGCATATGCCACCCAATGAGTCCCTGATCCCGCAGCATTGTCCAAATTTACAATACCGCTCTCGTTTCGGCGTACTCCGCCGGCTGGTAAGGCGTTTCGCATAAAAACACCTCTAAAGAATGGGATACGCATACGTTTTGCCAACTCCTCCAATTGCAAATCGGTAGTTACGCCCGCAGGCATTTTTATTTTCATCTCGACGTTTTTTTTTTCGTTTCGATATTCCCTGTCCGCGCTTGTACGGTGCGAGATAAAGTCCGCGACCTTCCATGGAGCGATTATGGCGTTGCATTTCCTGCAGCTGATGTTGCGCCGCCTTATTATCGTTGACCGCCTTGGCAATCCCCGCCGCTCCATCAGCTAACGATCCGAGGACACCTAGCAGCAGGAGAAACGGTAATATACCACCCCGTTTTGCTACTGGAAGAATCCGTTTTTTCGGTGCTTTCTTTGGAGTCCTTTTGCAGGTTTTTGTTTTCATCCCCATTCCGATTTTCGTCTTGGCCTTCATAGCTGTCCAAACAACTGTAGCAGCACCTGTTTCACCTAGAGTCGAGTCTCGCGCAACGATGCGTTTTCGCGCTTTGTCAGCGAGTACCTTATCTGCCGCGTGCCTTTCGGCGAGGTCGTTGCTACGCGAATATGCAATATCGTGTTCGCGACACGCTGCGTCCAACGGATTGATGCCTCGATCACCTCTAGCCAATCGTTTTGCCAGGTGAGTTCCTGGACCACAAAACTGATATCCCGGGATATGTAATTCGATAGGTAGCGCGTTTATCGCCCGATTTAACAAACCACGACTTTTCTTTACTCTCGTCGGTGACATTCGCTACAGTTTTGTAATCAATGGTGCCGGACCGTCGATATGCGTTCGCTGCCAAGGGCGATTATAATGCTCCAGACACCGGCGATGCTGCTGAACCTCAGGATCGGCTTTTATATGCTCGGGGAGCCTGTCCCACAACTAATCAACGTGTCTGCCAAACTCTCGCAGTAGAATAATCTTTGGTATATATTTCAACTGCTCAGAGGTTAGTGCTCGAATATCGAAATTATCCGACAGGACCAGAAGTATTTTGCATACTGAGCTGTTTTGCTTCGACGCAGACCTATAAATAGGGCGCTTTGATGTATCAAAATCATTTTCGCGGTTCACGGACAGGATGCGACTCGTACGGCAACCTGTGGCGATACGCGTGACAAATTTTGACGATAAATCGCAGCTGATGTCCCCGAAAACAATGCGCAGACACGATAGCATGCTGCCAAACACTATCCGCTGCCTCATTTGCGGTCCATCAAATTGTGGAAAGACCAACGTGGTGGTGAGCTTGTTGGAAAGTCCTCACGGCGTCCGCTTCGAGGACGTGTACGTGTACTCCAAGTCGTTGCAACAGCCGAAATATCAGTATTTGTATAATTTATTGACTCCGATAGATGAAATTGGCTACTTTACGTTTTCAAATAATAGTGACGTAACCCCACCGAGCGAATCGCTTCCGAATTCCATTTTTATCTTTGATGACGTGGCATGCGACAAGCAGGATACGATAAGGGAATACTTTGCATTGGGGCGCCACTCGAACGTTAACTGTTTCTATCTCTGTCAGACGTGTGCAAAGATTCCCAAACATCTTATACGCGACAATGCCAATCTGTTGATTCTGTTTAAGCAGGATGGTACCAACTTGAAACATGTGTACAACGAACACGTAAACACAGACATGTCTTACGAGGATTTCTGCGCTTTGTGTCGTAATTGTTGGCAACGGGAGTATGGTTTCGTGGTGATATACAAGGATAGCGCGATGTCCAATGGACGTTATAGAAAGGGATTTAACGAGTTTGCAGTACCGTGAGATGGTCAATTGTCGGCATAACGTCGGTGGGAACGCAACGTCTCCGGTGCAATAATGATTGATATCGATAGTCTGGAGATTAAGGATCGCGAGGGAATAGCGAAAGAAATTGCAAAAACCAGCGAAGCCATTCGCCGGAAACATCAGGCTTTGAAGACTGGCAAGATGGACGAAGATATCGCGTTGGAGAGATACTTCAAACCTATCGTCGAACCCTTAAAACATATTGCGGAAAATACCGCAGCGACAGAAGCGGACACATCACCGCTGATGAGCACAGACGTTGAAGAGAATGAAACATTAACGCTTAAAACAAAAATGGGACACACGCGCAAGACAAAGAAGAAACGACGCATATCATCGGAATATTCACCCATAACCTCCACACCAGTTCGATCGAAGCATAAACGGCAGAATGTCACATCAAACAATTCCTCGCGTACAATCGCTCTCGACCAATGATGACGTTTTCGAAACTACACCAGACGAGTCGTTTGCAACATCTATTAGATATCAACTCCAAACACCCGAGCGACAAGAAACGTTTCGCAGTAATTTCGGTCCGCTGGGGCAAAAATACATGAGCGCAATCCTAAGTGGTGATAGGGATACAACAATGGACTATGTGTACGGCGTGTACTTTGGTAATAGTGGAACGATGCTTGGGGATAAGGCTTTCGATATAGACAGGGGCGATAATATAATCATAGATGGTGTAAGATATGGAGGAACACCCGGTCTTTACGAACTGATTTTCAAAAGAATTCCCGACGATGCTGTGTACACCGATGCCGATAAACAAAAATGTAAAAGTATACTGCTGGCGACGAATGCCCACAGACGCGATCATAATGCTAAATACCCCATATTAAGCAACAAGGGATACAAGTACAAGCATGTAATTGCACCTCTACTTCCCCGTGTGTCGACTAGTAGGGCGGGGAAAGCTCTAACGGTGCCACGAGCCATGGCGATAAACGATAACAAGATCGATTACGTGCACTGGGACGATCCCAACGAGTTGGTGGATCGGTTGCGTTTGCTTGAAGCGGCGCGTCAGGCGGGTAACAACTCTCACGATCCCGAAATTCTATCGATTATCGAGGAACTCCGCGAGGTAGGCCTCATTATAAATTAAACCGCACGCCAATGATTAGCACTGTATACGTCGAGATGCCGATCAACAAATTTGGGGTATCGCTCGAGAAAAGTGGAGCAGCTACAATGAACTATTACAAATGGACCGGTCTGCTTCGAAATTACATGCGAGATAACGCTCTTTGCGTAACCGGTGCCGACTTTGATGCAAAATTACGCAAGATACGACACGTGGCTCAACCGGTGACCGACACCGATGTTGCCAATAAACTATACGTGGAAAAGAACATTAAACTTTTGCGAGAGCAGCAGAAAGAATTAGAGAGGAAGCTGGTCGTGTTTCACAGAGATATGCTGACGTTGCAAAACAGCTTTCAAAAGATATCGGAGGCGTTGAATCCGCAGCGACAATGCGAAGGAGAATCATGCGAGACGGTTGAACTTGTCCTCGGGCCGACGGGGAGCACATAATGCACGTACAAGATAATTATCACATCATTCGCGTCAAAGATATCTCTGCGATCAAACATGCAACCGTTATCGGAATCTAAGAGTAAAGAAGAAAACCATGGCCCCAAGAAGCAACAACTCGTTGACGAATTGCATGCTCCAGCTCGAAGGCATTTCCCGCGGAGACGCGTCATAGTGCGTGGATACGACGATATGTGGCAAGCTGACATTGTAGAAATGCGTCCATACTCGCGATTCGACCAGGGTCACCACTACATACTCACCGTCATCGATGTGTTAAGCAAGTATGCATGGGCGTTGCCGCTCAAGACTAAAAGTGGCGCTGAGGTGACCAAAGTATTTGCAAAGATATTTAGTGATCGATATCCGAAAAATTTGCAAACCGATCAGGGAAAAGAATTTTACAACGCCGATATGCAGAAACTCTTGGCAAAGCATGACATTAATCATTATTCTACGTATACGGTGATGAAGGCCTCCGTCGTAGAACGTTTCAATCGAACATTGAAGAACAATATGTGGAAACTGTTTACGCTGAATGGAACCTATAGATGGACCGATTCGCTACCGTGTCTGCTCGCAGAGTATAAACCGCGAAAACATAGAACCATCGGAATGTGTCCTTGCGATGTTACCCCTGCGATCGCTGATAAGCTGCTAGCCACCGTATACAACAACATAAAGATCGCTGCTCCGGCGAGATTCAAGTTGGGCGATTTTGTGCGCGTGAGCAAATTTAAGACCATCTTCGATAAAGGCTATACGCCGAATTGGACAACGGAGGTGTTCAAGATAGCCAAAGTACAGACAACTAATCCTGCGGCCTATCTGCTGGTCGATTCCTGTGGAAAACCTGTTGTCGGAGGATTCTATGAACACGAGCTGCAACGCGTCACCGATCCTGATGTATATCTAGTGCAAAAAGTGTTGCGTAGAAAGGGGAATAAGGTGTGCGTCAAGTGGCTGGGGTTTGATAAATCACACAATTCTTGGATAAATAAAAATAATGTATTGTAAAATAATCAATAAATATAATTATACATATACATGTGTGAACAATTTTTTATTTTAACACGTTAATTCCACCATTTATAATTTCTATACATGTATGAATAATTTTTATGCAATAATTTCGCTATTTATAATAATTTCTATACATTTGCGAACAATTTTATATTATGCAATAATTCCACTATTTATAATAATTTCTATACACGGGAATACAATTTCTATTTTACAATAAATACAATAGTTTCTATTTTACAACGGTATATTATAATGTCCCCAGAGCAGAGTGTCGGTCGAATCGGGTACGATATGCCGCTTGTCGTCGTACGGACTTAGAGGGATTTTAGACTCCGAAATGGTGTACACTTTGTGCAATTTAGACCGTATGCACGATTGTCTGCGAACCATTTCGATCTCCCTATGCAAACACTTCGCGTAGTCGTCGAAAGTTATCGTTCTCGCTATGACGTTGGTCTTGACGCCTTTCGCCTTTTTCATATCTTTTTTACCGTCTACGCGAAGCGCATACATTTTCGCTCTAAGGCGTACAAATTCAGTCATTATCGCACCGTTATTTTCGTCCTTTATCAGCCCTGGAACCTTCTTATTTACGCGTGGCATATTATATGGATTGTCGATAGGATAATCGCTTGTGTCGAATCTATCGATATTGTGCTTCATGGACTCGTAGATATCGTCGCATCGAATGTGATAAATAAGGCTGTCTGTGTCTGTCTATAGAATTTTACAATTTGATCCGTGCTGGGGAGACATGTACTCGTGATGAAATTCGTACAAATAAATTTTTGAAATGTCTAGAATGCATATACCCACGTATATCGGTTTGTTGAATTTTACCTCGAGTTTACGCTATTCTACAGCTATTAAATTTTCCGAAAAGACACTTCTGCTGTGGAAATTCGGTTCCGCGATCATTGCCTCCGCGCCATATCGTCCTTCCCAATGAGTTAAAAGTTTTACATCCACGTGATTTCGTACATTTTCCATAGTTTTACCGAATACCGCGTTGTTTATCAATTTGTACAAATTTTTCTCAAAATCGTTTGTCGCGCTTGTTCTGAACCGTGTGTTGAGTTCGATGTAATCGCGGGAGCCAGGGAGATTGAGCGAATTGAAGTACGCGGTGTATTTTTGTAATACGAAGACCGTGACGCGTGCACTGCTGCAGGTTGCGATAATGGATTACGTAACGCTGCTTATCGTATACCGTCGCGAGTAACTTGTCCTGCCTGCTGCCAGGTGGTTTGGCACGCGTCGGGCAGAACCGTGGGCGAATCGACATCGATCGAAGATATGTCAAAATTTGCAGCATCTTCGACCCATCGAAATTTAGCGTGTGGTAGGGGTTGGCACATTGACGTGAATAATTTGTGTGGATCCTCGGCGTGTGCGTAATCGCTCTCGGATACAGTCTCACCCGTTAACAAACTGTGGAATGACTCGCGCGGCGGTAAGCATGGATCCTGCAGCTTGTTCGCGCAATCGAGGTATTCATACGGAAAGACACCCTTTCGCGTTAGTAAATTGAAATCCTCGGTGGATAATGTTTCAAATTGGGATCGTAAAATTTTTAATTGATCTGTGCTAAGAAAAGACGCTAATTTGTCGAGACTGCTATTGAGAAATTTGTACGAATCGATGAATCGCAATTTAATACAATTTCGCGAGTCTGAATCAGCCGTATCTTCGACATTTTTTGTGAATGAAATATATTTTTCTTTAGTTATGGGTAATACGTCAACGTGACCTTCGAAAGCGGTAGCTATTTCCTCGATAATAAAATGTGAATCATAGCCAGATAAATTATGGAACACTATGGGGATGTAAAACGAATTTTTATAATTTAAATTGCACTCCGAATGTGCTGAACCTCTAAACCGTCCGGAGAGATGGCAATGATCGCGAGTTCGTTTATCGCTAGCCTTGAATGGTTCTTCGCAAATATGACAGTGTGTTGCATTGTGAAATGCCGTCAACTGTTCGTGGGTTAAATCCAGCATGGGAACATTACTGGTCAAGATGGGTTTGGCGAAGTTTGCAAAATTTTTTAGTTCATCTACGAACCATGAAACGCTTTCCGCGTCGCGGCGACATAGTCACGTTGATAGCGATGTATCGTACGAACAATGCATATAATAGGCAATACTATGTACATTGTGGTGTTGATACGCGTGTAATTGATTTTCATCACCCATTCGGTGACTGTCCTCTGTTTTCTCGATGATGCACTCGAGATCTGCATATACCACGAAGGGGAGCCGCTCCTCCCTGCAGTGGTTGCCGAAGTTGAGCAAATTTTTGCCTTCACTGGGCAGCAGAATGGCGCAGTTGTTCATCTGCCCACAGTCCACTGTATGCGCCTCCAGCTTCTCGGTTGAGCTAAAGTAGTGCATACATCTGTAATAAAACAAAAAATTTTATTTTTATTTCTTTTTTTCGAGAGATATTTCAATATTTCACAAGTTTCTATACGTACCGATCGCAGATGAATTTCTTTTTTTGGTGCTTGCTCAACTGTGCGCTCACCAGCCGGGACAAGTTCTTGATCCACACAAAGTGTCCTACATTGCCGTGCTCTTGATTCGGTGTGTACAGCAGAGGGACGTGTCGATCCCTCTTTTGGCTGGTGAGGCGCAGCGGAAAGACCGTCGACCCTTTCTTCGTCTCGAAGGTGTATACGTTGATGGAGATGTTGTTCAACCCTTCAAATTTTCCAATCTGTGCTAGGGACATTGGAAACTCAATGCCTTGGAAATTTAGCACCAATGTATAGTGCAGATATGAGCTAGTGCGATCAGGATGTCTTTCCGCAGGATGGAGAGCGGCGACCACTGCCCATGCGAAACATGCATTGTCTAGGGATTGTACACTAATTGTTGCGTTCTTCAGCAATAAATCCTGCGGCAACTTGTAGCGGCATCCCGCGCGGAGCGGATTGTACTTATTAACATTGACGGAGAGGTTGAGGATTCGCGTCAATGCCCATCCGCTGTCGCGTTCCTGGAACTCTTCCAGCGATGCGAAGGTGGGTTCGATAACGCATCACTGGTACCACTCCGGTAGATCGGATGTGCGGAAGAGTTCGCAATTTCGGGTATTGATGCTTTTACAAGCATACTTGTCGACCGCCACAAATTCACCGTTGAACACCGTGTTTACTTGAAGGTTCCGCTGTTTCCTCAAAGCACTCCGCACATGCTCCAGCACAATGATCGCCGCATCTTGGAGAAAGTTGTGCGGTTCGACATAGTTTGAATTTAGCACGGCACCAGTTAATACGCGGCTATCGAACGCAGTGTCTATTTCGCGCCACAAAAGTCCTGTGCTCGAATGTCCGGCACCTTCGCGCACCAAACGTCCGCGCAACGAATATTTCAGTCCTTCGAGCCGCGCGATTCGAGCAACCAATAATTGCCGAACACCGATCGATAATCGCGGGCGTTTCACACGGCTCTGTTCTTCCAACGATTCGATACACTTGTTGCACCGTTCTTCCCACGCGAGGTACTCTTCCCGCGAAATCAATCGTACAGATTGATCCAGCAATTGGCTTTCTGCTTGCGCGAATTTTTCCATGGTCGTAAATGCAGTATGTCTTTTTCCTCGCAACACGTTGCAACAATTTGAGGCTTTGTGCAGTTTATAGCACGCTTTTATATCCTCATCATGATTTGGTATCTCTGTCTAACTCTTTTGGCGTACTCCCTTCCTCGAATGCATTAGTTTCTGCTAATACAGCATAATTCATTCTTTTTGGCGTACACCCTCCCTCGAATGCATTAGTTTCTGCTGATTCAGCATAATTCTTTCCATGATTCAAGCGTATGACGAATTAGCGCGCGAGATCATCCGGCACAGTTTCTGCTGATTCTGCATAATTCTAAGATTCGACATTCCCAAAAGTATCATATTACATTCGACACATGTCGAGACTTTTATGCAAGATTTGCTATCTCTGTCTTACTCTTTTGGCGTACCCCCTCCCTCGAATGCATTGCACGCAAAAAATGGCGATCAGTTCTATGCAGTTTCTGTCGATGCAGCATAATTCTTTCCATGATTCACACATATGACGAATTAGTGCACGAGATCGTAAAATTAAGTGGTGAGGAAAGAAGGAGGAAAACGAGCAAGTTACAATCATTGATACAATATACTCTTGCACATTGATGTGTACGTGTAAATGAATTTCTATAAAAGCAATGTTGGCCAGACCTGTGAACTTCATTACACCACGTTCGCTCGAGTGCTAAAGAGTATCGTTTGCATCAACTTCTCCACCGATCAGTATAATCGTACATAGCGCGTATCAAGATGTACAAACGTAGCTTCAACGATTCATCCTACGCATCCGCCATCAATGGTGATTACCCCAATAAACGCCAGCAACAGGAACATCTTCATCAACAGTTCAATATGAGGTACGTATGCGTTACTATACACTTTTCATTTACTTTATTCACTGTAAACGCAAACGACCGATGTATCAATTTCATGTACTTGTTTCTTACAGTTCTGGATCCACAACACCGAAACCAGCAATCGTACGGATCCTGGGGCGTAATTATCCACTGACTGCAACAGCTTATTAACGTCTAACTATAGGAATTTGCATTGGTATGGATTTGTGTCACGTCGAGATAGCCATAGCCGACAATAAAGGCAACGAGTTAAGCTTTTCAATGTCTACGTGGAAGCTCCTGCTACAAAACGAGGGGGACATACTCCAACGATTACGCAGCAACGCAACATCGCCCCAGACTCACATTATAATTGATCATTTACGACTAGAGTTCACGCGTATGCATGATGATCAACTTATTGAACCAACCCACATTAAAAAAAAAAAAAAATTTCTCCTATTTTATATGGTTAGTAGAACCTATTGGAATACGTTATTGCTACTTATTCAATTTCGAAAAAAATGTGGGTTAGTCCGTTTTTGCTCTGACTGCCTCATATATGACTGAAGCCACGATGTGTAAATTATTCGCGTACAATCATTGCATTGAGCATATGTACACGTGGCTAACTGAAAATATGTATTCTGTAAGCAGTAAATATGCCACTTTCGCAGACGTTCTGCGTAGTGCTACCATGCCAACAGATTACGTAAAATTAATTTCTGAAAGCGAACACTTCGAACAGCATTCATTGATCGATTGTGAATTGTTAGCATGTGCAATCAATCATATTATAGATAATGCTCGTAGGAAAAAATTTTAAATTATATTCTTTTAATTTTAAATAAAATTTCTTAAACATATATTATTCCTCAATTTTATTTACCCATCATACTCCTCGTCACAAATTATTTTAAGATTCAACGTTTCTGCTGACGCCACATATGTATTGTTCATTAAAGACTAATATTAGAGAGCCGGCGTTGAGGGAGTTGGTTAGGCGGCTGACTCGTACCGCGGAGGTCTTGGGTTCGAGCTCCGTCGCCCGAGATTCCGTTTTTTCATTTATATTAATGTCATAAATTAATGTTTCCTTCCTTACCGACAGGTTGGAGTCCAGGGTAGCACTTCTCACCCGCGGTTCCTCTTCCTCCTCGATACGGTTCGGTATCGGTTCGGTATCCATTGATGAGTATCGGTATCTCCTCTCGCGCTATATCCCCCCACCACTCTGCCATCTCTATGACGTCATCCACCGCCGCCCGCAGGGAATTTTCCGCCGACCTTGAAACTCAAATTTGAATTTTATGGTCGGGGGAGGGGTGGGGGAAATGGCCTTGAAACTCAAATTTGGGTTGGAATCGGCATAGCTATACTACTGTTATATATTATAAAAAATATTATGCACTGTATTAAACTATTTTATATATATTATATGTATACTAAGCTACTATAAAACTCTATATAAAATGAATTTCACTGTGGTTTGCTCTGTCTGAATGCTTGCTCCTAACTGAACACTGCAGAATGTTTCGTTCTTTTCCAATTAGCTATTCGAATAGTCCCTTTATGCGTTTGTATATTTCTTCACGATAAGGAGAGCGGACTCTCATATAGCCTCGTCACAATGTATTGTATCTCAAATACGTGCTCGACTTGATTTCTCATCCAACAGTACTTTCCACATAGGAACAAGCATTTTAGAATATCCAATTTATAGGTATGCATAAAAGGAAATCTTTTTTTGGAATGGTTGCGAAGTAGCAAGACAGTTTCCACTACCAATATCGTACTATTCAGAAGATGCAAATGAATCCTGGCATAAACTTTATAGGAAAAACATCATACTGCATTCACGACAAAATAGTCGAAGGAATAGAATGTTAGACGTTTTTAATCGAGCAATATACTTAATCGACCCAAAAATTTCAATTATATTAATAAACAATCGATTAAAGTTGTACGAACAAAATAATGTATCACCAGAAATTAAAAAATTCGTTGCTGAGAAGTAAGGTAAAAAGATTAAATACTTACCTTAATTCATGTGCAAATGAAAATATAATTATGGAAAATAGGTATCTAATTTTAATTACATTGCAGCCACACACAGCCTACAGAGAGTGCCAGTGACAATAACAGCGATACGTCAAGTGATCACGAGATGTAAAACATTCAAATACTTCATTATTCTTATTTGGATTGTGTTCCATATATGGAAATACAATATACCTTCAAACCAGTGGGTTATCAAATCATTTCAACGAAAAAGTGATTTTATTAGTTTCTTTCACAAAAATCGATTTTTTTCAAAATCCTTAGGTAGTAGACAAATTTTGCGAACGGATTTGAAATCAGCGCAATAAAATCTGTAGGAAATGATGTACAACATGTCATGAAAAAATTCTAACCGAACATGGTATTGGATTAAACATAATTTTGTTGTAAAATTTCAAGTTTAACACAGATTTTCAAAAGTAAAAAACGTCCGTACTATAATTTCATTAATTTTCCCTTATTCTGCAATCTTTCAGCTTTAATTAAAAAAAAATCATCGCTCTATCTCATTTCTATCAAAAGTTCTTTGATTTTGAAACAAACTTCGTCACTTTGCCCCACTGTGGGCCGCGGGGGCCAAGACGCGTGGCGAAAGAAATGAGGCATTGCCTATGGAAATCGACCTCCCATGCCTGTTTTAGACGGTTCTGGTTGTAGTAAACTCGGTAGAGATTCCAAATTTTCAGCCACTGTAAAGTTGTATTTCAAACATTCTGACGTGTCAACAAATCGCCGCTTTTATATTTTCTGCTATTGCCAATTGCCAATTAAAGATTTTACGTAAAAAAACTACATAGATAAGCAAAACCTTATCAAATTAGCCCCAAAGATTGTTCTACTAAAGTTTTCATCCAACTTTGTCAGAAAAAAGATAGAAAAAACACATTTTGGTCATGTTACGAGCCGGGGCTGCGGCAACGCGAGAGGCCGGCGAGAAAGGTATTTTTCAAGCAATACGATTTATGAGTTTGTTAGTTAGGTGCGCGGACGAACCTGATGCGAAATCAGGGAGCCGAAGGAGGATGAGGTTTCATGGACGAACCCGATGCGAAATCGGGGAGCTACTGGGTTGGAGAAGATTCCTTGTTTTGGATGAAAAGTTGCGAACGAAACTGATGCGTAATCAGGGAGTCGGAGGAAATGTTAGTAATGCCTCGTAACTCTTAATTAATGTTTGATACAACTCGAGTGGTAAAGTTGTATCAGTGGGTGAGTGCTACTAATATTAGGTCATTCCACGCGAAGTCGAACACTTTTCGGAGTAACATTTCGGATTTTGCCGCAACTTGGATATGTTGTAGTCTTTAGGGGTATACAAACATATATCAAAGGATTTTTCGAAATAAACAATATGTGTTTATTGTTTAACACTTATTGTTTATTTAAAAAATACGGTCAATAGCATAAATACGATTTTTCGAAATGTCAAAAATTGTGGATGTTACAGCTCTTTGAAATATAATGTATACTATTTTTCCAAAAATTATAACTCTGGAACTAATAAACTGATAAAAATGACCTTCTGGGTGCTTACAGTGGAGATATAAGAGTACCTAATAAAAATTATTTCACTTAATAAAAACGACTATTTGACCATTTATTTAGCAATTGTTTTTAACAAATGCAATTTTATAGGTGAAGGCACCTTTTTAAAAATTTGGAAAAAATATGAGGATAAAGCCCTGTTTTTCCCCTCTACGGACACGTTTCGAAAATCGTGGACGTTTTAAAATTGACCAAATGAAAATTAATTGAATGTAACGCTGCGTCAAATCACACCGACTCGACTGGTCGCTCGGGCCGTGCGGTACTCGCAGCAGCCAAGCGGCTATACCTGCCACTTTTATATAGGGTAACAATGAGGACCGCTGCAAGGTTTAATACCGTTAATAGTTACTGAAAACTCACTCTCTGTCGATGGCACTTATTGTTTGAAACATTTAAGTTGCCATTGTTCAATGGAAACCACGAAAAGGTAGTGAGTATTCTTCCACCGGGAGAGAGTGGGATGTGATGGGATTATGTTAAAGGATAAATATTTTATCGAATTTTTTAGCGTCTTTTGGAATAAATGACCGGTTATGTAATTACTTATTTGATAATTGCTACAACATTTGATATGTCACTGTATCAGTAGACTTTAGCTTTTAAATAAGACACTGTATCCGATTGTATAAATTAATGAAAGTTTCGCGTTCCAGAAATTGTTTTTGCAAGTCCACGTCTCTCTAGTAATAATCGTGAATGTTTTTGATATTGTTTTATTGAGCTGAATTGAAAATGAATGTTTTGAGTGTTGGCAGTCGCACAATCAAACAATTTTTGTGGTGTCTTATTTGTTCTTCTAGCGGTCTTTGTCTAAAGTCTACACATACAGTGACATATCAAATGTTGTAGCAATTATCAAATAAGTAATTACATAACCAACTCTGTACGAGCGTGACACGACGTGACTCTACGCGTGACTATATAGCTTTTAACCAACGAGGGTTGAAACCAAAGGGTTTATATAGTCCCAAAAATGAGTGGGGGTTCGTTACGAGTTTCCATATAAGGAGATCCTGCGGGGTGGACGGACCGGCGGGGTGCATGATAAGCAAAATGATTTTAGGGCGTTTTCCCCTCTCAGACACGAGCTCAAAAAGTGGTTGAGAACGGTGTATGGGAAAATTCCACATACTTAACAGTCACAATTCAGGTATTTGATACTTTAGAAAATTTAATCCCTGACAAAACGAGCAAAAAAAGTAAAAAATCGGTTGAAAATCGACGGAGATACCGAAATTTTGTCCAAAAAAGGCACTTTCAACTACTGTGTTGCCCCACCTCACGTGCCTTCTTTAGAAATTCAGATAATAATTTACTCGAAAACGAACGGATACTATAAAATAATTTCATTGTACTCTTTCAATTCGTTTTTTGTGTGTAATATCTTCATTTTCATTGTATTAACATTGCGGGATACCCTGTATATGCATAAGAATGTTGAATATATTTCACATGTTCAAGTTCAATGTATAAACACATGTATTTGACACTTTGATGTTGAAGCTATAAATATACTTGCCAGTGTGAAATTTTAGCTATAAATATACATGCTAGTTTGAAATTGCAACTATATATACATATTTGATACATTTTGTTTCAGCATTCGTTACTATATATACTTCCGGATTTGGTATAACTGCCGGAGCGCACAGGCTATGGTCCCATAGGGCGTACAAAGCAAAATGGCCTCTACGTTTGCTGCTGATTTTCCTGTTCACCATAAGTGGCCAAGTTCGTAACATCTTTCATGACTTTTTAATAACTTTCTGTTTATCTCGCCGCGGATATGTTGGAGCATGTATAGCACCAAGAATCCTGCATTAACCCTTTCAGGGTAGAGGTGAAATCACTAAACGTACTTTCTGTGCCGAAATCTTTCAGCCTCATTTATTAATCATACTCGTTGATTGTCTGTAGGCGTTGTCGGCATAAATTCACACATCCTGCTTGGATGTATATGCGCGTGTTTGTTTAAATAAATGGAAAATCAAGAGTATAAAGATTTCTGTGCTTCCCTTTTCAGATATTAATGTCCGAAAATTAAAGCCAGGAATGCTAAAAAAACGGCAATTTTATTCATCGTAAAGTCGCCGTAAAAAAGCCACTACACATTTATAATTACGTACTTTGCGTTACTGAAAAAATGGTATGC
This sequence comes from Andrena flavipes, assembly GCA_963971345.1. NCBI lineage: Eukaryota > Metazoa > Arthropoda > Insecta > Hymenoptera > Andrenidae > Andrena > Andrena flavipes. The sequence continues at coordinate 39,135,536 of OZ020479.1, read as the reverse complement.
TGAAGCAATGCGGCTTGGGTGGGTTATATCACTATAGGCCCACTTCCTCCCTAACCTAGGTAGGGCACACATATTGTCACTATTAGCTGACGTGACAACATCACGAATACGAAGAGAGCGAACGGGGCATAAGGGATGCGAGTGGAGTACAGTAACCACTCGTATTAAACCAGACGAACGAGGCTGGCGGCGGGCGTACGACGCGTTGCGGACACTATTCCGATGCCGCGAATAAGAAAACCCAAGTTGACACACTCAACTGACACAATTGACTCACAGCCGATGGTAGTAATATTGGTTGGGGCTAGATTAGGGCGGGGGGCGCGCGCGTAAAGCATGGTAGCGAACCGATATGAGTATGTGATAAACTCGGTAATTCTAATGTTAAGTTAGGTATTTTGCGAATATCTCGTATACCAAAGTCGACTACCAAAAAGTTTAAACGGAAATGTTCAGAATGATGACCATTACAACAATACCGATATTGACCCTATCCCGCGATACTTGTAACCGCAGTCTCACTTTGACCATCCTCAAAGTCACATCCGTTCACTACCTTTTTTTTTTTTTTTTACTAGGAGGAAATCCCCACAGATACCCTTGGCCCGCGCGTTTGCGTCTGCGCACAAACAACCCCCAATGGGGCCTTCCCTGGGGGAGGGTAGCCCCAGCAATGTTCTCCGGGGCTGGCTATAGCTGCGGTGGGAGTTTCCCCCGACACTCGCACCCAGCGACCCCGAGACCGACACGCATTCCCAACTAATGCTGGGCCCGACGCGACCTAACGAGCGTCGCGCCGGGGTGGGACGGTCGGACGGTCGTCATAGCGAGACTGCCGGTCTCGCTAAGGGGGGGGGGGGGGCAACGGATGGTCGGCTGACCCCGGCAGGGGGAGGGGGACCCACGCGGTGACTCGTGAAGGGACCCCCCCCCCTCCCCCGACTCCTCTTCTTCCACCGCCGCATCGACACTCCGCATCCTGCCACGATGCTGCCGCGGCGGCCACTCTCCTCCCCGCCCGTCTGCGCGCCTCCCCCCTCTCTCACAGAGGGGAGGCGATACAGGCCAGCATTCTCCCCCCCTCCCTAATATAGCCCTAACCAATACTAATACCGTCGACTATGAAATAGATTTCAATATATGAAGAAAGTTTTTTATTAATATCTCCGAACCTAAGGCCGACCCCCAAAAAGTTTAAAGGGAAATGTCGTTCAGAATGACGACCAAGACAACATATTTGATGGTCATCGAACTCGGCGACGGCCTAGTACATCGGCAAGTTTAACCGAATTTTTAAATATTAATAACTACTAAACTCTTTATGATAACCACTGCTTGACCCTTTTCTAGTTACACCCGCGTGCACCGCCCTCAGCCGGATTTCCTGCGTGGGGCAGAATGCACGCAATTTTTAATCAATATAACTAAAAAACGAAGGCTCAACTGCAATTTCGTTATTTTTAATTTTTTTTGTTTCATTTTGTTGCCTAGAATTAACCCATAGATTCGGTTCCACCAGAAGTCGGACACCCTATATGTCCTTAAAGCAATTGTGTTTGGGATATTCAATTTTTGACAATTTATTTCAATAGTCCTGTGTGCGAATATACGTATTGTTACGTTTTGTACTCGACATAACAAAAGTTTAATGTATAAGAAGGGTAACAGAATATCAAGAGATCAGTAATAACGGAATATATTCTCTAATATACATCAGTGGGAAGTATTGGTATGTCTGTTTGCAATGGCGGCTGACTCTCGAATGACAGCTTGATAGGCGATCGGTCTGATCGCCTTCTTCTCGCTGTCTTCTTCTTACAGCCTCGTCGTCTCCTGCAGCCGTACCCTGGTCCGGGAGAGTGGGAAGGACGCTCCGTGGCCTCTTCCTACCTTCGCCTTGACATTCGCCTTCACGCCCAAGGGAAAACCGCCCAAATCCATGGGCAAGGCATGGGTACGTGGTGCCCCGAAGATCCTTTGCGCCTCTGCCCTCCCCTTTCGTCTTCGGACTCGCGCGCTTCTTTCTTGAACGGGTCCCGTCTTCTTCGACGGCGCATCTTCATCTTGGACAGAGACGGGCGGGGAATTCCTACCGTCTAGCTACCGCGACTCTTTTGCACCTCTCTTCTCTCTTCGTTCTTCTCCCGCAGTGGCGGGCGCGGTCCTCTTGTTCGCTTCCCTGGCTCCCGGTTCGATGTCGCTTCGTTGGTTCCTCGGCCCGATCATTGGTGACTCTTGGTGTAGGGGGTCGGGCCGTCTCGGCGTCGCACCTCGGATCGTTGGCCCGTTCGCCTGCTGCTGCTGCTCTGATTTCCCTTTAAAGAAAGATTAAACGCATTAGAGACCGCTTCAACATGGGCAGTCCGTTGGAACCGCACGGGCCAGAAAACCAGAAAAAAAGACCGAGCACGCTAGCATGGAATCGCAGCTAGTCACAACCATACAAATGGCTCAGGCCCCAGTCTAGCCACCGGACTCGTCAGTCCTGGTCGACTTCTTTCCTCTAGTCTTCTTTTAGTCCTCAAGTCTTGGCTTCAAGATGGTCCCATTCCTCTTCTTGGCATCTGGTGCTGATCCGTGCAACTGTGTCTCACGTCCGTCCGGTGAGTGGGGACACCATTTCCCGTCTGCTGTTCACTCTCGCAGGGGGAGACCGCTTGGTATCCCTTGTACCAGGGCAGATTCAGGATCCCGGCCAAGAGGGCTAGCGGGGTGGTTCCACGAATGTCCGCGCTCCGTTACGAACTGCTACTCTGTCGTAGCACATTCGGGGAATTCGGGATCGCATGCGAGCCGCGATGGCAGTCCCCCGACATCTTGCCCCTGGTCGTGGGGTATCGTGCTCTCTGAAACGAAGTAAGACAAGGGGCCGGGCTACGAAGGTAGCCTCCGCAGCCCAGTCCACTGATTAGTTTAAACTAATCTTCCTTCTTGAATCCTCGGAGTTTTCCAGCCTTGAATCCTTTCTTCGACGGAATTCTCCAGGCTTGAATTCTTATCGTCCTCGGCGTCCTCGACTCCTGAATATTCGCAGTAGTGTCCTTGGAAGTCTTCACTCCTGTTGAAACCGTCCTTCGTACTTCGCAAGGCGGCGCACGTGGACCACCTTGCATTTCTTCCGGGGGGAACGTTGTATTCTGTAGACGACGTCGTTGATCCTATCCGTTATCGTATAGGGGCCTTCCCAATCTGCTTGCAGTTTCGGACACTTTCCTTTTACTCTTCGTGGTTGGAACAACCACACTCGTTCTCGGGGCTGGAACTCCACTGCATGGAGTTCGCCAAGGTCGTACCAGGACTTCATCTTGGAGCTGTAGATATCCAGAGGGCGCCGAACAAATTTGTGGATCCTCTTTATTTTTCCTCGGATCAGTTCAGAGTATCCCCGTTCGAGGTCCTCTTCTTCTTCCACTTCTGCAGGCAATCTTCTCCGTAGGTGCAGGGGTAGACGAAGTTCCTGGCCATACAGGATCATCGCTGGCGTTAATTGGGTAACCTCATATCATGCGAACCTATATGGAAGGAGGAACATGGGGATCCATTCGCCCAATCTCGTTGGTGCTCTGAAACAAACATTGTAAGATATTGCAGCAATGTCCTGTTCAAGAGTTCTAGCAGCCCGTCAGATTGAGGATGTAGGGGACTAGTTCGTGTCTTCCTGATCTCGAGCAGCTTTGTTAGTCCCCTGAACACGAAGGATTAGAAGTTTCTTCCTTGTTCCGAGTGAATCTCCAGAGGTACACCATGACGACATACCACGTTGTGCAGAAGAAGTCTTGCCACTGTGACAACTCGCTGGTCTGGCATCGCGATCACTTCCGGCCATCTGGTGAAGTAATCCGCCACAACCAGCATAAACCGGGAGCGGACCCACAACGTCCGGTGCAAGCCTTTCATACGGAGCTCTCGCGTTGTACACTCTCAGGTCTCCCGCTCCCCTCTGACGTGGTCCCTTCTTCGCCGCACAGGTGTCACACCGCCGGCACCACTCTTCAACGTCCTGTCAACATGAAGACCAGAAGAACTGTTGACGTATCTTCGCCAAGGTCTTGTTCACTCCGAAGTATCCAGCTATTGGAGCATCAGAGAACTCCCTCAGCATCTCTGTAACCCTCTCGCGCGGCACCACCAAAAGTCACGAGGTCGTTGCACCATCGTGGGACTCCCATTTCATGGAAAGCAAACCCTCCCGAACCTCCAGCGAGTCCCAGATTGACCAATAATACTTCAGTTGCGGGGAGAAACGGGCCACGTCCTGCCAGACGGGCTTCTCTCCTTCCCTCTTCTTTTCAAGGATGAAGCCGATGTCTTCATCCGTCCTTTGGCTTTCTCTCCATCCCTCGGTGTACTCTTCTATGGCGAATAGTCCGTGGATCTTCCTCGTGGAATCTCTTTTCTCTTCTACTTCTTTCTTCTCCTGTCGGTTGCAGTTCTTACAATCTTCTTCGGTGCAAGGTCTCCTGGATACACCATCGGCGTTTCCATGCGCCTTCTCTTCTCGGTGGCGAATCTCGAAGTCGTACTCCTGTAGTCGCCCGACCCAACGTGCGACCTGTCCTTCGGGGCTCCTGAAGCTTCGAATCGTCGCTGTAGAGGTAGTGGTGGAAATGTTCGATTGATTTCACTACTGCCAGTAGCTTTCTCCGGGTGACGCAGGAGTTCCTCTCCGCTTTTCCTAAGGTCTTAGAGAAGTAAGCCACAACTTTTTCCTGTCCTTCATGTTCCTTTGAAAGGACGCCGCCTATGGCGAAGATAGAGGCGTCCGTGACCAGGATGAAATCTTTTCCTACCACTGGGTAGGCTAGCACCGAGGCTCCGGTGAGTCTTCTCTTCAGCTCTTGGAAAATTTCTTGGCATTCTTCGGTCCATTGGTAATTCTGTTTGGCTTCGGTGAGGCGCTGCAAGGGGTTTGGCGATTTTGGAGAAATCCTTCACAAATTTTCGGTAGTATGTGCACAATCCTAGGAATCTTCTTAGCTCCGGACGTTCTTCGGCTGTGGCCATTCCGAAATGGCTTCGATCTTCTCCGGATCCGTCTTGACTCCACTCTTGGTGACGATGTGGCTCAGATATTTTACTTCTCGACACAAGAAAGAGCATTTCTTGGGGTTCATTAATAGTCCGGCTTGACGTAGACACGAAAACACTGCTCGAAGGCATTCGAGGTCCTGCTCGAAGTTGTTCTGGTAGATTATTATTATTATTATTTATTAGTATCAACGGGATAACCCTTGGTATACAAAATAATGATAAAATAGTACAGCGCACAACGAGTCTGGTAAACATATTATATGTAACAAGGAACTTAGTCCAGTTGTAATAGTCGCGAGGGACATTTAAACGGAAAGACGCCTAGCCAGTTTGGACCGGAGTAAATCAAACGACACAGAGAACAAATCAATATCGATGAGGTATTGGTTCGCTAAATCCATGGCTCTGTTGATGGGATCAGCCGTATAATTATAATACTTGGGTATTATAGATTCAAACAAGGGCCTAGGACGCAGCCGTCGCTGTGGGGCGTGAAAGCCAACAGCTTCCAAGAGCTCCGGGCAGTCTATTTGGCCGTGTATTAACTTGTGGAGAAACGCCAAATCCGAAACAAGCCTCCGGTCACTGAGGGTAGAAATCCTAATTTTTCTAAGTGCAGGCCTACAGTCGTGGTCATAGAACCGCATCGGACTGCCCATAGCCAAGGTCAGTGACCTCGCCGACTTTAGCCAGAGGGGCGTCGCACAAGCTGTAACCCGTCCCAATAGCACTGGCTGCTCTGTAGGCCCTTGTTAGAACACACTTATCCAAATTCAACTGCATCTTATTGGCAGCACACCAGCGCTCGAATCCGGACAGGTCGTCTTGTAATTTGGCACCGTCCTGACAATCGCGAATAGTCCTAAAGATCTTCAGGTCATCAGCATAGAGTAAAAATTTACTATTCTTGAAGATGCCTCCGAGGTCGTTAATAAATAGAAGAAACAAAAGAGGACCTAGATGTGACCCCTGAGGCACTCCCGAACTAACAGTAACAGGAGCAGATAGTTGGTCCTGCCCTTCAGATAGGATCCAATCCAGGAAAGGAGAGGACCACCAAAGCCAATTGAAACAAGTTTATTGCACAGGATGTCATGGTCAACTGTGTCAAAAGCCTTACGAAAATCCGTGTAAATAGTATCGACCTGAAGACCCTTATTGAGGGCAGCCGAGACATAGCAGTGGTGTACAGACAAGTTTGTTGCAGCCGATTTGGCAGGAACAAATCCGTGTTGCTCCTCATAAATTATGTTAGTTAGGAGTGGCGTGATTTTATCCGTCACAATACCCTCGAATACCTTCGGCAGAGACGACAACTTTCAAATGGGCCTGTAATTTTTTATATCTGAGTGGATACCCGACTTGAATACCGGGGTGACTAGGCTACTTTTCCAGGCAGAGGGAAAAACGCCTCTTTTTAGCGATGAGTTAAAAATATGCCAGAGAGGCCTTGAGAGGATAAAGGAGCATTCTACCAAAAACCGAGGCGGAATTCCGTCAGCGCCTGGGCCCTTATTCACATTAAGTGTTTTAAGCTTGGTATAAATTTCACTAATAGGAATGGTTAAGGAGTGTATATTAAAGTCATTGTCAGAGGTCGGAGCCCGATTTAGAGCCGGTCTGAGTCCGGACGGGGGCAAGTAAACCGAGCCGAAGAAATCAGCAAAGAGGTCAGCGACCTCCGAAGATGTTGTGGCAGAGGCGTGATCGAGATTCATATAGCAAGGGATACTGTGACCCCCCCCCCCCCCCTCTTCGTATTGGCAAACCTCCAGAAACTAGTGAGATCTTCCAATACAGAATTTTCGACACTGTCGATGTAAACACGGTGATCACGGTTCAGGTGTTCCTTGCACTACGCCCGGAGTGCAGTAAAATTTAGATAATCACTGTATAGTCAGAATATGCTTATATTCTTTATGTGACCTCTTCTTCGTGCGGATAAGGAATTCAGCCATTTCGGATAAGTGGACCGAGCCGCCGGCCTAACCGGCACGAAAGCGTTAATGGCAGAGTTAATATGGCCATAAAGACAATCAAGGGCAGTATCTGGGTCAATGTCACCAGTCTCAGTGTCCCAGTCAACTGAATTAAGATACTCCCTCGTCCCTTGGTAGTCCCCTAGCTTAAAGTCCCTAAATACATGGTTTACATCCGAAAACATAGTAGCGGTGACCATCCCGTTGAACGTTGTGTATAGAGGTGGGTGATACGCATCAGGTATAATCAAAGAATCAACCGCTAAGTCCACAGTGACATCGGAATCGCTTACAAAGATAAGGTCAAGCATGCCATCGAATGAGTTGAATACCGTATTCTTTTGAGCCAGATTACAATAATTAAAACACCCAAGGAGGAGATCAATGGCCTCAGATTCACTCGATGACACCCCCGACTTCTTGAAACAGGAAAGGCCTCCGCCGCTGATCAAAACCGCGTGAGGAAGATTATGGTTCCCATATAAACAGATAATGTCATCACTGTATACATTATATAAGTCCGAGACGCAATTCGCATGGCTGGCGTACCGAGCCGGCGGGGACACTGGCGGGATGTAAATGGCCCCAAGTAGAATAAACTTATTGTTAGTAAGACGTACACGTACAAAAATCTGCTCGTTTTCGGTGCTAATTAAAGTAATTTGGCGACTGGGCATCGAATTCCTTACGGCGATAAGAACGCCTCCACTCCTAGAAAGACCGCTTTTAATAAGAGACCTATCGTATCTGTACACGGTATAATCGCTCAATCCAAGTTCAGCGGAATTAATGGATGAATTAAGCCATGTCTCAACTAGGATAATTACATTATATATTACTGCGGTTGAAAGTAGTGAATTACCGAGAGCACCAAGTTTCGTACGCAGATCGCGAACATTCTGAAAGTATACTACTGGGAACTGCTTGCGTTTTTCGAAGGGAAGACCCGGCGGGGGTTACTAGACACAATTTTCGGGACGCCACGTATATAGCGGATCGTCGTATTCACATCTCCTTTTGCGTGGAGGTCATGCAACTTCTTCCTGAGCGCCACGAGGGTCGCGCATTGAAGCCGTGTTTTGTCGTCGGTGATCTTGGAGGGCCCCTTGTATTGATGCTTGTTTAGAAGAATCCGTTTGGCTGTAGTAGTGGAGTCCAAACCCACACATAAGGGCCTGCACGTAGATTTTCCCGGCTTTCCCAGGCGACGAGTGGCCAGATCTTGGGTATTCAGTGGGCTGATTCCATTCAATATGGTCCATGCCCCCTCTGCATCGGCGGTCCTTGCGAGCTCCGGCGTCATTTTTGGGGCTCAGGCATCCCAAATATTATCACATTTCTTGAACGTGCCTCACGATCATTCAGCTCTTCAATGACTTCGTCGGTGGCGGGTGGACAGGAGACGGATAGGTCTGACGTGGTGGGGTGGTTCAGTTCTAACTGCCGGACCCTCTCTGCCATCGAACTGATGTCCGACTTCATATTGGAAAGCTCGATCCTTATTCCGGACAGCAAATCTTCGCGGATCTCTGCAAACTCGCGCTTAATGAGATCCCTCATTATGTTTTTCATCTCATCAGCCGATGGTAATAGCGAAAGTGATTCCAAAGTCGCTGCCGGTATCGTGGAAATTAATTGTAACAACCCAGAAGAACAGTTGAGAGATACACCAGGCTCCGGGATTGCAGGCGACAATTTAAAAGACGGCCGTTGTGCCAGGGGTGACCCGTACGGCTAAGACAAGTGGGCCCGGGGTGAGAGATTTTCCTACATCCCAGACATTTGACTGGATTGATCACCACAACCGTTGCACTTTTTGGTACCACCCATCATTAGATGAATGACCGATGCCAAGAGACGAGTCAGTCAGTCCACAATCTGGGTTTAAGCCGACACAAGTCTCAGGAGTTTCTTTAGAGCTTAAAAAGTCGCACTACTTGTAGTTGGACAAGCCACTTTCACACTCGAACACTTAAACACCCGCACACCGTTCCCTTTAACAGGGCTCTTTAATACTAGTAGGAGTGGTAAGAAACAAGTTGCTCGGTGAAACAGTTAAATATGTTCTTCAAAGTCAAGTATAACAAACTTTGAAGCTTAAAAAGTGGCACAGCTGGACAAACAACCCACAATTACACGCCCTCTAATATTCACTTGATCGGGACTATCCAATAATCGTAGAAAATAATTAAAATCCAAATTGCCCAATGTGACGATTGATTAGCGTGGTAACGAGCGCTTGATCAAAACACAGTACCTGTTACCTCGACGGATCAATACAGACTCTAGATGATGATGTCGTCCAAATAAACCAAGCAGATCTTCCAGATCAAGTCCTGAAGTACGTTCTCCATTAAGCTTTCGAAAGTTGCAGGGGCGTTGCACAGTCCAAACGGCATCACCTTAAATTGCCAGAGTCCTGTTCCTACTGAAAAGGCAGTTTTCTCCCGGTCCTTCTCGTCCATAGAAATCTGCCAGTATCCACTCTGCAAATCCACAGTAGAGAACCACGAAGATCTAGCGAGGGCGTCCGGGGTATCCTCAATACGGGGCAGAGGATACGAGTCCTTCTTCGTAATTTCGTTCAGGCGGCGGAAATCTACGCAGAATCGTATGCTTCCATCCTTCTTCTTCACAAGCACGATCGGAGAAGATCACGGGGCTCCGGGATTCTTCGATTACGTCCTGCGCCAACATCTTCCTCAGTAGCTTCCACTTCTGCCCGACGGTGTAGAAGCAGCCTCCGCGGCGCCTATTTTATGGACGGGCAATCTCCTGTGTTGACGGTGTATTTAATCCGTTCGTAGTTCCCGATTTGACTCGAATCCATGGCAAAAACGTCCTGAAATTCATAGAGTAGCTCAGCAAATAGCTTTTTCTGCCTCTCCGACAAACCTGACGAGCAGCGTGTATACAACTCCTCCAAAAGCGTTTCCCCCTCTTCTTCCGGCTTCTTCTTTTGGACGGCCGACTTGCCAAGGCGTATCTCCGGTTTGACGGGAACGACAGCACATTTCGGGCCAGGTCGATGCTGCAACGGTGCTTCTTCAGGAACAATGTTCCTAGGATGTACTTTTCGACCATGTCGGCGATGTAGAAGTCTTCTATGCTCCGTAATCCTCCAACGCTGATTTCCAGATTCTTCTTCCCAAACACTTGGATTTTTTCTCTCCGGTAGTGGAGCGGATGTCGAGTCTTGTCCCGTCGATGTCTCTTGTCGGACACAGTTCTTTCTCCAGCAGGTTGATTGGAGAACCTGTGTCTATGATAATTCTACAGGGGGTTCCCACCGATTTTTCTACATACGCAGAGTTCCTTCCACGTAATTCCTGGACCTCCAGTCCAGACCTGCATCGCCACATTCTTGACGACCGGGGGACTGCTCCTTGCGGTTCGGCGTCTCCCTCTTACGCCGTCCTCTTGACGATTCCCACATAGGGCCTCCTGGGTGGGGGCTGCCTTCGCCTGGCCGTTCCTGGCCTTGTAGCAGTCCTTTTTAGCATGCCCCACCTTGCCACAGAGACAGCAGGTAATCCTCAGCGTGTCGTTCATGCGGTCCTCGAGCTTGTCGGGCCTCTTCCTTTTCGCCAGGAACCCTTCAAAAGTGTTGGAGGGTTTAGCCTTCCGTTTTTCTACGCACCGATCTTGCGATGCGCGCCTCGAAGGCCGCTTGCGTTCGTCGGTCGGCGGTTTCCTTCTCCTCCCTGCGACGGTCTTCTCTCTGCCAGCGGCCTCGTCGTCCATCCGCTGTTCCCGCATCTGTCCCACGATGCTTAGCTGGAGGGTGGTGAACAGCTCTTGTAGAGAGGGATGACCCGTCGCCCCAGGGGAAGGCTCCGTGGAGGCCGCGGAAGCCCAAGTGGGCATCAAACTTCTGACACCAGTGTTACGTTTAGTACTCGACATAACAAAAGTTTAATGTATAAGAAGGGTAACAGAACATCAACTGAAGAGTAATAACAAAATACAATCTGTAATATACAGCAATGGGAGGTATGGGTACGTCTGTTCGCAATGGCGGCTGACTTTCGAATGACAGCTTGACAGGCGATTGATCCTATCGCCTTCTTCTCGCTGTCCTCTTGTCTCGCTCGCGAGCACCACCGGGCCATAGATTCCTATCCATTGGGTGCTCGCAGCGGTATTATAGAATAATTGTTGTTTTGTGAAATTCAGAGTATCAGGTGGTGTTGTAGATCCATTTTATGTACCTTTTTAATCACATTCAAGTACACTATTAGTACATGTTTGTTTTATTCAAATCACCGGGATTTCATAAGTTTCCATGCATATAGTATGTAGTACTGGAATACACTGTATAAATAAGGTATAAATAGATAGTTTTACTTCTTTCCTAGTCCGCAGACTTGATTTCATGATAATTGCATACACTTGATTTCCATTTATACATAATTTCCACAAAAATAAATAACATATTAAAGAATCTTACCAAGTCACTAAAGTTCATCAGACAATAACAAAGATATAACATATCCTACTGTTAAAAATTTATCGATCACATTGAAAACATTTGTATTCTACATCTCGACCACTCTCACGAAGAAAAACGAATTTTTAACAGCTGATAAATGTATTCTATCTACAGAAACACGTTTACGCGTGGGCATTGGATCACAGAGTACATCACAAGTACAGCGAAACCGACGCAGATCCTCATAATGCAAAAAGGGGCTTCTTTTTTGCCCACATAGGTTGGCTGTTTACAACGCCGCATCCTGATGTTGTTTTAAAACGAAAGGCCGTTGATATGAGCGACTTGGAGGCCGACCCAATTGTTATGTGGCAAAAGAGGTGGGCGAGCACGAACACACAATTAAAAAGTTTCCCAAAGAGAGTAGTGTGGGACAAGGTCATGGATTTCACTCAAATTTTCAACTCAATTTTCTTCCGAAATGTTGAGTAGAGGGCCCTATATATTTAACATAAAATTACATTAAGTATCGTCGGCGTATTTTTATGTCGAGTAATTTCCATCCGGTGCATGGCTTTGGCCTATATGTTTTCATGCTTATATGTTTTGGAAAGTATCGAAAATTTTGTCCGAGAATCTTCGAATATTTACTTTCAAAACAACCTCACCGCTTCAAAGACTCTGCATTCGTCCGGTAGTCGAGCCTGGGATATATCCTCTATAGCAGCGCTGTTCAAGGTCGCTTACGCGTAAGCTCGGGGTTCTACCACTCTCGTGCGCGTTGTCAGGGATACCGCGCGACGCTAACCGCGAAGACGCTTGTCCGGCTAGCTCGTCGTCGCAGCCTTCGTAGCGTCGCGCGATCTCCTTGACAACGGAAGGCACGCTGTGCGAGAGAAAGATTGGAAGGGAAAGCAGGCGCGTGAGGGGCCCCACTGCTGGTCACCGCTGCTCTATAGTAATGAAGATTTAAATTTCTGGATTTTTAATTAAACGCTCATAAAGGTATTGTTAATTGATTGGTGAGATTGTGATGAAAATGAGTCTAAATTCGACTTCACTTGGACTATTTTTAATTATACGTGGTGCGTAATAATTGATTTATGGACGTCAGAAGTGATTGGTATTACGTATAATTAAAAGTAATCCGAATACTGTGCTGGTTGGGCATTTATATAAAAAAAGCATAGTCGATTCGTTAGTACTAACCAGCGTTGTGGGGAAATGCGTCCGACTGGCAGCCTGTTTATAGTGGTGGTGGAAGTAACACCAAGATGAGGAACGATGGGTAACGAAACGGCGCCAGCGCCAAGCCAATCCAACTAGTCAAGCTAAGTGAGGCCGCAGCCAACCAGCGTCGCCGGGGAATCGGTTGTCGACGATTCTTGACTTGGCTGGTTGGCTTGGCTTGGCGCTAGCGTCGTTTCGTTTTCCATCTTGGCGTTGATTGGTTCAACGTTATAGCATCATCACGCGTATGCGTGACACCTCACCACTACAAACAGGCTGCCAGGCGGATGTATTTCCTCACATCACTGGTACTAACTATCATGCAGATGTAAGAAAAAAGTATAGGAATGTAAATGTTCAGTAGTGACGATAGGTTTTCAAAGTGTGGAAGGAGATGGACAAACCTTTTTTTGGTAAAAACAATCATTTGGAAAGGCCAACTTGAAACGGTATTTCATCAAACCTTGTGCCATTGATATTATTATACATGATGAGTACTTACTACGTGCAAAATTTGAGTACAATCTATAACATAACCATTGTCCACACTCCTCAGTAGTTTAAAAACTAGTTAAGAAGATTTAATGAATTGCTCAAAATCGATATCAATGTTACTTTTATTTACAGGTTCTACATTCCACTGTTTGCTGTTTTAACTGTCGGACTTCCAGTCGCCGTGCCGTACTACTTCTGGTCAGAGTCATTATGGACGTCATTCTGGGTGAATTTCAACTTTCGGTTCTGCGTAACCCTTAACATTGCCTTTTTCGTGAACAGTGTCGCGCATATGTGGGGTCAACGACCATACGACAAGTAAGTTTTCAAAATTCATGGAGATAATTGAAAAGATCTTACAATAATCGACGTTCAATTTAAGATTAATAAACAACATGAGGCTAATTTGAAAACCAAGCAAACAGTCTGTTAAATCGTGGTCTTTGATAATTCTTCGTTGAGGGGGTGTTCTAGTGTAAGACGCGCTCTTTCTTACACAATCTTTGGTATTTTTTATGACGAATCTGTACAACCTTTTCTGTCACAATTTGATGCATATATTTATCCATGTTTTAGTAATGTTTATAAATTTTATTAGAGAGAAAGGCTTAAAATTTGCGACAGTGCAAGTGTTGAACGTATTCCCTAAAAAAAAAGTCTTCCCATCGTGTCTGGAATTCCGGCTATATAATTCTTCCCTGAGAAATAATTCTTAGTTAGAACGGTAGCAGAATTAGGTCAAAGTCATGGTTTTCTCATTTCATTAATACAACAACATTTTCATGAATGGTATGAAAAATATGAAAAATCGATAGTCAAACTTCAAATTGCCGCCATTAGTTTAATTGTCATGTTTTTCTTTCATTCTGGTACCGGATATCTTGTTTGTGAAGAAGAATTATTTATCATATCCGATTTTTCTCATATACTTGTCTCAAGAACGATTCTTAATACTAATAACCTAAACACAAAATAATTTTGTTGGTAGAACCAGTGCCTCTCAACCCAAACAGTTGTTAACTCCCCTTTAAAACAGTCTTCCGTGTAAACCACGCAAGACGATCAATTGTTACTTGTACGCATCAGAAACCTATAATCAATTTTAGGTCCATCTCTCCAGTGGAGAACGTCGCAGTCTCAATCGCAGCCCTCGGCGAGGGCTGGCACAACTACCACCATGTTTTCCCCTGGGACTACAAAACAGGAGAGCTGGGAAACTACTGCTTCAACGTAACAACGTGCTTCATCGACGCTTTTGCGCGCATTGGTTGGGCCTACGATCGCAAATATGTGTCAGCAGCGATGGTCCGACGAAGGGCAAACCGATCTGGGGATGGCAGCCATATTTGGGGATATGGCGACGCTGACATTCCAACCGAAGACCTTTATGAACTGGACCTAATGGACAGAAAGTGACAATAGCATTTTACCTTCATCTATGAAACAGCACTACTTCCTAATTTTCACGAAATTTAAACAAAATAATTCAATAACAAACACAGAATTTGTTTTATTAAACATGTAATATTTTCTTCTAGATAGGATGTTCGAATTTCGATACAATTTATAATTCAACATACGAACATTCAATGTGTATCTTTACTAATATTGTACTATATCGGCTTTTGTGGCAGTTACATTTATAATGCAATTTGAAAACCGACATGTATTTCCAATTGGTTCGGAGAAAAAATCGACTTAAATGTTGGAGGAAGATGTAGGGTCGACAGCTCGCATTCTTTGTCCTCTCCCTGCTGTCTTAGACACTTTCTTTGTTATTATTAATGTTATTAGTATTATTATCATCCACTAGTATTTTATATACATATTTTATAATATTATCATTAGCTGAATTGCTTATTACTTGTATTTATAAAGTGAGCTAGATTACAGACAGCAAAAGTGCACAAAGAGGCGGTCGAATCCGGAAGGTTGTTTGCGATCCTGGGCATCGGATTAGGGTCAAGCGTGGAGTTGAACAACGTAATAACTGTACTACAGTGTTTTCTCGGTTATGATTGATTGTCAACCGGCGGGTCACGACCCCCAAGTGGATCTCGAAGTGTTTTCTGGAGAGTCACCACTGTATTTTTTTAATATTATTAAGTTAAAATTATAATCTGAAATACCTATATTTAATTGTTTTCCTTTACCTTATTAAATTGACATTTCCTTACATGGGGGAAGGGGTCTGCTGCAGGTTTTTGAATATTATAAAAGGGGGTCTAGACTCTAGAAAAGGTTGGGGAGCACTGTTATACAGTTTCCAAAATTTAAGAATGTATAATCAGCATTTTATATAATTTTTTACCTCACAATTGTTGGTTCTGCCAGGTCCCGAGTGGAGGACAATGACAATGCGGGGTTAAGAATTCAAGGGCGAAGACCAGCTTCGTAGCACTGAGGGTAAGAGGGAATTCAGGCCCGAAGGCCAGCTTTGTGGCACTGAGGGTAAATGAAAATTCAGGTGCGAAGGCCAGCTTCGTGGCACTGAGAGTAAGTGGAAATTCAGGCGCGAAGGCCAGCTTCGTTGCACTGAGGGTTTGGAATTCAGCCGCGATTGCGAGCTTCGTAGCACTGAGCGACCAGGGAAGATTTAAGGTCCACGCACACATATCCGTTCCGTTTCAGTTCCATGTCAGTTGCGTGGTCGTAAAAGGTATCGGTTGCTTGTTTTGGAATGGAGCAGTGCACACTTGTCAGTTCCGTGACATTCGACGGTCTCTCCGTACCCGTCAGTTCCGGCCCGTGGGGATCAGTGTTAAAAAATATCGTAGGTGTGCTTTACAATGGAGTAGCGTACACTTGTCCATGCCAGGACTATCAACAGATGTCAGTGTAGAACCTCTATCCGTTCGGTGAAACTAAAATTTGGTTGCCAACGACATTTAGGCATTTAGACTGATGGAGTCCTGAAATTACGGAAAGGGCGACCATTTTTTATGACCGTGATAGATTTTCGGGTCGAAGCTCTCGCACCAGGGGTCCTAGACCCTAAAGTCATAAAGACAAGGACAGCAATAGGCCACTCACTAATGAAAATGGGAATTTCTATAATTAATATTAGATCTCCATACAAATACCACCAATGGATTGCTGAAGCTTTTGCAATGAAAATTATACCAAACAAGATATAATTCTGATCATTATTAGTAGCAATACAAGGGGGATTCTAACCCAAATTTGAGTTTGAAGGCCATTTCCCCCACTCCTCCCCCGACCTTGAAATCCAAATTTGAGTCTCAAGGTTACAGGAAATTCATCGCAGCGGGCGGGCGGCGGGAGCGGACCGCTGCGGAGTGGTGGGGGTATAAGCGGACCGCGGCGGATGACGTTATAGAGAGAGATGGCGGAGTAGTGGGGGTATAAGCGCGAGATCTGAATATCGAATCAATCGATGCCGAACCGATACCGAACCGTATCGAGGAGGCGGGGGAACCGCGGGTGAGAAGTGCTACCCTGGACTCCAACCTGTTGGTAAGGAAGGAAACATTAATTTATGATACACTCCTCACATTAATTAAAGGATCACCTCTGGGAGCCCGAAAAATAGGGGCAAGTTCAAACGGCTATAACTCCGGTAAAAATAGTCGTATCGATATTTTGAAAATATGGTTTGAAAGCGTGGAATCTCTACTTTCAGCTGCATTTTGTAAATTTCAGATGCATTGCTTTTTGGCAAAGTTATAGCAATATAAAGAGCACTTGGTCAGTTTGAAAATTTTTTCTTCAACTTTGCGATGTTCCACGGCGTGCACGAAATTTTTTACACAAATTTCATCTACACCACTCGAAAGCGGCTACTTTCCTGTGTAAAAAACGAGTAATTAATTTGTTGTACGATTTTTTTTGGTCAAGTTATTCAACTTTGAAGCAAAAACCGTTTTTTTTACTTTAATTGCTTCTAGCAAACGAAGCAATCATCGTAGAACGTTCCTGAAAAAAACATTAGAAAGATCAGACTTTCCTCTTTAAGACGCATCTTCGACTTTTTCGATTCGATTAAAATTTGGGTCTCTGATTTCCTTTCCAAAATATGCTTAAAAATTGCACAAATTCCATTTTCTCTTCAACTCGCTGTATCTTCGTGAGGGATGATCGGAACATCAATATCTTAAGCCCATTTTAAAGCGGAGAGTCTACCGATTCTTTTGAGTGCCCCCCGAACCGGCTGCGATACTTTTTTACCTGTGGCCTTTATGTTTGAAGTTACTTATTTCTGAAAAATAACGCTACAATGGTATTGTGCCGAACTGTCGTTCTCGCGATGGCGATCGGCTTTTGTTTCTATCCCCACCCGTCTACATACGTAGGCGAAAGCGAGCCGATCTACGGCGGCCTGTAAGCACATGTGCAGCTCCCCCTGATTCAACTTTTGTTACTGTCAGATACCACCGAATACGCTCTTAATATGCCACGACGCTCGCTTACCGAAAATGAAGTAAGTCGTGTCATTACACTTTTAGAGAATGGTTCTAGTCAACGGCAGGTTGCTCGTGAGATGGGTGTAAGCCAATCCGTTATTAGTCGAGCACATTCTCGATTTCAGCAGACTGGCCTGTTCGGTAGGCAACGCGGCCAGGGCCGCAAACGTGAGACAACCGCAAGGGATGATAGAAGTATTGTTGGACACGTTCTTCGACACCGTGACATATCTGCAATAGATGTGGCTCGCGATACGATCAATCGTAGGTTGCAGCGTGCTGTTTGTACGCAGACCGTCAGAAATCGGCTTAAAGAGAGGGGTATTCATTCCCGTCGACCAGTACGCGTTTCTATGCTAATCAGGACTCATAGGAGGTTGCGCTTAGACTATGCTCGCCGTTATATGGGATGGAGACAGATGCATTGGTCAAACGTTTCATTTACGGATGAATCCAGATTTTGTTTACACGGCAATGATAGGCGTGTACGTGTCTGGCGCCGTCGTGGGGAGCGGTTTCACCAGAACTGTAACAACCCCATTGTTGCTTACAATGGCGGTTCGATAATGGTTTGGGCCGGCGTATCCAGGTTTACCCGAACACCGTTGGTCGTGGTACCACCTCCTGGATTAACTTCTGAACGGTATGTGGCTGAGATACTCGAACCGCACGTCCTACCAATGCGCGCAAGAATTGGGAACCGATTCATTATGATGCAAGACAATGCTCGTTGTCATACAGCACTATTTACACGACGATTTCTTCGAGAAAACCGCATTGCCGTGTTACCTCATCCTCCTGAAAGCCCTGACTTGAATCCGATCGAGCATGTCTGGACATGCTTGGTCGTCGACTACGCCGATACAATCCTCGTCCCACGACTCTGCGACAGGTAGAGGTAGCATTACAACAAATTTGGCGCAGATTACCTCAACGTCTAATACGTCGCTGTATTAACATGAGACAGCGATTGCAGGCGGTTATTCAAAATCGTGGTGGTAATACACCATATTAAGATTTTAAATTACCTGCGATCCATCGAATCGCCCCCCCCCCCCCCCCCCACACACACACAAGAGGCATAGATCCGACCGAGCAACCTCCACGCGGTATGCCTTGGGTGATGCCAATGCCGGCGGTAATGCATTCACGGCCGCCACGCGGCCGCTGAAGCCACAGTCTTTTCCGAAACGGTAACTTCAAACATGCAGGCCACCGGTAAGCGTATTCGGTGGTATCTGACAGTAACAGAAGTTGAATCAGGGAGCTGCACATGTGCTTACAGGACGCCGTAGATCGGCTCGCTTTCGCCTACGTATGTAGACGGGTGGGGATAGAAACAAAAGCCGATCGCCATCGCGAGAACGACAGTTCGGCACAATACCATTGTAGCGTTATTTTTCAGAAATAAGTAACTTCAAACATAAAGGCCACAGGTAAAAAAGTATCGCAGCCGGTTCGGGGGGCACTCAAAAGAATCGGTAGACTCTCCGCTTTAAAATGGGCTTAAGATATTGATGTTCCGATCATCCCTCACGAAGATACAGCGAGTTGAAGAGAAAATGGAATGTGTGCAATTTTTAAGCATATTTTGGAAAGGAAATCAGAGACCCAAATTTTAATCGAATCGAAAAAGTCGAAGATGCGTCTTAAAGAGGAAAGTCTGATCTTTCTAATGTTTTTTTCAGGAACGTTCTACGATGATTGCTTCGTTTGCAAGAAGCAATTAAAGTAAAAAAAACGGTTTTTGCTTCAAAGTTGAATAACTCGACCAAAAAAAATCGTACAACAAATTAATTACTCGTTTTTTACACAGGAAAGTAGCCGCTTTCGAGTGGTGTAGATGAAATTTGTGTAAAAAATTTCGTGCACGCCGTGGAACATCGCAAAGTTGAAGAAAAAATTTTCAAACTGACCAAGTGCTCTTTATATTGCTATAACTTTGCCAAAAAGCAATGCATCTGAAATTTACAAAATGCAGCTGAAAGTAGAGATTCCACGCTTTCAAATCATATTTTCAAAATATCGATACGACTATTTTTACCGGAGTTATAGCCGTTTGAACTTGCCCCTATTTTTCGGGCTCCCAGAGGTGATCCTTTAATTAATGTGAGGAGTGTATTAATATAAATGAAAAAACTGAATCTCAGGCGACGGGGCTCGAACCCAAGACCTCCGCGGTACGAGTCAGCCGCCTAACCAACTTCCTCAACGTCGGCTCTCCGACATTAGTCTTTCCCGAATGGTATATATGCCGAGCATCACACGCGTTCGTTTTTTATCGGACGATGTCGGGACAGTGCCGGCTTTTTTACACACCACGTCTTCGGAGGAGGGAAAGAGACAAAGCATTACTTTAAAGCTAAATTTGGAGGAGAGAGAGAGAGAGAGCATGCATTCTATAGATAACAATTTTTTGAAAATTTTGTATACCTAACCGCAGGAAGTGAATGACCCCCCGAATTTTTTTTACCAAACCATTACGCGGCATACAGACATTTATTTCCAATCCAGAGAAATAATTTATTTTTTATCGGATGATGTTTCGGACAATGTCGGGAAAGATCGGCATTTTACAAACCGCGTCTTCGGAGGAGGGAAAGAGATAGAGCATTATTTTAAAGCTAAATTCAGAGGAGGGAAAGAGAGAGCAATATTTTAAAGCTAATATCTGGGAGAAGAAAGGAGACAGCGCTACTTGGTGGTACAATAGCATGCATTTTATAGATAACAATTTTTAAAGCGTCGCAGCGTCTCGCGCGATCGCGTGTAACTCGAATCCTCTGGAGCGGCCGGGCAGGGTGACGTCATTTTCACGGCGCGAAGTGACGAAGTAGAATTATGTGACGTCAGCAGAAATTTCTTTCCCAACGCAGAGAAATATGTCGGAAAGGATATTATAAAAAAAATGAATCGTTAAAAGTATTAATGTGAAAATCATACATTTATTATTAAAAAATAGTACATTACGTGACAAGGGAGAGAAGACAGTGATTTCGACGAGAGTGAAGTTTGCCGCCCGAGCGCAGCGAGGGCAGTAATTCACGCGAGGCGAAATCGCGTCTCTCCCTTGTCACGTACTATATTTTTTTCAACACCTGCATGAAAATAGGCGTAGTCCAGTTTCCTTGGGAGAAAAAGTAAGAAATTGTGAATACGCATGCGCGTAAAGTCTTTTTCCCTTGGGAGAAAGACTTTACGCGAATACGTCTGAAATTGGTCATTTTGCTCCCGTTCAGCAGGCATAAAAAAGCACCTATTTTCATGCAGGTGTTGGAAAAAATATATATATAGTGCTGTAGTAGTACGTGGTTTACATCATGCAGCATAGACTGAATCCTAACGCCAACAATTCACAATCAATCAAAGAATGTTGCTCAAAGTGTTCGCTTTCGGAAATTAATTTCACATAATTCGTTGATACGGGAGCGGTACACAGCAGTTCTACGAAGGTTGCATATTTCCTACTGACAGAGTACATATTTTCAGTTAGCCAGGTATACATATGTTCAATACAATGTTCATACGCGAACAGTTTACGCATTGTGGCTTCAGTCATATATATGACAGCGCGATTATCTGTGATTTTGACGAGTTGATCATTGTGCATACGCGTGAATTCGATTCGCAAATGATCAATTTCGATGTGGGTCTGGGATGTTGTTACGTTGTCGCGTAATTTTTTAAGAATGTTAGCCCCATTTTGCAGTAGGAGCTTCCACGTAGACATTGAGAAGCTCAATTCGCTGCCTTTATTGTCGGCTATGGTGATCTCAACGTGGCACGAATCCATACCAATGCGAATTCCAATAGTTAGCCTTTTATATGCTGTTGCAGTCAAAGGGTAATCACGCCCCAGGATCTGTACGATTGTTGGTTTTGGTGTTGTGAATCCAGAACTGTAAGAAATATACACACGAAATTAATACTGGGTTTGCTTGCGTTTACAGTGAAAGAAGTAAGTGAAAAGTGAAAAGTGTATAATAACGCGTACATACCTCATATTGAACTGTTGATGAAGATGTTCCTGTTGTTGGCGTTTATTGGGGTAATCACCATTGATGGCGGATGCATAGGATGAATAGTTGAAGCTACGTTTGTACACCTTGATATGCGCTGTGTACGATTACACTGATCGGTGGAAAAGTTAACGCAAACGATACTCTTTAGCAGTCGAGCGAACGTGGTGTAATGAAGTTCACACGTCTGACCAACGTCGCTTTTATACAAATTCACGTACACGTACACATCAATGTGCAATAGTATATTGTATCAGCATTCGAGGGAGGGGATACGCCAAAGAGTAAGACAGAGATAGCAAATCATGCATAAAAGTCTCGACACGTGTCGAATGTAATATGATACTTTTGGGAACGTTGAATCTTAGAATTATGCAGAATCAGCAGAAATGGCTTCGGATGATCTCGGGAATGATCGGCTTTTTCTACATGCAATCTGTTGGAGCAAGGAGGTACACCGAAAGAGTTAGACAGAGATACCAAATCATGCATCAAAGCGCGCTGTAAACTGCACAAAGCCTCAAATCGTTGCAACATGTTGCGGGAAAAAAAAGACAGAATGCATTTACGATCATGGAAAAATTCGCGCAAGTAGAAAGCCGATTGTTGGATCAATCCACACGATTGATTTTGCGGGAAGAATACCTCGCGTTGGAAGAACGGTGCAACGAGTGTATCGAATCGTTGGAAGAACAGAGCCGTGTGAAACACCCGCGATTATCGGGTTGATCGAATCGCGCAGCTCGAAGGGCTGAAACATTCATTGCGCGGCCGTTTGGTGCGCGAAGGTGCCGGACATTCTAGCATAGGACTTTTGTGGCGCGAAATAGACGCTGCGTTCGATAACCGCGTATTAACTGGTGCCGTGCTAAATTCAAACTATATTGAGCCGCGCAACTTCCTCCAAGATGCGGGGACCATTGTGCTGGAGCATGTGCGGGGTGCTTTGAGGAAACAGCAGAACCTCAAAGTGAACATGGTGTTCAACGATGAATTTGTAGCGGGTAACAAGCGTGCTTGTAAAAGCATCAACACCCGAAACTGCGAACTCTTCCACACATCTGATCTGCAGGAGTGGTACCAGCGATGCGTTATCGAACCCATCTTGGCATCGTTGGAAGAGTTCCAGGAACGCGACAGCGGATGGGCATTGACGCGAATCCTCAACCTGACCGTCAATGTCAACAAGTACAATCCGTTGCGCGCGGGATGCCGCTATAAGTTGCCGCGGGATTTATTGCTGAAGAAAGCCGCAATCAGTATACAATCCGAGGACAACGCGTGTTTCGCGTGGGCAGTGGTCGCAGCTCTCCATCCTGCGGAAAGACACGTTGATGGCCCAAGCTCATATCCGCACTATACATTGGTGCTAAATCTGCAAGGCATTGAGTTTCCAATGTCCCTAGCACAGATTGGGAAGTTTGAACGGTTGAACGACATCTCCATCAACGTCTACACCTTCGAGGAGGAGAAACGGTCGACGATCTTTCCGTTGCGTCTCACCAGCCACAAGATGGATCGACACGTCAATATGCTCTACACACCGAATCAAGAGCACGGCGATGTAGGGCACTTTGTACTGATCAAGAATTTGTCCCGACTCGTGAGCATGCAGCTGAACAGACACAAGGAAAAGAAATTCATTTGCGATCGGTACGTATAGAAACGTATGAAATGTTGAAATGTCTGAGTAAAAAATTAAATAAAATTTTTGGTGTTTTTACAGATGCATGCACTACTTCAGATCTGTCGAGAAGTTGGAGGCGCATGCAGTGGACTGCGGCAAGATGAACGACTGTGCCATCGTGCTGCCCAGCGAAGGCAAAAATTTCCTCAGCTTCGAGAACCACTGCAGGCAGGAGCGGCTCCCCTTCGTGGTGTACGCTGATCTGGAGTGCATCATCGAGAAAACAGAGGACAGCCATCGAATTGATGATAACAAATTACATACGTATCAACATCATAGAGTTCATAGTATAGCTTATTATATGCATTGCTCGTACGATACATCACTATCGGTGTATCGATGTCGCCGCGACGCGGATTGTGTTTCATGGTTCGTAGACGAACTTGAAAATTTTGCAAACTTCGCCAAACCCATATTGACCAGTAATGTTCCCATGCTGGATTTAACCAACGAACAGTTGACGACATTTCGCGATGCAACACACTGTCATATTTGCGAAGAACCATTCGAGGCTAGCGATAAACGAGTCCGCGATCATTGCCATCTCTCCGGACGATTCAGAGGCCCGGCACATTCGGAGTGCAATTTAAATTATAAAAATGCGTTTTATATCCCCGTAGTTTTCCATAATTTATCCGGTTACGATTCACATTTTATTATCAAGGAAATAGCTACCGCTTTCGAAGGCAGCGTTGACGTATTGCGCATAGCTAAAGAAAAGTACATTTCATTCACAAAAAATGTCGAAGATACGGCTGACTCAGACTCGCGAAATTATATTAAATTGCGATTCATCGATTCGTACAAATTTCTCAATACCAGTCTCAACAAATTAGCATCTTTTCTCAGCACAGATCAATTACAAATTTTACGATCCCAATTTGAAACATTATCCACCGAAGATTTCAATTTATTGACGCGAAAGGGTGTATTTCCGTACGAATACCTTGATTGCGCGAGCAAACTGCAGGATCCACGCTTACCGCCACGCGAATCATTCTACAGTTTGTTAACGGGTGAGACTGTATCCGAGAGCGATTACGCACACGCCGAGACAGTCTGGCAGCGTTTCGGGATTAGAACCTTGGGCGAATACAGCGACTTGTATTTAAAAACAGATGTGTTGTTATTGGCAGATATTTTTGAAAATTTTCGCGAAAGTTGTATATAGAGTTACGGACTAGATTCAGCGCATTATTATACTCTACCTGGTTTCACGTGGGATGCAATGCTAAAACATACCAAAATTACATTCGAATTGCTCACAGATGTCGACATGGTTATGTTTGTCGAACGCGGTATACGTGGGGGTTTAAGCCAATGTCCCGGAAGATACGCACATACCAATGACAAGTACATGCCATCTTACGACGCATCGGAACAGTCATCGTACTTGATGTACTTTGACGTGAACAATTTGTATGGATGGGCAATGTGTCAGCCCCTACCATACGCCAAATTTCAATGGGTCGAAGATGTTGCGAGTTTTAACGTGTCTTCGATCCCGGTCGATTCGCCCACGGGGTACATTCTCGAGGTAGATCTGGAATATCCGCAACGTCTGCACGACGCTCACGCCGATCTACCGTTTTGACCGACGCGTTCCAAACCGCCTGGCAGCGGACAGGACAAGTTACTCGCGACGGTATACGATAAACAGTGTTACGTAATCCATTATCGCAACCTGCAGCAGTGCACGTGTCACGGTCTTGTTATTACAAAGATACACCGCGTGCTTCAATTCGCTCAATCTCCCTGGCTCCGCGATTACATCGAACTCAATACACGGTTTAGGACAAGCGCGACAAACGACTTTGAGAAAAATTTGTACAAATTGATAAACAACGCGGTATTCGATAAAACTATGGAAAATGTACGAAATCACGTGGATGTAAAACTTTTAACTCATTGGGAGGGACGATATGGTGCGGAGGCAATGATCGCGAAGCCGAATTTCGACAGCAGAAGTGTTTTTTCGGAAAATTTAATAGCTGTTGAATTGCGTAAACTCGAGGTGAAATTCAACAAACCGATATACGTGGGTATGTGTATTCTAGACATATCAAAAATTTGTTTGTACGAATTTCATCACGAGTACATGTCTCCCAACCACGGATCAAAATGTAAAATTCTATACAACGATACAGACAGCCTCATTTATCACATTCGATGCGACGATATCTACGAGTCCATGAAGCACAATATCGATAGATTCGACACAAGCGATTATCCTATCGACAATCCATATAATATGCCACGTGTAAATGAGAAGGTTCCAGGGCTGATGAAGGACGAAAATAGCGGTGCGATAATGACCGAATTCATAGGTCTTAGAGCGAAAATGTATGCGCTTCGCGTAGACGGTAAAAAAGATATGAAAAAGGCGAAAGGCGTCAAGACCAACGTCATAGCCAGAACGATAACTTTCGACGACTACACGAAGTGTTTGCATAGGGAGATCGAAATGGTTCGCAGACAATCGTGCATACGGTCTAAATTGTACAAAGTGTACACCATTTCGGAGTCTAAAATCCCTCTAAGTCCGTACGACGACAAGCGGCATATCGTACCCGATTCGACTGACACTCTGCCCTGGGGACATTATAATATACCGTTGTAAAATAGAAACTATTGTATTTATTGTAAAATAGAAATTGTATTCCCATGTATAGAAATTATTATAAATAGTAGAATTATTGCATAAAAATTATTCATACATGTATAGAAATTATAAATGGTGGAATTAACCTGTTAAAATAAAAAATTGTTCACACATGTATATGTATAATTAAATTTATTGATTATTTTATAATACATTATTTTTATTTATCCAAGAATTGTGTGATTTATCAAACCCCAGCCACTTGACGTACACCTTATCCCCCTTTCTACGCAACACTTTTTCCACTAGATATACATCAGGATCGGTAACGCGTTGCAGCTCGTGTTCATAGAATCCTCCGACAACAGGTTTTCCACAGGAATCGACCAGCAGATAGGCCGCAGGATTAGTTGTCTGTACTTTGGCTATCTTGAACACCTCCGTTGTCCAATTCGGTGTATAGCCTTTATCGAATATGGTTTTAAATTTGCTCACGCGCACAAACTCGCCCTACTTGAATCTCGCCGGAGCAGCGATCTTTATGCTGTTGTATACGGTGGCTAGCAGCTTATCGGCGATCGCAGGGGTAACATCGCAAGGACGCATTCCGATGGTTCTATGTTTTCGCGCGTTATACTCTGCGAGCAGACGCGGTAGCGAATCGGTCTATCTATAGGTTCCATTCAGCGTAAACAGTTTCCACATATTGTTCTTCAATGTTCGATTGCAACGTTCCACGACGGAGGCCTTCATCACCGAATATGTAGAATAATGATTAATGTCATGCTTTGACATGAGTTTTTGCACATCGGTGTTGTAAAATTCTTTTCCTCGATCGGTTTGTAAATTTTTAAGATATCGATCTCTAAATATCTTTGCAATCGCTTTAGTCACCTCAGCACCACTTTTAGTCTTGAGCGGCAACGCCCATGCATACTTGCTCAACACATCGATGACGGTGAGTATGTAGTGGTGACCCTGGTTGAATCGCGAGTATGGTCGCATTTCTACAATGTCAGCTTGCCACAGATCGTCGTATCTACGCACTATGACGCGTCTCCGCGGGAAATGTCTTCGAGCTGGAGCATGCAATTCGTCAACGACTCGTCGCTTCTAGTGGCCATGGATTTCTTCTTTACTCTTGGATTTCGGCAATGACTGCATGTTTGACGCGAATGATGTGATAATTATCGTGTACGTGCATTATGTACTCCCCGTCGGCCCGAGGACAAGTTCAACCGTCTCGCATGATTCTCCTTCGCATTGTCGCTGCGGATTCAACGCTTCCGATATCTTTTGAACGCTGTTTTGCAACGTCAGCATATCTCTTTGAAACACGACCAGATTCCTCTCTAATTCTTCCTGCTGCTCTCGCAAAAGTTTAATGTTCTTTTCCACGTATAGTTTATTGACAGCATCGGTGTCGGTCACCGGCTGAGCTACGCATCGTATCTTGCGTGATTTTGCATCAAAGTCGGCACCGGTTACGCAAAGAGCGTTATCTCGCATGTAATTTCGAAGCAGACCGGTCCATTTGTAATAGTTCATTGTAGCTGCTCCACTTTTCTCGAGCGATACCCCAAATTTGTTGATCGGCATCTCGACGTATACAGTGCTAGTCATTGGCGTGCGGTTTAATTTATAATGAGGCCTACCTCGCGGAGTTCCTCGATAATCGATAGAATTTCGGGATCGTGAGAGTTGTTACCCGCCTGACGCGCCGCTTCAAGCAAACGCAACCGATCCACCAACTCGTTGGGATCGTCCCAGTGCACGTAATCGATCTTGTTATCGTTTATCGCCATGGCTCGTGGCACCGTTAGAGCTTTCCCCGCCCTACTAGTCGACACACGGGGAAGTAGAGGTGCAATTACATGCTTGTACTTGTATCCCTTGTTGCTTAATATGGGGTATTTAGCATTATGATCGCGTCTGTGGGCATTCGTCGCCAGCAGTATACTTTTACATTTTTGTTTATCGGCATCGGTGTACACAGCATCGTCGGGAATTCTTTTGAAAATCAGTTCGTAAAGACCGGGTGTTCCTCCATATCTTACACCATCTATGATTATATTATCGCCCCTGTCTATATCGAAAGCCTTATCCCCAAGCATCGTTCCACTATTACCAAAGTACACGCCGTACACATAGTCCATTGTTGTATCCCTATCACCACTTAGGATTGCGCTCATGTATTTTTGCCCCAGCGGACCGAAATTACTGCGAAACGTTTCTTGTCGCTCGGGTGTTTGGAGTTGATATCTAATAGATGTTGCAAACGACTCGTCTGGTGTAGTTTCGAAAACGTCATCATTGGTCGAGAGCGATTGTACGCGAGGAATTGTTTGATGTGACATTCTGCCGTTTATGCTTCGATCGAACTGGTGTGGAGGTTATGGGTGAATATTCCGATGATATGCGTCGTTTCTTCTTTGTCTTGCGCGTGTGTCCCATTTTTGTTTTAAGCGTTAATGTTTCATTCTCTTCAACGTCTGTGCTCATCAGCGGTGATGTGTCCGCTTCTGTCGCTGCGGTATTTTCCGCAATATGTTTTAAGGGTTCGACGATAGGTTTGAAGTATCTCTCCAACGCGATATCTTCGTCCATCTTGCCAGTCTTCAAAGCCTGATGTTTCCGGCGAATGGCTTCGCTGGTTTTTGCAATTTCTTTCGCTATTCCCTCGCGATCCTTAATCTCCAGACTATCGATATCAATCATTATTGCACCGGAGACGTTGCGTTCCCACCGACGTTATGCCGACAATTGACCATCTCACGGTACTGCAAACTCGTTAAATCCCTTTCTATAACGTCCATTGGACATCGCGCTATCCTTGTATATCACCACGAAACCATACTCCCGTTGCCAACAATTACGACACAAAGCGCAGAAATCCTCGTAAGACATGTCTGTGTTTACGTGTTCGTTGTACACATGTTTCAAGTTGGTACCATCCTGCTTAAACAGAATCAACAGATTGGCATTGTCGCGTATAAGATGTTTGGGAATCTTTGCACACGTCTGACAGAGATAGAAACAGTTAACGTTCGAGTGGCGCCCCAATGCAAAGTATTCCCTTATCGTATCCTGCTTGTCGCATGCCACGTCATCAAAGATAAAAATGGAATTCGGAAGCGATTCGCTCGGTGGGGTTACGTCACTATTATTTGAAAACGTAAAGTAGCCAATTTCATCTATCGGAGTCAATAAATTATACAAATACTGATATTTCGGCTGTTGCAACGACTTGGAGTACACGTACACGTCCTCGAAGCGGACGCCGTGAGGACTTTCCAACAAGCTCACCACCACGTTGGTCTTTCCACAATTTGATGGACCGCAAATGAGGCAGCGGATAGTGTTTGGCAGCATGCTATCGTGTCTGCGCATTGTTTTCGGAGACATCAGCTGCGATTTATCGTCAAAATTTGTCACGCGTATCGCCACAGGTTGCCGTACGAGTCGCATCCTGTCCGTGAACCGCGAAAATGATTTTGATACATCAAAGCGCCCTATTTATAGGTCTGCGTCGAAGCAAAACAGCTCAGTATGCAAAATACTTCTGGTCCTGTCGGATAATTTCGATATTCGAGCACTAACCTCTGAGCAGTTGAAATATATACCAAAGATTATTCTACTGCGAGAGTTTGGCAGACACGTTGATTAGTTGTGGGACAGGCTCCCCGAGCATATAAAAGCTGAAACGAGAGCGGTATTGTAAATTTGGACAATGCTGCGGGATCAGGGACTCATTGGGTGGCATATGCGAAGAGAGGGTGTCGACGTATATATTTCGACAGCTTTGGGAATCTTCGACCGCCCAAGGAATTGGTAAAATATCGGGATAAAGATGCTGTGGAAATTGAATACAATCGTTCGTCTTACCAGAAGTACAATCAGAGCAATTGTGGACAACTATGTCTACGCTTTCTACAAACGATCGGCACCAAATTTAAGGATTGACTTCCCACCACTCTGAGTCAGTACCAGTCCAGTCGTACAGCTCGGAATATGTCGTTAACATTCACTCTAACCGGCAAGAGTAGCACCCTCGCGGTGAGCTACTTTCCACCCATAGATTTGAGCGACGATGAATACGAGCATGGTCTAACAACCTTTGAAACCTATCATACAATACCGAACATCGACTCGAGCAACGATAAATTCTACTTCGTCGTGAATTATGACACCGAAAACAACACCATCGCCGACACCACTGTTGAATACATTACGATTCCCCACGGCTTCTACGGACTAGACGCCATCGCCAAGTATCTGAAGCGGCGATTACTCGAACGGTATCCTCAAAATCTCGGTGGCACCGGCGATGACAGTGACAATGATGTGTATCCTATAGTGTTGCGTCCCAACAACAACACCATGAAAAGCGAATTGTACTGCCGGTTCGCCGTAGACTTTACAAAGCCCAATAACATTGGATCGCTACTGGGATTCTCGACGAATCGGGTATTAGAACCTGGACAGTGACACGAATCGGACGACCCGATTAATATCATGAACGTGAACATTATTCGCGTAGAATGTAGCGTAACCGCTGGCGCGTACAACAATGGGAGGCGTGTACATACGATACACGAATTTTCTCCAAGAGTCCCACCAGGATATAAGATATCGGAAACACCTGCACAGATCATTTACCTTCCAATCACCGCACAGGTCATTTCGGATCTGACGATACGCGTTGCGGATCAAGACGGACGGTTGCTTGATTTTCGAGGTGAAGAGATTACCATCAGATTGCACGTACGACGACGACGATAATACATGTGGTGCGAACGAAAGAGATGCTTGTATTGAACGACTCCAGAAACCCGTTTCTTCCAAGTGATATTGTTTGCAACAACAACAACAACAACAACTGCAACAGCTCTGATCACGCTAAAAAGAAGAGGCTCAGTGCTGCGAACATTGCATTTTTGAAATCATTAGGATTCATTGTGCGCATTTAAGTTGAAAAATGGCTTACATTCTAAGCATTGGAGGGAAGCCGACGTTTGATGATCGCATCGTCAAGCTCGAGACTCACACGCACAACCCATACGTCAACACGACGTTTGGATACAGCGATGAGATAAGAATACCTATACAGCAGCAGGATTTATACACATTGCCGTGTGAAAGTTTCCTCTATGTGGAGGGGAAATTGAAGATAAATAAGCCAAATGATGCGTTAACTGTGACGTTGGGAAATAATTGCATGGCGTTCATATTCGATGAGATTCGATACGAGCTGAATGGCGTGGAGATTGACGGCAACAGAAACGTCGGAATAACTAGCACGTTTAAAAACTATGTATCGCTGACATCCGACGAAGACAAAAATATAGAGAATGCAGGATGGGGCTTGAAACGACGCGATGGACTAATATTGAAAAATCATTTTAATTTTTGCGTTCCACTCAAATATTTGCTGGGATTTTGCGAGGACTACAAACGCATGATTATTAATGCTCGTCACGAATTGATTTTAATACGGTCACGCAACGATAACAATTCTCTAATAGGATCGCCGATGTTGGAACCAAAAATCAAATTACTTAAAGTGCAATGGCGGATGCCTCATGTGACGCTGAACGACGTTAATAAGCTATCGTTGCTACGTACTTTGGAAAGTGGACAAAACCTGAGCATTTGTTTCCACTCGTGGGATTTGTACGAGTATCCTCTCTTACAGAGCACGACCAAACATTCGTGGGCTGTGAAGGCAGCTGTGCAGCTGGAGAAGCCGCGATACATTATCCTTGCTCTACAGACTGCTCGAAAGAATGTGATTAGCGAAGACGTTACTATGTTCAACAATTGTAAATTGACCAATGTAAAACTTTTTCTCAACTCGGAATTTTACCCATACGATGATCTGAACTTGGACTTTGACAAGAATAAGCATGCCATCTTGTTTAACATGTATACGCAATTCCATAAATCGTATTATGGACATAGTTGCAACGAGGCATTATTCACCGTGGCTGAATTTTTACAATTTGGCCCCCTCGTGGTAATTGATTGCTCGCGACAAAATGAGTCGATCAAGAATAGCACCGTGGACGTGCGCATGGAATTCGAATGTAAAGGGAATGTACCTGCAAATACTACGGCATACTGTCTGATTCTGCATGATCGGGTGGTTGAATACAATCCGCTGACAAACGTGGTACGCAAAATGAATTAAATTGCTACGCTACTTGCCCACCCTCTCCTGTGCCAAATTCATATAAAATTTCTTCGTGAAAATCGACATGCTTTACGAGAAAGGCTGCATTCTCCCGTCTATCTTGCAAGCGAACGGACCTCCAAATTGTACCGATGATGACTGTACCAACATTTGTTGACCTGCAAGGGTTCGTCGTCGATGGAAGATTTGTCGTCAAAGAAGTGGCGGTCCTACGAAATGGATTAATTCTCTTGCACTATATTTTTGGGAGTTCGATGCCGCAATATCTTCTTACGAAATCCGACAAA
Organism: Andrena flavipes; assembly: GCA_963971345.1. Classification (NCBI taxonomy): domain Eukaryota; kingdom Metazoa; phylum Arthropoda; class Insecta; order Hymenoptera; family Andrenidae; genus Andrena; species Andrena flavipes. The sequence goes on along the minus strand of OZ020479.1, from coordinate 39,103,157 downwards.
TCAAGCATTCGGTGGCTGGTGGCAAAACATCATGGATTACGTTGGGACGATGGAGACGTTCCGTACAGTATGGCTAAACGGCTAATTACGAAAGCTGTAGCTGATGCGATCGACGAAGAAGATCACGCATCCCATAGCATATACGTTAAAGGGCTGCAGAAACGCGACTGGCTCATGGATTTCCTCGATGTAAATACGATAGCGGACGTGGTCATCCAGACGCTGGACATTGACTACGAGGATATCAAAGCACTAAATAAGCTAAATGTAGTTAATACACTGCGATGTGGCAGACACGCGAAACACTGTGCCATGCAAAATGTATTTAAAATATTCAACTGGTGGTCTAAACGCCAGAGAGAAATGCTTAAATAAAATATAATCAATTTTAATGCATAAATGTTTTTTTCTTCACCCTCTCCAACTTCCTACATGTACGCTAGATTAAGACGATAGTTGTAATTATTATGTGGAAACCGTTCAAAACCGTTCGGAACCCGTTCAAAACCCGTTCGATTCGCGTTCAATACCCGTTTGATTCGCGTACAACACCCGTTCGATACTCGTTCGATACCCGTTCAAAACCGTTCGATTCACGTTCGAAGTGGTATGTTAGGCGTTGAAAGTGATACGATAGACGTTTCATATACATTCAAAGTGGTGTGATCTAGTCAAATGATGTGTCAAAGAAGAAGGAGAAAGCGGTTCAACGAAATGATATGTGCAAAGAAAAAAATGTAATGGTCTGCGGAAATGAATCTAGAGAACAACAGCGTCTCACTTTTGCAAAGCTACGCACTTCTCGATTTCATGGGTCCCCGATAAGGGTCTCCTTGTGCGAGCATGGAGATGTAGCGAGACCAGTTGCATTCAAAATCGTGGTCGACGTGCAGTCACTTTGCCAGTTTTTAAACACTCTTCATTTTTTTTTAGCTAAGTGAAATTGCTTTGAAGGACATCATCAATCGTTCAACGCATAGAAGATACAATCGAATAATACCGTAAGTTTCCATTATCATATTTTTAGTGAATTGTTGTGTTAATAACTTTGAGAATTATAAGAAAAATCGATTTCAGATTATGTCTCTACCTGCGAATTTGAACCGGTCATCTACGGGTACAATCACAGCTGCTGTGACACCTTTTCGCCAGATTAATCCAAAAGTATACGTGACGTGTCGAAATATCGCACTACAATCTGAGGAAATTCGGGATGGCGAACATCATGAGGCGGAAGCAGAGCATGATGGTGGAATTTTTTTAAAAGTATTTCATAATGGCACCACATACGAGATGATCCACCGAACGACCACTTCGGGGATGAAGAGTTCTGGCTGAATCGCAATGCACGGAATGGATATTTTTTAGAAGATGATGATGATGATGATAATATTTTCGCGTATCCAAATATATATCAGCGGAATCGTGTAGGTGCTCCGGAAAATGTGGTGTGGCGTAACAGCGTTAATGCTGAAAAGATCGATTACGACGCCGTTTTAAAGAACTCAGTATCGGGGCTTCGGGGCACTAATGTTTCGGTTCAAACCGACCCTCCGCAAGTTCCTGTAGATTTATTGTTAAGTGAACTATTTGCTGATGGTCCTATCGAGTGGGATATGTGGCCGCCGTCTACGCCTTCGCCGCCTTCGTCGCCTCCGCAGGTATGTAACATTCTGCATTGTGTTTATGTGCGTGATGTTTATTATGTTTAATGTATCGTTATTATATCAACTTTTGTATCTGTGTGCAGGTGATTCATGGAAATGCGCGGAACCCATCACCCCCACCGGAGTGGCTGCAACCGTCCCCACCACCTTCGACACCTTCGGCACCGATGGACGACGACAGCGACGATATTTAGATTTATATTTTTTTTCAGATATTTTTCTTTTGCTTTTATTTTTTTATTTTATTATTATCATTATTATTATGTAACAATATATATCGTAAACATATATAATTTCACAATTTCATCCGCCCGTCTTCCCCACATAATTTTAAGATTCTACGTTTCAATAATTATTATTTCTCTGCGTTGCGGGGAAACATTTCTGCTGACGTCACATAATTCTATTTCGTTCTTCGCGCTGCCAAATGACGTCACCCCGCACGGTCGCTCCAAAGGAGTCACATTACGCGCGATCGCGCGAGACGCTGCGATGCTATGTAGTGCTCTCTCTCTCTCTCCTCCGAATTTAGCTTAAAAAAATATTGCTCTGTCTCTTTCCCTCCTGCGAATTAAAAAAATGCTTTGTCTCTTTCCCTCCTCCGAAGACGCGGTGTGTAAAAAAGCCGGCATTGTCCCGACATCGTCCGATAAAAAACGAACGCGTGTGACGCTCGGCATATATACCATTCGGGAAAGACTAATGTCGGAGACCCGACGTTGGGGGAGTTGGTTAGGCGGCTGACTCGTACCGCGGAGGTCTTGGGTTCAAGTCCCGTCGCCCGAGATTCAGTTTCTTCATTTATATTAATATCATAAGTTAATGTTTCCTTCCTTACCAACAAGTTGGATTCCAGGGTAGCACCTCTCACCCGCGGTTCCTCCTCCTCCTCGATACGGTTCGGTATCGGTTCGGCATCGATTGATTCGATATTCAGATCTCGGGCTTATACCCCCACTACTCCGCCATCTCTCTATGACGTCATCCGCCGCGGTCCGCTTATACCCCCACCACTCCGCAGCGGTCCGCTCCCGTCGTCCGCCCGCTGCGATGGATTTCCTGTGACCTTGAGACTCAAATTTGGATTTCAAGGTCGGGGGAGGAGTGGGGGAAATGGCCTTCAAACTCAAATTTGGGTTAGAATCCCCTTTGTATTGCTACCATTATTAATGATTGTTATAAAAAGAGTTATTTAATTTTGTGTGGTAAGGTAGAAGGTATGATCGGATGCTTGCATGCTAGGTGTTAGGGAAATGGAGCTGGATGTGCGTTTCAACAGGGCATGCAAACATTAGAGCTTTTTCATACGGCGATATATGCATCGCGATACGTGTATGATGCGGATCGTGGCGCTGCTTCGCGCGGGCCAGAAGGTCGTACCCATCACTACTTAGAGACAGCGAGTTCGGGCTCCCATTTCTACGTCGACTCCACATGCTTTTTACACGATCCACCGCAGTGGTGTATTGTGTACTACTTGTTCGATGTATATCATCGATCTGCGAAACGATCGGCAAGAGACGCTTGCGATATACGTTCGCGAAAAGTATCTGAAATTCCTCGATATACCAGGCTTATAGAGGATATCATAAATGCTGTTACTGTAGGGTACACTGAAACATCTGTTTTTAGAAAGCTACATTTGGTTGACCTGAAGGTGCTATAAATTCTGGAAATGGTTTATGACTCAGTTATAACGACTATAAAATTTTACAAGGGTACTTTCAAAAATGTCAATAATTGTAGTTAACACATTCACTGTTGTGACGATCATAATTATTACTATCAACGGCAATAATTACCATGTCACTGTTGTTTTAATATAAAAACTAATATTGATAGACAATAAATACATATAGGTATGCAAGTGATGTTATATCTATCGAGGGGGCCGCATAGGTTATGCAATCGGTTCTGGAATGAGATTGGGTGGGTATTGTAGTGCACACCTAGTGTTAAAAAGCTGTAAAGGGATTTTGCAAATCGGGCCTTCATTTTCGAGAAATTTGAGTTCAAGTTTTGCGGGACAGTAGTATTTCAGTTGCGCAAACATTCTTACCAAGTACCAGGAATCGAACCGAGGGACTCCCAGCACCGTAGGCGAACGCCTTATTACCATTGCTTGGTAAGAATGTTTGCGCAAATGAAATACTACTGTCCCGCAAAACTTTGAACTCAAATTTCTCAAAAACGAAGGCCCATTTTGCAAAATCCCTTTACGGTTTTTTAACACTAGGTGTGCACTACAATATCCACCCAGTCTCATTCTAGAACCGATTACATAACCTATGCGGCCCCCATGTAAGATAAATGATGAAGAGATGTAATATGCAAGATGTTTTGAAGAAGGGGGTTAGTCTTCTGATTGCTCGTGATGCAGGTTAAATTTTTCACCCACACTCTTGCGTGGCGCGCAGCAAGATAGCATCACAGTCCTGCCCGCGCGCCAGAAAGCACCACGCTCCTGCCCGCGCACAAACGTCGAATCGAGAAGAGTTAGCATAAGAGACAGAAAAGGTAGTTAGAGAAGGAAAAAACGATACTTGAAACAAGGCTCGTCGCGCGCCTCAGGATTTCCAACAGTGCGGACAAGTCTGAGTCGCGCGACGAGCCTGGCAGACGATCCTGGCAGCCATCGATAAGCCGTGCCTCGATGTGTTTCGAGGACTCCGACCCTCGAGACCAGGGGGGCTGTACTATGTTGCCCTCTAAGACGTGGCGAATCGAAAATTCTACATTTCGCACCGGATCTTGGCGAAAGTGACGTGGATCGTTTCCTTATGTTTTCCCGATGAAAATGTTCCAAAAACGACACAAATCGGATTGTAATTAAGGAATCTTCATAATAAATTGATTTCCATAACTTCGTTAAGAATAGTCCGATTTACATGAAATTTGGTATAATTTTCATTTGAAAAACGTAAAGAATCCATCGGTATCACTTTCATATCGATACGATAAAGAATAAAGTATACAGTTTTTCTGAAACAGGTATGAATCCTTGGCCGACCGCAGCGAATCGAGGTCGGCGACCCACAGTCGAGGGTGAAATATTATTATTATTATTATTATTATTATTATTATTATTATTATTATTATTATTATTATTTATTAAACGGGAGTATCCATGATTTACAAAACAATACAAATGCAATTTACAGAGTCTGAAAAAGTATTAAACAAATAGTGATTGAATACACGCACAATATAATACTAAGTAAGAGATAAACTAAGTGCCAGCACATAAGTTATTAACAGACATATATAGCTGTGACCTAAAAGACTCAAGGGAGCCCAGGAATGGATCAAAACCGCTAAAGTATTGGTTAACAATACTCATCGCCCTATTGACAGGGTCGATCGCATAATATCGATACTTTGGGAGCCCCGAAACAAGCATTATACTTGACTAAGGCCAACAAGTCAGGACAACTTATAAGGCCATTGATAATTTTATATAGGAAAATCGCGTCCGCGATATGCCTGCGTTCCTCGAGAGTGACTAACTTAAGAGTTGCCAGTGCCGGTTGATAATCATGATCGGTTCTATCCATAGGATTACCCAGTATACGAGAGGCAAACCTCAAAAATCTATGCTGCACTCTTTCAATTGATTTAATAAATTTAGCATGCCTAGGACTCCAAATAACTAGAGCAACGTACAACAGCTTCACGGTCTCTATATTCCTGAAGTGTCTGGCAAACCTAGAGATAAAACCGACGGTTCTCATGGCCATATTAATACAGCGTTCATAGTGAGGCCGGAAGTCAAAGCAGGGTGTTATGCAGACACCAAGATCATTCACCTCATTTACTTCCCTAAGCACAATATTATTGGGGTTATAAGGGTATTTCACACACGACCTAGCACGGGAGGCTGTAAGCAAAACATATTCATTACAGCGTATTAAGAAATTATTTATTCTTCGTCGTATCGATATGAAAGTAACACTAATGGATTCCTGGTGTTCTCCCAATTAAAATGATCACAAATATCATGCAAATCGGACTACTTTTACACAAACAATACAAATTATAAAAGGAGTAGGCATTCTGTGGTCCGAACGATGACTAGAACGAGCATAGAACCTAATAAAAAGAGAATAAATATAAGGAAAGTAACCATAATAAACGTACTAATGGACTAATTTTTGTACCTATTTAAATATTATACGAAAAGGAAAAAACGGCACTTGAAACCAAGCCCGTCGCGTGCCTCAGGATTTCGGCAGTGTCAGCCAAGTCTTTGCTTAATTTTTTTTAAGTGCTGCCAAATATAGTTTATAGGCATAGACAAATATAGGCATAAAGTTTTCAATTAATATAATTTGTGGGTTTCTCTGAAAAAAATCCCAAATATCGCACTCCTGTTCAGGCCGTCAAGGTAGAGTGACACCTTACGAAAGGTTAAAAAATTATTCGCGCAGCGTTTGGTGTCCTTAAGGTCGAGTTTCCTAGCAGCGGACGGCGGCGGCGGCCGCTGGCCCACCTCGACGGCCAGACTCCGGCCAGTGGCCCGCCGCGGCGGATAGGCTCGAGCCGCGCAGTGTTCAGGGTCCCACTTTGGGTCGCGGAACGCACTTGAAAAGGTCTACGGTCAAGGATTCATACCTGCTTCGGAAATAAAATAATTTTTTATTCTCTATCGTGTCGATATGGAAGTGACACCAATGAATTCCTTATGTTTTTTTCCGGTGAAAAATCATACGAAATTTCATATAAATTTCAAACAATGGTGATCGTTTAGTGGAACCCAATTCCGCCGTGCTAGGGAGATAAGTCAGCCTATTCAGTTTTTATTTATCAATTAAGAAGTATTATCCACCAAGTTCACCATCAATATGCCTCGCGGAAAGACACAGGAAAAAAGGGGTAGCAGTCCGCTGACTGCGCGTGGTCACGCCTACGTCGTCCTCATTTCAAATTAAAGACGGATCCCTTATTTCTCGAGTATATAGGTACACGCGCCCGAATATCAAAACAGGAGGACCCGCAACGTATTGGGTGCAAGGAAAGGTGGGTCATAGGGACGAGATTATATTCCCACATATTATGACCAATAAAGTGCTTCTCACAATCAGTGTTACATTTTGCCTATGTGTTAGTGACGAGTGTCTGAAATGTCGAAGAAGTTACGGTTTTCGTCTGCGGAGGATAAAACATTGATAGAGGAAATATCCAATTAAGTATTGTGTCCTTTATGATTGCAAGGAGTGAAAGAAAATGTACGGAGAGAAGTGTCAATTAAATTAAACAGAACAGGTAAAGTTCTTCAATTATACTTATTTCTTTATTATTGCTAATTAAATTTATTTATTCTTTCATCATACACGTATGAAGCACTTAGAACCAAAGGGACGCCAGTGACATTTTTTAAACTGTTCTGTTAAAGCCGCGTATTCACCTGCGCATTCTTCGCGCACCGGTTTTTTGCTCGTACGGTGCGCGGCGTGCATTCGCCGCGCATTCGGTGCTCGATGTGCATTCGGCGCGCGACCGGCGCGCATTCGGCGAAGAACGAGGAGAAAAGTTATGGACGAAAAAATTGCAATAGCTAGTCCTAGTTTCATTGTATTGTATACATTGCTTAAAAAAAAGGATAAAAAGAAGAAACGTTAGTGGACCAGGAAAATATATACCAGCAGGTGCAACGAAACATTTCTACGGGATTTAAATGCTGAAGTGGGAAGCAACCAATTTCAAAACTTCACGAGGATGTCATCGGAAGATTTTTTTATTATATTAAATTACATTCGCGATAAGGTTGCAAGACAAGATACTGCCTACAGAAAAGCGATTACGCCGGAAGAAAGATTGGCAATTACTTTAAGATTTCTTGCAACAGAAGTTTCAAATAAAACAAATACGAGCACGTATATGTACAAAGTGATCCCTTGATTTTATTTAGAATTAAGTAACGGAACTACGAAAAAATTATGCTTTGTTGGGTAGTATAGGTTCAATGCACTATAAACTCAAAATACTCGAGCGTAAAATTATAAGAAAAGCTACGAAAACATTTCACGATCATTATCTTTGCAGTTGCGTGCAGCCTTCCGTCGTGACACTTTCCATAATACCAAACATAGCTAATTACATCATGTAACAATATCGCGGGAGGACAGAACAAGCGAATTCAGTGAATATCCCGGTGTTTGAGTTTATCCCGCGTTCGAAATTCCCCCACTCTCCCTTAGAAATGTTTAAGATTATTTATCTCGTCCAGTTGTGGTGCTCTTCTTAATTTTTCCCTTTTCCCGTCTGTACGAGCTTTTTAGACTCTCCACTTTCCTCTTGCAATCTTCCACGTTCGTTCCGATCTCTTGGGCAATTGTACACCACGCGTCGTCCTTTTTAAAGCATCGAAATAACACGGGTGTCTGGAATTTCATAATCATTCGGGTTTCTCGAATACCTCAAGAAGCTTGAGACAAACTTGCGGCGTCCACTCCATCATGGTGTCGTTCGGACGCGAATGCACGCTTTGATGGACCGCCAGCAAGCGGATCAGCGTGAATGGCCCGGCGAACGCTCGGGTCGCAATCGCCTCGATATCGGTCCATACATTGTATCCGCAGTAACACTACACGATCCCCGAATGCGCGGCGAATGCGCGCCGAATGCGCGCCGAACGCACGCTGACCACCGTCCGCGCGCCCCACGAGCAAAAAACCGGTGCGCGCCGAATGCACATTCGGGGCGAATGCGTAGGTGAATACGCGGCTTACGAGCAGGAATGGTTAGTTAAATCATTAAATATAATGTTATAAGTAATGTAAGTAATTTAACGTTATATCAAAATATCATTTATGTTATGTTTGTGAGAGATAACTAAAACCAACGTCCTCGAACCTTATGGTTCAGATTCATGCAATATATTTACAGGCTATGTACTACATAAGGTTAATATTTAGAATGAAGCGGAACTCTACAAAGGGTGGGCCTACGCAAGTATCGCTACGCCATGATTTTTCTCTCGCCGCTCATTTCACAAAAACCCACTCTTCACGGTGGCTCTGTCGATTGTTCCTTATAACTATTTCCATTTTTTTAATACTACTATATACAACAATTTAAATGCTAGAAAGATTGACAGCTAAGCAAATGATTGATAAAAGTTCGTGCCAAAAGTATGCAAGTGCTTTATTATCTCATGCGCTTCAGTATGTATGTATTATTTATTGTCTTCCCCTTAGGGTTATAGCCACCTTTCTCTTTCCCTCTCTCCCCCTTCCCCTACATCCCCTCTTAGCCTATAACTATATCTATACTTATTTCTAACTTAAACTTATTCCGCCGCTCTCTCTCCGCTCTCTCGCCACTGTCGCTACGCACGCTCGCTCTCTCGCTTATTCTACTCTTATCGCTACTCCTATCCCAACGCCACGCAACTTATTTTATTAACCTTACTTCTGTCTCTCTCTTTCTCCGTCGACTTCCGTTTCCACTCTTTCACTCCAATCCTTCTTTCACGCCTTCCCTCCTTCTTCTTTCCCCCCCTACCGCCCTTCTTCCACTTCCCCCCCTTCTCTCACTCTCTCTCTCCTCCTTTCCTCTATCTTCTTCATCCATTCCTCTCCCTCGCCTCCTTCGTCCAGAATTTTCTTTATCCTTTCCCCTATACTTCCCTCCACCCCCTCCTCCTGTGCGCATCTCTCCAACACGTGCTCCCAAGATTCTGCCTCCCACCCGCATACCCTGCATCTCCTCTCCTCCTCTCCCTCCCAATACCTCCCCTCCCTCCTTTCGTTCCCGAGCCTGAACCTTGCTACCCTTCTGTATCTTTCTTCCCCCCACCCTTTTGCCAGGTACTTTGGCACTCCTGCTGCCCTTATCTCCCTATATTATCACCTATTGTACCTCGAGTTCCTTATTTTCTCCCTGTTCTCTTCTTCCTGTCTCCTTTCATCTTCCTTCTCTATCTCCTCATAGCCCCCTATCCTTTCCTCCCCTTACTCTCTTCTCCTTCTAAATTCCTTTCTCTCCTTCTCCCATGTTGTCAACTCCACCCCCGCCTCCCTTTCCCTTTCTTTTATTTCTTTCAAACACAGCCTGGCCAGCTCTCCTCCCTCCCCCCTGCCCAACTTCTCCTCATACCTCCACGCCCTTCCTCCCGCCCACGTTCTCAGCTTCTTCCTCTTCGTCTTCTCTCTCACCATATATCCCGGTGTCTGCCAATCTACTCCTAGGGACCACCTAATAAACCTTTCCTGGATTCGTTCCACCTCATCCCTCTCCCTCCATCCCCAAACCTCTGCCCCATACCCTACCACCGTCTCTACTAACATGTCGAAAAGCCACATCCTCCTTTCCCAGTCTTTCCCGAATTTTCTTTTCCCTATTCCCCAAACCTGCCGCATCACCACCCTCGCCTTTTTGACCCTGTCCCTGATGTGCGCCTCCTGCCTACCGTTCTTCTTGAATGTGTACCCGAGATATCTAAACTCTTTTACCTCTTCTATCTTCTTCCCTTTCCACCTCCAGACCATCTTTTTTTCTCTTCCCCCTCCTTTCCTAAATCTTACTATTTTCGATTTCTCCGCATTCACCTCTAATCTCTTTCCCTCCAGGTACCCTTCTAGCCTCCTGACCATGCTTTCCATTTCCTCCTCTTTCTCTGCCAGCATCACCAGGTCGTCCGCGTAAGCCAGTGCGCAAATCCTTCTATCTCCTACTCTCACCCCTCCCCATTTTCCTCTCCCGAGCACCTCATCCACGTCTGCAATCAGCAGATTGAATAGGATCGGGCTCAATGGACATCCCTGTCTCAACCTTTTCCCCGTCCAGAAGCACTCTCCCACCTTCACCCTGCTCACTGTCTCTCCGTATATTTCCCTTACCCTTTCCCTCAGCCCTTCCCTCACCCCTCTCTTCTCCATCGCCTCCCATAGCATCCTCCTGTCCACAGTGTCGAACGCCGCCCTCAGGTCCACGAATAGTGCTACCAACTTTCCATTTCTCCCTTGTATTTGCTTCCCTATTAGGTGGTTTAGGGTGTATACGTGGTCCATCGTCCCTCTTCCTCTTCTGAAGCCCGCCTGGTTTCCCGGCACCATGCCCTTCCCCTCCACCTCCTGCTCCAGCCTCCTCACTAGAATCGTTGTGTACACCTTATAAAGAGACGGCATTAGCGTCACTCCCCTGTAGTCCTGCACCCTCGCCGCTCCTCCTTTCTTCGCCACTGGTACAATGATTCCCTCTTTCCATTCCTGCGGCCAACCTTCGCCCTCCCACACCCTTCTGCATATCTCCCATGCTATTTCCGTCCCCTTCTCCCCTCCGTACTTCCAGGCTTCATTTGGCACTTCATCCCCTCCGCTCGCCTTCCCCTCCTTCAGCTTTCTTATTACTGCCCTCACCTCTTCTTTGCTTAACCCATCTTCCTTCCCTTTTCTCCTAGCCCCCTCCTCTCCCATCCTTACCCTACCCTAGCCCTCCTAGTAGCCCCATAAAGTGCTCCCTCCATTCCTCCTTCTTTATCCTCTCTTCTACCCCCCTCCCACTTTTCCTCCCTCTGTTTACTATTTCCCAGACCTTACCCTCGGTTTTCGCTTCCGCCACTTCCCTTACCCACCTTTCCCTCTCCTCCTCTTTTTTCCTCTCGCAAACCTCCTTATATTCTCTCTTCCTTCTCCTGTATTCCTCCCTTCCCACTTCTTCCCTTCTCCATTTCCTTAGCACCGTTCTCACATGACTCTTCAGTTCCCTACATTCTCCATCCCACCACCCTTCCCTCCTCTCTCTCTCCTCCTTTCCCCCGTCCTCCTCCCCTTTCCTCATCTCCTCTTTAATCCTTTCTACCACCTTGCTCAACTCCTTCTGTATGAGAGGGGGAAGAGTCCCCCTCTATGTGCACTCCCTCCATTCCCTTCTCAAAAACCTCCTTCATCCTTCCCGACCATCGCCCCCCCCCACCTTCCTTTTCCGCTTTCTGCCAACTTTCCTCCCTACCCCTCCGTCCCTTATCGTCACCACCATCAGCAGGTGGTCCGACTCCACCTTGTCTCCTACTTCCATCTTTTCCACCGCCCTTCTCGTCCTCTCGTCCCCCTACATACGTGTATTCCCCCTCCTCGTCCCCCTCTATGTTCCCGTTAAATATTTCCCACCCTGTTTCTTCTAATAGCCTCACTAACTTTTTTCCGTCCCCATTAACCTTGCTGTCTTTCGATTTTCTCCCCCCCCTTCCTCTTCCTCCCCCCCCTTCTATCCTTCCACCCAGCTCCCCCGTTCTCGCGTTGAAATCCCCCCCTATTATCACCGTCTCTCCGTCCTGCTGTTCCTCCATCCACCCCCTTATCTTTCCCAGCTTCGCCTCCATGTCTCCGTTTACGTAGACCGCCACTATTTTCCATATCTCTTCCCCTGCCCTCACCTCCTCCACCATTATCCCATCCTTCTCTCCCTGCTCTTGTTCTCCCTTACCCCACATCTCTTCTCTCACTCCTATCATCATACCCCCCATCGCTCTACCCTTCCTATTCCTTCTCTTCGCCCATCGTGCCCTCCATATGTATCCCTCTGGTAGCTTCCGCTTCACCTTCTGCCACCCCTTCTCTTCCACCCATGTTTCCAGCATCACTATCACCTCCCACCTCTCCAGCCCCTACCAAAATTCCTCTTCTTTGTTCAGCATCCCCGCTACATTCCAGAATGCTATTTTCCAATTCTTTCTTTCCTCCCCCTTTTCCCTTCTGCTTAGTTTTTTGTACCTCCTCTCTCTTGTCCCTTACTTCCCTCTGCCCCCTCCTCCTCCCTTCTCCCTCCCCTTTTCCCTTCCCCTCCTCCCCTCTCTAGCTCTCCCTTCTCCCTCCCCCGCCAGTCTCTTAATGCTTCCTTCCTCTCGTCCCAGAACCACATTTTTCCGTCTATGGCTATCTTCCCATAACTTATTCTCACCTTCTTCCCCTCTTTTCCTTCCTTGTCCCCTATCTCCCTCAGCCACCATTGCATCTTTCGTTCCTTCCACGTCAGATCGTCGTCTATCCTCTCCTTCCTCCCCCTCAGCTTCCCTTTGTTCCTGATCACCTCCCTTTTGGCCTCCACGCTTTCCATCCTCACCTCCAGTATCACCTCCTTCCTATCTTGCCTTCCTCCTCTGAACTCCTTCGCTTCCACTATCCCCCCTTGCACTCCCACTAGAGCTATTATCTCCTTTGCCCTCTGCATCGCCGCTCCCTCCCTTCCTACCCCTTTTATGATCAAATTCTTTTTCTTGCCTTCTCTCTCCTTCATTTCCCATTTCCTTTCCATTTCCTTCACCCTTTCTTCCCACTCACCCCCCCCCCTTCCCCGTTTTCCCGTACTGCCCTTTCTTTTCCCCTTCCTTTCTCCCTCTCCTCCTCTTCCCTCACCTTCCATAACTCCATCGCTTTTATCCTCTCTTCCACTTCTCTTAGCCTTTCCTCCTCTCCCTCCACCTTCGCCAACCTTCTTTCCGTCCCCGCCATTTTGTCTTCCCACTCCTCTTTTTCTCTTTTCCACCTTTCCTCCCACTCTTCTATCTTGCCTCTGATCTTTCCCATCTCCTCACGTGTCTCCCTCCCTTGCTCTTTCACTTCTCTCAGGTCCTTTCTTACTTCTTCCCTCATCTCCCTTATCAACTCCTCCACCGTGCCCCTCTCCACTGCCCTCTTCTCCTTTGGTGACCTCAGCACTCTCCTGCTCTTCATGAAGGCCCCTTCCCCCTCGCTACTCTGCTCGTTCCCCCCTTGCTCTTTCTGTCTCTTCCTCTTCCATAGCTCCGTTATCCCAACTTCACTTCCTCCACTTGCGCTTCTTTCTCTTAATGTCTTCTCTACCCCCGAACCCCCTCCTGCTTTCCCCTCCTCTCCCCCCTTTTCTCCTACTTTCTTTTTCCCTACCATCTTTTCGCTCCCCTTGCTTTGTCCCTTTTCTCCATCGCAACCTCCCATCTTACCCTCCGTTCCCTTCTTTACCGACCGCCCTGCTATACCAACTATCCTACCGACTCTTTGCCCCTCTTCCTCGCCGCCTGATGTCGTCCTCTTCCTCTCTTATTCCGCCTTGCCACTTCTCTCCTTCCCGCGCAATTCCTTCCCTCTTACCTTAACCTCCAAATTCCTCGTCGCCTACCTGATTCCTTCTTCTCCCCCTGTCCCTTGCCCTCGCCCTTTCTCTCCCTTCTTTCCCTGCTACCCTTCACCTTCTGCCCTCCTTTCCACTCTCCGCGCTCTCTACACTCTCCTATTCTACTGTCTGCTCTCTCACCGATCACACTCACAACCAGTCACTTTCACGCCGGAAACGGAAGTCCTAGTCTCATGCGGTTCAGTATAAACATCAATTACCATTAGTAACGAGAATATGAATATTAGTACAAAGAATTTCTCTGAATCTGTTGAATGACAATAAACTCAACATAGTTTTAATAATAAATTAATATTAGTATACATAATAAATGCATGACGGAGCAGTGTATTATAGCGATACGTTGTTGCAAGAATTTAACTTGCATTGTTTCTAATGCACCACCTTCCAACAAATACATTACATTACGGTAAAACCGATGCGGCACGTTGCCGCGTACATATAATCCATAAAATGGATTTACAAAAACAATTCATTTGTGCCGTTCAAAATCATTCTATTATATATGACAAAAAATTATACGGTTACAAAAGTCGAAATGTTCACAAAAATGCGAGGAAATCAATAAGCAGCGAAATAAAATCAGAATGTACTATACATCAGAACATAAAATAAATATATATTTAAGATAATAAAATAAAATATTATTTTGTTCTGCTTTCATATTACCAAGGGAATTCTTCAGCAAGCGAAATGAACCAGTCTGCAAAAGCGTTACGAATGTCTATAGTTTCTTTATTCAATGTTGCATAGTGTAACGGTTTCGGACGTAGCGTAACGCGTCTTACAGGATCCCGGGATTGGTTCGAATGGCGTGCGATAAAGAATTAAAATTCAAGAACAAGAATTTAACTTAAATAGTGTTTATTGTAGAAAACACTTCTAAATGATACATAAAACTGTAAATTAACGCCTTAATATTAAAGAAATTAATTAGGTTGCGACTCTAGGTCGTTACAAAAGTAAAGCTGATCGTCTTGGGTTGCGACACTAGGTCGTTACAAAAGAAATACCCGTTTGAACGATCGATTTGGAATAATATAACTTAATTAACTATTAATAACGTTTAGTCGAATGATAGGAATTAGTTTATAGGTTATGACTCTCGGTCGATATAAGAATTGGATTGTGGATAATGACTCTCGGTCGATATAAGAATTGGATTGTGGATAATGACTCTCGGTCGATATAGGAGTTAGATTATGATTTAGGAATTAGCTTATAATTCTAGGAAATTGAATATGTTTAGTTTGAGAATCGTTTGAATTGTTTCGTTGTCATCAGGGGCGGTTTTGCCACCTGGAATAGTCTTGTTCCCTCGTCGCTCAGGAGTATTAGTACTAACCTGAGATTAATAATTATTAATAACTTAGCTTCATCAACTAAGTGGTCTGCAAAGCGGCCCCCAAGGCAGAAAACCTCTCGTCAAACCTGGCGACTATGGCCTTAGTTTATTACGATCGGCTCGACCAAGTGTCCAGCAAGGCGGCCTCCAAAGTTGGAGCATTAAATTTATGTTGGAATCAGCCAATGGCCATAAATGATTCAGAGTAGTATTCGCTTTGAAATTGTAATTCATAATGATCCTCTCTGGGCTTTCTTGCCCGTATTTATACATATTCGGGGTTCTGGGAGCGCACCAATGGGAATGGATTTTGACTATTACGCGTCAATCATTCTTGTCTTCGCTCGATCTATTCTTCAGTCGGTCTACTGAGCGACTGGTTATGCGCAGGCGTGTGCGTGGAACGCTCGGTTCCCTTTCTCATTCGTCACGCACCAATTACAATCACTGCTTCTGATCCTTGCTCTCGTCGATCCGCTGATCGACTGAAGATCGCGCATGCGTTCGATTCTCCCACTCCTTTACACTCTTTCGTCATACTCGCGTTTCGCGGTACCCTAAGCTAATATTAATATTAATCCTAAACATGCTTTATAAAAGTAAGAATAATAAGAATATAGTAAGAATATAATAAGAATATAAGAATATAAGTATTTAAATGATTATTATTTAAGTTTATTAATGCAAAAAGAAAGGGCAGTTTTGGGGTTTGTTACAATAGCGTCTTGTCTTATTTGTTTTCAACGCGAATGCTTCATCTGCTATTAAAACGTTTGGCACCGAAATGTCTGTGCATGGGAGAGATTTAGTAGCTAGCACGTGCATGCTCGGATCACCAGTAAGCGAAGCATTTCCAAATGTACAATTGGCAAATACTGTTCCAGCACTATTCCGTCCAGAGGAACCGCCATGTATTGTAATATGCTTGTGACCAGCATCTACAACTGCCATCAAAATAATGGAAAATTTTCTTTTCCGATTGTAAAATATCGATCCTGAGTGTTTGGGAACAAATAATGCACGTGTTTGCCATCCACCGCGCCAACACATTTCGGGATATTTCAGTTTTTGTAAAAGTCGGTTCGTTTTTTGTCATTTTTCATTAAAAAATTTTGACGGTATAAGCGTATTATGAATCGTGTAGTAAATTTGTTGGACGATTTTACAGTTGTCTCTCCAAGACGAAAACTGAAGGCTATTGCTCGAAAAGACAGAAGTGGACAGAATCTAAAACATTATTTAAAATACGCAAAAATTAATTAAAATAAGCGATTAGTAATTTTGCAATTCAATAATTATGAAAGGAAAATCGAAAATCATTTTTCAATATACAATTTGGTTGTGACGTTAATATAACTGGTTCTCAAACTCATTCTGAATTGATACATTGATATCGGTCTTTCATGGGACACGTAAATGATTTTCAGACAAATTATATGTTAACTAACCCTAATATTCAATGTATAAACAATTAAATTAATCAAGTTTTAAGACACAAATAATATATAGTTATAATTTATAAAAAAAAATGTACCTGTCCGCCATTCGCGCTGTACTTGGTAAAATGTTTGGAATGGAGCATTTTTTATTTTTATTTAGATTGTAACGCCTCTATCCACAAGGTCCTACTGCCATTCCACGGCCCCCTCCGGTGAATTAAAGTATGTGCGAAAAATATTGCGGACATTGAACCCCTCTGCACGACCATACCCTCCTGCTCCAGCCAATGGCATCATGTTGTCAGCAAGAATTGTGTTTTGACTGTTTTGGAAGGGTGCAAAGGATATGCAGTCGCGAGGATCTTTAGCGCGGTTTCGAGACGGTTTAGAGTTTGGTTGGTAGCGAATAGTGTGGTTTTACTTTTACGATAGTTTCTCAAATGATTTATTGTTAAATTCACGGCACAACGTTTATTAAAGAATTAGGAAAGCACAAATATAATTATTGTTACTAAAGAAACGAACACAGTATATTTAAACGAAATGGGCGAGTCAAATGTCGTTACGAATTGAATGTATGTACAAGGTCATAGAAATAAAGCACACAAATTTTACACGCACTTAATGAATAAACACTTATTAACAATTCTTAGAGTTATTTTAGCAAGTAAGCAATAATTAACTACAGCGTTTAGCAGAGCGAAGCAATTCGCGTTAAGCGTTTAGCAAGCAAGCAATTATTAGCGTTTAGTGGTTACCTTGATCAAATACCTTTGGAGAGTGATCCTTCCAGGAAATCGCGGTCGTTTTCTAGGAAGGAAGACTCTCCCCCTTCCATCGATCGCAAATCGATGGGAGGTGACGTGTTCAACGCTCCACATGAGCGAGCAGGCTGTTGCCACCTGCCTAATTATCACTGCCGAAAGTTAGATGGCGGGACGATACTGCTTTTAGTGTACATTTCCTCCCCGGCATTCATCACCCGATGAATAATTGAAGCTAGCAGTGGATCAAGCGATTAATCGATAGGAGAGGTCGATGGTCACGGCAGTGGCGCCGCTCAGCTCATGTGGAGGCGTCGGTGAACTTAATGGAAGCTAGTGGCAGTGATTTAGGATTCAGTGTCCAGTGAGAGAAAAACTAATTTTGTGAGGGGTGTCACGAATGTGGAACGAGTAGTTCGGACAGAAACTACGCGAGTGAACCCATCGGATCCGGGATGTAGTTTGGTGATCCGAGCAAGTGGCCAGCTGGCTGGTGAAGTCAATTCAGATTTGACGAGACACAGGTCGCCGACCTTTGGTGATCGTCGTGGGTACAGCCATTTATTCCGGGCCTGAAGCGACTGTAAGTATTCTCTGGACCATCTCCTCCAGAACTGCAACCGCATTTGTTGCAGTAGATGCCAACGTGAGAGCCGAGATGATGGGACGTCCTCGATGGTGGGATCGGGCAAGCTGAGCAGCGCTTCCCCGATCAGAAAATGGCCAGGCGTCAGCGTCGTGAGGTCTCCAGGGTCATCAGTAAGAGCCTGGAGTGGCCGGGAGTTTAGGCAGGCCTCGATCTGGTGCAGCAGAGTCGTCATTTCTTCGAAGGTGAGATGTTGTTCGCCTATCACCCTCCTGAGGTGATACTTGGTCGATTTGACGGCGGCTTCCCATAGCCCGCCGAAGTGTGGAGCAGCAGGGGGGTTGAAACGCCACTCAATACCCTGCTTCAGGAGTGCAGAGTGGACGACATCCTGCCCGGAGCTAAGATGCTCCAGCATCCCCTTTAGTTCCCTGGCAGCTCCGACGAAGTTCGTCCCCTGGTCGCTCTGGATCACGGTGCAGAGACCTCGACGTGAGGTGAATCGCCGAAGAGCGGCGAGGAAGGCTTCTGTACTGTAATCGGAAACAAGATCTAAGTGGACAGCACGAGTACTGAGGCAGACAAATAAAGCAATGTAGCCCTTATGCGTGCGTTGTCCTCTGCCTCGGGCCATTAGCAGCGTTAAGGGCCCAGCGTAGTCCACTCCGACGTGCAGGAATGGGCGTGTCGGCGTGACTCTGGTAGCAGGTAAGTCACCCATCAATTGTTGTCCAGTAGAGGATCGCCACCGAGTGCATGTGACGCAGCGATGTAGTATAGCCTTGACCCTTTGGCGCCCTTGTGGAATCCAATAATTTTGGCGTAAAGTAGTTAATGTAAGTTGTGTACCTCCATGTAAGGTGCGCTCGTGGGCTTCATGCACCAACAGCTCGGTCAACCGGCTGTTCCTTGGTACCAGGACTTGGTGTTTGGCATCCAAGGGAAGAGCGGCATGTCGGAGGCGGCCTCCGACTCGTATTAGGCCCTGGTCATCCAGATACGGGTTGAGTCGCAGCAGAGTGCTGCGTTGGGATATCGGTCGCCCTCTGGTCAGCTGCTGGATCTCAGGGGCGAATTCCTTCCGTTGCTCGAGTCGGAGCCCATGAGTACGGGCTGCGTTGACTTCAACTGGTAGGAGGTGGGTCCTTAGAGTGGCCGTTGGCCTTTTGTTTAGCCACCGCAGACACCAAGCGGTGATTCTAAGGAGTAAATTTAGAGATGAGTAACGCATTAAAAGACTTTCTTCTGTTGCAGGATCACCCAACGACTGGTGGCATGTTGTCCGGGCTTCCAATTCAGTGATGGGTAGAGGCGGTTGTTTCTTGTAGAGCCAGTCAGTGGGGGTGGTCAACCAGGCAGGTCCCTTCCACCACAAGGCAAATTCGGGTAACTGGTTAGGCGGTAGTCCTCGGGAAGCACAGTCTGCTGGGTTGTCCCTAGAAGCGACGTGGTGCCAGTGTGCTTCTGGTAGCGTCCTTTGAATTTCGGAAACTCGGTTAGCTACGTAGGTCTTCCATCGCGTAGGATGTCCTTGGATCCAGGCGAGAGTGATGGTGGAGTCGCTCCACAAGTGAATGGTGGTGTCACTCAATCCCAGACTCTCGCAGGTGAGAGCCATTAATTTAGTAAGCAAGGCAGCGGCACACAGCTCAAGTCGTGGTAGAGACACACGTTTCAAAGGTGCCACCTTAGTTTTAGCGGTGAGCAGCTGGGTCCTAACGCAGCCTTCATTGTCCACGATTCGTAGGTAAATCGCCGCAGCATAGGCTCGTTCTGATGCGTCAGCGAAGCCATGGAGTTCTCGTTGTTGTGAGGCAGATTTAACTCCGAGCCAGCGAGGGACCGCGATGCGGTTGAGATCAGGTAACTCCTTTAGAAATAGTCTCCAATATCCAGCTTCGGCAGGTGGCAATGGTGAGTCCCAATCTAAGTGTTTTAACCAGAGAGATTGCATGAATATCTTAGCGTTTACGGTGACTGGGGATACCAATCCCAGTGGATCGAAAATTTTAGCAATGGTCGATAAAACCAAACGTCTTGTCAGAGAGCTGTCCGTGGAGGGAGGTTGGACTTGAACTCGGAAGCAGTCATCCGCCAGGCTCCAATGGACCCCTAGCGCAGTATGGGTCTCCCCGGCCTGCCACTTGCACTCCGGAATTGCCTCACCGGTCGGTAGTTGCTCCATCAGAGCGGCTTCGTTGGAGGCCCACTTACGGAGGTTGAATCCTCCAGCTTGGCAGAGTTGTCGCAGCTCAGTTTGTAATTCAGTGGCTTCTTGTAGAGTGTCAGCTCCAGTCACGACGTCATCCATATAAACGTCGTGTTGTAGTATAGCAGCCGCTCGTGGAAACCGAGCTTCTTCGTCCGAAGCGAGTTGCCGTAATGTCCGTATGGCGAGGTAAGGAGCACAGGCAAGTCCGTAGGTGACTGTATTTAGCTCGAAGTCCTGAATGTCACCTTCTGCATTTTCCCTCCATAGGACTCGTTGATAGCGGCGGTCGTCAGGGTGAAGTAGAATCTGACGGTACATCTTTTCGATGTCGGCAGTGAGACAGACTCGATGGACGCGCCAGCGGAGAAGTAAGTGAGTTAGACTAGGCAGCAGGTTCGGTCCTATCATGACTCCGTCGTTTAGTGATTGGCCTGAGGAGCTTGGAGACGACCCGTTGAAGACCACTCGCAGTCGGGTGGTCGCGCTGCTTTCCCTCAGAACCCCGTGATGTGGTAAGTAATAAGAAGGGCCTAGAAGATTACCCTGAACTTTAGTCATATGAGTGAGTTGACTGTACTCACGCATGAAGGTGTGATAAGCTTCAGCAAAAGCAGGTTCCCTTTTGAATTTAGCTTCCATCCTGAGTAACATTCGCCTTGCGCCTTGACGAGATTCGCCGAGTTCCAGTGTCCCACGAAGTGGTAAGCGAACCATATAACGCCCGGTAGGTAGACGTTGGTGAGTCCTCTGGAAATGTTCCTCGCAGCTTTGTTCCTCGATGGTGTAAGCAGGTGACCCCATCACTTCTTCCTGTTCCCAGAAACGACGTATCAAGGGAAGGAGTTCCTCCTCGGAGGAACTTTGCACTGTAGTGACTCTTTGGCTGGTGACAGTATCGTTCGCGATGTCCGGTGTAGCAGGTCCGGACACTATCCAGCCGAGAGTGGTCCTTTGCGCAACGGGCTCTCCGGTATTACCCTTTACTATGCCTTCCTGTAGCATGAGAGCAAAGGCATCGGCACCTAACAGCAGTTCTATAGGTCCCTCAGCATTGAAGTTCGGGTCAGCGAGGTCAAGGTCTGTCAAGTGTGCCCATGTTGTGGTTCGACGATCAATTCGTGGCTGGTACGAGGTGATGCGAGGCAACACGAGGGCGGTTACGACGTGTGGTGCCGTGGTTCCGAAGCGGGCTGCAAATGCCAACTGGACTTGACCACGGACCTTTTCTGTCCGCTGGTTCCCGACACCGACGATTCTAATATTGGCCGGTTTCCGTGGAAGGCATAATTGTTGAGCCAGCTGCTCTGTGAGAATCGAAACCTCACTGCCTTGATCGACGAGCGCACGCACCGCCTTGGATCCACCGTCGCGACACTGCACTTTCACCCTGGCAGTAGCGAGGAGAACTGCCGGCAATGATGGGGACGTGCAACTAGAAGTGTTGGCTGAAACTCGGTTGTCGATGTTGGAGTCAGAGCGGTTCTCATGTATTGAGGTATGGTGCTTTCCATTTCATTTCTGACACCGTTTGTCTGAACCGCACGCACTAACTTGATGTCTGCCCAGGCAATTGTAGCACAGATTGGCCGATTGTAGCACGGTTTTCCTTTCAGCAGGTGACTTTGACTTGTAGAGGCTGCAGTAGAGGATAAAGTGCGAATCCTTGCAGAGACTGCACGGATCTGAAGATCGCTTCGCTTGAGTGACTTGGTGTACCTTCGTTGACCTTTCAGAAGTAGTTGGTTTCGGGGCTTTGCTATCAGATCCCTTTCGTTGTTCTTCTAGTGCTTCAAGGGTATTGACTCTTCCTTCTAGGAATTTTTGTAACTCTGGGAAGGTAGGAGGCGTTCTAGTTTGTCCTATTTGAGTTTCCCATTCGCGTCTTGACTGAGGATCTATCCTTTCCACGATTAGGTGGATAAGCCAATCGCCGCTGGCATCAAAGGGCCGCTTCATAGCAGCAAGGGCCTTTACAGAATCACAGATGGTGTAGAAGAACCGCTTCAGCTCCGATCCCGACTCGCGATGTATGTGCGGAAGGTTAAAAATTGTATTTAATTGTGCTTCGACCATCAGTCGCGGGTTGTCGTACCGGTCCTGTAATAATTCCCACGCTGCTTCAAAATTCTCTTCTCTTTCAGGCATGTTGCGAAGTAGAAGCTCGGCATCGCCTGTGAGAGCGCCTCGCAGATAGTGAAGTCGTTCTGCATCGGTCAGGGTTGCGTCGCGTACGACTAAAGATCGGAAGAGACCCTGAAATGAGGGCCAGTCTTTATGCTTGCCATCGAAGGTAGGTAGAGGAATTCGTGGTAGAGACGCCTTCGAACGGACGGCCGCAGCAGGAGAGTCGGTCGATCGTTCGTCGGTCGCTAGGCGTTCCCAGGTGCGCGCAGCAATACGCTCCATTTTTGCTATATCTTCGAGTTTATCCATTAGCAAGGCTTCCTGGGTGCTGAATACCTCTTCCATAGCGGCGGGTGTTAATTGACTCTCCTTGAAGTAGTCGTTGGTTGCAAAGGCTAAGTCTGATGCCGCCAAAGCTAACAGCTGCTCGTGCTGCAGCTCGTATTTTGCCCAATTCTTTCGCAAAGCCTCTAATCTTGAAGTTACGTTGCCTTTAGACATATTATTCGCTCCTAGTTTCTTCAAATTCTCGAAGCACCGAGTAATTCGGCCGTGAAGGTCGCGTTGGATTGTAATGAGGTGACTCATTGTTTTCAGGTGGAGGTCACGCGCGACGGTTGGACGACACTACCGAACTTTAAACACCAACGTACTTTCGCGAACTGTTTCACAGGCACCGATCCGGCTCGAAGGACCAAAATGTTTTGACTGTTTTGGAAGGGTGCAAAGGATATGCAGTCGCGAGGATCTTTAGCGCGGTTTCGAGACGGTTTAGAGTTTGGTTGGTAGCGAATAGTGTGGTTTTACTTTTACGATAGTTTCTCAAATGATTTATTGTTAAATTCACGGCACAACGTTTATTAAAGAATTAGGAAAGCACAAATATAATTATTGTTACTAAAGAAACGAACACAGTATATTTAAACGAAATGGACGAGTCAAATGTCGTTACGAATTGAATGTATGTACAAGGTCATAGAAATAAAGCACACAAATTTTACACGCACTTAATGAATAAACACTTATTAACAATTCTTAGAGTTATTTTAGCAAGTAAGCAATAATTAACTACAGCGTTTAGCAGAGCGAAGCAATTCGCGTTAAGCGTTTAGCAAGCAAGCAATTATTAGCGTTTAGTGGTTACCTTGATCAAATACCTTTGGAGAGTGATCCTTCCAGGAAATCGCGGTCGTTTTCTAGGAAGGAAGACTCTCCCCCTTCCATCGATCGCAAATCGATGGGAGGTGACGTGTTCAACGCTCCACATGAGCGAGCAGGTTGTTGCCACCTGCCTAATTATCACTGCCGAAAGTTAGATGGCGGGACGATACTGCTTTTAGTGTACAAATTGCTTCGAAATTCTGTTGTTTGGCCTGATTATCATTAATATATTCATCCCGCAATATGTTGTGGAGGCAACATTTTGCGGTAATGATATTATCTGTAGTTTCCGGCACTACTGCAATTGGTGCATGGAAAATTCTAAATGTTTGGGACAATATACCAAACGCATTTTCCGAGACCCTACGGGCTCGGCACAGTCGATAATTAAAAATTTTTTTTGTCCTATCTTCCGTCGCTTGGTTTTTCGGGTAAGGTTTTAGCATTCGTTTCGTCAAGCGAAATGCCTCATCGCCCACTGTTTGTAAAGCGGTGTTTAGCGAAAGGTTCGAGGAAGCGATAATAGTCTAAGAAAGTACGACACTTTAATGGGCACTTTAATTCGAAGGTTTGACGAGACACGACAGTTAGATGTTTGATTATATGTACATGCTCAACGAAAATAAACTATTTACAACGAATATTTAATACACTAATGCACCTACAAGTACTTATAACTCCAGCAATAGATGAGTTAAGCGGCAAGCGTTAAAGCGTTAATATAAGCGTAAGTAGAAGCAAGGCACCAGCAAGCGAAACGCGTAGCGGTTTTGAAAACAAGTCTATCGTAGCCGAGTCGCGAACAGAGAGTGATCCTTCCCGTAATCGCGATAGGTAATCCGGCTCGAAGGACCATCGCGAATCGATGGAAGGGGCCGTGATCACTGCTCCACATGAGCAAGCGGGCTGTCGCCAACCGCCTAATTAGTGCTCATTATTATGAGATGGCGTTGCCTGGCTGATTTCGTGAACATTTCCCGCCCGCCATTCATCGTCCCGATGAAGAAGTGTATCAATTGGCACTTGTTGATTGGACGGCTGGATTGGTCGGTGGCTCCGCTTGGCTCAGGTGAAGGCGTCAGGCCATAACAGTTTTATGGGCAGTGAGTGTGGTCTAGTGCTCAGCGGATGGTTCCTGTACAAATGGTAAGAAGACAAGTTTACAAATAGGTCGTGTAAATTCAGAAAGTGCAGTTTTAATTGTGACGACACGTGTTAACCCATCTGGGCCGGCATGAAGCTTGGTGACTCTCGCCAGTGGCCATCGGGCAGGAGACGAAAGTTCCGACTTTATGAGGCATAAGTCGCCGACGCGAGGTTGTGGGTGCTGGTGAGTCCACTTATTTCGGGCCTGGAGTGACTGTAGATATTCTGCGGCCCATCTCTTCCAAAACTGCGTCCTCATTTGTTGAATGAGGTGCCACCTTGAAAGTCGGTGGGTGGGCACGTCCTCGGTGTTCGGATCGGGTAAACTCAGCAGGGCGTCTCCGATCAAAAAATGTCCTGGCGTTAATACCGTCAGATCTCCGGGGTCGTCGCTCATCGCCTGTAATGGCCGCGAATTCAGGCAGGCCTCGATCTGATGCAGCAGCGTCGACATCTCCTCGAAGGTAAGGTGTTGTTCTCCTATCACCCTCCTTAGGTGATGCTTGGTGGATTTAACCGCTGCTTCCCACAGACCTCCGAAGTGCGGGGCAGCAGGGGGGTTGAATCGCCACCGGATCCCGTCCTTCAAGAGGGTAGCGTGGATGAGGTCATGCCCAGAGGTAAGGTGGCCTAACATGTCTCGGAGCTCCCTAGCTGCTCCCACGAAGTTTGTGCCTCTGTCGCTCTGGATGGTAGCACAGAGTCCTCGTCGGGATGTGAAACGTCGCAGAGCGGCAATGAAGGCTTCTGTGCTGCAATCAGAAACCAGCTCCAAGTGAACTGCGCGAGTGCCTAAACAAATAAATAATGCCACATATCCCTTGTAGGTGCGTTGACCTCTTCCTCTGGCTCTCAGCAAAGTCAACGGCCCGGCATAGTCCACGCCGACATGGAGAAATGGGCGTGCTGGAGTCACACGGGCTGCTGGTAGATCGCTCATCAGTTGCTGACCCGTTACAGCGCGCCAGCGTAGGCAAGTGGTGCAGCGGTGAATGATCGCCTTGACCCGCTGTCGTCCTTGAAGAATCCAGTACCTCTGGCGTAACAATGATAAGGTAAGCTGTGTCCCACCATGAAGTGATCGCTGATGCGCCTCAATCACCAACAGCTCTGTCAATCGGCTGTCTTTGGGTAGGAGGACCTGATGTCGTGCGTCCAGTGGTAGACCCGAATGACGTAGTCGGCCACCCACTCGTAGGAGACCTTGGTCATCGACGTAAGGGTTGAGTCGCAGCAGCTTGCTGCGGCTCGGTAATGGACGCATCTTTCCCAGCTGCTGAATCTCAGTAGGGAACTCCTGCCGCTGCACGAGGCGAAGCCAGTGTCTGCGTGCCGCTTCGACCTCCGCTGGTAGTAAGTCTGGAGTTCGGGTATCGGTTGTGGCCCTTGGTAACCACCGCAAGCACCAGGCGGTGACCCTGAGAAGAAGGTGTATGGATGAGTATCGCATTAAGATTATCTCGCCCACTGCAGGTTCACCCGGTGTCACGATGGAGCTAGACCGGGCCTCCAAATCAGTCTGATGCAAAGGTAGCTGGCTCTCGCTCGTCCATCTTGAAGGCGTGGTCAACCAGTCAGGTCCAGTCCACCAGAGGGCAAAGTCCGGCAGTTGGCTGGGTGGTAGCCCTCGGGAGGCGCAGTCCGCCGGATTTTCGTGGCTGGCGATATGATGCCACTGAGCGTCAGGTAATGTGCGTTGTATTTCTGAAACTCTATTGGCCACATAAGTCTTCCAGCGCGCCGGGTGTCCCTGGATCCAAGCAAGCGTAATGGTGGAGTCGCTCCACAGGTGCACGGAGACTCCACTCAACCCCATACTCTCATAAGTGAAAGCAGCTAATTTTGTTAGTAAGGTGGTAGCGCACAGCTCCAGACGGGGTAGTGAGATCCGCTTCAAGGGTGCCACTTTGGTTTTGGCCGTGACTAATTGTGTTCGGGTGGTACCATCCTTGTCGACTACTCGATGGTATACCGCAGCAGCATAGGCCCGCTCGGAGGCGTCGGCGAACCCGTGGAGCTCCTGAAGTTTAGCCGTCCGTTGAATGCCAAGCCAGCGAGGGACGGCGACACGATTCAGATCAGGCAGCTCCTGCAGGAACTGCGTCCAGTACTCAGCATCAGTCGGTGGCAGAGGTGAGTCCCAATCTAAATTGAGTAACCATAGAGATTGCATGAATATCTTAGCGTTGACTGTTACTGGGGACACTAATCCCAGTGGGTCAAATATTCTGGCGATGGTAGATAGAACCAGGCGTCGTGATACTCTTCCCTCTTTGGTTGTAGGCTGCACTTGGACCCGAAAGCAGTCGTCAGCAAGGCTCCAGTGCACCCCTAGTGCGGAATGAGTGGCTCCCGGCTGCCATTGCCATTCAGGGATGGCGTCGGCGGCAGGTAGGTTCTCTATCAAAGCTGGGTGATTGGAAGCCCACTTTCGCAAATTAAAGCCGCCCGCCTTGCAGAGGTGGCGGAGCTCTGCTTGTAATTCGGCGGCGTCCTGTACAGAGTCGGCACCCGTCACGACGTCGTCCATATAGACATCGCGCTGCAAGGTGGCAGCCGCTAGGGGATACCGTGACTGCTCGTCTTCGGCAAGTTGGCGTAGTGTCCGCATGGCAAGGTACGGAGCGCAAGCGAGGCCATAAGTGACCGTATTTAACTCGTAGTCTCTGATTTCGCTTCCTTCTTCCTTCCATAGAATCCGTTGGTAACGGCGGTCATCAGGATGTACCAGGATCTGCCTGTACATCTTTTCGATGTCTGCGGTGAGGCAGACCCGGTGGGTTCGCCAGCGGAGGAGCAGTTGCTGAAGGCTGGGCAGCAGATTTGGACCCACCATCAGCGTGTCATTCAAGGAGCGACCGGTAGTGGTATTGTAGGACCCGTTGAACACCACCCGCAATCGAGTGGTCGTGCTACTTTCCTTCAGGACCCCGTGATGCGGTAGGTAGTAGGCCGGTCCTGTTAAATCGCCACGTATTTCAGACATATGTGAGAGCTGCCTATACTCACGCATAAACGTCTGGTAGGCCTCTGCGAAGAATGGATCCTTGGTGAATTTCGCTTCCATCCGTTGTAGCATTCGTCGGGCACCAGGACGCGACTCGCCGAGCTCCACTGCTTCGCGGAATGGCAGTCGCACCATATAGCGCCCGGATGCTAATCGCTGATGTGTGGTCCTAAAGTGGCCTTCGCAGCTCTGTTCCTCAGTGGTGTAGGCAGTTGGGCTCACAAGTTCCTCCTGCTCCCAGAAGCGCCGCACCAAGGGCAGAAGGTCATCCTCGGCGGTGCATTGAAGCGCTGATATTCCCGATGGGTTGGTGTTTGGTCCTGCCTCCCTCGTAGCGGGTCCAGATATTATCCAGCCCAATTTTGTCCTCTGGGCAACGGGCTCGTCGGTGCGACCTCGCCTAATGCCGTCGAGCAAGATGAGGGCAAAGGCGTCGGCTCCTAGTAATAGTTCAATTTGGCCGTCGGCGTCGAAGCTGGGGTCCGCCAAGGTGAGTCCTCGCAAATGTGACCAGGCCGTCGTTCGGCACTCAAGGTGCGATCGGTAAGACGTGATCTTTGGCAGCACCAGTGCAGGTATCACGTGCCGATCTGAGGATCCGAAATGTGCGCTGAATTCTAATTTAATCTTACCGCGGACCCGTTCAGGTGCTGGTGTTCCGACACCGATCAGTCGGATATTGGCAGAGCTTCTCGGTAGGTGCAATTGTTGAGCCAGCGCCTCGGTGATCAGCGATACTTCGCTACCTTGATCCACGAGGGCACGCACCACCCTTGAACCGCCATCAGCTTGACGGACCTTGACCCGAGCGGTGGCCAGCAGCACGGATGGCAAACTTCGGGATCTGCAGCTGGAAGTATGCGTCGCGGCACTCTCCGGTGTTAGAGAACTGACGCTGGCCTCATGGATCGTCGTATGGTGCCTCCCGTTACATTGCTGGCATCGGCGTTCAGATCGACAGTCCTTTACTTGATGATGACCCAGGCAATTGTAACACAAGTTAGCATCTTGCAACGCAGCGCGGCGCTCTGACGGTGTTTTGGTTTTGTAGGCACGGCAGTACATTAAAAAATGGTTTTCCTGGCACAGGTGGCAAGGTTCCTGTGCCCGTTTCGCTTGGCTCACCTGATGAACCTTCGTTGTCCTTTGGCTTGCAGCTGATCTTCCAGCTTGACTCTCTGGACCGCTACGTTTTTCCTCCAAGGCCTCAAGGGTGTTCACGCGACCCTCCACAAATTTCTGCAATTCAGCGAAGGTAGGTGGCTGTTTGGTTTGTCCTATGAGCGTCTCCCATTCGTAACGGGATTGCGGATCGATCAGTTCGACGAGCAGATGTACTAGCCAGTCACCACTGGCGTCGAAGGGCCGTTTCATGGCCTCAAGTGCTTTCACTGAATCGCAGATAGTGTAGAATAAACGCTTGAGCTCCGATCCCGATTCCCGTGCGATGGGCGTCAGTTTGAATATCGTATTCATCTGTGCTGTAACCATTAATCTTTGATTATCATAACGGTCTTGCAGCAATTGCCAGGCAGCCTCAAAATTCTCCTCCCTTTCGGGCATATTGCGGAGGAGTAGCTCAGCGTCTCCAGTTAGGGCGCCTCGGAGATAGTGTAATCGCTCCGCATCAGTCAGGGTCGTGTCTCGTACGACTAGCGAGCGAAATAGTCCTTGAAAAGATGGCCAATCCTTGTGTTTGCCCGCGAAGGTAGGTAACGGTATTCTAGGAAGCGAGGCCTTTGAACGGACGACCGCAGCAGGAGAATCGGTCGTTCTTTCGTCGCTCTCCAGTCGTTCCAGAGTTCGCGAAACAATGCGTTCCATCTTCGTAATCTCGTCTAATTTGTCCATTAGTAATGCTTCTTGTGTGCTGAATACTTCTTCCATTATTGCAGGAGACAAGCTCTTTTCCTTGAAGTACTCATTGCTGGCAAAAGCTAAGTCGGATGCCGCCAGGGCTAACAGCTGATCATGCTGCAATTCGTATTTTGCCCAATTCTTTCGGAGCGTCTCTAGTCTAGAGGTCACATTACCTTTGGTAATATTATTCCCTCCTAGCTTTTTCAAATTCTCGAATGATCGAGCAATTCGACCGTTAAGGTCGCGCTGACTTGTTACGAGATGACTCATTGTTT
Organism: Andrena flavipes; assembly: GCA_963971345.1. Taxonomy (NCBI): domain Eukaryota; kingdom Metazoa; phylum Arthropoda; class Insecta; order Hymenoptera; family Andrenidae; genus Andrena; species Andrena flavipes. Next base: position 39,073,460 of record OZ020479.1, on the reverse strand, counting down.
GCAGGTGTGGAGGTCACGCGCGACGGTTAGACGGCACTACCGAACGTTCAAAACTCCCGAACTGTTTCACAGGCACTAGATCCGGCTCGAAGGACCAAAAAATGTTTGTAAAGCGGTGTTTAGCGAAAGGTTCGAGGAAGCGATAATAGTCTAAGAAAGTACGACACTTTAATGGGCACTTTAATTCGAAGGTTTGACGAGACACGACAGTTAGATGTTTGATTATATGTACATGCTCAACGAAAATAAACTATTTACAACGAATATTTAATACACTAATGCACCTACAAGTACTTATAACTCCAGCAATAGATGAGTTAAGCGGCAAGCGTTAAAGCGTTAATATAAGCGTAAGTAGAAGCAAGGCACCAGCAAGCGAAACGCGTAGCGGTTTTGAAAACAAGTCTATCGTAGCCGAGTCGCGAACAGAGAGTGATCCTTCCCGTAATCGCGATAGGTAATCCGGCTCGAAGGACCATCGCGAATCGATGGAAGGGGCCGTGATCACTGCTCCACATGAGCAAGCGGGCTGTCGCCAACCGCCTAATTAGTGCTCATTATTATGAGATGGCGTTGCCTGGCTGATTTCGTGAACACCCACAATTACGTGAGGGGCTGTCACGTTCGTCCCGGGAAGTGGTTTATCCATGGGAAAGTTCAATTTTTCCCCATTGATCGCTTGACCCATAATTGATTTTCTGAAGATTCCGCTGTCTCCTTCCTTTCCATACGAGCCCACGTCAACAATAATAAATTTATAATTAGCATCCACTAGTGCTAATAACACTATTGAGAAAAAGTGTTTGTAATTAAAATAAAGAGACCCGCTATTGCGTGGACATTTTATTCTTATGTGTTTCCCGTCTATGGCTCCAACACAGTTAGGGAAATTCCACTTCACGAGAAAATCATTAGATATTTTATCAAAATCCGTAACACTCGGCTGCGGCATAAATATTTGCACTAGTTTATCGCACAGTTCTTGCAAAACTTTGTGTACAATACTGCTTATATAGCTCGGTGATATTCTAAATGAAAAGGATAATGATTTATAAGATTCTCCAGTAGCTAAGAACCTGTAAAAAATATATTTTCTAATTATTTTAGCTGGTGATTGTAAGAAGAGATGGAGAAACATATGTGATACATTTATGAAAATGAAGCGGGACATCAAATACGGTACAGGTACGGCAGCAAAGCTAAACTCAAAATGGGTAAAAATGGTGAATGTATGGTTCGAGGGAAGGTCAATATTTTGTACACACAAAATGAGTTCTAAAGTACAAGGAATTTGAAAAAATTATTTTTTTTCATGGTAGGCACAGTAACACGAAATGAACTAAAGAGGTTCAAAATGCAAGAAGGTGTGCGTATAGCAACATTCCAGGAACATAGATGGATGTTACAGTCAGCTGGGAAGCTGCCGTAGAAATACACTTCTTCGTGGGTAACAAGATGCGGCAGTACACCTACGTATATAGTGCAGCACCAAAAAGGCACATGAATGATTCCGGTACTGTACTGGATGTTCTGACTTTGAGATTTTAAAAAGTATGGGTTCGCCAAAAAAGCACCACAATTAATTGCGGAAACAAAGGCGTTGGTGTTTAAATTGATTACTGATCTCGAAATAGGATCACTGCAAGATGCAAGATACATGTGTTTGTGCGTGTGGTATTAGTAAAATACCATAGCTGTGATGTTCACGAGGTCCCACCGAATCGTATAGAGGATGGTCACCGTGGGATTTTATTCCCCGCGAGGTCGAGATGTCTATAAAGATTTCCCACGTAAAAAAAATGCGTCTGTGCAAAGAAGCAACCACGAGCGACACTGAGAGAAAACCGGTAGCAAATGATAGCGCGTGCGAGTGTGACGGTGTAGGCGAGGACCGAGTGCGTGATAGGGCAATTGGCAAAAGGAGAGAGAGAGAAAGAGCAGGTCAAAAAAAAGCGGAACAGGGAGAATCGAATGAACGGGAGAATATGTAGCGAGTGAAGCGCGAGCGTACAATGCATGTGCAAAGCAGTATTCGGGGCATGATTATTAAGAGACCATAGGTACTTTGTACCTACAGTAAACATATACAACTGTAATAAAATTATGCGACGAAAAAATAAAATATGCTTGTGGAAAATTAACTTGCCTCAATGTCAGGAGCAACTTATCTTCGGGTAAAATGGGTTTCTTCACTCTTGTATACGAGTTTTTCTCCAAATCCTTTCCAATAAGATTCAAGATGAACTTAACCTGTCCTTTATTTAGCCTAAAAAATTGTCTATAGGTTCCCTCGTTATCCGCTAAATGGTTTGCTATCAAGATACGAGAATAACCCTCGGTCCTTCGAGTCTGGAACATCGTATGCATTTTCCTTTTTTTCTTTGATTCCACATATGCTCGCAAAAGAATATCGTCGTCTTCTTCTTCCTGCAGCAATGCGCGCAGCAGCAATTTGCGATTCATTATGAGATTTTAAATCGCTATACTGCACAGATCACGTCGCACTGTCACGTCAATACGGCACGAAATATTGAACACTGTTTGAACGTTCGTAGCTCACGAATTCACAGAGATGTGTCTGCTTTGAAGTCACAATTACGAGTGTCGTTCTAGCAAAGGTTTGGAGAGGTCCTAAGCTAAGGGCAATGCAGTGACTGCATTTATGGCATCCATTGGGTAGGTATAAAGGTAGAATCATACGGCACTAGGATCGGCTATCCTAGGCGATCTTTGGCGAGCCCCTCGGCGATCCTCGGCGATCCTCTTAGTGCCGTCTGATTCCACCTTCAGCTATTTTGGTGTATCGGGACTTGGAGTACGCACACCAGTCTAAACTTGCTTTTCTATTTCATAAATGCCAAATAACCAGAGAAAACGTGACATATGTATGTACATGTATATGTGGACACCTGATTCGGCCCAAGTCCCGTGCAAGAAATCAGAAATCCACCTCCAGAAGATATTACGTTGCACAGATGGAAAGTTGCCGTTTCAAGCAAATGCAGGACCGATTGGTCACAATGTAATCTCTTTCGTATGGTTTACCCTCGCTCGCAGCGCATACGTCAGCACTTGCTTCTGATTTGATGTTTCAACGCGTGTTTACTTATATTCAAGAGATAAGGCAGCCGTTTTTAATCTGTAGAACGATGACGCAGACCTCACTATGATACTGCTTTCTCGTACTGGATTTGTGTCAAATCAGGTGTCTACGTATACATGTGCATACATGTGTCCCATTTTCTGTAACACTTGTAATTTTGCCTTCTAACTGAAAGTATGTCTCAAAAATCATCCTCCAAAACGCACTGATTATGAGCTACTGTAGCCAGAAGCATAGTCCCAAAGTAAAATCGTAGTGGTCTTTATTTTGCGGGATCACGACAATTGACAACGAGAATTCCAAACGAGGAGGTTCTGTGGTGTGAAAATGATTTAAATTATTAAAATGAACTGAACTGCAATTTGCTTCACATGTATTGCACGAAAAAGAAGATGAAGAAGAAGAAGACGACGACAATCATCTGCCAGCTATATTTCGAAACAAGAAAAAGAAGTGAGATGAATACGATGTACCAGACTCGAAGGACCGAGGGTTATTCCCGTATCTTGATAGCAAACCATTTAGCGGATAACGAGGAAACCTATAGACAATTTTTTAGGCTAAATAAAGGAGGTTAATTTCATCTTGAATCTTATTGGAAAGGATTTGGAGAAAACCTCTTATACAAGAGTGAAGAAACCCATTTCACCCGAAGATAAGTTGCTCCTGACATTGAGGCAAGTTAATTTTCCACAAGCATATTTTACTTTTTCGTCGCATAATTTTATTACAGTTGTATATGTTTACTGTAGGTACAAAGTACCTATGGTCTCTTAACAATAACGCCCCGACTACTGCTGTGCACGCACATGCATTGTACGTTCTCGCTTCGCTCGCTGCATATTCTCCCGTCAGTGGTCTGGATGGTGGTCAAAATTCAATTTCTCAACAACTTCAACTTTGCAATATCATTTTTTTCTGTACGAGTTCACAACTTTCCAGAGCTTCTAAATCCGCATACCTTTCCCCTTTCAGATGATTCTTTGATTATATATAATATTACGAAGACAAAATCATGAAATTTTATGTGAATCTAATTGTTTTAATTACTCATTGTAGAACAATAAAATATAGGTTTGTATTTCACCAGTATGTAGGTAAATAAATATATTTTAGTTATTTATATGTGTTATAAGCATTTCCTAATGCGTGTATAAACAATGTACAATTTATAACTATTTACACATTGAGAAGGCTCATAAAAAAATGATTAGAAGTGATACACATCGGACCTATTTTATATGAAAGCTTAGACAATTGCTGTTTAGATCATGTAAATTTTAAGTGCAACCTCCTGCAACCTTTGGCTCTATAAGGATTTTAAAATCCGTCGCGCGAGGAGTTTTGGCGTTCTGAACGCGTGTCCCTATGCAACCACTTGAAAGGCGCCTGAGGATATTGAGGGAAATCCGAAGCGCTTTCATTGCGTGGACCTTATCTAATTTTACGTTCTTTTTTTTCTTTTTAATATTGGCTACTTTTCCAAAAATGCTAACTTAACTAAATGTAATCGAATTTTATTATAAAAGCAATTAATTTTGACTTACAAAATAGCCATAAACATGTCTAGAATTTTGCGTGATATTTTATACTTTTGTGCACAGTAACAATTACTATTCTTTTAATAATTCACTCTAAATAATCGTATTACATCACAATTACTATAAATAGTCGTAATAGAGCAAAATGTGTGTGGAAAGAAATCGATATAAGTATTGTTTGAATTTTGGCCACGAAACGCTGCTCTCCAGACTATAATGCGTGCCATATTGCATCTGCCATTTTGTATTTTAAATTTTTGGTGCCAAATTCGGTATCAGCGACCTCAAAAACCCTTAATCACCAAGCATCAGAAAGATCAGAATTTTGGCCGCTAAATGTAGATATCCCCAGACCACTGCACAGTGGTCTGGGTGGTGGCCAAAATTCGATTTCTCAACTTCAACTTTACAATGTAATTTTTTTTTATGAATTGACAACCCTCTAGAGCTTCTAAATCCGCATAGCTTTCCCTTTCCAGATGATTCTTTGATTAGATATAATATTACTGTTTGATTGTTCAATGGGATGGAGGATTCTTAAACGGGTTGATTAAATGCACTGAGTTTGCGGTGAATAGCACTTTGTCGTCTTTACTGTAAAACAATGAGTGGGAGTGTACACGTTGGTCTTTATACAGTGATCAAACAGTGATTAGGAGTTTTATGTTTAACCGGCACGCGGTGATTTTGCTGGTTGAGTAATTTTAGATTATATTAATCCGTACACTGATTAAATGATTTAGTGAGTGAATGATTACCACGCGGTGGCTCACCCCGTGGTGTCCTCGACAATATTATTGATTGGGGACTGATTTAGAGTGTGAAATTACAAAAAGAAATATAACGCGTCTGTACTTTGCGAGATCACAAAAGAGATTGAATTAATGGCGGACTTCCGCTTGCGCTTCTTCTCGATTCCCTTAGAGCAGCGAAGCTGCTCTCTCATTGGCTGATCGAGTGGCGCTGATTGGTTGATCGATCAGCGTTCATTGCTGACTCGCCCATCGATCGATATTGATTTGGCGACTCGCCCATCGAACCGCGTCGCTGACTAGCAGTCCGCGAGGTGCTGCCGCGAGTGTGAGTGTGGCGGCGTGGGGAACTTGATTCATTCCCAAACATTCCTCCCGCCTTCAGCAACAGAGTTGATGAGGTTAACCTGAAACAGGCAAAACTGCCAACTTTGCGATTGGCCTGATTAGAGTGGTGGTTGCTGTCTTGATGGTCACGACTCTCGTGAGTCCATCCTTCCCAGGATGCAGAGTGATTACACGAGCAAGTGGCCACTTGCTCGGAGGAAATCGCTCATCGGTGATTAATACCAATGACCCGACCTTGATGTCATTGGATGGGTGATGCCACTTGGAAATAGCTTGCTGACGTTGCAGATAGTGCGTTGACCATTGCGACCAGAACTGCTGCATTTTCTTCTGGATGAATTGCCATCTGGCTGATGGGGAGAGTGACGAGTGTTCCACAGATGGCTCCGGCAAAGTTGATAGAGGTTTCCCGACGAGGAAATGTGCTGGTGTAAGTGTTGAAATATCTTCAGAATCCTCGCTGAGGGGCTCGAGTGGTCGTGAGTTTAACATGGCTTCAATTTGAGTGAGAAGCGTGCTGAACTCTTCGTAAGTAAGCAGAGTCTCATGAACAATTCTTCTTAAGTGATACTTCATGGATTTTACCACTGCTTCCCATTTTCCTCCCATATGAGGTGCTGCTGGTGGATTGAAACACCATGTGGTGTTGTCGTTGACGAATAGAGAAGCCAGCTGCTGATTCTGTTTTGACCCCTGAGTGAACATGCTCTTGAGGTTGGCGTCCGCACCAATGAAGTTTGTTCCACAATCTGAATAAACAGTATGTGGAATTCCTCTTCTAGAAGTGAAACGCCTGTACGTTGCGATGAATCCTTCAGATGAGTAATCTGTCACCAGTTCAAGATGGACAGCTGATGTCGTCATGCACACAAAAACGCAAATCCAGCCCTTTTGTGTTTTAGCTCCTCGCCCTTTCCACGTCTTGAGTGTGATTGGACCAGCGTAGTCAATTCCAGTGTTGGTGAATGGTAGTGAGGGTGTGACTCTAGAAAGAGGTAGTTGGCCCATCAGCTGATGGGCACGGATCCCCCTTTGTCGAGCACACACCACACACCGAAGAATGTGAGTCTTCACTGGAGCTCGACCTCCGATGATCCAGTAGGTTTGTCTGACGTGGGCGAGTGTAAGCTGAGTCCCTCCATGTAGAGTTTGCTTATGCGAGTGGTCTATAATCATATCAGACAGACGTGAACGGCGAGGCAAGATGGCAGGGTGTTTACCTTCATAATTGATGGAAGCGTTATGAAGTCTGCCTCCCACTCGCATGACTCCTTGCTCATCAATGAACGCAGTGAGTCGACTGAAGACATGGGATGATGGTAACGTTGCGCCAGAACTTATGACTTTGAATTCTTGCTTGAAGTAGAGTGCTTGAGTTGCCTTGATCCAGAAGATGCGGGCCTTTTCCAAATCCTTTGGTGTATGTGAAGTGAGTGGCAATATGACAGGGAGTTTCCTTAGTCTTGAAATGAATCTGAAACAAGCTGAGGTAATGCGAATAAGTTTGTTGAATGTAGAGTATTTGTATATAAGATCCCAGTGGTATTTGATTTCTTGAATGTTGAGTAAGGTCGAGATTCCTGGACGAGCCTCCAGTTCACTAGAGTCGTCCTGCATTGTTGGTTGTGATGGCCAAGATTCACTGGGTTTCAGAAGCCATGGTGGTCCCGTCCACCATAGCTGATGATGTTCAAGCTGTGATGTCGTGAGGCCTCGAGATGCACAATCAGCTGGATTCGAGGTGCCTGGAACGTGTCTCCAATGTGCTTGAGGGACGAGTTCTTGAATTTGTGAAACACGATTCCGAACGTACTCCTTCCAACGTGAGGCTTGAGCGTTGATCCATATAAGTGCCACTTGAGAGTCCGTCCACAGATTAGTAGATGCAATGTTGATTTGAAGAGTTGCTTGAACATATTTGGCAAGCTTTGCCAGCATCACTGCTGCTGTGAGTTCGAGTCTCGGGATGGTGATTTTCTTGAGGGGTGCTACCTTGGTTTTGGAGCACACAAGTGTCGACACTTTTTGATTTGTGGACGGTGATGAAACGGTAATGTAGATTACCGCTGCCATGGCGAGTTGTGATGCATCAGAGAATCCGTGGAGTTCCACAGTAGAGTTTGAATAGGTGTTGAACCACCTTGGAATGGAGAGCCTGGCCAGGCTTGTGAGGTCTTCTCTGATGTTATACCAACGAGATGTAACTTGAGGTGGCAGTGGATCGTCCCAACTGAGTTTATGCAGCCACAGCTCTTGCAAAATCATCTTCGCGCGAATTATGACTGGAGAAAGGAAGCCGAGTGGATCAAAGATTTGCGAAACCTCTGAGAGAATGATTCTTTTCGTTGGGACTGAGGTTGAATTAGGCTTTGAAGAAAATGTAAAGTTGTCTTGCAAACTGTTCCATTGCAATCCAAGAATTTTGGTATGGCAGTCGTCGAGTAAGATTGTTGAGCTTTGAGCTCTTGAATTGGGAGAAATAGCCTCGAGTAATGCAGGATGTGTCGAATGCCACTTGGCGAGTGGAAAGCCTCCCGCGTGACACAGGTCTTTAAGTTGTTGTGCAATTTTTATGAGTTGCTCACCTGTGTCAGCGCCGCCAAATATGTCGTCGACGTATCGTGCATGTGTGATTGATGGTACAGCCAATGGAAAGCGATGCCCTTCGTCCTCCGTCAGCTGCAGCAGCGCTCGGACAGCCAGAAACGGTGCAGCCTTCGTACCGTAAGTGACCGTCGTGAGTTTAAATGATGTTTCCTTTCCTTCTTCATCCACCCACAGAATTCGTTGTAGATCTTGATCGTCCTCATGGACTTGGATTTGCCGGTACATTTTTGTGATGTCCGTGGCGAAGATGTAATGGTGTTGCCGAATCCACAACAGCACGTCCGAGATATTAAGTAAAAGATTTTGTCCTGTGTGCATGAGGTCATTGAGTGAGTGACCAGAAGATGTTGCACACGAGCCATTGAAGACAACCCTCAGCTTGGTGGTTCGGCTGTCAGGCTTGAGTACTCCATGATGAGGAAGGTAAAAGATTGTGTTATTGGAAGAAGAGATTGAAGGCACTCTTACCATATGATTGAGTTTTTCATACTCTGACATGAAAGCTTGATATAGTTCACGATACTCCTCTTCTCTCTTGAACTTGTTGAGTGTGCGTTTCAAGCGTGCATGCGCTGCGTGGTACGAATTTCCCAACAAACTGGATGGTGACTTGAGAGGAATGCGTACGATGTATCTTCCTGAAGCATCCCTGGTATGCGTTGTTCTAAAGTGATCTTCGCACTCTTGCTCCTCCGGAGTGAGTTTTGATTGAGTGTCATTCGGAAGCTCCTCTTGAATCCAAAACTTCTCTAATAAATCACGTACGGACGATTCATCCTCTTGTACAAGTGACGTGTGATAAGATGACTGAGTGAGTGTCGTGGAGGTAATAGGTCCAAGTACAAGCCATCCAAAGACTGAAAGTTGTGCTATCGGCATGGATGGAGAGCCCTTGATGATATTAGGCTTTATGATTTGTCCATAGGTGTCCGCCCCAATGACAATGTCGACAGATTGAGGTTTAAGAAAGTCAGGGTCTGCCAACTTGAGTTCTGATAGATGCTGCCAGTTGTGATTGGGCACCTCGACTGAGGGTATTCTTGAAGTTACTGACCTGAGAACGTGTGCTCGTAGAGTTATTGTCAATGGTCGATAGTTGGATTGCAGAGTTAATAGGACGACACCTCTTGTCTGCGTGGACTTCTTTCCTCCGATGCCAATGATGGAGATGGTTGATTGAGTGCGTCTCAGATTGAGTTGTGTGAGGAGCTCTTCCCTCACGAAGGTCAGTTCTGAACCAGAATCAACAAGCATGCGAACCTGTTGACTTGACGTGGGAGTGACGAGTTGCGCTCGTGCAGTAGCCAGGAGCGTGATTCTGCAGCATGATTGAGGCTGCGATGATTGTTGCTGCGATGATTGGAGCTGCGATGATTGGAGCTGCGTAGAATGAGGCTGCGTTGAGTGTTGCTGCGTAGAGTGAGGCTGCGTTGAGTGTTGCTGCGGTGAGTGGGATTGTGGGCTGACGACTGCCCCGATGAGTTATTGTGCAGTGGAATGTGCTGCTTGGTTGGTTTCTTTTGCCGTCGGCACGTGGAGCATGGTGTGGTGCTGGATTCCACACTGCTTACATTTGTGTGGGGACTTGCAGTTTGCCGATGAGTGTCGCCCACAACAATTGTAGCAAAGCATGCTATTCGCCACGATTTTTCTTCGCTCCTGCACGCTCAGGCCTCTGAATTTGCTGCACGCAATAATAAAGTGATCTCCACCGCAGCAATCACACACGAACTTCCTTTGACTGGGAGGCCCTTGGTATGCTGTGTGTGTTGAAGCCCGATGAGTGGTGTTGGCCTTGGTGGTGGGCTTGGCTGCTGCAGAGGTGGTGCCTTGGGAGGGCGGAGCTTCCGCACTCTCCAACGCCCTCACCTTGTTGGAGACGAACTCCTTCACCTGCTTGAAGGTGGGGTATTCGGTGGCTGAACCCACAGCTGTCTCCCAGGCTTCACTCGTCTGCTTGTCAAGCTGACGTGTCACCTGGTAGGTGAGTATGCAGTCACCCAGGTTCGCAGCAACTCCGAGGGTGTTGAGTGACGTTTGGGCCTCATCTATTGTTGAAATGAGTTGCTTCAACGCAACTGCACTCTTTTGCTGCACAGGCTTAGTGTTGAACAGCTTGTCCAATTGTGCCTGTATTAGCCTCCTTTTATTAGAGTAGGTCTCCTTGAGGAGCTTCCACGCTGGCGTGAATGACGTCCCTTTCAGAGGCAGAGCTTCCACCTTCTAAGCGGGTTCGCCTGATAAGCTGGACCGCAAGTATTGCAGCTTCTCAATGTCGGTGAGTGTTTTACTCGAGCCGATGAGTGCGGTGAACAGCTCGCTGTACGCCGGCCACTCAAGGTAATTGCCCGAGAATGTAGGGAGTGCCAACTCCGGGAGCTTCCCTGGCGCAGCTGTTGAGTTGGAAGATGCTGGCGACATAAATGGCTCGAGCTCCTGCTTGAGCTTGCCCAATTTGAGTTTTATATTGAGGCACAGCTGGGACTCGGTGAGGTGTGCCTTACTCATGAAGTATTCATGATTGCGGTGAGCCGCTGGCCACACCGCTTCAAAGTAGCTGTGCTCCTTGACGAACGCCTTGTGGATCTCGTCCACCTGTTGCGTATATACCTTGATCTCTTCTAGGCTCACGTTCGGCGCACAGTCGGGCAAGCTCTCCCGTAGGGCCTTGAGTGCATCAATGCGATCGCGCTGCGTCTCGCACTTGAATTGCAGCTCAGATGGGAGACTCGCCGGTGAAGAGGATCTTGTCTCCCTCTTCTCTCCCAAGCCACTGTTCCCCAGAGCCTCTGTGGGAAGAGTGACCGAGACTGCCGGCGGCGTGGGTGATGTGCCTCTGGAGGACGCCGTCTTCTTGGTAGGCTCGTCACCGGCCATGTTCTCCGTGAGTGGGAGTGTTCACTAGCGTGGGAGCGCACTGAGTTTCACTGGCACTGATTGTTCACTTGCACTGATTCTTAACAACCTGTTTAAGATCCGGCTCGAAGGACCAAAAAAAATGTTTGATTGTTCAATGGGATGGAGGATTCTTAAACGGGTTGATTAAATGCACTGAGTTTGCGGTGAATAGCACTTTGTCGTCTTTACTGTAAAACAATGAGTGGGAGTGTACACGTTGGTCTTTATACAGTGATCAAACAGTGATTAGGAGTTTTATGTTTAACCGGCACGCGGTGATTTTGCTGGTTGAGTAATTTTAGATTATATTAATCCGTACACTGATTAAATGATTTAGTGAGTGAATGATTACCACGCGGTGGCTCACCCCGTGGTGTCCTCGACAATATTATTGATTGGGGACTGATTTAGAGTGTGAAATTACAAAAAGAAATATAACGCGTCTGTACTTTGCGAGATCACAAAAGAGATTGAATTAATGGCGGACTTCCGCTTGCGCTTCTTCTCGATTCCCTTAGAGCAGCGAAGCTGCTCTCTCATTGGCTGATCGAGTGGCGCTGATTGGTTGATCGATCAGCGTTCATTGCTGACTCGCCCATCGATCGATATTGATTTGGCGACTCGCCCATCGAACCGCGTCGCTGACTAGCAGTCCGCGAGGTGCTGCCGCGAGTGTGAGTGTGGCGGCGTGGGGAACTTGATTCATTCCCAAACAATTACAAAGACAAAATCATGAAATTTCATGTGAATCTAATTGTTTTAATTACTCATTATAGAACATCAAAATACGTGTTTATATCATACAGTTATATAGGTAAAGGAGTATATTTCAGTTATTTATATGTGTCATAGGCATTTTTTAGTCCATGAACAAATAGTGCAATGTTTATATGAATTTAAACTTTGAGAAGGCTTATAAAAAAATTATTAAGCGAAATTAACATCGGACCTTTTTTACATGTAAGCTTACACAATTGTTAACAAGAGCATGTAAATTTCAAGTGCAATTTCTTGCAAGCTTCACTTTTATGCAGACTTTTAGAAATGACGCTCGAGGTATTTGGGCGTCCCGGACGCGTGTATTTTTAATATTTTATTTTTTCAAGTCAAAATAATATTAGAGCTGATTCTTTTTTCTCTTTTTTTTCTCTAGTACGGCTATGATTTTTAATTTTGACTATAAAATACCGCTTTCCAGACCACTATGCGCGCCATATTGAAACCGCCATTTTGAATTTTGAATTTTTGATGCCAAATTCGTTATCAGCGTCCTCAAAAACCCTTTATCACCAAGTTTCAGAAAGATCAGAATTTTGGCCGCTAAACGTAGATATCCCCAGACCACTGTGCATTGTGGGACGCAATGATACGCACACGCTCACGGTGTTTCTGCTGCTCTGCTCTCAAAATCAAGCATTACATTGAGTACTGAACGCTTTGCTTTTGCAAGCAGTTTCCGCGGCAATTTCCTCCCCATTACCCCCATACTCTTAAAAAAAAGCATGGTTTCGTCATCCTCGTCTTCCATCGCCAGCTGTAGTAGTTGTTCTCTTTCGTGAGACCTTTTGTTTAGGGCGTCCAGAAGATCGTGGTGGTTGATTCTGCGCCTTTTCGGCGCTGTACTGGGAGTAGTACCACATCTTCTTTTTTGGGAAGGAGCGATCCTATCATCTGGCGATGTTTCTGGTGTTGGTACACGGTCCCAGCAAGCAGCGGTTTCTATCGTCTCCATGGGCGCTGGATTGTCGGGACCGCTACTCCCAGTATCATTTTGAATTTCGCCAGGCAGTTCAATATTGCTCTGTGTGCTACAATAAAAAAAGACCGTCTATTTTATACTACACACTACAGATGTGAAACGTGCACAAAATCTACATATGAACTCATCTTGTGTTAAAAAAATACTTGCCTTCTCTCAGACGTGACATTATTGAGAAAATCTAGCAGCTTCAGCAATGGCCATTGTTTTTTCGGCTTGGCTGCCGACCCTGTACCGCACTTATTGCTCCTTTTTTTTTCATAAACGAGTCGCGAATATTTTTCCAACGCGTTTTGCATTCCTCAGCTGAAATAATTAGATAATATATTTTTTAGAGAGTTAATTGCTATTGGAGAAGTATCGAGATCGTTATCATTTGCATGCGGAATATTATATGGATACATAAGTGTTGTAACAAACGTACTAAAGCAGTGATGAGCAACCCGCGGCCCGCGGGCCACATTTGGCCCACCTGAACATCGTCATATCTGTTTTTCATGAACTACATTTATATATTTAATATTGCGGTCTGCGTAGAGAAGTAGATCTCCACTTGTGGCCCACTTCTGACAAAAGGTAGCACGCCACTGTACTAAAGTAGGAGTGCCTATTTTTTTACCTCAACATACTTTCCCATTTTGAAAGAATTGCAAAAGACTTTATGATGAAATTGAACGTTTCAAATGCAAATAAATATAATTGAAGAATACTTTACCTGTTCTTTTTACGGCGGTGGAGATCTCTTCCCATACATTATCTTTCAATTGTTGATCTCTGTGGGTCACGTCTGCAGCATCGTACAGGGCCGAATAATATGAAACACTATTGATAAGCGCCTCGTCCTCCGCAGGCAAAAACTTTACTTTGGTGGCGGGCATTGCAAATTCACCGACACAACATTATCACAGACGGCGAACTGTTGGACACTTCGCATGCGGAATGTACAAAAATGTTTTCTGTACTGGCTAACTATCGGTGTAAGTCGCAGTTTAGGGGCATATATTCTTCTGAAGGCGGAGTTTTGTACGACACTCCAAATATCATTGGTCACGAAAAATCCCACCTTTGCAAATCGTAGGCGTAGAGGTGGAAAAATACAGGTATACTATAAAAACTTGATTTTCTGTGTTTTCCCCGGGGGTGAGTCGCATGATGTACCCATCTGCGTAAAGCCCTAAAACGGATTATTAGCGGGTCACGGTTTACTACCGCTTTACGACACCAACTGTTTGGTCTCCAACACGCTATAAAGTAATTAGAAAACATTTACGAAATAACTTGTGGAACTACAGGACAGTTTTTAGGGTTAATTCTGAGTGCCCTTTTTTCCTGCACCTAATACGTCGCGCGTGCTTCTCTTTTTGATATTCCAACGCGTGTTTATACTCGAGAGATAAGTGCTTTCTCTCAAATTTTGTAGGGAGGACGATGCAGGCAAGGACACGCGCAGTCGGCCGATTACTCCGTTTCTTCCTGTGTCTCACCGCGAGACGTACTGCTACTTCTTCAGAGTGATTTCGTTTCCTACTCCATTGTCGAGGAAACATTTTTCGATCTAACATAAGAACATCTTATTTTGTTCGTGGAGGAACTTCTGATTCCAAAAAGTCAATCAGGCTGATAGACCAAAGCGTCAAGCCAGAGTCGTGGTTTATGACCATATTGTCCCACGAGTCGGCGCGGCGGTTAAAGCCGGGGCCAGACCTGAATGCGTATACGCTGAGCAGGCTGAGCGCCCACGAATGGCGCATGCGGAGGGGTCGAAAGTGCCATTGCATCTTTCTTCACCAACTTCTGTGCTTAAGGCTGCCGTCTCACCGGGCGTTGAATGTGTGCGTACGCTCACACAAGCTAAGTTGAGCGTGTACATATACGCGTATAGTAAGCAAACCGTAAATTACAACTTTCGCCCTGAAATCGGCATGAAAGAAGTTTTTGCGGGTATAGTTGCCTTCAGCAGACATCTGTGCAGGGTGGTCTGGTGCGTATGAGCGCTAATAACCACCGCACGTTGAGATAATAATGACTCGAGGAATGACAGAATGAAGCTTCAAGGATTCTCCGCCACCGGCGTTGATGGTATATTCGTGCATTGTACCATCAAACCCGGTAGAAGTCTAATCTAGCCGATAAATGTAGGAAAGACATAGTTGCCGAGACGCATCGAGAGTCGAATCGCGCTGTTGCCGCATTTCCCCTATCACTATTTTGCCATCAAGGAGGTTTAAATGAATCACGGCGAAGCGGTTAGAGAACAGAGATGGGCAATGATAATAGGTATCTGGATAAACTCAAATAGGATTTGAGTTCTTCGACGGCGCACAGTGGGGCATTTCGGGTCGAAACACGGCACTAAGTCCTTTTACAAAAATATCGCTAGACTGCAAATTTTCTTTTACAGGTAGTTGATTGCAGGTAGTATGATTGTTTTTCACATTCATTAATTTTTAACGCGACTACACGGTTTTGAAGAAGAGAACCACGAAACTCTTCAGAACTTGTATTGTTGTTTATAGTATTGTTGTTTACTTAATTCAACTAATTTTTGATGGAATTAAGTGTTGAGGTATGTATTTGAAGTGTACCAAATTTAATTTTGATATCCCTGATATTTTTGGAATTATATCGTACTGAATGTCCCAATTTTGATTGTTTATATTTAACGGGATTTTAACTGAGGTAGTTAGAGGGACGAGAAGGGGTCTCTGACGCTTTTTTTTTACAAAAATGCCTTTTCTGATATTGAAATTCAAAGTAAGTGAAGTATTTTTACATATGAAAGATGCGGAACTTTTTCCTATGTACAATGTGGTCGATATTGTCGGCAATTTGTAAAAAAAGTACTATGCCCTATTAAATAAACAAATTTCGTTAATTCTACTGGCCCAATAGGATCACAAATATACATAATAACTGAATGAAATGCAAAATTAACGGTAAATATATGATTTGGGTGAGAAAATGTTTTGTGCCGTGTTTCGACCCGAAATGCCCCACTGTGCGGTGACTTGTAATCTCGGTTAGAGAGGCATACAATGTTGATAAAATGTAAAATGTCACGTTTTCAATATTCAGTAACATACTGCTGAGATTTTCCACATTAAAATGAATTCGAATATGGTATAAATCGGATTATTTCTAGAACTGTACTAGATACTTAAATATAAATACGTAACATTTCTAATCTAATAATGCTATATATATATATATATATATATATATATATATATATATATATATATATATATAGGGGAACAAATAAAGAGTATATATATATATATATATATATATATATATACTCTTTATTTGTTCCCCTAGGGGTTACAAACTCCCTCTTCCTCCTTACACTTCCACTACAACCTTTCTGCCTCCAATTCTTAACCTAACTTAACCTATGCCTTAACCTATGCCTTATCCTATGCCTTAACCTATGACTTATCCTACGCCTTAGCTTATTCCTTAGCCTACGCCCCTCGCCACCTCCCCCTCCGCCGCTATACGCTCGCACGCTCGCTCCTCCACCCTAACCTCCTCGGACGCAGCCACCCCCTCTCTCTCCCTACCCCTGACCTCCGCTTCCGCTCGCTCGTCTCTCACTTCCATTTGCCCATTCATTCCTCCATCCACTTCCTGCACACTCTCCCCCCCCTCCATTCCTCTATTCTCCTCAGCCACCCCTCTCCCTCTCCCTCATCCCCCAACACTTCCCCCACCATACCCTGCCACCCTCTCTCCTCCCCCCAGCCCAAGCATACCTCCCAAACATGCTCCCAGGTCTCCTCCACCCACCCACACATCCTACACAACCTTTTGTCCTCCCCTTCCCAGTATCTCCCCCCCTCATCTCATTCCCCAGCCTAAATCTCGCTACTCTCTGCCATCTGCCCTCTCCCCATCCTTTCTTGAGATAGCCCGGAACTCCCTTTCCCTTTACCGCCCCATACCACCTGTTGTAATTCGCTCCCCATATCTTTCCCCACCTTTCCTCCTCCTGTCGCCTTCTATCTCTCTCTACTATCTCCTCCCCCTTCACTCCCCCTCTCTCCCTCAACCTTTCCACCTCCTCCACCTTCCACCCCAATCCCTCGAAATATTGCTTCCTTTCCACCTCCCATCCATCCAACGCCTTACCCCTTCTCGAACTTTCCTTTATCTCCCCCCAGCATAACCTAGCCAACTCTCCTCCTTCCCCCTCTTCCAGCTTCCTCTCAAACCCCCAAGCTCTCAAACCAGCCCTTCCCTTCAACAACCCCCTTTGCATCTCCTCTCTCACCAGATACCCCGGCGTGCTCCTCTCCACTCCCAGCACCCACCTCAGGTATCTCTCATGAAGGGCTTCCATTTTCTCCCTCTCCCTCCACCCCCACACCTCCACTCCATACTCTACCACCGGCCACACCAGCTTATCGAAGAGCCACAATCTCTTTCCCCAATCCTTGCCAAACTTCCTTTTGCCTAGTCCCCACACCCGCCCCATCACCGCCGCCCCCTTTCGTACTCTCTCCTCTATATGTGCCTCCTGCCCCCCGCTCCTCATCACCGTGTATCCTAGGTACGTATACCTTCCAACCTCCTCCAGCTCCTTCCCCTTCCACCTCCACTGCACCTTTTTCCATCTCCCCCCTCCTTTCCTACACCTCATTATCTTCGTTTTCCCTATATTCACCTCCAACCCCTTCCCTTCCATGTACCTCTCCAGCCTCGGGATCATCCCCCTCATTCCCTCCTCATCCTCCGACAGTACCGCTACATCATCAGCATACGCTAATGTGTATACTTTCCTACCCCCCAATTTCACGCCCCCCCCACCCCCCTTTTTCCAATACTTCGTCTATGTCCGCCATTAGCAGCGTGAATAGACTAGGGCTCAGGGGACACCCCTGCCTTACCCCCCTGGCAGTCCAAAACTTCTCCCCCTCCTCTTCCCCCCTTTTTTTTTTTTTTTTTTCTTAACGTGGAGAAATCCCTAACGGATACCCCGCCCCCCGGGGGAGGGACGGGGTTATGTGGGGCTTGCACCCACTAAAACTCCACGGTGGTCTTCCTCGAGCGCGGAGTCGCGCGCTTGAGGGGAGGGACTTATGCGGGAGCAAACTAGCGATACATCCGCTTGCCCCCCCCTCAGCGTTTTCAACGAACTCCGCGCTCAACAGCCCTGCACACAACGGCGGGGTCTTCCCTTAACTTCGGCGACGCGCGACGGACCACACGTCCGCGTCGCCACTTCTGGGGGCCGCAATGATGTTGTTGTAGTGGTGGGGTGGGAGTGTCCCCCGACACTTCCCACCCCGCGGCCCCCGCGATCGGGCTGATAACCCGGACGCGGCCCGAAGGGCCGTGGCCGGGCGGGGAGTCGGCACCAGGTCGAATGATCTTCGGGGCCGCTCAACGCGAGCGACCCCGTCGACCGCCGAACTCACCCTTCCGCCCGATCGCCTTCCTCGGGAGCGCGTCATAACGTGCGCACTTGGCGCGGCTCCCGGGGGAGCAGCGGGTGTTCTGCTGCTCCCCTATGGGGCCCTCCGACACGAGGGCCCCCGCAACAATACTCCGCCGCCGGGCGCCGTGACCTGCCACGTCGCGGCGCCGACGGCACATCGTGGCACTTCCACTCCTTCTTCCCATCGGCCGTAGCCGACCGCCTCTGACCCGGGGACACGCCGTGGGGAGCGGGATGACGCTAATTATGCGCCACCGCCTGACCTCCCCCGGCTCCGGGTCATCTTGGCGGCCTCCCCCAACCTCCTCTTCCCCTATCTTAACCCTACATACCGTCTCCTCTAACACCTCCTCACACCTTCTCACCAGTCCCTCTCTCACCCCCCTCTTCCTCATCGCCTGCAACAATACCCCCCTGTCCACCGAATCAAACACCGCCCTTAGGTCCATGAACAACACCACCATCTTCCTCGCTTTCCTCCCCACCTGTCTGTTAATCAGATAATTTAATACGTAGATGTTGTCCATGCACCCCAGGCCCCTTCTGAATCCCGTCTGACTCGGTGGCAGAAGCCTCTTTGACTCCACCTCCTCCCTCAGCCTCTCCGCCAACACTGACGCGTATACTTTATACGCCGTTTGCGTTAGCGTTATCCCTCTGTAGTGTTCTGCCTTGTCGCCTGCCCCTTTCTTCAACACTGGGACCACCACCCTCTCCCTCCATCCTTCCGGCCACCCTTCCCCCCTCCATACCCTGTTGCAAAAACACCACAACCATTCCTCCACCTCTGTGCCCCCTAGCTTCCACACCTCATTTTGAATCCCGTCCCCACCCCCCGCCTTCCCCTCCTTTAACCTCCTAATCACTCTTCTTAATTCCTCCCTTCCAATCTCCTCCTCCCCGTCCACCCTCCACTCTCCTCTCCCACCCCTTCTCACCCTCCACTCCACACCACCTAGCATTCCCTTGAAGTGTTTCTCCCATTCCACCATTTTGATCCTTTCATCTACCGTCTTCCTCCTCTTCCTTCCCCTATTTAACACCTTCCACACTTGTCCTTCCGTCCTTACCCCCTCCAGTTCTTTTTCCCATCTCACTACCTCTTCTTTCTTCTTCTCCTCACATAACCTCCCATATCTCCTCTTGCTCTCCCTATAATCCCCCCCCCTTTCCCTCCTCCATCTCCTCAACTCTTTCCTAACCGCTCTTTTTTCCTCCCTACACTCCTCGTTCCACCACCCTCCCTTCCCTCCCCTACTCCTTCCTTTTCCCATCTTATCTATCGCCCGCTTTATTCTTTCCCTCAGATCCCTCCACGCCTCCTCCACTCCCCTCCCTTCGTCTGCCCTATTACCAAATTCCCTTACAAACTCCCTCCTCCCTTCCTCCGTCCAATTCCCTCGCTCACAGCCCCTCGCCCTTCCCTTTCTCCCTCCTGCACCCCTATCCCTCCCCTTCCCTTTCAGCCACAACACTACTGGGTGGTGGTCAGAGTCTACCCTCCCCCTACTTCCATTCTTTCCACCCTCTCCTTCGTGTCCTCATTTCCCAGCACATAATCTATGACCGAACTTCCCCTACCTCCTGTATATGTCCACTCACCCTTCTCGTCTCCCTCTACATTTCCGTTCAGTATTTCCCAACCCCTCTCCTCCACATACTTACATAGCAATTTCCCCTCCCCGTTAACCACCTTATCCCTTGACTCCCTGCTTTCCCCGTTGTCTCCCCCCTCCTCTTCCGTGTCCCGTACCTCCCCCCCCCCATCCTCCCCGTCCTCGCGTTAAAGTCCCCCCCTATGACGTTCCTTACTCCCACCTCCCTTTCCTCTGTCCACACCTTTAGCTCTTCCAGTTTCCTTTGCAAATCCTTGTTCACGTACACACCTATTATTCTCCACCACTCCCCCCCTATCCTCACTTTCCTCACCATTAGCCCCTCCTTCTCTCTGCTCACACCCTCTTCCATACCCAGCCCTATCTTCACCCCCATCATCATACCTCCTATGGCCCTTCCCTTCTTGCTTTCCCTTTTTGCCCACTGACTTTCCCATACATATCCCCTTGGCAATCTTTTCTCCACGCATCCCCAGTCCTTCTCCTCTACCCACGTTTCGCTTAAAACCATGATGTCCCATTCCTCCAGCCCCTTCCAGAAATCCACATCCTTATTCCTCAGTCCTGCCACATTCCAAAACGCTATTTTGCAGCATCCCCTCCCTTCGCACCCACTCCCCTCATCACTATCCCCTCCCCTCATTCCTAGTTTCCCTGGTTCTCGAACCACTTGTCCCCCAGCTCATCCCAACTTCTCATCTTCCCGTCCACCCACATCTTCATGTACCCTACCTGTACCCTCTTCCCCCTCTCCCTTTCCACGTCGGCCTCCCTCTCGATCCTCCACCTCACCCTCCTCTCCTCCTCCGTGAGGTCATCCTCAATCCTCTCTCTTCTACCCCTCAACTTCTTCTTCGCCTCCATCACTTTAATCTTCTCCCCTCTACCCATCAGCTTCACCAACACCATACCCCTTCCCTCTTTTCCCTTCTTTCCTATCCTCTCTACTTCTTTAATCCCCCCTACCTCTAGTTCCATCCTTTCCCATAACTTATTTACCTCCTCCCTCACCACCTTACCTTCTACTTCCAGCCCCCTAATCACCACATTCCCTCTCCTCGCCTCTCGTTCCTTTTTGTCCTGCCTCAACTCCAGTCTCCTCAGTCTAAGCTTATTGTCCTCCACATCTGCCTGCTCCTCCTTGCTCTTCCCACCGCTCCTCTCCCCTTCCTTTTCCCATCTTTCCACTTTGGCTATCCTCTCCTCCATTCTCCCCTCCCATGCTTCCAATCTATCCACTTTTCCCTCCAGGTCCTCCCTGCACCTCTTTTCCTCCCTTAAACCCTCCACCCATCTCCCTCTTTCCTCCCTCCACTCCTTCTCCGCTCTTCTTCTTTCTTCCCTCTCCTTTCTCATTTCCTCTTTCACCTCCCTTAACTCTTCCCTCTCCTTTCTCAGCTCTTCTTTCACCCCCCTTAGCTCTGACATCATCTCTCTAATTAGACTTTCCATGCCTCCCCCCTCCTCCTTCGTTCCCTTCCTCTTTTCTATTTCCCTTCCTGTCGGCGATCTCACCGTCTTCCCACACTTCCTGAAGCCCGCGCTCATTCCTCCCCCCTCCCTTCCCTCTTCTTCCTCCATTTCCTTTCTCTTTTTACCCCCCCCCCTCCCTCCACGCTACCCACACTGCTTCCTATACTACTCACACTATCCCTTCTTGTCCTTCCCGCCGCCCCTCCTTCCTCTCTTCCCCTTTCCACCCCTTGCCCCTCTCCCTACCATCTTCTCCTTCTTTCCACATCTATTATGCAACTCGTACTTCCCCTTTTCTCCACACTTCCTCGCTTCCTACCGACCTACTATTACTTCCTCCTTCAGATGCCTCCTCTATTCGCCTTCTCTCTTTTTGCCTATTTTGAATCTCCCGCCTTCCTTCCGACTACCTATCCTCCTCTGCCTACAGAGGTCTCCACCTGTATCTTTGCCGCTGTCTTCCCGCTCAAATCTCTCTCGCTCCACTAACCTCAAAAACACCTTCCGTACTACCTCCCAAACCCCGTGCGCCCTTACAACGCACCCTCCTCCCTTCTCCCCAAACACCTTCCCCGCCCTTCACTACCTTCCACACACCCTCTCTCCACTCTCCTTCACTCCCTTCCCTACACTTCCACTACCCAGTCACACACTCTTACTCCACAACACTTTCTCTCACGCGCCCGGAAACGGAAGTCTAATAATGCTATAAATAATCCGATTTATACCGTGTTTAAATTCATTTTCATCTGGAAAATCTCAGCAGTATATTACTGAAACGTTCATGCCGATACGATAGAAAATGTGAGCCATTCGGAAGAATATCCTTTATTCGTTGTATTTATTCGAATTAAATCTTCGAATAAAAAAAGGTAATTATGCAGAATAGGTGTTTCCTCACCGATTTCAATTATTTTTGGATAAGGTGAATGTCCCAATTTCTGCTCATTTAAGAGGTTACTTGTCATAAAGAGGGTGTAAAAAATTTGTTTGTGATCAAAATTTGCAGAGTAATTGATTAATTCTTTAATAATAAATCAACCAATTCAAAAACTATTTAAGAAAGATATTTCATGATGTTTAACTATTAATAATTTGTAATTAAATATATAATGCTCTAAATGTCCGTATTTCTGCTCATGAAAAATATCGATGTATGTATTGCCCCAAGCTCTTACTCGTTTTCGGATTCTCTCACTCTCGAACAAAGAATTCTAAGAAATTGTGGGGATAGTCGCCGGGCTCCTAAATAACCAGAGATCGGCGGAGCTCGAGGTACCACTGCTGGAGGGAGAAACACCTACAGGAGCGGTGGTTATGTGTGCGGAACAGCGCGTCAGTCACGTCAGTCACGCACACATAACCACCGCTCCTGTAAGTGTTACCCCCTCCATCAGCTGTAGTTGAAGGCCGCTGATCCCTGCCTAGACGCAGCTCTCGTGCCGTATTCCTCCAAGACTTCTCATCAGTAGAAGGAGCTGTGGCAACAGCGCGGCGGAGACAGGGAGAACAGAAAATGTGGCAACTATGCGTCAAAAAATTCGTCTACATAGAGTACCTGGAGATGTCACCTCTGTACAACTTCTTTTTACCGACCGCATTAGTTTCATTAGGGTCCGTCTCTTTACTGGGGACGCTTCGGTCCTTTGTTTACTATTCGGACCATAACAAACTTGAAACGGCACCCTTAACTTAGCCCACTCCGCAGTCGTAAAGATGGTGTAATACATAGTTAGGTAAATAAACATACAACTCAACCCTCCGAGTCATCCCGTTTACCAATACAGAGTGATTGTCCACCGACGCGTGTCAAAGAGTTGCCACCTGCTACCCCGTGGCTAGGACAACCCCCTGCAGTACCTCACCGAATTTTATGGGTTTCGATCTTTCAAACGGTTGGAATACCATTAAAAATTCAGAAATGTTCAAGAGTTCCGCATTTTTCATCACATCTTTGCGAAAACGTGTGTCTTGATAAAAGCGGACTCAGAGCCAGGCAAAAATTCATTCATTCTTTACGATGGGTAATTTATTATTTTTCCAAGAACGTTTCGACAATATCTGTTTGCCAGATTTCTAAAGGGCAATCCATTTTATGGGGTCTTTAAGAATTTTAGACATTGTTCAGTCCGTGGTGATCCGTATAATTGCTCTCTCACCGGGTAGTACGTACGATGGCTTCGGACCCGCACGTAGGTACTGTTGTTTATCGCCACGCCGACTAGCGGGACAATACGGCCATAAACCACGAGTTTAGCGAAACGGTCCGGCCGATCGGCCCTGGTAAGTTTTTGGCCACCAGATGTGGCACTTCCCTCCTCTACTTCTTCAAGGGTGAGAGGGTTCCTCTTCTACGAACGAAGTCACTGAAGGAATGTCCCCCCTTTTCGAGGAACGGTGTTCCCAATGTATGTTTCATAATTATATTAAAACTACAATTACTTTCATGCATATGGAAAAGATGTCACCAATATAGCAATTAAAAAGTATTGTCCACCATCAATTCACCACCTGCAGGCTAGAGGGACGCCTGGTTCCCGCCTGCGTCGTCTTCTCCTCAAATTGAAGACGGATCCCATATCTTTCGAATAACCACGCGCTCCAATATCAAAACAAAATCAGGCACAGGCGTATGCACTTTCGAGAAAGGGTGAGGCGTAGGGGGGAGATTATATTACGACCAATCGGACTTGCATTCGTTGCAGACGCAACGTTTTCACCTCTTCATAGTAATATTTTCTCTTTATGACCCACGTTTTCTCGCAGCGCATATGTCAGTGCGTACTTTTGTTCTGATATTGTAGCACGTGTTTATACTGAAGAGATAAGAGATCAGTCTCCAATTCGAAGGGAAGACGTGACAGGCGGGATCACGCGCAGTGCAGCGGACACCTCATTTTCTACCTGCGCCTCTCCACGAGGCTTATTGTTGCCCCCCCCCCCCCCCCCCCCGAGTAATCTCGTGTGATTTTTTAACACAACAGCGAGTCGGCCTGGCTGTATGAATTAAGAACAATGTAAGATGTAGTGAAGAAAAGAAAGACAAATCATTCAGTAAAATAGAGCTTTAAAGTCTATCATATATGTTAATTGCATTATTATTATTCAAAATGCAATTTTTAAATTTTTGATTATCTGTTTATGTCAATATTAGCAATGGATTAAATTTATTTAGTCTATGCCTTCAATAATTTAAGACATTAAAATTAATTTCTATAGGAGTTCCGTAAAAATCACCGAAACCAGGAAACTTTGAAGATTTGTATTTTTTAAATAATTTCGAATCTGCAAAATGAGGACTTAACCCTCCCTAATTTCATATGGACTACCATATATGTATTTCAATATCATGAAAATCCGAGACATCGAGGATTTTAGAAAAGTATCACATTCTGCCTCTATTTTCCCCGCTGAACGCAATGCACTTCAAACTCCCTTTGATCTGTGGAAGAAAACCGACAACGGTCGGCTCAAGCCGGGTCGCATGCGCCGTGTCACCACGAATGACCCGTCCACACTAGCATATTTGCGTTCACGCTCACCCTTTCTGACGTAGAAGCATGCGCCAGGGGCTACCGTTTCACCTGTCCACATCAGAATATTCGTGCGTGCTCAGCCTGCTCAGCGTATACTCATTCAGGTCTGGCCTCGGCTTAATAGTAGTACCTACGACCGGGTACTACTATTACCCATCGTACGTACGAAAGCACCGACAGAGCAATATACGGATTAACTCATTGTCAGACTGAAGAATGTCTAAAATTAAAGACGGCACTACGTCCTTAACTGCTATTTAGAAATGCTGGCAAACAGATGTTGTCGAAACGTTCTTGGGTAAATATGAAATTATCGGTCGAAAACAACGAATTAATTCTCGCTTGGCCCTGATCCCGGTTTTGTCCAAACGCCCAATGGGCGTCAATCTCAGGAATAAAGAAAAAAATTCAACATGCCACTTTTTCCAATCAACATGTCGAATCTTATGAAGCTACATTACAAAACATCAGTAGTGTATCTGAAGAAATCGATAAGAAGTTTAGAAAATCTTCGTTTGAATCACAATAAGAATATTTTGAGCGTACAATCTTTTCTTTACTTTTTAAAACCTTTATTTCTAGCATCTTTGATCCCTTCATCCAATTAGCCGATTGGACGGTTGCCCAAATATTGTATAATTTCGTAGGAATGTATTAACCCTTTCTGAACAGAATTTGGTACCTATATAGGATAACATGCATACAGGTTTGCAAATATTTCTTCACTTACCACAGTATGCAGGTATATTTATCAAATTGTACTAGTTTTATTGGAAGTATTGACATTATTTTTTTAAATAACGCTAATCCACCGTATGAGTGGTATATTAATACTTTTTTTTATGAACTTCCTTAATTATATTCGGCAGTTTCAGTGCGAAAAATGTGATGTTATTGAATTTTCACCCATTTTTTGGCATTCAGCCTCACTGTGCGTGATAGAATACAGGTGATTACTCCATTATTGGTAAATATTGCCAAATCTTCTTTTCGCAGTTGCAAAGCCAAATATATGTTGATTATAAAACAAAAAAGAAATGCGCTCGGAAGTTCCCGGAGGGTAACTAAAAAGCCGATAATTGCTGATATTTCTTCAATGGGCTTGTTATGGAAAATAACTGTATGTAACAAATTATTTGCTATTGCTTACCACAAAAGATACTACTCATTTCGGTTCCCAAAATATTTGTGTATCTTTTATATTATCAAAATTCGAAAGACTCAATTCAAAATTTTCCACAAGAAAAATACATGTACAAACTTTGACACGTGTTTACACACAGATCAGAATTAACCGCCACGATATTTTTCCCTTTTTTAGGAACTCATATTATTAGTTTACAAGAAATATATTAAAAAAATATAATCCCATAACTTTTGAATTCTGACTTGTTTCCTTATTTTTGGGATTTTGTTCCACTGTGGCGCTGGATCGCCGCAGCGCGGACGCGGCTACGACTCAGTTTGGAGGAGTCGAGCTAAAATCCGCCGCGGCTGGCCGCGCGGCTAGTAGATCCCGCTATCATGGCGGAAAACACACACTCATCGCATTGTGTTGCGTCTTGAGTAGCCTAGGTTGCTGCTGTATTAGACGGGCGGCCGCCGCCGCTCGAAAACGCGGCTAGGAAAACGGTTACATGCTTCTCCATAAGAGCAGTGCTTAGGATTTGGCCGCCAGCCGCGTCCACCGGCCGCCTCCGCCGTCCGCTGCTAGGAAACTCGACCTTTATACGGTTCTTGACCTCGACAACAGCAAGCCACTGCTAATATATTTTCAGAAACACCTGATATTGCCAGAAACGCCAGTACGTTTGCGTCCGCGGGGTCCCGCCTGCGCCGTACCCCCTTGTCTGCCAGATGTCAAAAAGGGGCAATAGACGTCGTGCCGTTTTTCAGGGATTTCGACTTCTTTTCACTCTGAGTTAATGAGTATATTGCTCCAACGGCGCGTACCACCGGTGACAATTCTAATTGCCCTACTCCTGGGACTCTCCACAATGCTGTCGCTGATGGGCTTCAGCCCACGACGTCTTTATTGCTGGACTAAACGCTGAGAATCCCAGAACAATGGTCAAATAGGGAAATACCTCGCGAAGCTTGCACATCTGGCAACCGAACGTAAACTGAAGACGTATTTACAACCCCTGATTTTTATAACACGGCTGCCGTTTGGGCAGAAGGACGAAAGCGTTTTGCATTTCCTCCTGGGCTCAAATCCGCCCCTTTTGTCACGCCTTAACCAATTACATTTTGCCATAACCACTCCCGCTAGGAATTTGACCTATGGAGGGAGGAACCAATGCTTACGTTTTAAGTGAATGCCCGGAGAAAAAGCAGAATCAAACGAATAGTCAAAGTGTCAATACTTCCGTATAGTTCTGTTACGTCAGTGATTTGCTTGGCGATTACTGATAAAATTAGGATGGACGATACAAAGTGGAGCAACAAGGCAGTAACAGGGTTAATTACCTTATATAAAACCATGCCTTCTCTATGGAAAGTGAGGAGTAAGGATTATAAAAATCGCAATTTAAGAAATGATTGCTACGAAAAATTAATAAAATACTGCAAAACAATATTCCCCAATGCGACAGAGAGTTCGTGTGTAAAAAAAATTCAATCTCTGCGTGGGACATTTCGGAAAGAATTTCGAAAAGTGGTGGCATCTACACGATCTGGGAACGGGGCCGAAGATGTATATGTACCATCACTTTGGTATTACGACTTATTACAATTCACGAAAGATTAGGACATCCCAATGGCGAGTGTAACAAATATCGAGGAGGAGACATCTCTCCCGGACGAGCCGGAAGCAATGCGGGACGAACCCGAACAAATTGAATTTGAAGCTGTCGACGCACAGGACATGGGCGACACCGAGACGCAGCCTAGCAATCAAGTAAGTTTATTTATGACCTCATTTATTTTATTACTACACTCCTTAAAAAAAAATCGGTATAGCTGGAACCATGGACGAGTTTCTGTCTCGTAAAAAATTAATTCTACACAACGAAAACAAGTTAAATGTCTAGCAGAAATCGAACATTTTTTTAAAATGCTGTCACTGCAAACTTTTATTCTTAGGGAGCCTCTGTGGCTCCAATTACGTGTAAATATCATTTCAATGTAGTACTGAAGGTAAACAAGAAACTGAATATAATTTTACAATGGACACAGACAATAAAAAGGAAACATATGGTTTTCTTGTGAAATTATAGTTTATTAGGGTGACTAAGTATGTGGGTATTACAATTGCACAGAAATGTGCAGAATTACAATTGAATTACTTCATGAATTATGATTACAAAATAATTCAATTAAATCGTATTCAAACAATAATATTAACGCATGCGCAGATCGACTTAATGTACAAGGAGTTCAAAAAGCAATGATCACTGGTTTGGGGAGTGAATTTGTTAAAAAAAATTGCTATAAAAATTGTTTATAACATTGAAAATGATGTTTCAACGATTCGATTATATAGAGTTGCACGTATAGGCATGAGCCCACCCACTACTCTGCCGTTTTGGTAGTATGTACTCGAATGGTGGGGTCTGGCACAGTGGCCCGAACTATGCCTGCATCAGGGTCGGCCGATCGATGAAGTATCTCGGTCTGACCCTGGACATCTACTGGCGATTCACGCGCCACTTCAAGACCCTCGCCCCCAGGTTGGAGAAGCAGGTATTCGCCTTTCGACGAATCATGCCCAACCTGGGAGGTCCACACGAGGGTGTTTGGCGGTTATATGTGACGGTCATCCGGTCCATGGCGCTGTACGGCGCGCCTATCTGGGCCGGTGACCTGGAGGGCTGCCGCATCGGGCGTGAACTCCTAGCCAGAGTTCATCGCCGAGCGGTCCTCCAATACGTGCGAGCATATCGCACGGTGTCACACGCCGAACTGTCCGCTCTGGCCGGGTCCCCCCCGTTCCATCTGCTCGCGGAGATGGAGGCAGAAGTGTAGTCTGCCGTCCGAGATCTCCGCGAAGCTGGGGGCCCGTTGGCTGGCGGACAAGAAGTGGTGCGGGGCCAGGCCCGGCAACGCATGGTAGCCAAATGGCTCGAATGGTTGGCCCTCCCCGAACATCAGGAGGGTCGCGTTGTCGGGGCGCTTCTGCCCATTATGGACGAATGGGTAGGGCGCAGGTATGGCAGGCTTACCTTCCGCCTGACGCAGATCATGACAGGTGTCGGCTGTATCGGCACCTATCTGCGTCGCATAGGGCGGGAGAAGTCATCACGGTGCTTCAGCTGCGACTCGGGCGACGAGGACACGGCGGACCACACCCTGGCAAGATGCCGGGAGTGGATCGATGATCGCCGTGTCCTTGAGGCGCAGCTAGGCCCGGATCTCTCGCTGCCGACAGTCGTGCGTCGCATGGCGAGAGACCGGGCTGCATGGGATGCGATGGCCTCCTACGCGGAGGTCATTATGTTGGAGAAGGAGCGGGCGGAGACGGAGCGGGAGATGACTGGGCACCCGTCCCGCCTCGCGGCCCCCAGGTGCCGAAAGAGGAGCCGCTGGAGGCAAAGATGACCCGGAGCCGGGGAAGGTCAGGCGGTGACGTAAACCTGCGTCACCCCGCTCCCCAAACGGCGTATCTCCGGATCAGGGGCTCTTCTCAAAAAAGGGCCAAACGAGAAGGAGTGGCTAAGCCACGGAGTTGCCGTCGGCGTCGCGTCGTAGCAGGTCGCGGCGCGCGACGGCGGGGTTTCGTTCAGGGGGTCCTCGCATCGGAGGACCCCCTCGAGGAGCAGCCGACCATCCGCTGCTCCCCCGGGAGACGCGTCACGAGCGCCGTTACCAGTGCGCTCCCGTGGAAGGCGATCGAGCGGGAGGGTGAGTTCGGCGGTCGACGGGGCCGTCCTTCGTTAGCGAGCGGCCCCGAAGATCATTCGACCCGGTGCCGTCTCCCCGCCCGGCCACGGCCTTCCGGGCCGCGTCTAGGTTATCGCTCGATCGCGGGGGTCGCGGGGTGGGAGTGCCGGGGGGCACTCTCACCCCACAACAACAACACACAAAGCGACCCCCAGAAGTGGCGACACGGGCGTGTGGTCCGCCGCGCGTCGCCGGAGATCAGGGAAGACCCCGCCGGTACAGCGCGGGGTTGTAGAGCGCGGAGATCGCAATAGCGCTGGGGGGGGGGGGGCAAGCGGATGAATCGCTAGCTTGCTCCCGCACAAGTCCCTCCCCTCGAGCGCGTGACTCCGCGCCCGAGGCAGACCACCGTGGAGTTTTAGTGGGTACGAACCCCACATAACCCCGTCCCTCCCCCGGGGGGCGGGGTATCCGTTAGGGATTTCTCCACGTAAAAAAAAAAAAGTGGCCCGAACTAGGTCAATGCACCTTGCACTACCTTCTGTCCCTTTAAACGTCGGATTGTGTTTGTTTACGTTTAGGGGTGCGCACTGGGCCAGGCCCCACCATTTGGGTAGATGCTGCTAAAGCGGCAGAGTAGTGGTAGGTCCATGCCTATACGTGCAATTCTATACAATCGAATCGTTGAAACATCATTTTCAATGTTACAAACAATTTTGTAGCACGTTTGTTTGAACAAATCTCCACTTGTCCAGAGGTGCACATTCGCCCCCAAACCATGTGTTACCCGCAAACCCTTTCACCATGTGTTACTTTAATTTTTACAAGTCATAATATAATATGATACATATAAATAATACAAATAATATATGATAGGTAACATTCATGTTTTTTTACGGCCCTCCCATAAGTCACAGTGAATCTATGTGTCCCTTGGTCTTAATAAGTCTGTGCATCCCTGTTGTACGGTGTACGCAATTGATTATTATTTACATATATATTAATACTATTCAACAGATTAAATTAGCTTGTACAACAAATGAGAGAAAGATACTATTAATATTGGTGGGTTTGGATTTGGTTAATAAATTGAAAGATCACTGCATTTACACCTTCTATTTCCATCTTTCACTTATTTATGCTTTCTTTATTACTGATGGCATACTTGTGCCTCGATATGTGTTCTCTATTATCTCTCGCTATTCAGTCCTTGTTCTATTCTTTACAGTCCTTGTTCTCTTCTCCTTCCTTCGCGCTCTCTCCCTCTCACTTACTCTACTATGCGCACGCGCACTACCGCACACTCCATACATATGCCTTACAATGTATCATATATAATTATACATATTTCAACACACCTCCTTAATTCATATGCTACATGTTCTCTTAAACTATTCTTAATAGTGATCTGAAATTTTCGAATTTTATTCTCCCTATAGCCTTCGTCAAAATATCAGCGATATTATTTTCAGACTCTACTTTTACAATTTCAATTTCCTTTTTTTCGTAACATTCATTTACAAAATGATAATGTACTTCGATGTACTTTGAGTTCTTAGTCATGTTTCCAAATTTTGCTATGGCAATAGCTCCAGCGTTGTCCTCATACAATTTTATTGGTTTTTCGATTTTTATCCTAAAGTCTTTTAACACATTTCTTATTACTATGATTTCGCTTACTGCTTCTGATAACGCTACGTACTCGGCGGCTGTTGACGATTTTGTCACGCTACCCTGCTTTCGGACTTTCCAATATATGTATTACATTTCCAAATAATCGTATTATAAATCCTGTAGTCGATTTTCTTTCGGATTTATCTCCGGCCCAGTCCGCATCAACAAAACAATCCATAACGTCGGTATTTAAATTTCTTTTATACGTTAATTTCAAATTTTTGGTTAAGTACAAGTATTTTAAAACTCTTAGTGCATATTTGTAGTGAGTCTCATTATAACTATTTTGGAAGCTGTTTCAGTTGGGTTTTAAGAACAACTGTATTTTTTAGTAAACTTAGATTAAGAATTCTAGTTTTACCCGTAAGTATAAGTAATGAGTAAGTAGTATTTAAGAATTTGTATTAATTAAGTTTAGGTAGATATAAGTACTCTTAAGTAGGATTAATATAGCCTTATGAACTTCTAGCTTGAATTGTATCTAAGATTTAGATTTCAAGAAGGAGTTTAACTCTGATAAAAGTGTTCTGGTCTTGCACTAACTTTGACCCGAGAATTGATTTAAGGAGAGCGATACTGCACGCACTCTTAACACGAGAGTTTGTCTAAGTAGCACTAAGCACCAGTACGTAGCTATAAGCGAGCTCTTTCTCCGAGATTTTGGAACCGACTGGTTCGAGAAGGCCGCGATCGCGGAAACGGATCTAATGTATAAGAGTGGGGAGACTACAATGTTTCGGGAGCAATCACCGAGATGGTGACACTTAAGCCATTTGGTCATGTCGACTTGTGACAGCTACCGAAACTCCGCAAGCTATAATCTACTCTTAGGAGCTAAAACAATGTACAACTTAATTCTAATTTTTACAAGATATACAGTCCTAAACATTCCGCCCGCCTTCGTCGCGGGTGCGAGACGAATGTCAGTGGTTCGGAAGCACTGCGATAGAAAGTTCAGATTTGTACAGGTATAGAGCGCCTCGGATCACTGTTGCTAGACGCCGAGGGAAAAATGCTGATCTTGGCAATCGGCCGTTGCAGTGTAGTGTACGGTGTCCGGATAGTGACAACTCGGACGAGGTCGTCCTTCTCCGGATGTACGGCAGTAATGCGTCCGATGGGCCAGTGGGTTGGAGGCGCCGCTTCGTTACGAACGAGACAGAGGTCGCCTACTTGCACGTTTGGGTGGCCTGTCACCCATTTGTGTCGCCCTTGCAAAGTTTGGAGATACTCTGCTGTCCAGCGTCGCCAGTAGTGGTCTCTCATCTGCTGAATCAACTGCCAGCGCGTCAGTCGATTACTGGGCTCTACAGCAAGTGACGGTTCCGGAATAGCTGTTAAAGGAGAGCCTACAAGAAAGTGCGCAGGGGTTAAAAAATTAAAATCGTCAGGCTCGTCACTCAACGGAAAGAGTGGCCTAGAATTGAGGCAGGCTTCGATTTGAGTCAACAATGTAGACATCTCCTCGAACGTCAGCGGGGTATCACCGATGACTCTTCGCAGGTGAAATTTCATAGATTTCACCGCGGCCTCCCAGATGCCGCCGAAGTGAGGCGCGGCTGGCGGATTGAAGATCCACGTCGTACCCAGTCCGGCTAGAAGGGGCGCCAATTCGCCCAGTTCGGAGGTTGCAGAGGAGAACCATTGCCGAAGCTCCTTGTCGGCGCCTACAAAGTTCGTTCCGCAATCGCTATGCATGGACGCACAATGACCGCGGCGAGATACAAATCGTCGAAACGCCGCTAAGAAAGCCGCCGTAGTATAATCCGATACAAGTTCTAAGTGTAGCGCTCTCGTAGATAGACATATAAAGACGGCGACGTAAGATTTTCTCGTGCGGTGACCGCGTCCCGGAGACGTTTTCGTAAGGAACGGACCGGCATAGTCGACTCCCGAGTTAAGGAAAGGTCGCGCGGCAGTCACGCGGGAGGGGGGTAAATTCCCCATTCGTTGTTGCGACGCCTTGGCTCGCCATCGCCAGCAAGTTACACACGAGTGTATATATGTGCGGACTACGCGGCGTCCTCGAAGAACCCAGTAATTTTGTCGCAGCATACTTAAGGTAAGTTGCGTACCGCCATGAAGCGCTTTCTCATGGTGGTCGCGTACAATTAAAATAGTAAAATGCCTTTCGTCGAAATCCAGCGTGGAGTGTTTTAGGCGACCGCCGACACGAAGGATGCCTTGGGCATCCACGTAGGGAACGAGACGAGAGAGGGGACCTCGGGAGATAGAAACGGAATTGTCTAACCTTGAGATCTCTATAGCAAAAGCTTGGCGCTGTACAACTCTGATTAAGGTGAGTCTGGCTAACTCTAATTCTGAAACGGTTAGGTATTCTCTTGGAATTTCGAGTGCAGACTTGCGTTGAAGCTTCAAAGTGAAGCGAATGCACCAAGCAGTGATGTGATTCAGCTTTTTAAACGAGGAATATTTGTTTATGATATCCCATAGCGGGGGTTTTTCACCTTTTGTCACAGTATGAACGGATTTCGTGCGCGTTTCCTCCGTCGTGCTGAACTCGACCACTCGACTAAACTCAACGTCGATTTGACATTGCTTCAAGAAGCAAGGTCCCTGCCACCAGAGCGTATTGTTTATTAGAAGCTCCCCCTGAATTCCTCGCGATGCGCAATCAGCGGGATTCTCCTTCGTCCGAATATGATGCCACCTCGCATTAGGTAAAGTAGTCTGAATTTCAGAAACGCGGTTAGCGACAAATGTCTTCCAATGAGATGGCGGCTTCTGCAGCCAGCTCAAAACGATCGTAGAATCTGACCATAAATGTACCTTGCTCCGAGGCAAGTTTAGAGCTTGTACAACGCGTATTGTCAGTCTAGCAAGAAGTGTGGCGGCACACAATTCGAGCCGTGGCAGTGATATTTGTTTCAGTGGAGCGACTCGTGTTTTGGCCGCGACTAGATTAATACGAGGGGACTCATTTTCGGACAAGGAACGGAGATAAATTACGGCGGCGTACGCCTTAACCGACGCGTCGGCGAAGCCGTGCAATTCATAGAGTCCGGATTCCGTTCTCACGGCAAGCCATCGAGGTATCCTCAATGAGGAGAGAGCGCTCAATCCGTCGTAATAACGCTCCCAGGTTTCGGTTAGATTTAAAGGGAGCAAATCATCCCATCCCAGTTTTATAAGCCAAAGAGATTGCACGAATATCTTCGCGGCAATTATTACCGGAGCCAGAAATCCTAACGGGTCATACAGACTCGCGGTTTCCCTAAAGACAATACGTTTTGTAAGAGCGTTGTCTCGCTTTTTAGGCGCAGCGGAGAACAAGAAACAATCCGAAGTGGTTTGCCACTTCAGACCCAGTAAAGAAAAGGTGCCCTCGAAGTTGCAAGACAGCTCCGGGGTGACTGCTACATAATCGAGAGGCAGCGTTTCGAGAAGCTCGGGCGCGTTCGACGCCCATTTTCGGAGTTTGAAACCGCCCGCCTTGAGCAAAGAAAGTAATTCCTTTTGAATGTGGAGCGCAGTTGAAACGGTATCAGCTCCCGAGATAACGTCGTCCATGTAAACGTCGTTAAGCAAGCACGGTGCGGCAGAAGGGTACCGATCAACTTCGTCCGCGCTCAATTGTTTTAAAGTACGAATGGCCAAGTATGGCGCACACGCCATCCCGTATGTGACAGTGAGCAGTCGATACGCCTGCACAGGCTCCGACGCGTTCTTCCGCCAAAGAACGCGTTGGAAATCGCAATCGTCCGCATGCACGCGTATCTGGCGGTACATCTTTTCTATGTCCGCGGAGAACACTACGGAGTGAAGACGCCATCGTAATAAAATATCGAATATCTCCGGAAGCAAGTTAGGCCCCTTGTGTACAAGATCGTTGAGTGAAAGACCAGAGGTCGTTTTGGAAGACGCGTTAAAAACTACACGAAGTTTCGTAGTAGTACTCGAAGCGCGGATTACCCCATGGTGAGGTAAATAATAGTGGCTAGAAATATCACGCGAATCCCCCGTAGCTAGATTCATATGGTCAAGCGACTCATATTCATCCATAAATTGACGGTACTTCGTTTCCAGTTCGGGAGAATTCCGGAATCGTCTTTCGAGTTTTTTCAAGAGAACCTCGGAAGTCGCGCGAGATAGACCGAGGCTAGATTTTGCACGCGAGAACGGTAGTCGGACGATATACCTGCCACTGTCATCCCGAGAATGCGTCTGCGCGAAGTGTTCCTCGCACGCCTTTTCGTCATCATTTAACGCAGTAAATGGTGTCGATACCTCTTCAATTGCCCAGAACCGTTGCAAGATTTCCGAGATATCGGCCTCCGTCGAGCACTGGAGTGTTACCGCGGTTTTCGCGTTAGAGAGATTTCCCCGATCGGCGATCGGGCCAGTAAGAATCCAGCCTAGCGTGGTAGATTGCGCTACGGGCGTGCGAGGAGGGCCATGTATTAACCCTTCAAGTATAATTTGTGAGTAGACTTCTGCCCCCAAGAGTATTTCGACTTTCCTGCAGGATAGAAAATCTGGGTCAGCAAGTTCGATATCCGTTAAGTGCGGCATAGAAGTTAAAAATTGAGCGGGACTAGGCTGATAGGAAGACAGCTGTGGAAGTACCAGAGCTTGAACCGTGAGATTCACCGCTTTGTTTTTGCGATGAGAAACCGTTAAAGTCACCGAACCTCTAGAGTAAGTTTTGTTCTTCGCTACGCCTATTACCGGAATATTTGTTGGTGTCCTGGGAAGCCTTAGTAATTGAGCGATACTCTCACCAATCAAGGACACCTCGGAGCACGGGTCGATCAGCGCCCTGACCGTTATCCCTTCACCCGTCACGGAAGCCACACGCACCAAAGCCGTAGCGAGAAGCATGGTAGCGCCCCTCTGAGTAGCGCCCATCTGAGTCTGAGCGCAATGAGTAGTTGTGGTCGAGTTCAGCGACGAAGAAGCGCGCTGGTTGGTTACTCCCGTTTGTTGCGTTACCTGCGAATTAATGACAGGAGCAGTGTTTGGTTCCAAGGGAATGTGAATTGAGGTATGGTGCTTACCCAGACAGAGTTGACATCGCTTGTTTGATTTGCATTCGCGAGAAGAATGCGCCGCTAGGCAATTAAAACATAATTTCTTTTCGATTACCCTAGCCTTTCTCTCCCGAGGACCCAGCGCTTTATACGAAGAACAGTAGAGAATGAAGTGTTCTCCTGAGCACAGGGCACACTTCTGAGTCCCGGCGTTCTTCGTTACACAGTGCGTCTTGGGCTGACGCGCTGCTCCACTGGAAGCTCCAGACGATTTCTTGTCACCTCCTTGGTGATCCGATGTTCCGGAACGGTGTTGACCAGCTGATCCACCGGTGGCGCCTCCAGATGCCACCAGTGCTCTCACTTGAGAACTGAGGAATGTCTTCATCTGCTCGAAGGTCGGATGCTGCGGCGTCGTTCCGATGGACATCTCCCAGGCCATCCTCGTGTTTGGATCCAGACGTTCAGCCGTAAGCACGACTAAGAAGGCGCTCCAGTGTTCAACAGGCAGATTCAGCGTTGCCAACGCGTCCACTGCATTTCGGGTCCCATGAAGCAAATCCTTTAGTTCTTGCGCTGATTCTTTCGTCATAGCCGGCAAAGACAGGAGCTTTGTGACATGAGCGTGAATGAGGAGACGTGGGACGTCGTACTGCTCTAGGATTGTTTCCCACGCTCGCTTGAAGTTAGACGTCGTTAACGTAACGTTTTGAATCAGTCGCGCTTCGTCGGTTAGACTGGTTTGAAGATAATGTAGCTTATCAACTTCGGAGAGGTTCGAGTTTTTGATCACCAGAGAGCGAAACAAATCACGAAAACTTGGCCAGTTTTGATAATCCCCTGAGAATTTAGGGATAGGAATTTTTTCTAAAGTCCTGCCTTGGGAGTCGGTTCCAGTGTGTACTGTTTCGTCCAGTTCTTCAGGAAAATCATCTCGATAATCCAGCAGACTAGCTTTCTGCTGTAGGTAAGCTTCTTCGCACAAGCTCATGTGATCGTCCTTGAAATATGCCTTTTCCTTGTGCTCTTCCTTGAAACTCGCGTATATTTTCGAGTTGTTTTGGAGGAACTTAGCCCAGTAACCTTCCAAAAGTTCCAGTCGAGAAATAATTACGCCTTTCGTAATTTTGCTAGCGCCGGACTTCTTCATATTCTCCGTTAACCTTGAAATCCTTCTGTGTAGGTATTTCTGTTCTGTTATGAGTGTGTCCATTGTGTTCCAGATTCCCGAACGTTCGGTCGCAGAAAAACTATGTGACCGGCACTGTTTACGAATTCGAACGAGGTCGAGAACGTTCGAAGCCTCGTGTAACAACGGTTACGCAGCGGATTCCTTTGTTCACTGGTTTTAGAAGAGTGATTTTTCAATCACCGCGTTAAATATCCGGCTCGAAGGACCATTTGTTTCAGTTGGGTTTTAAGAACAACTGTATTTTTTAGTAAACTTAGATTAAGCATTCTAGTTTTACCCGTAAGTATAAGTAGTGAGTAAGTAGTATTTAAGAATTTGTATTAATTAAGTTTAGGTAGATATAAGTACTCTTAAGTAGGATTAATATAGCCTTATGAACTTCTAGCTTGAATTGTATCTAAGATTTAGATTTCAAGAAGGAGTTTAACTCTGATAAAAGTGTTCTGGTCTTGCACTAACTTTGACCCGAGAATTGATTTAAGGAGAGCGATACTGCACGCACTCTTAACACGAGAGTTTGTCTAAGTAGCACTAAGCACCAGTACGTAGCTATAAGCGAGCTCTTTCTCCGAGATTTTGGAACCGACTGGTTCGAGAAGGCCGCGATCGCGGAAACGGATCTAATGTATAAGAGTGGGGAGACTACAATGTTTCGGGAGCAATCACCGAGATGGTGACACTTAAGCCATTTGGTCATGTCGACTTGTGACAGCTACCGAAACTCCGCAAGCTATAATCTACTCTTAGGAGCTAAAACAATGTACAACTTAATTCTAATTTTTACAAGATATACAGTCCTAAACAGAAGCGACTTAGACAATTTGTACTGTCACGTCCCGCGACGTGGAGTCTAATATTAATTAACCTTTTAAAGCATATATTTACTATTTCGTACTCAGAGGTATTGTAATCACCTCACATAAATATTATTGTAAACAACGATAAGAAGAGATCGAGTGAAGAATACACGGACGGCAGCGAGCAGGGCAGCCAGATCAAGGAGGTGGCGGATAGTCAGCTGTATACCAGGTAGCTGACCGCCCAAACACCAAGAAGGCCCAGTTAACACCAGTTGATTGCCAGCGCAATACGAAGACCCTTATCAACCAGTGGAGACGACATCACCTTCGCGGAGCTGTGCCCCTGATCCCCGCCAGAAGATTGCCCTCCCGTTACTTCTCGCAAACAAATCTCCAAAATAATATGTTTAACTTCAACCCTTAATAAATAAGCTGTACGAAACCGATCGTACAGAAAATATTGTAAACGAATATCATATAAATCAAATGCGAATTAATGTAAGAATCTTACTATCGTCGCTGCTGGGAATCAGTTAAAATGGAACGTGCCTAAGTAGTAAACAAAACTCCCAGAATAGAACGATGGGAAGATTCTTCCTGGAAGATTCCAGGTAGGAGCTGTGGGATGGGGTCTCCCACCTATGATTTGTCATGTGACAAATCCTAGAGAAGGAGTGACCGATTGCCCTATAAAAAGCGATCGGACCAACCGCGGAGCTCATTATCATAATTATTATTATTTATTATTATCATCATTATTGTACCAGTGTTTTTGCGCAAACTTATAAAACTTTGAAAAGTGTTAGAATCAAGTGGACAGAAAAATAAAGGTGATTGTTTTTTTTATATTATATCAGTGAGTGAAGTGTGTCCACCCTTTACCTCATCCTATAAATTGAGCACTAGTTTTTTGAAATATTAAATTTAGATTACGAGAATGTGTATTGACAGTTCACGAGTTGCGCCGATTGATGGTACTACCTAAGAGCAGAACGTTGCCCGCGGTTTTACCAGATATTAAGCGTAAACCGTGATCGACGCGAATTATTTAAATATTAATCAACTTTTAATCAATGATTGCGAATATGAAAAAGCCACGCTTGTCCCGCCGACGGTGTCACCTATGAGCAGAACGTTGCCCGCGGTAGCACCTGATGCGGAAGGTGGAGAGTGGTTTATCGATCAATCAATAACTATTATTGACTATTCCGAAAGATTAATGCCAAGAAATCATCGCGCTGGACGGCGAGTGCAACTACGAAAACTAAAGTGGCAATTTTGTAACACCCCGGCAAATTACGTCGAGCTCCTGGGAGTTCCCGAAAAGGAGGAAACCCCCAAATTCGGGCACACCCTAATCCCAGGAGAGTGGGCTGCCCCAAACCAAAAGGAAGCGCCTGCTATCAACGGAATCCCAGACGCTCCCATAAATTGGATATTAACACCCATCGACCAGTAAAAAGTAAACATTTTTAATATAACGTGTTAAAGTGCATCCAAAAGAGTCGTACTCAACTATCCCAGAGCGTAAGTCCCTGGACTAGCTCGAAAGCGGATCGAAAATATAAACTCCCCAGAAATCGCGGCCCCGAATAGGAACTAGGGACGTAACAGTACTATAACTAACATCTAGTCTAGTTCCATTATTAAGATATAATAACTCTCCAATGAGATTTCTATATTTTAAAGCATTTGCTACTAACTGTGCGGGTTCCAAACTTAAATTTTGTTCCATAGGCGTACGAAATAATTTGCTATTTTCAATTTGGTATTTTCTACCTAATGACTCAATAAACTTACTTTGATCTAGTGTCATCTCACATTTTTTATAATTATAATTGATAGTTATTTCTAAATAAGTCTTTACTTCCCCGAAGTCTTTCATCGCAAATTTATTTGATAATTTACTCCTAATCTCTTTGACTTTTTCCATACTTCTTCCGCAAATTAATAAGTCGTCTACAAATAGAATTAAGTAAAGTGTTTCGTCATTCTCATATTTTATATATAAACAATAATCGCTCACGCTTCTTTTGAATCCTTGTTCCTGTATATAATCATCAAAACATTCGTACCATGCACGTGGGCTCTCACGAAAACCATACAACGCTTTTCCCAGTTTACATACTCTTCCGGTTTTGTCGTCATAACCTAAAGATTGTTGTACAAATACTTCTGACTTTATCGACCCGTTCAAGAATGCGGTTTCGACATCCATTTGTATAATCATTAATCCGTTTTGGCAACAATAAGACAATAGTAACTTCAAAGTTTGAATTCTGGCTACTGGAGAATACAAATCTTCCAGTACTTGTTTTTGCTGAAAACCTCGAACGACTAATCTCGCCTTTTTTTTTGATTGTCAGATTTATTTGTAAATACCCATTTTAAATCTAAGACCCTTTTATCTTTTGGCTTTTCCACTAAATTCCAAGTTTCATTTTTCTTTGATCAATTCATTTCTCTATCCATTGCCTCTTTCCATATCTCACACTCATTTCCTTTTAAAGCCTCTTTTTTTTTTGACTATCTGCGCTTATAACATTTACATATATGTAATACGAGTCGGATTGCCCATATCGTTCTGGTCTCTTTTTTTCGTGTTCTGACCTTCGCAATTCAATTTCTTGATCATCTAAATTTATATCCGATCTGTTACTTAAATTTCTAAATTTCTTATTTTCTTCATTTGCTACATTTTCAAGAACTTCGTTTGATCCAGGATTATCTTTTATACTACTCACCGATTCATCATCACTTTCATCCTCATCTTTAAATCCAATTAAGTTTTCGTTTTCTTCTATAAACTCTACGTGCCTTGCTACTATGATTTTATTGTTAATTAAAACTCTGTATCCCACGCCTTCATATCTTACAAGTGTACCAATGTCACTTTTCCTGTCCCATTTTGAGTATCTTTTTACTT
Source organism: Andrena flavipes (assembly GCA_963971345.1). Lineage (NCBI taxonomy): Eukaryota > Metazoa > Arthropoda > Insecta > Hymenoptera > Andrenidae > Andrena > Andrena flavipes. Next base: position 39,031,983 of record OZ020479.1, on the reverse strand, counting down.
CAGGAACTCTGACAAAAACTTTACTTCCGTACAATTTCAAATTACTAATATTTGTTTTTTTTCCAACGAATATTTCGAAAGGAGTTTTAATTTTATGAGTGTTTGTCATAGTTCTATTTTTTAAATACGCTGCGGCTTTTACTATTTCCGGCCAATACATAATATTTAATTTTGAATCTGAGAGTAAACATCTAGCCAAGTTCATTATTGTTCTATTGTAACGTTCAGCTGTCCGGGGACGACTGAATGTCGACAGGTTCTCGAGAGGAGAGCGGCTTCCTCCGAGAATAGGATAGGTGGGGGTTCGTTGGTAGAGTAAAGGAGTAAAATCCAACTTAAATTTAACAATGACTTTATTAAAACAACACTTAAACTAATAACGAAAATAATAATATTGCTTACGACTACGATTATATATTTTATGTTTTTGTATTTTTGGGTTTTTTATTTTATATATATATATATATATATTATTATTGAATATATACATTTGTGTTTCCCGCCTTCTAAGAGTGCTGACACCTAGTGTCTATAGGTATGATGTAAGACGGAAGAGACTATCATGAGTTAGTTTTAGTTTTACATAAAGGAAGCACCACGTGTAGTATAAGAGAGAATATTCCCAGTTATATTATATTATAATATTACTTTGTCAAGCTATATAAAGAACCAAATATACATTTATAAGAACAGGTAATTGTGCTGAGTTATTTAACAATTATATATATATATATATATATATATATATATATATATATATATTAGCATAGATAAAAAACCCAAAAACATAAAATATATAATCGTAGTCGTAAGCAATATTATTATTTTCGTTATTAGTTTAAGTGTTGTTTTAATAAAGTCATTGTTAAGTTTAAGTTGGATTTTACTCCTTTACTTATAATATCCTTCCTTATATATATATATATATATATATATATATATATATATGTGTGTGCTACTGCCGTAAGTTCGGCCGCTGCCGTTCCCGGAGCGGTTCCCGAAACTCTTGGCAGAGTTCTCGTTCTAGTGTTCTGTAGACCTTGCTTTCGCTTAGCGGCTGAGCTGCTGCCTACTAGTAGGAGCAACGCTTGAAACCTCCGCGAAAACAAAGCTCTCAACCTTTAAATGAAAGATCCAAAAAGGAACACCAGTACCTTTGTACACTGAGAACCAGTCGCTGCCGTCTCCGGAGCGTGCTGAAATTCTACTGAATAGTACTTAAGGGGGTAGACACGGGTAATGCAGCGCGCTGTATACCGACACAATCTGGCCCGAAACATGGGTCTGGGAAATTACGTTGTTTGTCCTTATATCAACAGATTTTGGGCTGAGCAAGGTCTCATTCGAAAGAGGTAGGTTCAATTCAGCCCGCTCTGGTCATGGCTCAACGAGATTGTGTTGATATCTGATAATACGAGTGTTCAAAGTAGAGAAAAAATCGACAAAATACACTCCAAGATTCCAAGTATATGTAAGTCGCTAAAAGAGTTTTATGACTCAAACGATGACCAGAGCGGGCTGCATTAAAGCTTCCTCTTTCGAATGAGATCTCAGCCAGCCCAAAATCTGGTCATATAAGGACAAACAACGTAATTTCGTGACTCCATTCCCAAATCAGAATTCCGCCATATTGGCGATAATACAGAGCAAGTCACGTGACAAATTTAGTTTAGCTAGTGGATGCGAGATGGCGCCTATTCGGGAGGACTGCCAACGTGGAATCATAGCAAAACTGAAGCGGTAGCTGGATACATGTGCCACAGTAAAAGCGTGCTGCAGTCAATGTATGAATTTTCGGACGATTGTAGGTTAGGTTATATGCATTTTAGGCATATAACTACCCACACAGCACAACGTCCGGCAAAGTCCCTGGGACGTCTACAGACGTCTGTAGACGTCCCAGGGACTTTGCCGGACGTTGTGCTGCGTGGGTACTGGGAACTGTGTACATTTACTAAGTTAACGCTTTTATTGTAACACTTACATCACTTGAAATCGCTGTCGAATTTATGTTATAATTATATGGCCACATTATTTATTGATTTACTAATATCATATTTTCAGAATGTGGAAGTTACAGCAATTATTTGCAATTATTGCATTTATTATTATTCTTCCGACTATTGTATATAACATATGACAAGGAAAAGTCTCCAAATCGGTCAACAGTTGACTCCCTGATTTTTTTTTGTAATTCTTTACGGTCCTATACAGAAATGGGCATTATTTAAATAAAAGAATATACTTCCGAATGGCCCCAGTGGCCGATCGACACGAGGTTTAGGGGATTGTGTGTGAAACCCTAAATCTAAAATTCTATTTAGCTTCGGGTATTTATTAGTTTCCTTTGTTTATTCGAAGGACTTTCACCTTGGGCTTCGAATAATTTTGCATCTTTAATTATATCTTTATCCTAAGGTCGTATTCCGATATATTGGTCGATCGATTCGTTTTCGCGAACAGCGATCGAGGAGAAATCAGCCACCATCATCTGACGATCGTGGATTTGTCAGTTGGAGTTACGTGGCCACGCAAGGGTATGGTGGGGTAACGGGAATGCTGCTCGGCTCCGTCTGAACGTAGCCGTGAGGCTGTTATTTATTCTTATTGTTAGCGTAGTAGTTGTGTGCATTACGAAGCTATGCGTAGACCAATACGAGATGAAGCTATCGAGAAAGAATCAATGTTCTTACCAATAAAGCTCCTTAATTTTTTCGGAGCTAAGGCACACCTATTCTGATGTGTGTATTTCTACGCTGACAGCTCGATTTGACCTATACACACTACTCTTATTCTGCGAAGGCGAGAGTGAGATGGAACGAGAGCGATTCAGAAAACGTTGCGAAAAGTAGCACCGAGGCAGGCAAGCGGTACCAATGGTGTGAGAATACGCGTTACGAAACTCAACGGCCAATATATCTGAATATAAAGTCTCGTTAGCCGCTCGCTGGTCGAGACCAGCGTTGAGCCCGTATCATGAACGGAGCGTTAATTCCGAGGCTGAGTTTCTCGCTTCTTTCTGGCCGAAGGGAGGAGCGGGATGATTTTGCGTGCGCGGCGGGCGATTTTACGAAGCGGTTCCCGTGCTCATCGTAAGCGCTGACGACTATCGCGCACGCCCGTCGCGCACTCAAAGGACGGAGTGTCAGGCGTCCGAAAGACGGAGCGAGACAAAATATCAACGCGTCGTCTATCTCGTACTGGCCTCGCTCGCTTTCAGTGCATTCGCTCGTTCTCTTTCCATCTCGCTCTCGCCTTCGCCGGACAAGAGTGAGACAGAAGTGGTGGGGATAGCGAAAAGTCCGTATTGTGTACACCAAACCGAGCCCGAACGATCTTAGATCAGCGCTGTCTAGCGTAGGGGCCCCTCATGCGCCTGCTTCCCCTTCCAATCTTTATCTCTTACAGCGTGCCTTCGGTTGTCAAGGAGACCCCGCGACGCTACGAAGGCTGCCACGACGGACTAGCCGGGCAAGCGTCTTCGCGGCTAGCGTCGCGCGGTGTCCCTGGCAACACGGACGAGAGTGGGAGAACCCCAACCACCTGCGGGAGCGACCTTGAAGAGCGCTGATCTTAGATGCTCGAATAACCGACGAGAACCTTTGTGGCCCGAGCCGCACGAGATCGCTATTGCTCGGCGATGTGTCATCGATTATATAGAAACAGATTTTTTTTTCATCGTATCAATATGAAAGTGACACAAATAGATTCCTGGCATTCTCCCGATTAAATTGACGAGCTTCCAATTCTGCAAACAAATATTCACGTAATTTCCTTAATTATGATCCGAATAATATCATTTTTCACATTTCCACAAAAATCTGATTAGAAATGCAGAACTGAAGATTTGTCACTGCTTATTGCGTAACATTGTATGGTCCCGCTGGATTCGAGCGTCGAAACCCACGAAACTCAGCGAAGGAAAGTCAGCCTTCTATAGAACTGAAATCGGGAAAGACTTTGCTGAGAAACTTTACACATGTATATTCACGTCAAATAAATACTTCAATTGTAAACTTTTGACGACAAACTATTGTGGAATTTCGGCAGTTCTTACATATGCATCACTTGGTTGGGAATTCCTGATCCCAGAGTTTCATGCATTTACCTATTGAAATGTTGCTTCAAGTCATCGGGAAATTGCATTGCTTCTTCTCGTACATACATATATCTGTTCGCGAGTAGGTGTCATGAGTGACGCGGCTTCGGTTTCCCAAATAAATGCACATTTATTAGGACCCTCGGTCGACGGCGACTTGAGTCATCCAGTACTGAATATGAAAATGTTCATATTTCTCATTACACCTTGATAAGAGTGTTACCACCGATGGATTGGTGAGTTTATGTCCACGAAAATGAGTCGAGACGCGAAGCAATTCGATCTATTTTTCCTTATGAATACATGATTAGGACACACACACACTACGTTCACTAAAAATAGACCGAATTGCTCCATGTTTGACATCATTTTCATCAGTAATGCAGTGCTCTGGTGAAGAACATCGTAATACGGAGCTAATATTCTAGCCCCTAGAATCTACGATATTGTCAATTTGCAGTTGAAACGCACGCCGCTTCACACTATCGTTTCTTAGCATTTATACGGGGTGATTCTCTAGCTAGAGTCGTCAAACGCGATGCTCGCCAACAATCATGTGCCTCGCTGAGTTTCGTGGGCTTCGACGCTCGGAACCAGCGGGACTATACAATGTTGCACGCTAAACAGTGACGAATCTGAAGTTCTGCAATCTCTAATCAGATCTTTGCAAAAGAGACGTCAATCGATTCCTTACAATTTTATATATGATGTTTGTTCATAACTACTTTCTGTATAAAACGTCTAATAAGTGCATTTCATGTTCTGTTTCGATGCTTTGCTAGTAAAAAAATCTCTATCCTAACAAACTTCATTTTCTGGGGACATCCCCTCATCTATTTTCCCTTTTCACTTATAATTCCTCACTGCTAACGTAGAATACTGTAGCATAAGCGCATTTCAAGTAATTAAAACGTACAATGAAGTTTCTACGTTTGCAGTACCAGCCGACTTTCCGTTTAAATTTTTATAAGTACAACGCAACAGCTGAGAATTTCTTTTCTTATTCAGAATAGAATACGGAAATAGCAAACAGCTCCCTCTCGCGTTTACCGGGCAATCGTCGATCTATCGGTATTACCATTTCTGTGCAGAAGAAACCTGCTGTAATACCGACCTGCCGTATCAGCCAGATAGTGACCTGTCTACCCCCTTAAGCTGCCTCTAGGAACTAGCATTCGTTGATTGGAAGAACGTATCTGTATTCGAATGAGCGCGCTTGGTCCTGCGCACGCCTCCTTTTATAATGGAAAATTGGCGGACTGGCGCATGCGCAGTGACTCGATATCTGTTATTTCGCAGTTTCCTTGCTTATTACTTAATATTTTGTTTTGCGCTTTTATCAGTACTTATGTTTAATTATTCCTAACGTTTCTATAATATTTGTTTCTCTAATATTTGCTTAGATTATAATTTATATCTTAAAGTATGTACAGTGCTTATGAACGGTAACATAGGTTGATCCTGCTGTAATATAGTACAGTTCTACTTTATCGACGGTCGGTAATTACCGGTTTGAGTCCTCGTGGGACGTTACACTATTGTAGCGCTCAGCTGTTCCATTCAGTTCGTGTACATATGGTGGACATGGTTCTACTACAATTCCTTTTTCGCTAAATAAACTAAACATGTTTTTGTTCATATATTCTTTGCCATTGTCACACCTGAGCCTTTTTATTTTCTTACTAGTTAAATTTTCGGCCTTAATTATAATCGTCAGGAAATACGCTGTGTAGCTGGTAGAATCACGACAAGGGATTGTCACTCATAGGGTTGTTTGCAAAAACCACACCCAAAAAATAATTAATTTTTTTCTACCGTAAGGATTGATTTACAATTCGGAAAGAATATATGAATTACAGCTAATATGTAGCTATTTTGTCGCTTTTGTTTCATTGAAATATCTTAAGTAGTAACCGAGAAAAAATAACGCTAAGGACGTTTACCCCCATATTACCCGTAAACGGGAGGGGGGGGGGGGCAGGTAGCGATCTAAAACTTTACATATTGGTGTTTCAGGCTAGGAGCATTGCTTAAAAAATAACAACTCCAAGAAACGGCGTAGGGGCCCTTTGCCCATGCTTACCCTGCTAGACCCTATTAATATCTGGGAAATATTCGTATTTAGCGCATGCGCGTTGTTCCACAGCCAACTTCACCGTCACAGTTCAATCTCCCAAGCGAACCGCAATCGTTTCTTCCATTCGCATTTAAATGACACGTGTTTAGGCTCGCGACAAGTACTCCTTCTCGACACAAAACCCCTCATATTTAAAATATAATGATTTCCTTTAAATTATTTAACTATGTTCCACCATCTCGACCATCTTCAAGATTTTTTATATAATAGTTCGATAATAGAGCATAATTCTTGATTTTTTTGGAGGTTGTCACTCAAAGGGTTGTTTAGAAAAACCACTCCCAAAAAATTAATTATTTTTTCCACCCTTAATAATAGATTTAAAATTTAGAAAAAAATACACCAAGTACAGTTAGTAAGTAGCTATATTGTCGTTTTTTTTCATTCTAATATCTTTAGTAGTACCCGAGATGAAAAATAATAACGTTAAGGGTGTTTACCCCCGTATTACCCTTAAACGGGGGGGGGGGGGGGGGTAGCGATCTAAAACTTTACACAATGGTTTTTCAGGCAAGGAGCATTGTTTAAAAAATAACAACTCCCGGAATCGGCGTGGGGGCCGTGTGCACATACTTACCCTGCTAGACTCTTTAGTTAGTATATTAAATTATCAAGTGCTTAATCGGTCGTTATCCCTAAAAATTAATTTAAAATAAAATGGCGGCTGTTCATGCCGGGAGATCGTCTATAATTTCATTATTTATAAGGCAGGACCTCTTAAGGGGGTCCACCCGTTTGAACCCTCAGGAAATGTGTATATTTTGTGGATTGTTTTACAAGTCAACGGCTTGATGCAGATTTTCGGTTTTTTTTTTTACTATCTTTACATAGTATTATGAACTACTAAAAAAAAGTTTTAGTTAAAAAACTATTGTTTTTCTGAAGATATGGGTACGTATACGAAAGTCTCTCCTTTTTGGACGGCTAATCGGTGGCCCTAAAAACTCGCACTACGTTCAACCAATTCACTTCCAATTTTGCATGCAGAATCATAATAAGATTCCACATCGTACAACGAAGGCTTTTTTATTCCGATTCCCCGTTTATTATTTATAAAGAAAAAAGGTTGATTTTTCTCTTAGAAAAATCTAACTTTACCTTTGATCTCTCACAATTTCTTTATTTTTCAAAATTTTCAAAATCGACTTCCTTGGACGATAGCTATTGACATACTTTATAAATTCTTTTTACTGTTTTTGATTTCACACACGACATACAGCTGTTTTCAGGGCTACCGTTTAGCCCCCTAAAAATCGAAAGACTTTCGGAGGTGTATGCATAACTTGCCAAAAATAATAGTTTCTTAACTGAAACTTTTTTTATGAGTAGTTCATAATACTATGTAAAGATAGTAAAAAACGGCAAATCTGCATCAAACCGTTGACTTGTAAGAAAATCCACAAAATGTACACATTTTCCTAGGGTTCAAACGGATATACTCCCTTCATACATCAAACAACTCAAACACTCACGCTCTATACGCATTCAGCATACCTTCTTGCCACGGAACACTTCCTTCTCCTACACAATACTCTTTATAACGATCCCTGTTTTGTTTCGTAGAGTTATTTAAATTCCCACGATTAAGAGGTTGCAAATCACCCACCTGCACTACACCGTTTTCATAATTCCCCTCCTGCATACTCCTATTGTTCGTTATATATGCTATACTCCGTCTCCGTAAAAAATTATGGAGGACGCAGGCAGCCAATATAACATATGATATATTTTCCACCTTTATATTAATTGCTGTATTAAATACTCGAAATCGCGAGGCTAATATGCCGAAAGTATTTTCCGCTACATTTCTAGCTCGGGATAATCTATAATTAAATATTCTTTTATCATGATCCAATTCGCGTAGAGCATAAGGCTTTAAGAAGTTATTAGTTAAAGCAAACGCTTCATCGCCTACAAAGACGAAGTTTAAATTGTTTATCGTTTCATTATTCTCCGGCAAATTTAACTGCCCGTTATTTAAACGCCTCATAAATTCAGTGTGTTCGAGGATACCACCATCTGATACCCTTCCATTTTTGCCGATATCGACAAAAATAAACTCGTAATTTGAATCGACTAATGCCATTAGTACGAGGCTGTAATAATTTTTATAATTGTAATACAAGGCCCCGGAATTTGGTGGTGGAACAATTCTGCTGTGTTTGCCGTCCATAGCACCTCCGCAGTTGGCGAAATCCAATACAAAAATAAACAAAATTTAATTTCCTTGTCATTTGTTATTTTATTAAATGATATGTGTTTTTTTTGTACGAAGGACGAAGAAGTGGAATCGCAATCGGGTCCAAGCAGCCATAAACGGCCGGCTAGCCAAATTTCCCGCTGCGGCAAGAAGAAGAGAAGTGATGATGGCATCATGAAAGTTTTAGAAACTTGCGCTGTCGCGCTTCAGAATCCCACCATCAGCCGGATGGAAATATCCGAATATGAAGCCGCGGGAATAAAAATTGCCAAGCAATTACAAAGGATGGACACGGAGCAGACAATTTATGCGGACAGTATAATAGCAACCGTATTGAGAAGAGGGTTATTAAAAAAATTAAAACCACAGTCAGATGTCTGCGACAACGAATGTAGGCTCTATGCTGGGCCGAGCCGGGAACAGACGAACGAACATCAGCAACAGTAATTGTAAATGATATAGTAGGAGTTATAATAATAATAATATGAGTTTTATAAATACGAGCGCGAATTATCATTTCATTAATAAATTATTACCCTTACTTTTAAGAACTCTGTCCGTAGTGCATAATACAGTGCTTTGCACGTCTCAGGAATTATTTTGCATAACGCAGGAGCTGATATTCCTGTCGTAAATTTCAAATCTTCATAGGAACGCCCAGTTGCCAAAAATCTCAATGTAGCGATAAGGCGTTGTTCTGCGGTGATGCTTTTTCTCATAATGGTGTCCATTTTCTTGATTCGGTTTTGAACTAAACCCAGTAGATCGTCAAACACCTTACAATCCATCCTCCAGTAATTCCGATAATCGCCCGGATAATTTTCTCGCAGTTCTCGAAGAAGAGGTTGATCATTGTAGTCTCCGCGGTATTTTTTCACCCAAACCTGGCGGTTTCTTCTCCTGCTTCTTCTTCGGTCTGCTACTGTTAACTGGAAAGCAGCAGCAACAACAACAGCTAAGTTCCGGTCATTGTTTACCGCAAACATGACAACATTTTTTTAAACCGCGTTCTGCACACAGGCTTTCACTTGAAGTGGTTCGGTGTAACGATAAAAACCACAATTCAAATAAGTTACACCAGAAATAACAGTTAACAATAACAATTAACAGTAACAATTAAAAATAACAATTAACAATCAAAATTAACAGAAACAATTAACAATCAACAGTTAACAGAAATAATTAAAAGTAACAATTAACAGTAATAAAGTAACAATAAATATGGAAAAACAGTAAAAATGCGTGCGCGGTACGTGTTGTCTGGTAACCGGTTCGAGACTAAGTGTCCGCTCTGTGAATTTTCCCCGGTTAAAAATGAAAGACTAGACAGAGTTAGAGATAGCGAATAAAAGAAGATAGAAGAAAGATGAAGTAGGAAAAAACAGAGAAAAAACATAGAGAGGGTGAAAAGAAAGCGTAGGATAAGAAAGCTGTCCCCCGGTTCGCAAAGGCCTGGTCGCCAAATGTTCCTGACGCTGACCAGGCTTGTGCGAACCCTTGACTCCAGGTAGATGGAAGCAGAAACGGTAGGAACAGATAGGTACTTATAAAGGAGTAAAAGTGAAAGTTAGAAATAGCTGAGGAGACAGAAAAAATAAATATGGCAAAGACGTAGTTTAGTATGAAAGTTCTACTTTTGTGTATCCATCACTCTATTTGGATAGCCGAAATGAAATATTCGGATGGACGAAGTTTGTAACCATGCAAATAAATATGTCGTGTTTATAATCGAGCGATAAGGGATCCGTTTGTAATTTGAAGGGAGGACGGCGCAGGCGGGACCCCGCGTGCGCAAACGTACTGGCGTTTCTGGTGATATCAGGTGTTTCTGAAAATATATTAGCAGTGGCTTGCTGTTGTCGAGGTCAAGAACCGTTTAAGGAAACCAAACGCTGCGCGAATAATTGTTTACCCTTCCTTAAGCTGTCACTCTACGTTGACGGTCTGAACAGGAGCGCGATATTTGGGATTTTTTTCAGAGAAACCCACAAATTATATTAATTGAAAACTTTTTGCCTATATTTGTACATATTTTGGCAGCATTTAAAAAAATTTAAGCAGAGGCTTGGCTGACAGTGCGGAAATCCTGAGGCACGCGACAAGCCTGGTTTCAAGTGCCGTTTTTTCCTTTTCGTGTAATATTTAAATAGGTACAAAAATTAGTCCATTAGTACGTTTATTACGGTTACTTTCCTTATATTTTTTCTCTTTTTATTCGGTTCTTTGCTCGTTTTGGTCATCGTTCGGACCACAGAATGTCTACTCCTTTTATAATTTGTATTGTTTGTGTAAAAGTAGTCCGATTTGCATGATATTTGTGATCATTTTAATTGGGAAAACGCCAGGAATCCATTAGTGTTACTTTCATATCGATACGACGAAGAATAAAGAATTTCTTAATACGCTGTAATGAATATCAAATTTGTCAAGTATGACTCTTTGATTAGGACGTGCAAACGGTCGCTCCTTGTTTATACATTGCTTAGTAATACAGCGTTTCTGTCTTTTAACCAGTGCTATATAGTGAACGATTCGTCTATGTACCTCGATCATTTTTATATAAGTCTGGTGTGAATTGGTCAACAAATCGTTGTTTAATTGAAGATTTTCTGCATCATCTTAATTGATTTGGAAGTGGTTCCGTGTGGAGTCTGTGTCTCCTGCTTGTGTTTATCATCAGTGGTTCAACGTGTTGGTGCTCACGACATACTAATCAATCTTCACTATAATAAGTACAGTGATTCTCATCTTGAGTGTTTCTCTCTTTGCTTTCACGAATTGAGTAAATATGTCTCAATAAAAAAAACTGATATGCAAAGGATGTGGGATAGCGGTAGCAAAGCCCATCACATGTATATCTTGTGACGTGGTGTCACATCCTGCTTGCGTTCACCGAACTCAGCATCCTTTTCATAAGGGAAAGCTGTTGGATTGCAATGATGATCGGACACCCACTGTCTCTCCTACCACACCAACTCGAGGCACAATGATATCATCGCATGAAGATTTGCTTAAAAAGATCAACGATTTACTCGACGCAAAATTCTCCAAACTAGAAAATGAGCTGAGGATTTTTCAATCAAATCTGGAACTTCTAAACAATTCTTTAACGGATCTAAATAACAGAGTCTCTAATTTGGAATCGAATTGCTATGAAGAAGACATATTGGAAGAGCTAGCTGATAGAAATAGAAGATCTCACAATATTATATTGTTTAATCTGGCCGATAACAAATAATATTAAAAAAAGTACTCAAAAATATTCAGAAACACCGAAGTTATGAGATTTTTTCCGCGAATTCTATGTTACATGCCCCACTGTGCGACGTGGCCTCCCGCCCGATACGACACAGGTAATCCCCGAAACAACCCACTCCGGTGATCACCTGCGTCAGGCGGAAGGTGAGCCTGCCATACCCAGGCCCTGCCCATTCATCGAGAATGGGCAGAAGCGCTCCGACAACGCGTCGCTCCCGATGTTCAGGGAAGGATAACCACTGGAGTCACTTGGCCTCCATGCGTTGCCGGGCCTGGCCCCGAGCCACTTCGTGTCCGTCGACCGCTCGGTCCCCCGCGTCGCGGAGATCGCGAACGGCGGAGTAAACCTCCGCCTCCATCTCCGCGAGAAGATGGAATGGGGGGGGGGGGGGGGACGCGGCCAGAGCGGACAATTCGGCGTATGACACCGTGGGATACGCTCCCACGGCTTGGAGGAGCGCTCGGAGTGGCCTCAGACTTGAAATCAGAGGGTCTGAGGATACTAAGAGGCTGTTTAGGAGATCTTCATTGGTGGCCTGCCGAGAAATTTTTCGAGTGTGGTACTCGCGAAATGCTCGTAATTCTTTATGCCTTGCTTCTTGTGCATCTTCCGACATTTGTCCTATGGGTAGTATGAGGCCACTTCCTCCGGTTGCGAAGAAAGACCTGCCACCAGAAGTACTGTCTTTATTACTTCTATAAATATATTTTATAAAATTGAACTGATTTTAATTTCTATCGCGCGTTCATCCCAATCCCACTTTTCTATATTCGATTTTCATCAAATAAACGTATATTTAGTCGAATTACTCCATTCGGTTCCTTAGATGAAGGGGAAATCGTTCTGTCCAGATGAATAGCCCGTTTTGACCACTTGTGAAGGTTGTCGACTGCTGATACCAAGCTTAAACCAAATCTGATGTTTTTTTATATGCGCGTCCGCCATATTGGATCCGCCATTTTGTTTTTTTGAAATTTTGACCTCAGATTCGTAATCAACGACATCGAAAACGCCAGGATACCAAGTTTAGATTAAATCTAATGCTTTTCTGATATGCGGATTCGCCATATTGGATCCGCCATTTTATTTTTAGCAATTTTGACTTCAGATTCTTAATCAGCGACCTCGAAAACCTTAGTACACCTATTTTTAAACAAATCACAGGTCATCTTGAGGTTTTGGGCAGGTTTTTTCGATTTTTGACCACTGTGCGCCGACGAGGACACTCCGCCGCTGGCGGACCCCGACTTCCCGCACTCCATGCGCTTGCCGGGGCCAGACTTGGCCGCCGACGTGGAGGCCACACTCCCGGTCTCCATGGTCACCGGCACAGTGTCGGGCGTGGGGGCGGGCGACGTCACAGGCGCCGACTTGTCGGTCGCCGCAACTGTCTCCTTTCCCTTCTTCTTGGGCGGCGTCTTCTTCCGCTGAGGGGGGGGGGGGCGACACGCCGGGCCACCCATACGATGGCCACCGGGCAGGCCTGCATCGGTGCAGAGCGAGCACTTTGGGGCGGACGTACATCGCCGCGCGATGTGTCCCTCCTCGCCGCACCGGTAGCAGGCGCGGCTCCTGTCCGTGGGGCCGCTGCACTTGGCCCGCACGTGCTCAAATTCTAGGCAGCGGAAGCATTGCAACCTCCGCTGCACTAGGGGCACGACACGGGCCGCCAGGGAGTCCACCACTAGGGTGGAGGCCCACAAAAGCTTCGTAGCGGCCGCCACTGGAGCTCGCACCCAGGCCGAAAAAAGCCCGGTGGCATCATGGCGCCTTTCGCCGACCGAGATATCCTCGGCCGAACAGGCGCCCTGAGCGGCAATAGCCCGGCGAACCGCCTCCTCCGACGCCAGCTCGGTCAGGCCGCACACCCGGAACTCGGCTATTTTCTGAGGGCAGTGAACCTTGATGCCACTGCCCTCGAGCTGCTCCGCAAGCCTCAACTTGAGGGCGGCAGCTCTGGTCGAGCCCTGTGCTCCCGGGACCTCGAGCACAAGACCCCCTGTAACGGCGCGCCTCGGCCGCATGGCGGTAATGCCGAGATCGGCGACCGGAATGGCCGCCATCACGCCAGCCACGCGCTTGGAGTAAGGATTCTCCCCCCCCCCCCCCCCAACCGGGGCGGTGATAGCCACCGCCGCCGTTTTGGGGGTGCGTGGCATTGACACCGGGGGTCCCACGGGTGCGCCTGACCTACGGGGAGCCAACGTCGCAGCGCCTCTCCCCCTCCCTTCACCACTCTTGCCTACCTTGGGAGCCGTCTTAGCGGGCGCATCCGCCGCCTTGGCCGTTCGCTTGGCCCCGCGTCCGACAAACTGGGCCCATGTGCTCTGCGGAGCATTGCGGGGCCCAGGGGCAGAGGTCTGGGTGCGCGGGGCGTCGAGAACCGACGTTATCACCCGCACACTCTCCTTTCTGGCAGCCTTAGCAGCCCTCCTCCGCTGCCCCCTGGACAGCTTCTTCGGTGGCGGGGGGGGGGGGGGGAGCACGAGCCCGACCCCTCACGGCGCCACTCAACTGCTTACTCCCCGTCCCGCTGGGAGCGCCCGGAACAATCCTCCTCCTCTCCTCCTCCTTTTTCCTCGTCTCCTCCTTCTTCTTCCCCCCTTCTCCCCCTCCCCCACGATGGGTGCCGACGGCGCGACAGGGGGGACAACCCCACCCATGTCAGTGGTGTGCGCCGTCGACTTAAGGGCGCAGCCAGCCGTCCGCTTTGCCGCTCCCCCCTTCTTACGAACCGGGGCCTCCTTTCCTCCCGTCCTAGGGCCTTTCTGGCCAATGGCCGCGCATTCCAGGGCAAGGGCTGTGGGAGAGGCCTTCGACTTGAAGGGCAGCAGATCGGCCGGACCCGATACCGCACCACCCCGGCCCAGGACTTTACCCAGCGAGCGGAGGCGGCCGTCCACCTACCTCTCCAGCTCCTCCGTACGCCGCAATACTATGTCCACCGTGGGGGCGACGCTGCTGGGCGGAGGGTCCTCTGAGGAAGAAGAGTGGGGGGACACCACTCTTCTCCTCTTCTTCCCCTTAGTCTTTTCCCTGCCCCCAGCCGGATCGCTCGGCAGGGGGTCAGGCCTGGCCGCCGACGAGGGTCCCGCGGTAGGCGCCACCTGCACCTGGACAAGAGTCGTTCCAGGGGGGCACGCAGGACGGGAGGAGCTCGTCGCGGGTGGACAGGGGGACGCTGGGACGGAAAGGCAAAGCCTCCGACTCTGTCACGTCCACTCCAGCCAGCGACACCCGCGTCTCCAATCGGGCATATTTGCCCCGGAGAAACTCGAGCTCCCGCTTCTTAACGTGGAGGCACTCCCCCAGGGAGTGCGCTTGTTCTGTTAAGGCCCGCACTTGCGTGGAGAGCTTATGGGATTTGCGCTCCCAAGCTCCCTGGCGAAAGACCACTTCCCTCGCCGGCCTATCGGGGTTCTCGCCCCGCTCCGCTCTTCCGGTCAACTCGGCCCCGACTGCGGACGCGCGCCGGATCGCAATCCTTATTGCGCGTCCGTCGTCTTCACATGCCGGACCGCGGCAATAACCGCCGCGACCGCGTCCAGCTCACGCTGCGCTTGACCTGCAAGCGCATCGACCGACATGGTCTCCGCCCAATTGCGGAGCTCGACTCGCCCCGGGAGGGCCTTCATACCTGGACCGCCCAGGCTGGGTCCGTCCAGGTGCCGGGTTTCCGGCCACGTTTGCCGGGGACAAACTCCTGCCTCCGCCCCGCGTCGTCCCCGCCATCGGAGGACGACGGGGGAGCATCAAAACAGCCCCCCTCAGCGGCGCCACCATCGCGAGAGTGGCCCGCACCCGCCCCGGCGCCCAATCCGCCGTCGTCGTCCATACCGCTGGTCGGTAAGTCGACGTCCATTGTCGCGGCGGCGGCAATATCTTTTTGGGGCCTAACGTCGCCCCCATCCCGGAGCGCAATTCCCGGGGAGCCCGCATCGTTGGCCACCTCTTCATCTGATGAGATGACGATGTGCTTGTCGCACCGTCGCAGGACGATGCGGGGCTCCGGTGTACCCGCGACGCTCGGCACCGGCTTTGCCGACGGGGCGATAGTCACCGGCGAGCGGCACCGGGGCGACGTCTCGATGGTAACGGCTGTCGGGTCAAGCCGCCTCAGCAATTCCGCAACCTCCCTCTGGAGGCCGAGAAGACCTTGGACCTCCTGGGAGATGATCACTTCTATGCCCCGCACATACGGCACACCTCTGGTCGTGTGCGGTGCGGCCTGCGGGGCCCTTACAACTCGTGGGGGCGGGACTGCAGATGTCCCCCTTGGGGTATCATCCCCCTCTTGCTCCGGGGCTTGCACCGAGGATGAGCCCGTCCTCGGTGTGTCGTCGGCGCGGTCCAGACACGAAGCCTGGACCTCCCCAGAAGCATCGATGGCGCTATCTGCATCCTCCGTGAGGGATGCGCAGCAGGAAGTGGCTGGATTGCCACCCCCGCTTGCCTCACACTCCGTCTCCTCCACCCTCCCGAGGCCAGCCACCCGCGAAACCGCGATCGAACACCGGTCCTCGGGCATCTGATCCCGGTCGCCGTCCGGTGGCGTATAAAGGGCACCGCCCTGCGGAAACTTAGACCCCATAATGGACCCAGGAGTAGTCGCTTAGGAAGGTCGTACAACGGTAGAGGCGACCTGCCGTTGTAAAGCCATTGTGCCCGGACCCCTAAGGGCACGGGCTATGTCTGGGGGCGGCAGGTTCCAGACGGATCTTGGTTAGGCGGAGCATGACCCGCTCCGCCCACGTGTCTCCTCAGACTGAGGGGATCACGTGCCCTGGCACCACCAATGGGGCTCAGGGTTGGGGGGGTGTTATTATAGAGGTTTTTTCATACCTCGCGGCCCAGCCGGTTAAGGCAAGGCCTTCGGTCCGTGCTGGCTTCGCATACCCTCGGGAGATACCTCTCCGAGGGATCGTCGTTCCACACAGCACGGATTACGAAAGTCCCGACAGCGATGCGCTAACGGGTTTCCCCTCTAAGGCGGGGGGCGACACCGTAGCCTCGAGAACGTCCCGAGACTACGTCGCCTCCGTAGCGGAAGACTTCCTTCCCCCGCGCCCCGCGTGGATTCACGGGTGGACCGAGTAGCTCGGGTCTCGCGGGTCGCGGGGGGGGGGGGTGGGCTGAATTCGGGCATCGAGGCTAGTGCCGATTCCTGCGTCGATCTCTTCCGCTACGACCAGTGATTGGTACACCTCGTGTAATTTTCGAGTGATGCTTTTGCGTGCGTCGTTCGTTTCATTGTCTTTAAAACAAGTTCAATTTATCCTTAACGATTTAAATTATTCTGCGCGATAAATACAATCAGTTTATTGTTATCTAAAACTACAAATTTGTACGCTAAATACATTTTTTTTGTAATCGAGAGACTTCGCTCGACATTCGAGGAACTTTCGAGAACAGAACCCATCGGAGTTCCCCATCAACCATGCGCCGGCAAGCCGACAGCTGGGGGAGTGCTCGACCAGAGTTTCGGGATATTAACTGACCGGTCGGGGGCTACCCGTATCGGCAAATACCGCAAGTACGGGCCGACCGACCAATCCCGAACGCCGCCGTATTTTTTTATTTTAACGTGGAGGAAGTCCAAAGGACACCCCCGACCCCCGGGGAGGGTCTGAGAGTTATGGAAAGGGGTAAGGCACCCCCTCCCCACAAAACCTCCACGGTGACCCACTGCGCGGGAGTATAGGCAAGCCCGAGATCAAGGCCAGCCTGGGCGAACCCAGGCGACTACCCGGGCCAGATCCCATGTCCCGCGCCAAGAGTTTCCCTGCCCGAAGGAAGCGATTCCTCCAACGGGCACGCTACACAAGGTACCGGTGAGGGCCACTCACACGCAGTACCCCCTCCCCCCCCCCCCCAACACCGCCCTTCAGCATGCGACACCCGGGCCCCTGCACCGAGTATCCAGCGAGCTACTTCTACTCTGATTCCCCCCTTCCCTAAGCTAAGGCACCTACGCGAGGCACCTGCTAGCCCCGAAACACGGGTTGCTGGCGCCGATCGAGTCCGGTACTAAGGCTCCGTGTCGTCAGGCCGTATAGGGGACCGTTCGGGTCTGTTCTCATCGCGTCTTCGCTACTGAGTCCCTGTACCTGAGCACATCGCGTGTTCCCGCCACACCACGGGGCCGGCCCCCCGCACGGCGGGAGCGTCGCAGGGCCTGTCCTCGCTTCCTCCCGTGTCCCTGAAAATAATTCCCCCCTAAGTTTGGTTCCATGGGAACCGATTGTCTACGCGCCGCCCCGTTGACGTTGCCCACGTGTCGCAGCGCCCACCCCCCGACGGTTCGACAACGCCCCGCAACGGTTTGCGAGACGAGCCTTCGCCCGCGCGCGGAAGCCGAGTCCCCCCAGCGACGAGCCGACGACACGGTGTGCTCAGCCCTCGAGCTAGTGTCCCCCGAGGGCGAGTCCCCGCCGCCTCTGGAGAGCTGTCCGACACATCCCGAGCGATGCCTCGGAACCGCCCACCCTTTCCCCCGCCCGTGAGCAACCTCCAACACACTCCGGAGCGAACCCCGGGCCGATCGCACGCGACCTCCGCACCCCACTCCTCCCCCAAGCTGTAACTGGAGAGCAGGGAGCGGGCCCACCCCGAACGAAGCCCCACAAACGTGCCCCCCCCCCTGGTAGGCAGCCCTCACGGGAGGGTGCGCTACCGGCGCCGCGACATCCAACTGCTCCCCGCCCGCTCCCAAAGTTGATATGATGAGCAGGGCGCAAGGATCCAACCCTCGCGGAGCCCCCTCGGCGTTTCCCACTCCTGACGGCCATCGCGCGGACGCGCCACGGCCGCCACCAAACGCCCCCCGAAACACGCCCACCCCGAGCGGGGTCCGCGGAAGATCCCGATACGCGGCCATGTAGGGGGAGGAACGACGGGCCTCCCTCTCGAGCAGCGCGAGCCACGCGTGCGGTCGCGTGACTCCGCCCACCGAAATTCCCGTCAATATTACCCCGCTTCCTTATAGCCCACCCCGTCGCACCCACGCAGCGAGTTACCCTCCCCCCTTACGGAAGACCAGGCCGAGAGGCAAGGGTCCGTCGCGGAAGCCGGGTTCCCCAGCGATGAACCGGCGGTACGGTGTACTCTAACCCTCGAGCTAGTGTCACCCGAGGGCGAGTTCCCGTCGTCTCTCGAGAGCTGTCCACCCCTGGGCCTCCAGCGGGCCTCCCCAGACGGCGCCACCCCGCGCCCACTCCGAGCGGGGTTCGCGGAAGATCGCGAGAGCAGCAGTCGCCCGGTAGCGAGCTGCCACTCACCCCTAGCCCCCTACCCCCCAACCCGCTCTCGGCGTTGCCCACCCCTCCCCTGTCCCACCTGAAAATAATTCCCCCCGATAAAACTCTTTCTCCGAAGAGAAGCTAGCTAACACCCACCACGAACAGATGTACCACCCCCCCCCCCCCCGCGGGCTTACCAACATACCGGAAGGTGGCACTTTTTTTTTTACTTGCTGGAAATCCCCGCGGATACCCCTCGCCCGTGGGGGTGGGCAGAGAGTTATGTGGGGCTCGGACCCACTAAAACCACCAAGATGACCTGCCTAGAGCGGAGAGAGCAGGCAAGGAGAGTGGCCGTTCTTGCGTGAGATGAAACTAGCGATACGTTCACTAGGCCACCGTCCAAGACCCCGGTATCTCCGCTCGACTGCCAAAGTTAGCACATTTCGAAGGGGGAGAGGAGCTCCCCGGAAGTTCATCGTCCGACTGACACCGGGGCGACACTGCGGGTCATGCGCCACTGTCGCCCCCCGTCTCTGGCTGCTTCTGCTAAGCCCGGCGAGCCCTCCCCGCAGGGCCCACAGCCCTCCGACGCCGCCAGCCGCCTTGAAGCGCGCTGTACGGGAGGGTCCGGGGCTCAGGGAGAAACCCCCGGGCCCACCGACCCCCCCCCCCCCCCCCACGGCCGTCACTCACGCCCCGCGAAGTTGAACTTCGCCCGGTAGGGAGGTGAGGGCGGCGATCGCCCGGCGAGAGGGATGGGGAGATGAACCCAAACCCAAGAACCCCCCGTCGCGCGCGCGCCGCCGACGCCCCCCACCCGCCACCCCTCCCAAACGACCACCCCAAAATTGTGCGCAGGTGGGGACCAGGTTGGAGGAGGCTCCCAGCGACCTCCTTCCCGGTCCCTCTAATCCCTGCGCACCTCTCCCCGTCCCCGTGCCGCTAACCCGGGGCCCTATCAACGAACGCTGCGTACGCCTGGCGCAGCTCGCGCCAAAACCCCTCCGCTTTAACAGCGGCCCTCATCTCTGGCGGCCGAAGGTCCGTTCTTATCCAAGGCGGGACCGGCCCAGCCTCCGACACAACAACTCCCCTGCCTTTGAGTTGTTTCTCAAAGGCCGCCGCAAGGTCCCTGGACCGTCTCCCACCGCCAGGAGTCGGGCATCGAAAGACGGTGCAGCGCGTCCACGTGCACGCGTGTACCACGCGGCCCGTCCATCTCCGCCCCTCATCGAGCCCCGCCGCGGTGAGGTCCTCCCACGCGAGCTCGACGAGGTCGACGAAACCCATGTCACCCGCGACGTCGCCCCTCATAATGACGACCTGCCTCGAGTCGGCCTCGTACTCGTCCGCCCAGTACGGGCGATCGTCGAGCTCGTAGGGGAGGTCGTCCGGGCCCAACTCCGACTCCTTGATCTCTCCGTGGGGGCCAGCCACGGAGATCATCGCGCCCATAAAGGCCTCGTCCTCGTCCTCCTCATCTTCGTCGTTCAATGGGACGTCGGCGACAGGCCCGGAGCCACTGGCAGCAGGGGCAAGGCGCTCCAGCTGCACCACGGGAATGGCTATCCCCATCCACGTCCCACCCCCCCCCCCGACGACAGAGGGCCCGACCTCCCCCTTCACCGTCTCTCCGTCGGCGGTCTCCACAACCCCCTCGGAGACCGGGTCGCTCCGAGGCGAGGGTACTGGCGAGTCCAGCACCTCGATAATCTCCTCGGGAACCACCTCCGCAATAAACGGCTGCGGCTTCCCCACTCCCGGATCCCCAACGACGACCTCCCCGTCCGGGAAGGGCCCGCAATCGAGCAGCGCGGGGTGAACTAGGGCGACCGTGGTCACCACCCCCTCGGGAGGAGCATCAGGCAGCGGAGTCACAGACACCGCTGCACCCCCCATGTCCTCGTCCCTGCTGTCCCCCTCGGAATCCGAGACCGCAGGCCCGGTCTCGCCGACGGCCCTCGAGCGTTTACGAGGGCCTCCGGGGGGAGAGCCCGAGCGATCAGAGGGAGCCTGCTCCGCCCTGTCCGCGCTCGGGCCCCCCGCGCGCTTACCCCCAGCCGCAGGGACATCCTCGAGCTCCATAGGAGCCGAGTCACCCCCCTCCACCTCGGACACCCCCTCAGAAGCAGCCGGTTTCTCCACCGTAACCGGCGGCACATCCCCCACCGGATCGACGCCCCCCTTCCTTGGAGGGACCGCCTCACCCTGCTTCTTCCCCGCAGCCCGCTTCTTCTTGGCCGTGCCCGCCGCAGTATTAGCGGGCTTCCGGCACGCGGGTCCGCCCATACGATGTCCGGCGGGTAATCCAGCCGCGGCACAGGCCGGGCAATTCAGCGCCGCCACGCAGCCAGGGGCCCTGTGCCCTACGGCGCCACACCGATAGCACGCGTCACTCCTGTCCTCCGCCGAGGGACACGCGCGCCGCACGTGCCCGAAGAGGAGGCACTTGTGGCATTATAATGCCCTCCTCCGCAACAGCTCGACCCTCGCGCCGAAGAAGCCGAGCCGAATCTCGCCGGTCTTTAGGATCCGGGACAATCCTCCCAACGGGCAGCGGGCCCAAGCCGAGTAGAGCCCGACATTGTCCCGCCTGAAATCCACCACGCGCACGTCCTCGACCGCGCACCCCCCGGCAGAGGCCAGGGCCTCGCGCACCGTCGCAGGGGTGGAGAGCTCCGTTAGCCGCGTGACGCGTATCTCCCTCCAACTTTGGGGGCGGGTGATCTTCACCCCCTTGTCGCGCGTCGCCTCCCCCAGGGCCCTCGCCAGAGCATCCGCCTTTTCGTGGGATTTCTCCCCCGGGACGGTGATAACGAGGACCCCATTGGCTGCCCTTTTTGGGCGGAGCGCCGTTATGCCCAACGGGGCGAGGTCCACGGCCCGCATGGCCTCCGCTACGGCCCCGGCAAACTCCTTCTCCTTCCCCTCCTCGGCCATCACGCTGACCGCGGCGCCGCGTGGAAGCCGCGGCAATCGCGGCTCAGCCCTTTTTGACCGGAAGGTGACACCCCACGCAGCCCTACAGCTGCGCGACGACCCGACGAATTCATCCGCTCCCCACCATCGTCGACCGGGCCCGGGAACAGTTCGCGCGTGCCCGAGGTCGGTAGAGAGCAGGTATCCCTTCCCCGAACGAAGCCCCATACGGAACCCGTATTTGCTCGCTGCTCGGGACCGGCGGTGAGCATATATTCTTTACAGAGTCCTAATTCCGAGTGTTCGTTTCTCGCTTCTTTCTGGCCGTAGGGGGAAGCGAGATGGAACGCTTTGCGTGCCCGATGATGCTCGACGCGTGCGCGCGACCATCTCGCTCTGGCCTTCGCCGGACAAGAGTGAGACAAAAGTGGTGGGGATAGCGACAAGCTTGTATCGCGTGCATAAAATCGAGCATATGCGGAGACAATACTGTACTTTATTCTTTATCGTATCGATATGAAAGTGATACCGATGGATTCTTTACGTTTTCCAAATGAAAATTATACCAAATTTCATGTAAATCCGACTATTTTTAACGAAGTTATGGAAATCAATTTATTATGAAGATTCCTTAATTTGGACCATTTTCATCGGGAAAACATAAGGAAACGATCTACGTCACTTTCGCCAAGATCCGGTGCAAAATGTAGAATTTTCGATTCGCCAGTCTTAGAGGGCAACATGGTACGGCCCCCCTAGTCTCGAGGGTCAAAGTCCTCGAAACTCATCGAGGCACGGCTTATCGATGGCTGCCAGGATCGACTGCCAGGCTCGTCGCACGCCTTAGACTTGTCCGCACTGTCGGAAATCCTGAGGCGCGCAACGAGCCTGGTTTCAAGTATCGTTTTTTCCTTCCCTAACTACCTTTTCTGTCTCTTATGCTAACTCTTCTGGATTCGAGGTTTGTGATCAGGAAGGAGCGTGGTGCTTTCTGGCGCGCGGGCAGGACTGTGATGCTTTCTTGCTGCGCGCCACGCAAGAGCGTGGGTGAAAAATTTGACCTGCATCACGAGCAATCAGAAGACTAACCCCCTTCTTCAAAACATCTTGCATATTACATCTCTTCATCATTTATCTTAGATATAACATCACTTGCATACCTATACGTATTTATTGTCTATCAATATTAGTTTTTATATTAAAACAAGCAGTGACATGGTAATTATTGCCGTTGATAGTAATAATTATAATCGTCACAACAGTGAATGTGTTAACTGCAATTTCATTTGCCATCGCATTGCCGGGGAAACATTTGGACATTTTTGGAAGTACCCTTGTAAAATTTTATAGTCGTTATATTTCCAGAATTTATAGCACCTTCAAGTCCATCAAATGTAGCTTCCTAAAAGCAAATGTTTCAGTGTACCCTACAGTAACAGCATTTATGATATCCTCTATAAGCCTGGTATATCGAGGAATTTCAGATCGCAATCGTGTCTTGCCGATCGTTTCGCAGATCGATGATATACATTGAACAAGTAGTACACAATACACCACTGCGGTGGATCGTGTAAAAAGCATGTGGAGTCGACGTAGAAATGGGAGCCCGAACTCGCTGTCTCTAAGTAGTGATGGGTACGACATTTTGGCCCACGCGAAGGAGCGCCACGATCCGGCTTCACGTACTTTTGCGGGCCGCGCGCCGTGTGACCGTCCGTGTAAAGGGCCCTATTGTCATGCGACTCGGCGGTGAACAACGGTGCGTACTAGGGTGGTCCTTATTTTTCGACTTTTGAAAAATTACCGCGACACCCTGTCATAAGATTCTCTACCCGAAAATATGAACTAGTATTTTTTTATTTAATGTTTGGAAAGTTTTTAGAGGTCGCTACCAGCAGTCAAACTTTCAGAAAAAGCATTGTATGGCCACTTCAACCATATGTAGGAATGATTATAAAGTTTATTGAATATATTAAAAGAAAAAATATAGATACATAAGGAAAACATAGAAAACACACATCTTTCGCCAGCTACGTCTTTCGGTTGCTACGTCTTTTCCGCCACTGACTCGCGCGAGCGTCTTGTCTTGTCCGACGCGGCGCGATGTTGCGCTATTTCTCCCCGTGCCTCCAGCGGTCAGGCGCGGCATTGCGATATTTCTCGAAAGCGCGTGTAGTGAGCCGCGAAAGCATACATAGTTGTTTCAACTTGTCATGGCGTCCACAAGTAGTGGCGTGTGGTTACTAACTAGAAATAAAACCAACATTTGATTTATCGGCCAGTCATTACCAAATCTGAATCAGTCAAAGTTGCCTTCTATTGGTGAAGTATTACGTTTATTTTTTTACTACAAAAGCGAAGAAAAGATGAAGTAAAGAAAAATGGCCAACGTCGCCATGAAAAAAGTACTGGGCCATTTGTGGTACTTGTCCGAAGAGCTGGTGTCTTTTGCTTTTTTCGACGACGAACTTGCAGTTCAAGATAAGAAAAAAATGGTAGATGCACTAAAAATCGAAGGTGCAGAGGATTGCCCAAAAAGAAAAAGCATTGATGTCAAACACATCACCGAAAAAAGCATCGAAGATTTTATGACTAGCAACTCCTTATGATTTTTCTAGATACTGGGTATCTCATCACAGTTTTTGAATAAAGATGACGCCAATTTTAAGGCTGCGAAGAAAATCGTCCATTCTATGCAGGTAGTAAATGATAGTGCTGAACGTGGTGTTGCTTTAATGGAGGAATATAATAAACTGATGACAACAGATGAAAAGCAAAAGCAATATTTGCTTTTGTTGGTAAAAGAGTACAGGAAGAAATACCCTGATACAAAAAAAATCAACCCTTGTATTCTGATTATGAATGATTTTAATATTAAGAGGATTCTTAATTTGTAATCTAAACAATTATTTTCCATGCTAAATGTTTTATATCAATAAATACAAATGAGCGATTAATACAGTGTTTTCATTAAAATTCAAACCTTGGTAGCGACCCCTAAATATTGTTAAAAAAATTTGAAAAAATTACTGAAATAGTTACTTAGGGTAGAAAATCAAATGAGTCAAAAATTCGAGAAATTTTTTTTTGACCCATATAAGGACTACCCTAGTGCGTACGGGTGCGAAGTCACCATGGTGCTAAGCACCAACAGAGCAATATACGGATTAAGGGATTACGCAACCCTGAAAGTTTTGAAAAATTGATTTGTTTTTTCTTGCATTTTTTCTTATTACGTGAAGTTTTAAGAATAACTTAAGTCATGGTAGACACAAAAATTCCCCAAAATAGCCGAGTTATGGACTTTAAACGAGGCGCGGATATTGATATTCCGCAGCAGGTAGCGACCACTCTATTTTTCTTCTTTTGCGTTTTTCTGGAAACCACATTTTCAAAGGTGATTTATGAAATATCTCAAAAACTATTTGTCCGATTGATTTCAAACTTGGGATGCATATTCTTAATGGTATTATCTACAATGTAGCACATCATTTTTTCATGCAATAACCCATTCGTATACAATACGTAAATGTTTTAAGCTCGTTTGTCACATGAAAAACGAATAATTTTCTTCCTCTTGCTCTCATTTGTGCAATAAATTTTTTTCTCAAATCCGTATGCTACATTGTTATTATTTAGAACCTGGGCGTTCTAATTTGTTATATCACTCACGCGTGTAACGGCGGACGAGCTTCGCGGGACAACAAATAACTCGGTCATTTTTTAATATTTCTGTACAGTATTTATACAATATATGCACTAATACATGCTTTACACATAAGAAGAAAATAAATAATGTTCAACCACATGGTATCAGTAAAAAAATTCTTCTAAGTAGTTTAGTATTGTTTCGAGCACCTCAGGGTGGCGTAACCCCTTAACGAAA
This sequence comes from Andrena flavipes, assembly GCA_963971345.1. Classification (NCBI taxonomy): domain Eukaryota; kingdom Metazoa; phylum Arthropoda; class Insecta; order Hymenoptera; family Andrenidae; genus Andrena; species Andrena flavipes. The sequence continues at coordinate 39,006,242 of OZ020479.1, read as the reverse complement.
AGTTCGGCTTTTGTTCGCAGGGAATAATCTCTGAACCCTGGTGACGGTCGTCACTCCGAGGGTAAAGAATTTAGGAGGATGCTCTCAGTCGGTGCGCCAAGGTTTGATGAACTCCTCTGGTTATTAATTACTTTCTATATTTTAGTAACTTGCCTATGTACACAGGGTGATTCGCTCGAAACGCCTGATCCGCCTGGCAACCGTGACGAGGTCAACCCCCCACGGTGTCTCTCCGACGTCATGACTTTCGACCCTCGAAGCGGTTGGAGTACCTATTAAGGAGTGAGAAATCTTCGAATTCCTCATTTCTCATCAGATCTGTGCGAATGCGACGCCAATGGATTCCTTATGTTTTTCTGATGAAAATCATACCAAATATCATGCAAATCGGACTACTTTGACACAAGCTATTTGTATTCCTTATGTAAAAGTAGTCCGATTTACACGACATTTGGCATGATTTTCATGGGAAAACCACAAGGAATCCAATGGCGACACTTCCATATCCAAAGGATAAAGAATAAAGAATTATTTTATTTCCGAAACAGATACAGGGCAATTCAAGATGTACGCCCGTCACCCTGTGGCGAGGACAACCCTTCGCAGGGCCTCGCCCGATTTTTATGGCTTTTTCCGGAAAAAAGGTATGAATCCTGGGTCGAATTCTAGCCATATAGATACAGCCTGTCCGGTACGGTTGTACACACACTGATAGGTTTGTAACTATGTATTGGAAAAGCGAAAATCTGGTCCATACGCAAGTTGTTTGTTTTAATGGTGGACACTTAATAGAATCTTAGAATGTACGTCCTTGTGTGCTCGAACGCAAATCCTAATATTCTATTAAATGTCCTCTATTAAAACGAACAACTTTCGTATGGACCAGGTTTTCGCTTTTCCAATACCTAGTTACAAACCTATCAGTGTGTGTACAACCAAACCGGACATATAGTATATTTATAACTACAAAAGAAATAATTATTTAATAACTATAATAAAAGTAATAGACTTCCGTTTCCGGTTGCGGTGTACGAAAGGTGTGTGTAAAGTGAGTCGTGGTAGAGGTATAGGGAAAGTGTGGTGAAGAGGTGAAAGTAAGAATAGAGTGAGAGTGTGGAGATTGCGGGAGAGGTGTGGAGAGGATAGAGATAAGAAGGGAAGGGCTAGGACTGAGGGTGAAAGGGAAATAGGAGGGATAAGGGACGATTTGGAGGTTAGGTGATAGAGGTGGGAGAATTGAGCGGGAAGGGCAAGGAGAGCATCAGAGGTGACACCTGTAGGAGAGGATACGAGGTAGAGGTGCTGGTAAGGAAGGCGGGAATTTTTGAACGCGGCAAAAGAATTAAGAGAATGATAAAAGGGAAGATGGATGGGATGGGGGTGGGTGGGAATGGGGGAGGAGGGAAAATGGGGGGAGAGGGGAGTGGAGGAAGTGGGAAGGAAAAGGACAGGGGGAGTGAAGCGAGAAGGGAAAGGGAGAGGAAGGACAGTGGTAGTAGTGTGGGGAGTAGTGTGGGGAGCTTAGAGAGTTTTTGGGTGAAAAAAGAGGGAGAGAGGAGGAGGTGGGGACGATGCAGGGGGAGGGAAGGGTAGGGTTTAAGAGGAGCGGGAAAACGGTAAGGTCACCAGTAAAAGGGGGCGAAATGGAGAGAGAGCAGGGGGGATGGAAGGAATGATGATGGAGCTAGTAGTGGAGATAAGGGAGATGAAAGAGGAGATGAGGAAAGAAAGGTAGGAAAGAAGAGTAGAAGAGGAATGGAGAGCGGAAAGAAGGAAGTGGGAAGAGTGGATGAAGGAAGAGAAGGCAAGAAGGGAAGGAATAGAGGAAAAGTTAGAGAAGTTGGAAAGCAGGGATAGGAGGATGGTGGAAGTGATGGAGAGGGCAGAAAAATGGGAAAGGGGGAGGGGGAGATGGAAAGGAAGTGATGGAGGAATGGAGACTGAGGCTGAAAAAGATGGAGGTGAAACAGAATAAGAAAGAGAGAGAAAGCAGAAGGAACAACGTGGGAATAAGGGGTTTGGGGCTAGAAGGAAGGGAAGTGGAGGAGGGGGTGAAGATGGGATTGGATGACGGTGGGGTAAAGGAAGTGAAAAAGATAGGAAGTACGGGAGGGGATGAACAAGGAATGGTTCTTGTGAAATTAGCAGGAAGGGAAGAGAAGAGGAAAGCAATGGAGGCGATGCAAAAGTTGAAGGCAGGGAAAAAGAGGATTGAGGACGACCTCACGGAGGAGGAGAGAAGAGGGAAATGGAATATAGAGAGAGCGGCGGAGGAAGAGAGGAGGAGGGGGAATAACGTACAGATAGGATACATGACAATGTGGGTAAACGGGAGAATGAAGAGATGGGACAAGGTGTGTGAGAAATGGATGGAGGAACAGGGAAACGAGAAAGGGGGGAAAGGAGGAGGGGAGAGAGGTTAGGGGGCGGTGGAGAGGATGCAAGGGTAGGAAGAAATAAGGTGTCTTTTTGGAATGTGGCGGGGTTAAAGCATAAAGATGTGGAGTTCTGGAAAGGGTTAGAAGAATGGGATGTGGTGGTACTATGTGAAACGTGGGTGGAGGAAAAAGACTGGGAGGGGGTGAGGAATAAGATGCCAAAAAGATATGTGTGGGGGAAGCAGTGGGCAAAGAGGGAGAGTAAGAAAGGAAGGGCAATGGGGGGTATGATAATGGGGGTCAGGAAGGGGTTGGAAACAAGGGATGAGGAGGAAGGGGAGAAAGAGGAGATAATAATGAGGAAGGGGAGTGGTGGAGGGTGGTGGGGGTATACGTAAATAAGAATTTGCAGAGGAAGCTGGAGGAATTGAAGGAGTGGATGGAGGGGAGAGAGGAGGGAGTAAGAGTGGTGATAGGGGGAGATTTTAGCACAAGGGCCGGAGGTGAAGGGGGAGATGGGGGGAGATGAGGGAGAGAAGGGGGTTAAAAGTAGGAGGTCGAAGGACAGAGAGGTGAATGGAGAGGGGAGGAGGTTGTGTAGTTATCTGGGTGAGAGGGGGTGGGGGATAATTAACGGAAATGTGGAAGGGGATGAGGAGGGCGAGTGGACGTACATAGGTGGGAGAGGGAATTCGGTAATTGATTACATGTTAGGGAATGAGGAGACAAGGGAGACGGTAGAGAGAATGGAAGTGGGTGAGAGGGTGGATTCCGAACATCACCCAGTGGTAGTATGGTTGAAGGGGGAATGCAGGGAGGGGAAGGGAAGAGGGAAAAAGGGAGAGGGAAAAGGGTTAATGAGGGGGAACTGGACAGAGGAGGGGAGAGAGGAGTTTATAAGGATGTTTGGTAAGAGAGAGGGAGGGGATAAAGGAATTCAGGAAAGATGGAGGGAGTTGAGGGATAGGGTAAAAGGGATGATAGGGAAGACGGGACAAGGAAGAGAGAGGGGAGGAAGGAGAGGACGGTGGGATAAGGAGTGTAAGGAGAAGATGCGTAAGGTGAGACGGGAGTTGAGGCGATGGAGGAGGGAGGGTGGAGATGGAAAAGAGTATAGGGAGAGGAAGAAGGAATATGGACGCATGTGTGCGGGGAAAAAGAGGGAGGAAGCAGAGAGGTGAGAGAAGGAGGTGGAGGGGGTGAAGACGGAAGGGCAGGTGTGGAAAGTAATAAATAGAGAGAGGAGAAGGAGGGTGGAGGAGGGTGAGAAAAGGGGGGGAGGGGGGAGGACGAGGAGGGGGAACTGAGTAAGGAGGTAGTGAGAAGGGTGGTGAGGAATCTGAAGGAGGGTAAGGTGGGAGGGGGGGATGGTATAGCTAATGAGGTATGGAAATATGGGGGGGAAGAGGTGGAGAATTCGTTATGGGAAATTTTTAATAGGGTATGGAAGGGAGAAGGATGGGTGGAAGAGTGGAGGGAAGTAGTAATGGTGCTGGTGGTGAAAAAAGGGAACGGAAAGAGGGTAGAGGACTACAGGGGGGTTACGCTACCACAGACAGCGTACAAAGTATACGCGTCGGTGTTGGCAGAGAGATTAAGGGAGGAAGTGGAGGGCAAGAAGTTGTTGCCACCGAGTCAAGCCGGCTTTAGGAGAGGGGTGGGATGCATTGATAACATCTATGTTTTAAACTATTTGATAAACTGGCAGGTGGGACGGGTATTTTAGGGGGTTGCTGGGGGGTGGAATGGAGGGTGAGAAGGGGTGGGGAGACAATAAGGAGGGAGGATGGAGAGGTGGATATAGGGAAGGAGGAAATAGGAAAGGTGATAAGGAATCTAAAGGATGGGAAGGCGAGAGGAGGGGATGAGATTCCGAACGAGGTGTGGAAGTACGGGGGCGTGGAAGTAGAGAAGTGGTTATGGGGGTTGTGTAAAAGGGTGTGGAGGGGGGAAGGCTGGCCAGAAGGGTGGAGAGAGGGGGTGGTGGTGCCAGTAGTGAAGAAGGGATTGGGGAAGAAGATAGAAGAATATAGGGGGATAACCCTAACACAGACGGCGGTTGGCGGAGAGACTAAGAGTGGAGGGGAAGGGACTGCTGCCACCGGGTCAAACGGGCTTTAGGAGGGGAGTGGGGTGTATGGATAATGTGTACGTATTGAATTATTTAATGAACAGGCAAGTGGGGAGAAAGAAGGGGGAAAATGGTGGTGCTGTTCATAGTTATGAAAGCGGCGTTTGACTCGGTGGACAGGGAGGTATTGGTTAGAGCAATGAGGGGGTCTTCTGAGGGGGGCAGCGACGCGAGACACAGGCCTGGTTTTGCGCCAGGCAAGCGCGGGAGGAAGCCCGGGGTCTGGACGGACCCCAAGAAGCTAGGACCAGGCATGGGCCCTCCCGGGGCGTTCCGAGCTACGGGACTGGGCGGAAACAATGTCGGTGGGTGGCTTGGCGGGCCAGGCCCAGCGAGAGTTGGACGCGGTCGCCGCAACTGTTAGTGCAACCAAGCACATGAAGACAACAGATATGCTCGCGATCCGCGTCGCCATACGTCGCGCGTCCGCCGTTGCGGCGGAGTTGACCGGCAGAGCCGAAAGGGTTGAAAACGCTAACAGGCCGACTCGGGAGGTGGTGTTTCGCCAGGGGATGTGGGAAATTAAATCCCACAAGTTGGCGACGCAGGTGCGGGCCCCGACGGACCAGGCACACTCGCTGGGCGTATGCCTCCACGTCAGGGAGACGGAATTAGAGTTTCCCACTGCCCACATGCGAGGACCTCCTCCCGTCCTGCCTGCCCCCCTGGACGGACGCCAGCGCCGGGCCGCCGGTCCCCCCGGGACCTTCGTCGGCCGCGAGGCCTGGTCCTTTGCCGAATGAGCCGGCTACAAACGGCCCTGCCGCGAATAAGAAGAAGAGGAGGAGGAGGGAGGTGACCCCCCTCCCCGCCCCCGACACCGGCCCCGCGCCCTTCTCAGGGCGCCAACGTCTCTAGTGAGGATCAACCGTGGGACATTGTGCTGCACCGAATGGAGGAGCTCGAGAGGAGGGTGGATGCGCGCCTCCTGGCCCTGGGGAGCGTCATGTCGCGCGAGGGACCGGCGCCGACATCGGATAGCCGGCCTTCGACCCTCTCCGGGGAGAGTGCGGCTGCTGGCGAGGGGAGCTCTGCCGGGGCCGGGGCTGAGGCTCTGTCCCGCACTAGGAAGGGGAAGGACCCCGGGAGGAAGAAGAAGGCGGCCGAGCTGGGTTCTGGCCGGCCTGCTGACGGGTCCACTGCCGCGCAGAGGGGGGGGGTGCTCCTCCCACTGCGCCGCGCTCCGCAAAGAGGAAGGGAGCTGGTCCCCTTCCTCCCCCCGTCGCTCCGCCGCCGAGCGGCTTCCAATCCAAGCCCGGGATGGGCGTGCAGAAAAGGAGCCCGCCGGGGGTTCCACCCCGCGGCCCTGTTCGTGCGTTTCCTGGGTTGGTGGGGAGTGGGGCGGTGTTAACGCCCCAACTAACCCCCACGCAGACCAGGCGGGCGCGTAGAAAGGCGTCCAAGGCCGCCAGGAAGGCAGCCTCTGCCCCGGCCCCGCGTGATGTTTCTGCCGCTGCGGCACGCGTGCGGGCCCCGGCCTTGACCCCTCCGAGTGGGGCTGCCCCACAAGGCACCTGGGCCCAAGTGGTCGGCCGCAAGGCCAAGGCGGCTGCCGGGAAGGCGGCTAGAACAGCCACGACTGCCGCGCCGACCACGCGGAGCGCTAGCGCACCCGGATCGACCCTGGTCGCGATCCCGCGCACCCCGAAAACGGCGGCCGTGCCCATCACCGCCCCTGCCGGGGAGGAAAAGGACTTCTCCGCGCGGGTCGCCGGCGCGATGGCGACAAGCAAAGTCGCCGACCTCGGAATCGCGTCGATGCGTCCTAGACGCGCCGTGACCGGGGCCTTGGTCCTTGAGATCTCAGGTTCTCAGGGCTCGGCCAAGGCTGCCGCCTTAAAGGCGAAATTGGCCGAGCAGCTCGGGGGCACGGGCATGAAAGTCCACTGCCTTCAAAAGCTGGCCGAGTTCCGGGTGTGTGGCCTCACGGAACTGTCGTCCGTGGAGGCCATTAGGGGGGCCATCGCGACCCAGAGGGCTTGCGCGGCGGAGGACGTCTCTCTGGGCGAGAGACGCCGAGACACCGCCGGGCTTTTCTCCCTCTGGGTGCGCGCACCGGTGGCGGCTGCTGCAAAGCTCCTGAAGGCGACCACTATAGTAGTGGACTCGCTCGTGGCCCGCGTGGTTCCGCTAGCGCAGCGGAGGCTGCAATGCTTCTGCTGCCTGGAGTTCGGCCACGTCCAGGCCAAATGCAGCAGCCCCACCGACAGGAGGGGCCTCTTCTACCGCTGTGGTAGCGAGGGGCACGCGGCCCGCTCCTGCGTGCCCCCCCCCCCCAGCTGTCCGCTGTGCACGGCGGCCGGCCTTCCCGGCGGTCACAGGATGGGTGGCCCGGCTTGCCGGCCCCCTCCTGCGACTCGCCCTGGGGCGCGGAAGAGGAAGCCCGTCCCGAAGCCATCCGGGGCAAGCTCCGCCCCACTGTCGGGCAACACCACCGTGCCCCCCGCGCCGCAACCCGCCGCGACCGCGCCGGAGTGTATGCAGACCGGTACCCTGGCCTCGTCATCTATGACCAGGGCGGGCGCCGGGAAGCGCAAGGATCGCTAGGAGTCGGACTTTCCGGCATGCGATCCTTCGTCATCGGCGCCCGAGGGGTCCCCAACGGCACGAAGGAGGAAGAGGAGGGAAAAGGGAGCGGGCACCCCAGAGCCCCTCCCCAGGGGACCCCAACCGGTCGGGAGGGAAGCCTTTTTAAAGGTTGGAAAGACTCCTCCACCGGCGAAGGTTGCGGCAGCGGAGGCAACCAGCGACGAGGCGCGACTTCTCGCGTCCTCGGTCGCTGCCTCCTATGGAGGTGGCTCCCACCTCCCAGGCGACGAGGCTGAGAGCCTCGGGCCCCCCACTGTCACCGGGGGTGCGGCCCGGACCGCGAAAGTACCGGAGGAGGCCGGCACGATCGACGCGTGATGTCGAGAGGCTCTCCGATACTTCTCGCGAATCTAAAACACTCCATGCGAGCGCACGGCCTGCTGGAGCAGGCTCGCGTGGAGATGGGGATCGGGCTGGCCGTCATCGCCGAGCCGTATCCGCTGGTGGACCGATGTTTTCGGTCCACTAACCCGGATCGGCAGGTGGCGATGACATGGGAGGTGGGAAGAGGCGCCCCGTCGTGCGTAATTGCCCAACACGGACGGGGCTGGATGGCCGCAAAGTGGGGGAATCTCCTTGTGGTTGGCTGCTACGTGGCGCCGAGGTTCACCGTCCCGGAGTTCGAGGACCGGCTGAGCGAGATAGGGGCGTTTCTAGCGCCCCAGTTAGCTCGGCCAGTGGTCCTACTGGGACTTCAACGCCCACACTCGGAGGGGGGCCCCCCAGAATCAACCTCCTGGGCGAGGTGCTGCTCGAGTGGGCGGAGACAATGGGGTTCGTCCTAAAGAACCCCTGCGCAGTTACGACGTACCGCGGTCCGCGGGACGAGTCGGTTATCGACCTCGTCTGGGTAAACCCCGCGGCCGCGGCGTTAACGTCGGACTGCCGGGTGGCGGAGGTTTCTGAGTTCGGGTCAGATCACCTTTACGTGATGCTGGCCACCTCCGCTGCCCTGTCTCCACGTGCCCCTCGAGCCGGTAGGCAGCCACCACGCTGGGCGCTCAAACAGCTAGACGCTGGCGCAGCCCGAATGGCGTCCTCCGTCGTCGCCTGGCCTCCGTTGCCGGACGACGTCTTCGACGACCCCGTTACCGGCGCCCTCTGGCTCCGGCGGGCGTTGCAGTCGATCTGCGACGCCACCATGCCGAGAGTCACGACGCCGAGTGGGGGTCGGAGGTCGGTATACTGGTGGTCGATGGAGATCGCTGATCTCCACGCCGCGAGCCTGCGCGCGCGACGCCAGTACACCAAGGTCCGCGGTTGGGATCGACGGCGGGTCACGGAGGACCAGCTCCGCGAGCTGCGCGTCGCGTATTCCGCGCCGCGCAGAGAGCTCCGCGGAGCCATCGCCCGGGCCAAGACCCGTTCGTGCGAAGAGTTCCTCGCGACCCTCAACGAGGACCCTTGGGGGCGCCCGTGTAAGACCGTGTCTATCAAACTCGGTTCTTGGGCGCCCCCCGTCACAGAGGGCCTCGAGCACCGGTTCCTCCTCGACGTTCTGTCGACGCTCTTTCCCTCTCCCCCGGTTCCGGGGGAGGACGGCGTCGACGAGTCGGGGGATCCGGAGCTGCAATGGGGCACCAACATAACGGATGCCCCGAGGGTCACGGACGAGAAACTCGAGTCCGCGGTGCAGAGAATGCGTTCAAAGAATGCTGCACCCGGACTGGACGGAGTGCCCGGGCGAGCATGGGCTTGCGCAATCAAACACGTGTTCGACGCCGCGCTGAGGACCGGGAGATTCTCCCCAGTTTGGAAGGAAGCGAGGTTGGTGCTGCTTCGGAAGCCTGGAAAACCCGCAGAGTCACCCTCGGCATACCGGCCGATATGTCTCCTGGACGAGGCGGGCAAGTTGTTAGAGCGTGTCATAGCTGCCCGCCTCTTGGACCACTTAAGAGCCGCGGAGTTCCCGGATCTGTCCGACCGCCAGTTTGGCTTTAGGCGACAGCGATCGACGGTAGACGCCATATTATTGGTCAGATCGCTGTCGCGCCAGGCGGTCGAGGGGGGCGGGGTCAGCGTGGCGGTATCTCTCGACATCGCCAACGCGTTCAACACCGTCTCCTGGGCGGCGATCGAGCGGGCACTTGTATATCATCGCGTCCCGCTCTACCTTCGCCGCCTGATCCGGGATTACCTCCGCGGCTGGGTGGTCTCGTTCGTCGGCCGGGAAGTAGACGGCGCGGCTCATGTGCACCGCGGCGTGCCACAGGGGTCCGTTCTAGGACCCCTGCTATGGAACTTAGCTTACGACGCGGTGCTGCGGGTGGAGTTGCCATCGCCTGACGTGTCGCTTGTCTGTTACGTGGACGACACGCTGGTGGTGGCCTCCGGGCGGACATGGGGAGCAGCACTCAGCCTCGCTGAGCGGGCACTGGGACTCGTCATCCCCGCGATAGGGGCGCTCGGTCTGCGAGTCGCCTCCGAAAAAACTCGCGGACAGGTTCGGGAGAGGCATCCCGAACAGAGCGTCCCTGCGAGTCGGGGAGGCCTGCATCAGGGTCGGCCGATCGATGAAGTATCTCGGTCTGACCCTAGATACCTACTGGCGGTTTACGGGCCACTTTCGGGTCCTGGGCCCCCGGTTGGAGCGGCAGGTATTCGCCTTCGGGCGAATCATGCCCAACCTTGGGGGCCCTCACGAGGCAGTTCGGCGACTGTATGTGACGGTCGTCCGGTCCATGGCGCTGTACGGTGCGCCAGTCTGGGCCGGAGACCTGGGGGGCTGTCGCGTCGGGCGGGAACTCGTCGCTAGCCATCGACTCGCGATCGATGGAAGAGGAAAACTATTCCTTCCAGGAAATCGACCGTGATTTCCTGGATCTTTCACTCTGTTCTCGGACGCCTAATCAGCTGGCAATATACTTTCGCTTACGCACCTTGCTTGCGCTACACTTTCGACATTGCTTCGAATCTTATTCTATCCCGCTTTGCGACTTTGTTTCGCAAGTTCTTTGCACGCCTTAACGCTTAATTATATTTACACATTAACTAGACATTGTAAATTGTGTGTGAAAATCGTTCTTGACTTATTCTGTGTGTTTTGACCTCTGTACATATGTTTCGGAAACGGGTAGTAGTGGGAGTTTTAAAAGACTGCTTCGAGTCGCGAGAGGCGTTCTTGTCTTTTCGTTTCTTTATTCTTATACTATTCCTACATTACTCTTATATTAACTTATACTATTCTTATATTATCCTTATATTATCTTATAATATTCTTACGCTATCTTAACCTACGCTTATTCTAGCTTACACTACGCTTATGCTATCTTAATCTACGCTTATTCTTACATTATACCTATGCTATTGTGTATTATTTCCATACAGACTGTTTTTACAATAAATAGGAGCACTCGCACGACGGGATTGAGGCATCGGCGGCCGTGCCCCCCCCCCCCCGCGTCCCGCGTTACCCCGGGTGGACCGAGTAGCTCGGCTCTCGCGGGTGCCGCGGGGGGGGGGGACGTTGGCCCCCTCATTACCGTCTATATTCGGCGAGCCTGCTATTGTCTCAATAGCGACGACGCGGTATACCTCGTCTTTCGAGTGCTCCGATCATTGAGTTTTCAAAGTGCGTACGTTATTTGAGTTCCAATCCGTCGTGCGTAATTCGTAGACGAATCTCGTTTTTTTTTGGACCTTCGCATATCGAGAACCGGTAAATTTTATCTTGGGCTCGGGGTAAATCTTTTCATTAGGGGAGATTCCCGAACAACATATTTTGAATTTTAACTGTCGTGTTAAATTAATCGCTTAAAATATCGTATTGTTCCCTTTAATCGTTCCTAAATAAATCTTGTGCTAAAACTACTATCTAAACTGTTTCCTAGTGCCTGTTTCGATAATTCTTTGTAACAAGAAGGGTTATAAGGTTCAGGTTGGGGAATGGAATGAGAGAGGGGAGGTACTGGGAGGAAGTGGAAAAAAGGATGTGCAGGGTGTGTAGAGAGGGGTAGGAGACGTGGGAACACGTGTGGGAGGTTTGTATAGGGGGGGGGAGAGGGGATGGCAGGAGATGGTAGGGGAGGTTCTAGATGATGGGGGGAGGGAGAGATATGGATGAGAAGAATCGAGGAGAGGAGAAGAGAGGAGATGGAGGTGTGACTGCGGAGATGAGAGCGGAAGGGGAGTCGAGCGGAAGCGGAGGTCCGGGAGAGAGGGGGAGGAGGGTGTGCGTTTGTTGTGTTTGAGCGAGCGAGCGAGTGGTGAGGGGGGAGATGCGGAAGAAGGAAGTAGGTTAAAATAGGCTAAGATAGGTTAAGATAGGTTAAGGTAGATATAAGGTAGAGTTAATGGAAGAAGAGGTTGTGAGAGGCGCGTTGGAAAAGAGATTGTAACTCCTAGGGGAATCAATAAAGACCATTACATAAACAGGCAGGTGTTGAGGAAGGAGAGAAGGTTGGTGATTTTCTTTATCGACCTAAAGGCGGCGTTTGACTCGGTGGACAGGGAGGTGCTAGTGAGGGCGATGCGGGAGAGGGGGGTGAGAGAGGGGCTAGTGGATAGATGTGAGGAGGTTCTGAAGGAAACGGTGTGTAAGGTGAGAGTGGGGGAGGAGGTGGGGAGGGAATTCTGGACAGCTAGGGGAGTCAGACAGGTATGTCCGCTGAGCCCGAGCTTATTTACATTGTTGCCTATATAGGTGAGGAGGGGTGAAATTGGGAGGCAGGAAAGTGTATACTCTGGCGTATGCGGATGATGTGACGCTCGGAGCGGAAGAGGATGAGGGAATGAAGGGGATGATGGCTAGGCTGGAAAGATATTTGGATGGGAAAGGGCTGCAGCTAAATGTGGGCAAATCAAAGGTAATGAGGTGTAGGAGGGGGGAGGGAGGTGGAAGGGAAAGGTGGTGGAGGAGGTGAGGGAATATAAATATCTGGGGTATACGCTGATGGAAAATGGGGGACAGGAGGCACATGTGGTGGATAGAGTGAGAAAGGCGGCGGCGGTGATGGGGCAGGTGTGGAGTATAGGAAAAAGGAAGTTTGGGAAGGATTGGGGGAAAAGGGTGTGGATGTTTGACAGGTTGATATGGACGATGGTGGGATATGGAGTGGAGATATGGGGGTGGAGGGAGAGGGAGAGGGTGGAGGGAGAGGGAGAGGGTGGAGGGATTACAGAAAAAAATTTTAAGATGGGTATTAGGGGTGGAGTGGTGTACATCGGGTACTTGGTGAGGGAGGAGTTGCAACGGGATATGATGAAGGCAAGGCGGGGATGAGGGCATGGACGCACGAGAGGAAGTTGGAAGAGGGGCAAGGGGGGAATTGGCGACTGAATGCTGGGAAGAGGTAAAAGTAGGGCGAGAAGGGGAAAGGTGTTGGGGAGTTGGGAGGAGGAAAGGAAGAGGTTCTTAGAGGAGAAAGGCTGGACAGTGGAAGAGTTGGAAATGATGAGGAGAAGAGGGGAGCTGAGGGGAGAGGAGTTAGTAAGTAGGGGAAGGAGGTTAGAGGAGGTGGAAAGATGGGAAAGGATAAGGGAATCGAGGTACAATAGGTGGTATGGAGTAGTGAAGGGGCAGGGGGTTCCATGATATTTGAGGAGGGGGTGAGGGGAAAGTAGATGGAGAAGAGTTGCAAGATTCAGGCTGGGGAGCGAGACGAGAGACGGGAGGTATTGGGAGGAGGAAGAGGACAGAAAATGCAGGGTATGTGGTTGGGGGGAGGAAACATGGGAACATGTGTGCAAGGTTTGTACAGGATGGGGGGGGGGGGAGAGGGGGTGGCAGGAGGTGGTGATGGAGGTGCTGAGTGACGATGGAGGGGGAGAAAAGTGGATGAGGAAGGTGGAAGAAAGGAGGGGAGGTGGAGTGGAGAAATGGAAGCATAAGGATTGAGAGTGAAAGGAGGCGAGCGGAAGCGGGGGTCAGATGGTAGAGAAGGGAGGGGGAGGAGAAGCGTGCGTGGCGGTGATAGGCGAGCGAGCGGGCGAATTAGTACGTAAGAGCGGCTAATGATAAGGTTAGGGTTAAGGTTTAGAGGTAAGAGAAGAAGTGTGAGCGGATTGTAAACCCGGAGGGGAAACAATAAAGTACTACTACTACTAATAAAAGTAATAATTATATTTTATCCTCTTGCCAAGAAACCGCTCCCTCACAATTGAAATACTGAGCGAAGCATTCCCGCACGCGGAATGCTTCCTGTGTGGAATTACCCCCCTGCGGGGGTAAGTTGATTAAAGGCGAATTTCCCGTATTCTCCTGCGACGATGACAGTCCAATATTTTCGTCATCGTTTCCAAATCTTCTAATAAAATTATACAAAACGCACGTTGAAAGTACAATATAATCTAACTGTTCATGGGGTGACTTGTATGCGTCGATTATATATTCGAAACTTTTTCCCTAATATCCGGACACATTCTCTACTAATCGCCTGGCACGACACAGGCGTTAATTGAATATACGTTTTTGCGTATTATCCAATTGCTTCCCTGGATAAGACCTTACCAAATATGTTTTTAACGGGAAGGCTTCGTCCCCAACGAGGACAAATAGGGTTTTTTATCGCTCCCGGTAACATTGTCTCAGGAGGTAAATTCATTGAACCCCGTTCCAATCTTTTGCCTCAGTTGGAGCGGCTGAAAATTCCACCATCGCTATTTTTTCCGAACGATCCCACAACGACCGCAATAAAATTGCATTTTACATCTACTAATGCTAACAAAACAATAGAAAAAGTTTTTTGTAATTAAAATACTGAAAGCCACTGTTCGCGTTCTCCTGTATCAAAACATGCTTTCCATCTATCACTCCGACACAGTTCGGGAAATTCCAGAAATTATAAAAGTGTTCGGCGATACCTTTCCATTTGGCCTCTGTCGGGACAGGCATTGTCTCCCCCCCCCCCCCCCCCCCCCGTTCCAACTGCTCGCGGAGATGGAGGCAGAAGTTTATTCTGCCGTCCGAAATCTCCGCGAAGCTGGGGGCCCGATGGCCGGCGGGCAAGAAGTGGTGCCGGACCAGGCCCGACAGCGCATGATAGCCAAGTGGCACGAGTCGTTGGCCCTCCCTGAACATCGGGAGGGTCGCGTTGTCGGGGCGCTCCTACCCATTATGGACGAATGGGTGGGGCGCAGGTATGGCAGGCTTACCTTCCGCCTGACGCAGATAATGACTGGTGTCGGCTGCTTCGGCACCTATCTGTGTCGAATAGGGCGGGAGGAGACGTCGCGGTGTTTCAGCTGCGACTCGGGCGACGAGGACACGGCCGATCACACCCTGGCTAGATGCAGGGAGTGGATCGATGATCGCCGTGTCCTCGAGTTGCAGCTAGGCCCGGATCTCTGGCTACCGACAGTCGTGCGTCGGATGGTTGGAGACCGGGCAGCCTGGAACGCGATGGCCTCCTACGCGGAGGCCATCATGCTTGAGAAGGAGCAAGCGGAGAGGGACCGCGAGTTGTCCGGTCACCCGTCCCGGCTCGCGGCTCCCAGGCACAATAGGAGGAGACGGAGGAGGCCCAGATGACCCGGAGCCGGGGGAGGTCAGGCAGTGGCGCAAAGTCAGCGTCACCCCGCTCCCCAACGGCATTACTCCGGGTCAGGGGCCAGCTAATGTCGGAAGGAGTGGCTGTGCCACGGTGTTGCCGTCGGCGTCGCGACGTGGCAGGTCGCGGCGTCCGGCGGCGGAGTTGGGTCATCGGGGTCCTCACATTGGAGGGCTCCATCGGGGAGCAGCCGACCATCCGCTGCTCCCCCGGGAGCCGCGCCACGTGCGCCAAGAACAGCGACCTCCCGTGGAAGCCGATCGAGCGGAAGGGTGAGTTCGGTGGTCGACGGGGTCGCTCACGTTACAAAGAGCGGCCCCGAAGATCATTCGACTTTGTGCCGACTCCCCGCCCGGCCACGCCCCTTCGGGCCGCGTCCGGGTTATCCGCTCGATCGCGGGGGTCGCGGGGTGGTAGTGCCGGGGGGCACTCTCACCCCACTACAACACCATTGCGGCCCCCAGAAGTGGCGACGCGGGCGTGTGGTCCGTCGCGCATCGCCGAAGTTAAGGGAAGACCCCGCCGATTAGAGCGGGGTTGTTGAGCGCGGAGTTCGCCGAAGCGCTGAGGGGGGGGGGGCAAGCGGATGAATCGCTAGTCTGCTCCCGCGAAAGTCCCTCGAGCGCGCGACTCCGCGCCCGAGGTAGACCACCGTGGAGTTTTAGTGGGTGCAAACCCCACATAACCCCGTCGCTCCCCCGGGGGCCGGGGTATCCGTTAGGGATTTCTCCATGTAAAAAAAAAAAAAAGGCATTGTCTCCCCCATCAACGTTTGTATAATTACCCTGCACGTACCATGAATTATACACTGCACTGTACTTGGCCCGAGACGATAACTGAATGAAATGGTTTTCATTCCATCGTCGATTGCTAGATACCTGAAATATAATAATACATTGCAGAACAAGGGAGAGAAGAAAGCGTGTCTACCTTGTCACGCACAATACTTTTTTCAACACCTGCATGAAAGGTGTGTTGTTGATAGCCTGCTGAGCGATTCGCAAATAAACCACATTTACATCTTCATACCACAGGGTAACGCCAAACTCCAGTTTCCTTGGGCGCAAAGTAAAAATTGCGAATATGCATGCGCGTAAAGTCTTTTTCCCTTGGGAGAAAAGTAGAAAACGCGAATACGTCTGAAATTTGTCATTTTGCTCCAACTCAGCAGGCGTAAAAAAGCACCCATTGTTATGCAGATGTTGAAACATTCTTATTTCATTAACATCAATTTGCTTGTTTTCAAGGTTGTGATGTCCCACTAATTTTCGCGCGGTATTATTTCAAGTCACCCCTTAAATCGAGGCCACGTCTCACCCCTTCTCTAAGACCTTCCAAGTCAAGACCACACTTACCCCTTTCCTATTAAAACACCGAAAATCCATTCGCTGGGCTGAGCATCACCTTTTCACGTGCATAAAAACCCCGGAAGCCTAATTGAAACGAATATTTGGCGTACGTGCCGTAAATACGTCTAATAATAGACGCACCTTTGTAAAAACCCCGAAGTCCTACTGCGACTTATTTTGTAAATGGGTCAAGGTGAATACCGCGCGTACCCTTCACCCCTAACAATCTTTTAAATCATATAAATACAAGGACCCAAGAGGCCATAGCTCTCTTCTACGGAAACCCTGCAAAGTGGAAACACAGTATTTTGCAACTTCAAGTATTATATAACATCACCTAAATTCAGTGCTCTACGGCAAATATCGTAAGCTATTATAATTACCATTTACCGAAGTAGTAAAAGGATATTTAAACACACCAAAAGACACTTCCGGTATGTTGAGCCCGAAGCTTGATTCGGTGCTTCTTAAGTTAATTGTTCTTACTTAAGCCGCGTTGAAAAGATACCAAGATGATGGCAATGAAAAGGACAATGTGTAATAATGAGCTTTATTTCCGAACTGTCTTGTTCGGGACACAAAGGCCCTCTGACCCACCGGCGTGTCGAGTCGATCGCGCTACATTCTCCCCTCCCGTGGGGTCGGTTTTTTCCGTTGCCAGCGCGCATTGTTGCCGTAGACCGGCGAATTCTCTCTGAGCGCTTCCCAGAACTTACAGCGTTGCTAATAAGCAACATACCGCCCCCCTTGGACGATTCCGTTCAATACAATACGCGACATACATTAGACGTTTGATGCTACATTACCAAAGTATTTTATGGATGACATTAAATTATCCATCTAAGTAAATTAGAACTTATAGTTATTGAAAGAGAACAAATGAGATGGTTCAGTACAGAACGATAACAAATAATATAAATAAGAGAAGTGAAAAAATATCTTACAACTATGCATGCCGAATCGGCACAATTGGAAATACCTCGTTAGAATAGAAATTATAGTCATTGGATACAAAAATAAGATGATTCATCAATTAACTACTTACGTAGCGACAGCAAATAATAAAACAATAGATCACATAAATCCTTATAAATATGTATACATGAAAGAATCTGCGTCAGAGTTATTTACAATGTTGACTGCTCGTCAATGGGCAAAGGCGCGAGTTTTTTTATGCACCTTTTATAGGTACCAGTAGAGGTTTTCACCGTCGCCACTCTGACAATGCCGTCGTCTCCGAGATGTAAGTCAACGATTCTTCCCAGCGGCCAATTCATCGGCGGGACGTTGTCCTCTCGCAGGATTACCAAGGCGCCCTTGTCGATCTTCCTGGATTTTTTAGAGTGCCACTTTTTCCGCGTGACCTGTTCGTGCAAATATTCCCTTAACCAGCGTTGCCAAAAATGTTGTTGGAGTTGTTGACTATGTTGCCACGTGGATAATCGTCGCGCAGGTACAGCCGTAAAGTCGTGACTAGGAATACCTGTCAGATTATCGCCAATCAGGAAATGGGAAGGTGTCAAGGCATTGAGATCGTTGGGATCGGATGACAGTTGTGTCAGTGGTCTAGAATTCAATATTACTTCTATTTGATTTACGTATGTGTGCAATGCTTTGTAGGACAATAAGGTGTCTCCTATTACGCGAACAAGATGATATTTAGTAGATTTCACGGCCGCCTTCCAAAGGCCGCCAAAATGAGGTGATCGAGGGGGGATGAGATGCCACTTTATGCCCTCGTTATTTAAGTTTTCTGCTATTGCATTGTTAAATCGCAGGGTCCTTATGTTAGCGAATAGTTCCTTGATTTCCCCTCTTGCCCCTACGAAATTTTTGGCGTTATCTGAGTATAGATCAGAACATTTGCCTCATCGCGCAAAAACCCGTCGCAATGCAGCCAAAAACGCCTCCGTAGACAGGTCACCAACTATTTCAATATGGATAGCTCTTGTTGCGAAACATACAAATATTGCTAGATAAAAATTAATTTTATTTTTATTACGATAGGTCTTTTCTTTGATGTACATAAGTCCGCAAAAATCGACTCCAGTATTTAAGAACGGTATCGACTGAATGACGCGGTGTTCCGGTAGATCTGCCATAATATAATCCACTCCCGGAGGCCTTGCTCGGTAGCAAGTAACACATTTGTGTATGACGCGTCTAATCAGATCCTTTCCGCCAGAAATCCAGAATCTTTGCCGGATGAAACTGAGCGTTGCCTGAGCACCCGAGTGAAAATGCCTTAAATGTTCGTCACGCACAATTGCCGTTGCAATGGAATGATTTCTAGGTAATAATATTGGATGTTTCGAAGCGTATGGGATACGCGCGCGCGCCAGTCGACCGCCCACTCTCAAAATACCATCCTCATCCAGAAACGGACTCAATGGAGCAAGATTGCCCCTTACTATTTTATTGGATCTTAATCCCTGAATCTCCCTTGCAAAGTTTTCCCTCTGCAAGATCCTAACCACGCGAATCTCGGCCGCCTGAATCTCATCAACGGTTAAAACACCCGCACGCCGCTCTCCGTGAACACTATTATGTGTGAAGCGCAAACAGTATGCTATTACGCGCCTGAGTCGCTGGAAAGAAGAACAGTTCTGAAGAACGTCCCAACGCTTCAACTGACTGGATAGGATGATACTAGCGCGCATCTCCGGATCATCGATTGGCACTAAATCATACTGTGGCCACGATGAGTCGGAATCGCTCAACCACGATGGTCCGTGGTACCATAATTTATTATGCAAAAATTCTTTAGGGCTCATACCGCGAGATATCAGATCCGCCGGATTGTGCATTGATGGCACGTGACGCCATTGCTGTTTGACCGTAATTGTTTGAATATCAGCCACCCGGTGTGCCACGAAAATCTTCAAGGAATGCGCCATCGAATTTATCCAATGCAGCGTGACTGTTGAGTCGGACCAAAACACAATCCTATCGAATGACGTTCTACGTAACGCCTTAATAGTTGCGCTGTATAGTTTTGCAAGCAAGTGTGCGGCACACAATTCAAGTCTGGGTAACATAATCGTCTTTAAGGGCGCGACGCGAGATTTCGAACACAATAGTCGAGTCGTAGTGTTACCGTTTCGATCAGTGGAGCGTAAATATAAACATGCACCGTATGCCTTCTCGCTCGCATCGCAAAAGCCGTGCATTTGCACCCCATCGTAAGTTTTTGCGGTCGCTTGTCGATCGAAGTGTGTATCGCGTAATAAATAAAGTTCCTGACAGTAACGTGACCAACTCGTGTGTATTTCTAAAGGTACCGACTCATCCCAAGCCAAATTTAGCTGCCAAAGCGATTGCATCAATAGTTTTGCCTAAACGATTATTGGTCCCAGAAGTCCTAATGGATCAAATAATGAGGCGATTTGAGATAAAATCGACCGCTTTGTGATACGCCGAGGCAATTCTATGTTCGCGATGCTATACATTATAACGTCTTTTTCCGTGTTCCACTGTATTCCGAGTGTTTTGATTGTGTCATGTAAATCTAATCGTACGTGCGTGCTCTCGACTCTGCTTTCCAAAACATCCAATAATGTCTCATCATTCGAAGTCCACTGTCTCAGCCTAAGACCTGCCCTGTCGCATATCTGAATCATTTCGTCCCGAATTGTTCTAGCCTCTTCATAAGTGTGCGCACCGGTTAAGAGGTCATCTACATAAAAATCCTCGCGCAGTAGGGTCGCTGCCGTCGGAAATTGTGTTCCCTCGTCTAAACTTAGTTGTTTTAAGGATCGAATGGCTAAGAAGGTAGCCGAAGATGTCCCGTATGTGACAGTATTTAAAGTGTACGTTTCTAATGGACATTGCGGACTTGAACGCCAAAGAATTTTTTGATATGCGCGGTCGACAGGGTGTATTAAAACCTGCCGAAACATTTTCTCTATGTCAGCTGTTAATACGAATGAATGCGATCTAAAACGAACCAATATGGAAAACAAATCGACATTGAGGGCTCGAAGGACCAAATGTTGAGCCCGAAGCTTGGTTCGGTGCTTCTTAAGTTAATTGTTCTTACTTAAGCCGCGTTGAAAAGATACCAAGATGATGGCAATGAAATGGACAATGTGTAATAATGAGCTTTATTTCCGAACTGTCTTGTTCGGGACACAAAGGCCTTCTGACCCACCGGCGTGTCGAATCGATCGCGCTACATTCTCCCCTCCCGTGGGGTCGGTTTTTTCCGTTGCCAGCGCGCATTGTTGCCGTAGACCGGCGAATTCTCTCCGAGCGCTTCCCAGAACTTACAGCGTTGCTAATACGCAATACGGTATAATATTTCAGTTATTATTTCAATGGCTTGGGGGAGAAGCTTCTATAAAAATTTACTGTGCAGCTCTTGGCTCGTCCATATGAAATTGAGGACGACTCAGAACTCACCACGAAAAGGTGGCTACACGTCGAGTTCCACCCGCACCCTGCCCAACCAAACAACCATTCGTTAATTATAATAATATTTCAGGGGAACATTAAATTTTTCTTAACAATTCAACCGTCGACTGGAAATTGTACCTTGGTTTCGAATTTCTGCATTAAGCCTCTTGATTTTAAAGTTGGACGAATAAATTCGTCCCCATTCTCGAAACTCACAACTTTCTGTGCCAATTCCGAGACCAACTTGACACATCTTTCCACTGATTGCGTGTGGGATGGAAAGTCTCTTATAACCCATTCCGGGACAAACCCGCTCTCGATTAGGTGGGAAATGTGCTCGTTCGAAACATTGCTCAAAAGAGGAGGCGACGACAACTTTGCGGAGGACCAATCAATTATATTAAAATACTCTTGAGCATCAAACTTGAGTGTGGGCACTATACAACTTCGTACCTTCGTTTTTTCCTTAGAAGGTAACGATCTTGATTTGAGAATTCTCTTCAGAGCAAGTTCTCTCACGTGCCTCCGTTCATCCAACGCCATAGTCAGAAGCAAGCTTTCAGGGTGTGCGAAATATGCATTTCGTTGAATGACAGGATCAATGATTTGAAGGAGATTGTCAGGTAAGTACCTTGACGTTTGAATGGCCATGAAAAGGTGCCGTGGACCACTTATTATTGAACTTTCTTTTTTTATAGAAAACCACAGCGGCATATAGGAGGTGAATATGAATTTCACTACTTCTTTCAGTTCAGAGGAGGGATTGGGTGTTGTCAGCTGTTGCGTTGAACTTGTAAAACTTTAAACGGAAAATCTGCTGGTACTGCAAACGTAGAAAATTCATTGTACATTTACTTGAAATGATAATTTTCAATTTAAAATTTCGACCGTAAGTATTAAATAAAATGGTATCGGCGCACTGATTCGGTCCCTATACAAAGTTTATTTTATTTATTTAAAAATAAAATAAAGTATCAAAGCTATTTGTCAATAATTATAAAGAAAATCCGATGTTTCGGTTCTTGATTTGAACCCTCTTCAGGAAAGTGAGATTTATTATTATAATATTGTGTTTGCTAATGAAAAATATGTCGCAGCGTTATATCAAGCAAACGACACGCGAGTCGGTTGGAAGAAGACTGAAGTAAACAGCGGACAAACCAGACATACTAGAGGTGAACACGACTTGTGGCCGAAAAAGCCGTTGACCGTTTCAAAATATCGAACCCAACGGAATTTTAAATCTGCACTGTCAAGGCAAAAACCAATTCAAACACATGTGGTCAAATGTATCATCTCATAGGTGTAATAGAGCCAATAACAATACATACCATTATAAGATATGTAAATAATAATAGAGTGATCCTAGCGGAGTTTCATAGACAACCACATAACCCATTATTTCTTTAGTAATGTTGCGTAATATTCATGTATTTTAGGTGTTTCATACCTAAGATTCACGCTAGGTTGTTTAATCATATGTAGTGTCTCTAAATGAATCCTCCGGTTCAAATTAGTTTCTTTATCAACTATTTTGGCATTGTTAAAGTCAAACCTATGATCAAACTCTAGAGAGTCTTTGGTTAAAGCCGTATGTTGTAGGGGGGATAATAAACCATTTCTTTTGTGTTCATATATACGTCTCTCTAGAAGTCTGGAAGTTTATCCAATGTAAACTTGGTTACAGCCACTACAAGGAATTGAGTATATGATGTTAGAATTTTTGGATAAGGGTATCTTATCCTTAATCAAAGGAAATAGATGTTTGGTGTAAAACGGTAATTTAAAAATTGCATGTATACCGGCTTTTCTGAAAATTCTTCTAATATCGTTAGAAATATTGTTAACAAAAGGCATTTGTTAATATATTGTTAATATATTATTTCTTATCTCTTTTCGTTTTTCCACTAATAATGGATGGTAGAGTTAAAAAAAGATATGGTTTTATCTTTTTATATGGTTTTATCTCTTTAGATATGGTATTCTGAGATTATTAAAGAAAGGATTTTTGAACTCTACCATCCATTATTAGTGGAAAAACGAAAAGAGATAAGAAATAATATATTAGGACCAATCAGTTGGAAAAATACGGTTGTTTTGTCTTTTGTTAACAATATTTCTAACGATATTAGAAGAATTTTCAGAAAAGCCGGTATACATGCAATTTTTAAATTACCGTTTTACACCAAACATCTATTTCCTTTGATTAAGGATAAGATACCCTTATCCAAAAATTCTAACATCATACCCACACAGCACACGGCGTTCCAAAGGCGCCGGTTTTCGGCCTGTTTTCGGCCTGCTTTAGGCCTGAGCGCCTGAGCGTCCGGATTTGTAACGTGGCGGCTTGAATGCGCCTTGAATGCGCCTTTTGGGCGTTGTAAAGGCGCTCTGGAGGTGCTGGGGAGGCGCCTCTGGGACGCCGTGTAACTACCCTGGCGCCATCTATACAAAATTTCAAAAGCGTCTATAAGGCCGTCATCACTGTCGTCAGTCGTGTACCTGCACTAACGCCATCTATACAACGTGGTCTATACTATGAGGTGCATTTCAGACTTAAAGGGTATTTCAGCGAAAGTGTATTACCGACTCCTAATTTGAAGACTGGACGTAGCGCCCTCTGCTTATGGACAGCGTGCAATTCAAGAACTATTCTAAAATGTATCGAAATGTTGGAAGATTTATTTGGAGCAAGAGTTTGAAACAGGTGGCAGGTGTAGAGACGTGTAAGTACGCGCGTTAGAGGTGTACGAATTTATTTCCGAATATCTATGCGGGGAGTGAGGAGTCATATAGACCCGAAGATGGTATATCCTGAGAGTTTTTATTTTATCGAGTCTAAATTAGGCTAAATGCATTGGGACGGTGTTGAAGACGGTTATCGATGCGATTAAAATAAATTCAAATTTGATAAAAATGTATTTCAATTTATTTATTTATTTCATTACAGTACACTGCAAATTATATCATCCACTGCATTATACATATAGTGTTTACAAATATTGAAAAACTAAAATACTACAATATTATTATTCTATTTGTTATAAATTATAAATTAAATTATTATATTTCTATAATCAATTTACTGGTGCGTGCATGCATGAAATGACTACAGAATGCACTTGCAATGAGTTGTGAATACACCTGTAGTTAGTTGGAATATACAAAGTAGAGATGATACAAAGTTTACACAGAATACACAGATCGCATACGCACTTAAAATATATGTACAATACATAATATATATAAAAATATAACATACATTAGAGTAGTACTTGATACACATATCGGATTTTATAGAATATACAGTAGTGATAGAGTAGTGATAGATACGCCACACAGTGGCAGACAAACGTATACATATACGCTTGTTAAAATCGCATAACTTTTTACAAAAAGTGAACTAAACGAGTTCGGTTTTTTTCGAAGTTAGAAAGATCGGATTACTATAATAGATATGTCGTTTATTCGTCGTTTTGAAAAATTGGAATTTTCGAAATAACAAGAAAAAAACGGTTTTTTAAAGTTTTTTATGCAAGCTTATAATGAAAATTTCGAACATGCCCTTTCTAGATTCAAGTCAGATATACGCATACTGAAAATTCCATCTAAATCGGTTAGCTACAAACGCTTAAAGATCGCAGAATAAGGTCGAAATCGCTGGTACCCACATGCGGAGGGCAGGGATTTCTAATAAATACTGTCATGTTAAGGTGTCGAAGATAGGAATTATAGTAATGTAATAAAACTTTTTTCTACCGATTAAACTACATTTCTACAGCAAATAAAGAATATAAAAGTAATTAAATTATTACTTTTAACATGGTTTCTGAAGGCGATTTTGATGGCATGTTTAAAATTCTTGCTTCGCTCGTGCAGGTGATTTCAGCTGTTGGATTTGTCTGGAACCAAAAATACAAACAGATTGTCGATCAATATGAATGTCGTCGTGGCCCGAACTAGAATAAATGATTTATCCTTAAAATTAACAAACTGGCGGGCAAAATACAAGAATAAATGTTTTTCGGCTGTGTTTTATGTGCTATTTTCGATTTTAAAAGTAGGTTAGACTCAACAGAAATACTTGGTTGTAGTCCCGGCCAGAGGCATAGGTGTGCAGAATAAGCAGTTCAATTTAGAAAGCAATCGGTTCGATAGATTTTGAGATTTTACCTGCACTAAAGTTTTCATCTATGGTGGTCGAGCCTCTACGCTCTCTACAAAATGCCCATGTAGAAGCTAAAATAATTGGAATTTTTCAATGAAAATTTAACAGTACATTCTTGGGGATATGTACTTTCGAAAAATGTTTTAAAAAATCGATTTTTTCAAACCGTCTAACCAGAATGATCCCTTAACACCCATCGGCGTGGTTAGTATACACTGTCGGGGACAAAATTAAGTGGACAACTACTGGAAGTAGGTATCAATGAAGTTTAATCGAACTAGTACTAGTCCTATAAATTTAAGGTTTATTTATCACATATCCTTATAGTACATAGATTATTTCTTAGTGAATAATTGAAACCCATGTTTACATTTTTGTGTGAACAAGCCATATTTAACGAAATAGCAAGCTATTTGGCGAGAGACAAAAATAAGTGGACACTTGTTTACGATATTATAATTCTCAATAGAGTCCCATTAGATATAAGCGAAATAACAAAATCGATCTTTTAAAACATTTACAGTCAGCATACGAAAATATTAATAAAGATTACATGGAAAATTTAATAAAGAGTATTCCACGACGTTTGGAAGCAGTAATTCGAGCAAAAGGCGGAAATACTAAATATTAATTTTATTATGTATTTTATTTATTATTTATTTCATTATGTGTCCACTTATTTTTGTCTCTCGCCAAATAGCTTACTATTTCGTTATACATGGATTGTTCACACAAAAATGTAAACATGGATTTCACTTATTCACTCAATAATCTACGTACTATAAGTGTACAAAGGATAATCGGAACGGCGTTAGAAACTGTTTTACACGCGTAGTTTTAAGTCACGATTTATTCAGTGATGATTAAAGCGAACGAAACGATATTATGGTTTATTAATTTAACACGACAGTTATAATTCAAGAGTCAGATTATTACACAATTATATTAGTTATTTACAAGAGTCAAGCGCACCTTAAAGTTAAGAACTATTTACACAAATATAAGTATATAAGAACAGTCAAAGCACAATTACACAATTAAATAGTCAATTTAAGCAGGTGAAGCAAAGTCACAATGCAAGCAGTTATGCGTGCGAAGCAATGCGCACACAAAGCAGTTCGAAGCAATGTCGAAACCGTAAAGCAAGCCAATAGGTACAAATTGATTATGAGCGTAAAACAAGCCAATATTTATAAGTGATTATATTACCAGTCAAAGTTGAGAGCAGGATCAGAGTGGACGATTCCTCGAAATCACGGTCAATTTCAAGGAAGCGCCAGTCCCCCTTCCATGGATCGCGAGTCGATGGAAGGGGTCGCGATCCGCGCTCCACATGAGTGAGCAGGCTGTTGCCACCTGCCTAATTAGCATAATCTGACAATAGATGTCGGTGTTATATCTATTTCGCGAACAATAAGGATATGTGATAAATAAACCTTAAGTTTATAAGATAAGTTGGATTAAACTTCATTGATACCTACTTCCAGTACCTGACTGTTCCGAGCCACAGCACGCGTTTAACATTAGCTATATATATTTGTTGATCGTAGCAGAATGTTGCTCCAGCTTTGATGGCTGGGGAAGGCAGCGATTCCCCTATCAATGTTGCGCTTCTTTCAGGCTCGTGAACGATGCTTTACTGCAGTACATGGTTACCGCACTTCATTGGGAGAGGCGGCCAGGGTCCGCATTCATCGTCAGTCAGGCCGCACTGCTACTTTTTTTTTCCGTGGGGAAAATGCATTACGCACACCCGGCGAGATGTTGTGCGCCGGGTAGTGTGGGACTCCTTGCGGGTGTCGGTCCCGCAAGTTTACCCACTAAAAACCACCACGATCCCCCTCAATCATTTAAATTCTAAATTTTGAAAAGATACTACCATTGAATCAACAAGAAAACCTCAAAATCTGAATGTTGTTCTCATCATAAAAACATAGTTTACATATACCAGAAATATGGGACAAGTATTTTATTTGCATGTGGAAAGAGTGGAGTGAAGTAGAGGGAAAATTTTAACGGTATCTGAAGTTTCTAATTTCACGCATTTATACACTATTTCCGCTACATTGAAAATTTGACGCGGACCTAAGTTGTTGGATGGCGTTTGAAAAATCCCTAATTCGGAAGAGTTACATGGATTGTCATAAAAATCTATCAATTGTAAAAATTTCCTGCCTATTATTTTATGCTCGTTTTCGGATACAATAATGTTTTCTATAATAATAATGCTGCCATCATTGAGACGACAGCAATTGTTGGGGTGTCGGATCTGTAAACTAAAATTACTGAAACTAATACGTTTAAACTGCTTTGCGTTATTAATACCTTGTATTAATGGACCACGAAAATGTTCCTTTTGGAAAATCGGATATACAGGCGAACTATAGACTACTGCTTCTATACTAAAATGAGACTTTTCTAACTGTCGTTTCACGAGCTGTTGCAATGGTTTCTCACTCTTCCTAATACATTTTTTAATACTTTGCAAAAAATTTTCAAACGGAAAGCAACTAAAATCATCAAGCGGTCCGTGATTTTTTACATCATCTACCAAGTGTAGCAGATTATGAACATTATGGGAGACGTGTTTTGATTCGTATAATAATTCAAAGGTTTCAACAAAATCCTGTAATAATTTTGCTGCATAATCAAGGTGAATAAAATATTTTTTGTGCGACAAGATCACAAATGCGGTGTGCAGTGCAAGAAAATTTAAATATCTATCATCATCTATATTTTTTAATAAAACTACTGGCCCGGTGTACAATAAAAAGTGACGCAATTCAGTTGTTTTCCACCGTTTTAAAATATCCAAGCTTCGAGGTTTTCTCATAAATTCTCCTGGCATGCTGATCGATATGTTTATTAAGGCTAGTGAAATGTTGGATTGGGATTGAAATGATATTTTCGTCTTTGGTTTGTCACAACACCACAGAGAGAGAGCAACTTTTTTACTACCCCCAGACAAATCAGGTGCATGTAATCTAACGGAAAAGAATCGATCATGTTGATGCCAGGAATTCTTTCTATAATCGAAGTTCCAGTATGGTGATGTTTGTCAGATTTGGATCTGAAATCATCATCTGTCCTTAAACGGAGATTATTTGTCCCAGGAAAGCACGTTCTCTTATCTATATTTTTACCTACTATATGGCATTTAGTGCAAGAGGAATAGCCGGCATGGCCTTTTGTATATTTAAGAAAGGACTTGGCAGATACGTCGCAAATAAATGATTTTATTTTTAAATGATAAAGATGTCCGTTAATAGAAATTCCGATACTAATTAAATCTATGGCATCTTTAGCGAAATCTTCTAGAAAAACGTTGGCATCATTAGGCTTTTCATACCCATGGTATGTGCCAATCATACCTACTTCATTGTATCCGACAATGCAGGCTAAAATTGGGTAAACTTGACTCTTGGAACTTTTGCAAAGGGGTAAACCGTCCACATTGATATTAATATAAATTGTGTTATTTTCGAGGCGGGATAAATCTACGGACTGAACGAGTTTTAAAATGCTGGATTCTAAACCAAAATGGTAATACTGACCTGGATCGACACATTTAATCTGTACATTCCTGGGAGTTTTTAAAAGAGTCCTGGCATCCGCGGGTAAATGAGTTGAAATTGATTTCTTTAAAATGGGTAATAAATCGTCGATGGCTCTATGAGTAATATTATGTTTTATAGCCCACTCTGCTAGTGACTTTGATAAATTGGGACTATCGGTGGTCTGAGAATTTTCAAATCTGGCGAAATTTTCAATTTCTTCCATATTTTCAACGAATCCTACATCACTCTGAGTGATATTGACAGAAGGTTGAGAATTAATGCCTGGTAAAATGGCTTTTGTAGTGGTACTGAGATCGGAAGATGTTGATTGAGAAACTGACTGTGAACAACTAGTGCCAGGCGGGAGTGAATGTGGGAAAGTAGCATCTGATGATGTTGTGGTTCGGATTTCCTGAAGCAACTTATTTTGATATCTCTTGGCACGCATATAGTACTTCTGTAATTTTATTTTGCCAGTCATTATTGCGGTAAAAAAGGAAATAGATAGAACTGACTGTATAGATGGGAAGAGAATAGCGTAATGGAAGCAAATGGATATAGAACTTACCTGTAATAAAACCGGCCCTTGTATATCCTTGAATGTTAAAGAAGCACAACACTTTATAAAACTAAATAAATGTACGTCATTTAAAATGTCACCCTTTGCCTTCGACGGTTCAGCAGTAACTACCGTGGCGCGTGCAGTGAAGCCAGAATCGTGAGTTTTCGCCCGCGGGCGCTACTCCCACTCCACGACCAAACGTACCCCCCCCCCCTCCACCCTAGCACATGTACCGCGGCGCGGCGCTCTCCTGTGGGAATTCGTTTTCCCGACATCGAATAAAAATATACAAAAAAAATTTCATGCTAAACGATTGTATTAATTAAAAATGCGCTAAAAACTAAAAAATGATTCTTTTCTTTTCACTTTCAATAAAATCGACGAGCAGGATGTGTCATAACAGAATGTGAATCAATTTAATACAGGATCGAGCGACGAAATGAATTTGTTGTGACTGTTTCCGCCACTTGCGAAATTAAATAATGCCGGCAAGGAAGCGCTCGACTGATTGGAGTGGGATGCAGTAAAGACGCCGATGGTGGACACAACACTCGTTTATTTAGTCACTGGTGGTTACACCGACGTCGGACGACACACGTACGGTAACACACGACTAGAACGTTGACAATGGACAGATAACGGCGCGTGGGCGCGTGGCGATATTAATCGCAAAACTCTCGGAGGCGCAAAAATGGGCGCAAGATCGAGATTTCTCGGTAGTGATCGTAACAGTTGTCCCCACGGTTCTCTAGCTGTGACTGCCTAACCGTCGCGGAGCCTCCTGTTCCGCCAGGCTCGTTAGCGGTCAAAAAACATTACAAAGGCGCCGCGGCCGACTCATCAGCTGTTGTGATGAGTCGGCGGGCATCGATTCGACCTACACGGCGCGGCGCGTTGCTAACGGCCGCAACATTCCGCCCGCCTTGGACCGAGTCACGGTCCAAATCCTCAAAGACGAACGCTCGCTCGGCGCCGCTCGCCGTGACAATATGCGACGCTATGGGTGACTCGGAGTGGCAGCGTACAATCTCGAGGCTAGTTACAGATGGCCTCTTCACGCTGAGACGGGGCCCTCATCTGCCGCGGACGCGCACGGGAGCATAACGACGCGTGTGATCGGACGCAGTGTTTCGCCGTGGGCGGTGCGCACCGACACCACTCGGACCCGACCGTCCGGACCCGGGTGGACACGAGAAACGCGGCCGAGCCGCCACTGAGCCGGGGGCGAGTCGTCCTCCTTGAGGACGACCACGTCCCCGACGCAGAGGCTGCGCTGAGGGCGAGTCCACTTACGCCGGGGCTGCAGGGAGTTCAGGTAGTCCGACTGCCACCGTCTCCAGAAGTTGTCGCGCATCCGCTGCACCAGCTGCCAGCGGTCGCGGAGGGACGCAGGACCGCTCGACGATGCCATCGGAGGCAGCGCAAGAGGGGGTGCGCCGGTCAGGAAATGGCCGGGAGTAAGGGCGAAGTCATCGTCCTCGGCGGGAGCGGGACCGAGGGGTCGCGAATTCAGGCAAGCTTCGACCATGCAGAGGACAGTGGTCATTTCCTCATAGGACAGCGTGTGGTCCTGAACGACGCGATGGAGGTGGTGCTTGGCGCTCTTAACGCCCGCCTCCCATAAGCCTCCGAAGTGAGGAGCCGCGGGTGGGATAAATGACCACTGGATCTCCTCTGCAGTGGTGAACCGGGCGACTTCCGGCGAGGCCACCGCGCCGCGAATCGCGGCCCCGAGATCGCGGGCAGCCCCCTTGAAAGTAGTACCGTTGTCGCTGTGAACATGACTGGGGCGCCCGCGGCGGGACACGAACCGCTGAAACGCAGCGAGGAAGCTCGCCGAAGTGTAATCGGTGACGAGCTCCAGGTGTACGGCCCTGGTCGACAAACAAACAAATAACGCGATGTACGCCTTATGCGCCTTGTACCCGCGGCCCTTCCCCGGTCGCGTCATGACTGGCCCCGCGTAGTCAACGCCAGTTTGGTCGAAGGGACGGGACGGCGA
Organism: Andrena flavipes; assembly: GCA_963971345.1. Lineage (NCBI taxonomy): Eukaryota > Metazoa > Arthropoda > Insecta > Hymenoptera > Andrenidae > Andrena > Andrena flavipes. The sequence continues at coordinate 38,975,624 of OZ020479.1, read as the reverse complement.
TACCCGCGCAGCAGGGAGATCGGCCATGATCTGCACCCCGGCGGCGGCGCGGTGACGGACGCAGACGGTGCATCGGTGCACCGCCGCGCGGACTTGATCTCGGGCGCGCAGCACCCAGAAGTTATTTCTCAGGACGCCGAGGGTAAGCTGGGGCCCCCCGTGTAGCGCCCTGAGATGCGCGTGTTCAATTATCATTGTGGCTATATGGTGTTCCGGAAGCACGACCGGGTGCCGCGCGTCATAGGGAAGCAGGGCATGGCGCAATCTCCCCCCCACGCGAACCAGGCCGTCCTCGTCCACGAAGGGAGCCAGTTGACACAGGGGGCTTGACCTCCGGACGGGTTTCCCCTGTCGTATCGCGGCGATATCCTCGACGAAGACCGTACCCTGAAGCCACCGGAGCCACCAAGCTCGTGCCTCTCGCAATTCCGGAATCCGCGAACCCCCGTTATCGGATTCGGCCCCCCGACCCCACCGACGCACCGCACGCAGGACGAGCGCCGTGATGCGGAGAAGCCGCGGCCAGGAGGAGATATTATACGGCAGAGGGTCTAATGGACTAGGCGGCGGCGCGGTGGCAACATGGGCCACCGCCTTTCGCGCTTCCTCCTCCGCAGACCGCGGGTCGTCCGCACCCGGAACTGCCGGCCACTCCGCGAACGGCTTCGGCAACCACTCAGGCCCCCTCCACCAGAGCTCGTGCTGCAACAAATCGCGGGGGTGCATGCCCCGAGAGGCGCAATCGGCCGGGTTGTCTCGCGTCGGGACATGCCTCCACGTCGCTGCCGGAATCAGGGACTGAATTTCAGCCACCCGATTCGCAACGAATACCTGCCAGTGTGAGGGGTGCCTTTGCAGCCATGCGAGTACCACTCGGGAGTCCGTCCAACAGTGCAGCGCGGCGGGAGGCCACGGGGCCTCGGACGCGACGCGATGCAAAAGACGCGCTAACAATGCGGCAGCGCAGAGCTCCAACCGCGGAATGCTCACGGTCCTGACCGGCGCGACCTTTGTTTTCGCAACGAGCAGGGTGACTTGGGCCGGCCCAGCCTCGCGCCGAGCGATCCTGACGTATACGACCGCTGCGTAGGCCCTCGACGACGCGTCGGCGAACCCGTGCAGCTCGCAGTAACTGGTGGCGGCGTCCACGCCGCACCACCGGGGGATGCGCGCCGACTCCAGGAGTGGAAGAGCAGCGACGTGGGCCTGCCAACCCTCCAGTAGGTCCGACGGAAGTGGAGCATCCCACCCCGCTCCTCGAAGCCAGAGGTCCTGCAACAAAATTTTGGCCACCACCACCGCCGGCGATACCCAGCCGAGCGGGTCGTACAGCCGCGCCGCCACCGACAGGACGGTGCGCTTTGTCGTCGCGAGGGCGGAAGGGGGCTGGATCTTATAGCTAAAGGCGTCCTCGCGGGGAGCCCAGTGTATCCCCAGAACCGAATGCGACTCCGGCCCTTCCGGTGCAGAGGGCACCGGGGACACAGTCAGGGCCGGCGTGTCCTTGTCGGGGTTCAAAGAAGGGTGGTTGGCCGCCCACTTCCGCAGTACGAACCCGCCGCGAGCGAGCAAAGCACAGAGCTCGTCGCGCACCGCGAGAGCTGACGCGACCTCGTCCGCACCAAACAGCACGTCATCGACGTAGAAGTTGTTCTCGAGGACGCGACGCCCGCGTGGATACTCCCCCCCTTCGTCGATGGCGAGCTGCTGTAAGACCCGCATGGCGAGGTAAGGAGCCGAGGTGGTGCCATACGTTACTGTCTGTAAACAAAATGTGGACGGCGGGTCCTCAGGGCGCCGGCGCCACAGCACGCACTGAAAACCTACGTCGCTCGGGTGCACGCGGATCTGGCGGTACATCTTCTCGATGTCAGCTTTGAGGGCGAATCGAGGGAGGCGCCATTGGAGGAGGACTGTCAAAAGGTCACGCTGAAGCTTGGGACCGACCAACATGTGGTCGTTCAAGGACGTCCCGTTCGAGGTCGGACTCGATGCGTTGAATACGACCCGTAATTTTCCGTCGGTGCTCCGCACGACCGCGTGATGCGGAAGATATACGCGCGTCGTGGACGCGCTGCGTTGGGGTGAGGCCCCGACCTCCTCCATATGGCCCAGCGCCTCGTACTCCTCCATGAATCGTCGATACGCTGCCTCCAGCGCCGCGTCCCTCGACAACCGCTTGTCGAGCGCGCGGAGCAACGCGGAGGCGCGCAGCAGCGACTCGCCGACACCGGGAGGATGTCCGCCCTTAAATGGGAGACGCACTACGTACCGACCGCCCGCCAGCCGCGAGTGTGTGGATCGAAAATGCTGCTCGCACGCTTCGGCTTCCGGCGAGCGCAGCGTGGGCGCTCGCGGCTCTTCCAGCTCCCAAAATTTCTGCAGCTGTTCGTGCAGCTTTTCGTCGTCCGTGGGAGCACGGGCCGACACGTGATGTACAACACTCGCGGCCGACGCGCGGCCGGTAGGGCCCGAGACGATCCATCCGAAGAGCGTCTCTTGGGCGATAAGGGCACGGGTCTTTCCGCGACGCAGTCCGGGGCGTAACAGGGCGCCGAAATAATCGGCCCCGACTATCAAGTCGACCGGTCGGCGAGTGGACGGTTCCGGATCGGCGAAGACGAGGCCCGAGAATTGCTCCTCCACCGTGGTCGATGGCGTCCAGTCGGGCAAGTAGGACGAGACCCTGGGGACGACCTTTGCCAGGATGGTCAGCGCCGTGCGATCGTCCTGCAATGGAGCCAGGGCGAGCTGCACCTGGGCCCGTGACATGCCCAATTGTCCATCCAGGGCTCCCGTCAAATAAGTCCGGAGCGGTTGGCGGGGCAAGCGGAGGGCCTGCACGACCGACTCCGAAACCAAAGAAGTCTGCGCCCCTTGGTCCAGCAGCGCGCGGATTAGTATCATTCGTCCACCCGCCGACTTCGCTCGAACAATCGCGGTGGCCAGCAACACCGGTTCGCTGCTCGTGCTCTCGGGCTTCGTGCATGCGTTATGCACCGCTGCCGACGGTTCGGCGTCGTTTGCATCGGATGGGGCCGAGGCGCCGCCCGCCGTAGACACTGCCGGGGCGTCCCGCGCCGGCGGGGACGTGGTGTCAACGGCTATATTCTCTCCGATCGCATGGAGCATCGAATGGTGTCGCCGACCACATCGCGAGCAAGAGGCCGTCACGGGGCACGACGGGGCCATGTGGCCGGGCGCGAGACAATTGAAGCAGAGCCGTTTGCTGCCGGCAAATTCGCGTCGTTGTGCTGGCTGCATGGCCCTAAAGGCCGTGCAACGGTACGCGGCGTGTCGCGCCCGGCACACAGGGCAGCGCGCTGGATTCGCGGCGGGGGGGGGGTCGGTGGTCGCGGTCGTCGGGGACTCGGTCGCGTTCGTGGCGCACACCCGAGCATTTGACGATTGCGCCGATTTGGGCGCCCGAGGCACCGCTCCATGGGCGCGTGCCTTAGCTTCCTCGGCGGCTTGAGTGGCCTCCCGTGAACGAATGCGCGACTCGAGGAACCGATCCAGCTGGTCATAGGTGGGGAGGGCGGTGCTCGTGCCGAGCGAGAGCTCCCACTCCTCCAGCACTGCGGAGTCTAATTTTAACGTGAGCTCCGCGATGACAATATCGTCCCAGTGCGTGGTGGGGCATCCTAAATTCGCGAGGAGCGCGAGGGATCGGTTGCTCGTGTCGCGCACGCGCGTGAGTTCCTCGGCAGAATTTGACGTCATCGGCGGCAGCGATATCAACGTACGGAGGTGGGCCGAAACAAGCGCGCGTTTGTTATCGTACCGCCGGGACAAGGTCGCCCAGGCGGTTGCAAAGTTTGAATCGGTAACCGCGAATTGATCCAATACCTTCGCCGCGGGGCCCGATACCGACGTTTTCAAATACTGCAACCGCTCGACATCGTCGAGGGTCCCGTCTTTGATCACGAGCGACGTGAAGAGGTCGCGAAAAGCTTGCCACTCCGAGTACTCACCCGAAAACTGCGGTAAGGTGAGGCGTGGGAGCTTGGCGCGGCTCTTTGATGCTCCCGATGATGGGACGGCTGCTTGCGCGGCTCCTCCGTCGGCGGTGGGCTTGCGGAAGGACTGGATGACCTCCAGTAGGAAGTCCTTAGTTGTCCAGTACTCCTCCTCGGCGGTTGCAAACTCCTCGTCCTCCAAGTAGGAGCAGTTCAGGCGCTCGGAATCGGGGATTTGCACCTCCACCTCCAGGTGTAGTGCGTGGCATTGCGTCCAAATTGCATCCAAGGAGTCCATCCTCGCTCGGGCGTTCTCCGCCGTAAACTTGGCTTGGCCCATTTTCTTGTAGTTGGGCAGGAGGCGCTGCATTTGCTGGACCAAGCTTCGGGCCTTGATCATGTGGGCCTTCCATGCCGCGGTGGGCGCAGTGCCCTCGCCTCCACCATCCTGTCCACCAGCCATGAGGTCGGTCGCTGCGTGCTTCCTTTAGCAATATATATATCCGGCTCGAAGGACCAATGTTTCCGCCACTTGCGAAATTAAATAATGCCGGCAAGGAAGCGCTCGACTGATTGGAGTGGGATGCAGTAAAGACGCCGATGGTGGACACAACACTCGTTTATTTAGTCACTGGTGGTTACACCGACGTCGGACGACACACGTACGGTAACACACGACTAGAACGTTGACAATGGACAGATAACGGCGCGTGGGCGCGTGGCGATATTAATCGCAAAACTCTCGGAGGCGCAAAAATGGGCGCAAGATCGAGATTTCTCGGTAGTGATCGTAACAGTTGTCCCCACGGTTCTCTAGCTGTGACTGCCTAACCGTCGCGGAGCCTCCTGTTCCGCCAGGCTCGTTAGCGGTCAAAAAACATTACAAAGGCGCCGCGGCCGACTCATCAGCTGTTGTGATGAGTCGGCGGGCATCGATTCGACCTACACGGCGCGGCGCGTTGCTAACGGCCGCAACAGTGACATATCCTGCTCCACGATTTTATTTAAAGTGAAAGAACTGCATCGCAACTGCAGTACAAGAAAATAATTATTTTTTAGTTTTTAGTGCATTTTTAATAAAATCGTTTAACATAAATTTTTTTATATATTTTTTATTTTCTAGGGTTTAGTGTTTATGAGTTTCCCCTCAACTCGATCGCAAGGGTTGAGGAATTAGTTGAAATTTCGCAAGATGAGCAAAAGAGTCTAGCAAGGTAAGTATGTGCAAACGGCCCCCACGCCGATTCCGTGAGTTGTTATTTTTTAAACAATGCTCCTTGTCTGAAAAACCATTGTGTAAAGTTTTAGGTCGTTACCCCCCCCCCCCCCCCCCCCCCCCGCTTAAAGGTAATACGGGGGTAAACACCCGTAGCGTTATTATTTTTCATCTCGGGTACTACTAAAGATATTTGAATGAAAAAGAACGACAATATAGCTACTTACTAACTGTACTTCGTGTATTTCTTTCTAAATTTCAAATCTATTATTAAGGGTGGAAAAAAATTAATTATTTTTTAGGTGTGGTTTTTCTAAACAACCCTTTGAGTGACAACCTCCAAAAAAATCAAGAATAATACTCTATTATCTATCATGTAAAAAATTGTAGGATGATCGCGTTGGTGGAACATACTTAATTAACCCCTCAACGACGGCGATTGCGTCCCAATATTCCCTATACGACGACGTATCGAGGTCGCCATTGAGGGGTTAAATAATAACAAACAATAAAACTTCCAATATACGTATAGAGAACAAATATTTATTTTTATAAGTTCACAATAAAAACCACACCCAAAAAAATAATTAATTTTTTTCTGCCCGTAATAATTGATTTACAATTCGGAAAGAATATATGAATTACAGCTAATATGTAGCTATTTTGTCGCTTTTGTTTCATTGAAATATCTTAAGTAGTAACCGAGAAAAGAATAACGATAAGGGCGTTTCCCCCCGTATTACCCGTAAACGGGAGGGGGGGGGGCAGGTAGCGATCTAAAACTTTGCATAATGGTGTTTCAGGCTAGGAGCATTGCTTAAAAAATAACAATTCTCCGAGAATTAATATCTGGGAAATATTCGTATTTAGCGCATGCGCGTTGTTCCACAGCTACCTTCACCGCCACACTTCAATCTCCCAAACGAACCGCAATCGGTTCTTCCATTCGCATTTAAATGACACGTATTTAGGCTCGCGACAAGTACTCCTTCTCGACACAAAACCCCTCATATTTAAAATATAATGATTTCGTTTAATTTATTTAACTATGTTCCACCATCTCGACCATCTTCAGGATTTTTTATATAATAGTTCGATAATAGAGCATTATTCTTGATTTTTTTGGAGGTTGTCACTCAAAGGGTTGTTTAGAAAAACCACCCCCAAAAAATTAATTATTTTTTTCCACCCTTAATAATAGATTTGAAATTTAGAAAAAAATACACGAAGTACAGTTAGTAAGTAGCTATATTGTCGTTTTTTTTCATTCAAATATCTTTAGTGGTACCCGAGATAAAAAACAATAACGCTAAGGGTGTTTACCCCCGTATTACCCTTAAACGGGGGGGGGGGGGGGTAGCGATCTAAAACTTTACACAATGGTTTTTCAGGCAAGGAGCATTGTTTAAAAAAATAACAACTCCCGGAATCGGCGTGGGGGCCGTTTGCACAAACTTACCCTGCTAGATTCTTTCCAAGCTGCAGGTCCTAGTAGCAGCAGCAGCAGCTACAGCAGCAACGCTACTGATGGGCTTTTGCAAAACATAATTGAACAGAATACTGAAATCATCGCTGAGAACCATTCAATGATATCGTAAATAAACTTATTGAAAGTTTTATTAATTAATACCAGGGAACGGGTGAATGCCCTGGAAAAAAATCAGGCGCATCAACAGTGATCGAGAAGGAGCACTTCTCCGAAAAATTCAGTTACTTAGAGTTTCCCCTCAATTCAATTACAAAGCTTGAGGAATTCGAAGAAATTTTGCGAGATGAGCAAAATTTTCAAGATGCAGGCCCCAGTGGCAGTGGCTGCAGCAGCAGCAACGCTACTGATGGGTACTTAAGGCTGCCGTCTCACCGGGTGTTGAATGTGTGCGTACGCTCACACAAGCTAAGTTGAGCGTGTACATATACGCGTATAGTAAGCAAACCGTAAATTACAACTTTCGCCCTGAAATCGGCATGAAAGACGTTTTTGCGGGTATAGTTGCCTTCAGCAGACATCCGTGCAGGGTGGTCTGGTGCGTATGAGTGCTAATAACCACCGTATGTCGAAATAATAATGAATTTATGAATCGAAAACTGACAGAATGAAACTTCAAGGCTTGTCCGTTGGTGGCGCTAATGGCGTAGTCTAGCCACGTAGCACCAGCGTGACGTGTACGCAGGGCCGACGCGAGGTTAGTTGGCGCCCTTATGCAAGAAAATTTTTGGTGCCCCAAATTTTTGCACCTGTTTTCTATTTAATATGTTTTATTTTTACGAGATGAACATTTCGTTTATGTGGGGGTTGTATTCCTATATTATTAAGCGTGCGAGACAGTTTTTTAGCGTCCCATTCCGCTGGCGCCCTTATGCGGCGCCTAACTTGCATAATGGTTCCACCAGCCCTGCGCATACGAGATGTAGTAAACACACCGTAAATTACAACTTTCGCCCTGGAATCGGCATGAAAGAAGTTTTTGCGGGTATAGTTGCCTTCAGCAGACATCTGTGCAGGGTGGTCTGGTGCGTATGAGCGCTAATAACCACCGCACGTTGAGATAATAATGAATTTCTGACTCGTGTACTGAGACAGACTCGAGGAATGACAGAATGAAGCTTCAAGGATTCTCCGCCACCGGCGTTGATGGTATATTCGTGCATTGTACCACCAAACCCGGTGGAAGTCTAATCTAGCCGATAAATGTAGGAAAGACATAGTTGCCGAGACGTATCGAGAGTAGAATCGCGCTGTTGCCGCATTTCCCCTATCACTATTTTGCCATCAAGGAGGCTTGAATGAATCACGGCGAAGCGGTTCGAGAACAGAGATGGGCAATGATAATAGGTATCTGGATAAACTCAAATAGGGTTTGAGTTGTTCGACGGCGCACAGTGGGGCATTTCGGGTCGAAACACGGCACTATGTCCTTTTACAAAAATTTTCTTTTACAGGTAGTTGATTGCAGGTAGTATGATTGTTTTTCACATTCATTAATTTTTAACGCGACTACACGGTTTTGAAGAAGAGAACCACGAAACTCTTCAGAACTTGTATTGTTGTTTACTTAATTCAACTAATTTTTTATGGAATTAAGTGTTGAGGTATGTATTTGAAGTGTACCAAATTTAATTTTGATATCCCTGATATTTTTGGAAATATATCGTACTGAATGTCCCAATTTTGATTGTTTATATTTAACGAGAGTTTAACTGAAGTAGTTAGAGGGACGAGAAGGGGTCTCTGACGCTTTTTTTTTACAAAAATGCCTTTTCTGCCATTGAAATTCAAAGTAAGTGAAGTATTTTTACATGTGAAAGATGCGGAACTTTTTCCTATGTACAATGTGGTCGATATTGTCGGCAATTTGTAAAAAAAGTACTATGCTCTATTAAATAAACAAATTTCGTTAATTCTACTGGCCCAATAGGATCACAAATATACATACTAACTGAAGAAATGCAAAATTAACGATAAATATATGATTTGGGTGAGAAAACGTTTTGTGCCGTGTTTCGACCCGAAATGCCCCACTGTGCGGTGACTTGTAATCTGGGTTGGAGAGACATACAATGTTGATAAAATGTAAAATGTCACGTTTTCAATATTCAGTAACATACTGCTGAGATTTTCCACATTAAAATGAATTCGAATATGGTATAAATCGGATTATTTCTAGAACTGCATTTGATAATTAAATATAAATGTAACATTTCTAATCTAAAAATGCTAAAAATAATCCGATTTATACCGTGTTCAAATTCATTTTCATCTGGAAAAACTCGGCAGTATGTTACTGAAACGTTCATGCCGATACTATAGATAATGTGACAATTTTACATTACAAAGACAATGATCAAACAATCGTATTTTTTATATATTATATTTATTCATTATATTTAAAAATTGTTATTAATTATAATGGAGCGGCCTCCACGGCGCCCTCCTCGGCGCCCCCTGCCATATTTCAGACGCTTCAACTCCTTTTTGATCTGAAACAGTAGCATAAAAATTAAATTTTCTAGTTCTACCCGTATAGACCGAGAGCTGGCTACATAGGGGTCAACGTGATTCAATGCAGTCATAATTCTTATTTAAAAATGTTGGATTAGTGTTGCCGAATACTGTATGTCCGGGGAACTAACGCGGGGGTGGACGGTCAAACAGGTAAAATTTCTAGCGTAATAACGTCATTCTTGCAGTTCTGAAATTTCATATACATATTGTTTATGCATTTAATGAACGATATGCAAAATGGCAGACCACCAAGTGAGGGATAAAATCTTGGTAGACGTCGATGAAACGCGCGATACGTGACTCGCGCGCTAGTGTGAGGGAGAAACAGATGTATACTTCTCCCTTACACTAGTGCGCGAGGTACGTATCGCGTTTTTCATCGATGTCTGCCAAGATCTTATCCCTCACTTGCTGGTCTGCCATTTTGCATATCGTTCATTAAATGCATAAACAATATGTATATGAAATTTCAGAACTGCAAGAATGACGTTATTACGCTAGAAATTTTACCTGTTTGACCGTCCACCCCCGCGTTAGTTCCCCGCACTGACGCGGCAGACCGGCGATTTCGTATTCGGCAACATTAATTCAACATTTTTAAATAAGAACTGTGACTGCATCGAGTCACGTTGACCCCTATGTAGCCAGTTCTTAGACTAGTACATATGGGCCGTTATTTTTGAAAGTGGTAGGTATAAGTCCATTTATTCATACATTGCGATATTTTAAGGTTTGCGTTTAAATCAACTTAAAAATATTCGCATTCGTTAATCAAATCGAGTAATGTTTTTAAAACTATAAAATTGTTAAATTTTATTATGGAATAATAATCAATAAAAATGTTAAAGAAAATAAGCGATTTTTTAGTTACATCGACTTATACCACTTTCAATAATAATATACACACATTTATCATAACTTACTTTCGCCATTTCGCGCCGGAGGTCTTCTTCCTCCTTTTCCTTCCTTCTATTGTCCTCAGCTCTCTCTCTCTTCTCCTCCTCTTTCTTTTTCTTCTCCTCCTCTCTCTCTCTCTTCTCCTCCCCAGATCCCGTCGGGAGGGCATCTTTCATCTGGAAATGAAATGATGGATGCATTATTTTATGGAAAATAGTAAGATAATACTACAGAGATGGGCAAAAAATTATTTCAAATAAAAAATTGATTTCGAATAAAAGATAAAAATTTTATTCGAGACTCATAAATAAATATAAAAATAACTCTGGGTTATTTTTATTTGATGACAAATAAAGATAAAGTCTCTTTTATTCGATACGTTATTTAAATAATACCCATCTCTGATTGTACAGCGTGATTTTCTCGCTAGACCCTTCAAAGACAATGCCGTCAATCAGAGATGGGCAAAGACAATATCTAGACAAACTCGAATAAAGGATACTTTACGTTTATTCGTTATTCGGAACTTCGAATGACACGATTTATCTTTATTCGAAACATCACGGATAAATAAATTTATTCGATGTGAATTTATTCGACGGCGGAAGATAATTTTTATATTCGAAGTGAATTTAGTCGAAAGATAACTGCTTGATTCGAGGAACTTTTATGTTCGGGATTGGTCGCAGTGATGCGACCAATTTGCATCTGCGCGCTGTAGCGAGGACGCGCGGTAAATTCAAACCTGCGTTGTTGTCGCCGTGGCAACTGAGTGGTCGCGGAGACGACCTGAGCGGGCCATCTCTTGATTGACACCTGGACTAATTACCCCACCTTAATTTGCATAGTAACACGCGATGTTACGTGGTCTTCTCGGATTGGCCAGGTGTCCTCGATCTCGAGCCGGTGCCTTGACTCGTGCCGTCTCTGCAACCACTTGCCCTCTTCTCTGTGAAACACGGAACCGTCAACATCGTGGCGTTACGCGACGTTAAACACAAAGAGCAATCGGCGCTTCGATACTCAATGCGAAAACTCTCTTGGGAATCTTCTAATTCCACTCCGCGTACTTGCGTGGTAGTACTTTGTGTTAAAATTAAGTGTGCGTTAAAGTAATTGTAAACGTCCCATAAACATGCTCGTTTATTGACTCCATTAAACGTACAATTTGAACCGCGATACATAAACATAACGTTCGTTTAACCGCGTAAAATAAAACTACAGTGCGTGATAAGGCAAGACGTAGGATCTCCTCGTTCTTGATAGAACAAACCGTCGAATAACTTTTATCTTTATCCGTAGTTTATTCGACGGCTTCGAATAACTTTCGACGCGCGGCTTGTGATGTTTTATTTCGAACTTCGGCTGCACAGCCATACATTGTTGCTTGCGGTGGATTACGTAAAATGGATGTACGTAAAACTTCCACATTTTCTATCGTATCGGCATGAACGTTTCAGTAATATACTGTTGAGATTTTTTTTAGATGAAACTGAATTTAAACACGATATAAATCGGATTATTTTTAGCATTACGTTACATTCATATTTAATTATATATATAGTTTTGGAAATAATCCAATTTATACCGTGTTTGAACTCATTTTAATCGAACGAATCTCGCAACTTCATTAACAATAACAGCCGTAGGTCGAACCAAGATCACAAGCCCCCGCCGAACACCCCAAGTCCTCAGCTCGAGGCGAGATCGCACGTCGAAAGTTATTCGAAGCCGTCGAATAAAAGTCGAATAAAAGTTCCTCGAATCAAGAAGTTATCTTTCGACTAAATTCACTTCGAATAAAAAAATTATCTTCCGCCGTCGAATAAATTCACATCGAATAAATTTATGTATCCGTGATATTTCAAATAAAGCTAAATCGTGTCATTCGAAGCTCCGAATAACGAATAAACGTAAATAAGCCGCGTCTCGCTAAGTTTCGTGGAAGTGACGAATTCCACGTTCTGCATTTTCCAACAAATTTTTGCGACAATGGCGTCAATCGATGTTGTGCCGATGAAAATATCCCCACACTAACTTCGTTAAAAATACTGTTACGTCCTGAAGGGACTGCTGTGAAACACCCCGAGCGGTTAGGGTGATCCACTGGGTTCGCTGCTCTGTCGAAGTGCTAAAGCACACCTTGACTATACTTACCGAGGAAGGATAAGGAGTAGAAGGGTTGAATCAATTGATATTCGGAATTTAGAAGGAAAAAACAACAAAGTAAGATATATTTTCGAGAAAGTGAGATCTGTGGTTAACATACCCTTGGGGACGACGTTCCGTCCCCGTGTCGTTTCGCCTACTCGCGATGTCGCTGACCCAAACGTAGGTCGTGGTCGCTTGCTGCGCTGTCAGTTAGCACACGGAAGTCTTCGAATTGTAACTCGCGATGTCGAACAGTTTGCTATCCTCGCTCCGTCAACGTCGGTCACGGTTAACGCTCCAGGGCTCTCCCGGCTAGGCCGTTCTCGGTGCGTCGGATGGAGTTACCCTCTTGCGAATTACTACCCGCCGAGCGTGCTTCGCGGTGCAAACAACTAAACGATGACGCAATATCTAGACGGCCCGCTGGCTCGTCGTAACTTCCTACTTCGAACTCCCGAAAACCGATCAACTCGCGACTATCACTGAGAATTAATAAAGCTCCTGAGATCGCGCGATCCAGGCTTTTATAGCGCGATCCAGGCCAGAGCCACGCACTCCCCATTTCGAGAACGGGGGGGGGGGGGGGGGGGGGGGAATTGCTCCGTCAGTTACTGCTTTTCGTAATTTCCATTGCTCCATGCTCTGGAATCTAGGGCCCGGACCATCGGTGGTCTTGTTGCGTTTACGCTGACGGATTCCGCGTCTGCCGACCTACTAACCCGCGCGCTGCGATTCCGCTGAATCGCTGATGACGCAAGGAAGGTGACGCGGGGACAGCAAGCACGGAACGGACCTGAAGGGCTCATGTAACAATACATAGTCCGATTTACATCGGGAGAACGTCAGGAATTCATTGGTATCACTGCTATATCGATGTGATGAAGAATAAAGAATTCCTTCTTATGGCGTAGTGAATCTCGTCGCGAGCGTCGAAATCCACGAAACTCAGCGAGGTGTGGCTTATTGGCGGCATCGCCTTTGAATATTCTAACTAGAGAGTCACTCTGTATAATAGTATGCAATGTAATACTTACATTTTCCAGATTTTGCATGTCGAACCACGTCGTCCACGTTCAGTCGCTTGCAAGGGATTGACTGCCAGGGATCGACGGGCTTCAGCTACCGGTGATGGAGGGGGAAACATCTACAGGAGCGGTGGTTGTGTGTGCATGAACTGCGCCTGCATCAGTCACGCACACATAACCACCGCTCCTGTAGGTGTTTCCCTCTCCATCAACGGTAGGTGGAGCCTCGCCGATTCCTGATTCTTTAGGAGCCCGCGACTATCCCCACAATTTCTTGGAATTCTTTGGTCGAAAGTGAGAGAATCCGAGAACGAGCGAGAGCGGATAAAAAAGTCACACGTAGTTGCCGTTGACTGCCGAAGAGAGAACCCGAGTCAATTTTTAATCGAAGCGCCCATGATTGAAGTAGTTCAATCATGTGAATTCAACTATGATTATCAACGATGTTACACATAAAATTTATTTGCAGAATTGAAAGCCCCGTTTCGTAAAAAGTAATCCGATTTAAATTATTTTCTGTCCATTTAATCAGGAGAACGCCAGGAATCCATTGGTGTCACTTTTATATTGATACGATGAAAAATAAAGAAATTCACTTTCCGTATAATCGATGACACATCGCCGAGCAATTCCAAGCGCCAGTTTAGGCGGATGAACGATATGTACATGCCCGATTTCTTCACCTCCGACTAAAGTCTCGGTCAGTGAACGACCAATTGGATGCTATCATGTGGTACTCGTCGACCAGGTGGATGCTATCATGTGCCAGATATTTGGCACATAACTCTAACTGGAAGATATCTGGAGGTGAAGAAATCGGCCGACAATGTCGCTCGGCTCGGGCCTCGCGCGACATCGATCAAAATAAATGCTTTGGCGAGTCTCGAGACTCGCCAAAGTTAGTCGAGCTTCGATCGAATAAAATACGATTGAATACAAGAACACTGTTCATTCAAAGATGATTGAATCCCCATGATGGAAGTATTCAATCATAGCCGACGATTCGGGTTAGTTTTATTTATGAGTTCTCGAAAAAAAATTTCGTCTTTTAGACGAACTAAATTTTTTTATTTCAAATCGTTTTCTGCCCATCTCTGGCGTGCGCGGCGGGCGTACGCGTTCCCGTTCTCACCGTAAGCATTCGCGACCATCGCGCACGCAAAGGACGGAGTGACACGGCATCCGAAAGACGGAGTGAGACAAAACATCGTCTGCCTCGTAGAGCGTCATTTATTTCGGAACGCACTGCAGACGAATCTTCGGATTCACGTTTTACCTTCACGGTTCGCGTTTACACTTATTTGTAACGGGTAGAAGGATTTTGAGTTGTGTTGCGTTGTGTTGTATTGTGTTTGTGTTGTGTTTGTTGGTTTAGTCTAAAATGAGTGACACTCTAAATGTGAATATGCAGGATGTAGAAAAAGATATGGACAATAAATCTCCGCTTCGTCCGCGAAAATTATGTCCGTACGCAAAGAGATTATCGAAACGGAAAGTATATCGGGAAAAGAGAAAGCCTTTGACCCTTCAGAAAAAACAGGAAAGGGCAAAAATGGCAGACGATACTGCCGTAGGACAATATTTGGATGTGGCCGAGGAACATATGGTAGAGGAACCATCAACATCGGACGGACGACATTATACGCGACAAGAGATAATGTACTCGCCATCCGATGAAGATACTGATACAGCCAGTTGGGGAGAAACTCAAGAGACGCTTGAAGAATTTGATATACAAAGTAACGAAGAAGAAAACTTCGTTATAGAAACAGTTGCGAAGAACGAGCCGTAAGAGCAATCGGCTCTCCTAAATAGCAACGACATAATGAATTTCCCAAATGTGCTTGCTCAATTACAAAAAATAGGTAAGCATGCGAAAGATAGGGAAGACTGTGGCATTGAACACTTAAGAATAACTGGTGTGAAACGGCGTGGCTTGAGAAGCATCTTCAGTGTAATGTGCACTTTATACCATTACAAAGCTGAAATCTGCAATCAATCGGACGAAGCTGAAGAAGTGGATAGGAATCAGGGCGCCGTTAATGCAACAATTTTATGTGGAGGCAGCTATGCCCAATTGGAACACACTTTTGCAGGAGTGAACATACGTTGCATGTCGAAGAGAAACTTCGTGAAGAATCAAGATGAATTCGTCAAGTCCGCAATTGCCGCTGCAGAAGAAGAGATGCTAGCAACGGCTGAAGAAGAAAAACGTTTGGCGATTGAAAGAGGCGACGTTCTTCCCGGATCAGGGACCCCTCACATCTCCGTTGCGGCCGACGGAAGCTGGATGAAGAGATCCTACCGCAGTGGATGTTACGATTCTGCGTCTGGAGTCGGAATGATAGTTGGCTATCAAACGAAAAAAGTTTTATTTTACGGTGTTCGAAATAAAGTTTGCAGAATTTGTCGGATTGCTGCGAAAAAGGAGAAAGAACCCCGAAAGCACACATGTTTCAAAAACTGGAACACATCTCGAGCATCGACTGCTATGGAAAGCGATGCTATAGTAGAAGGCTTCAATACTAGCGTAGAAAAACGTGGGCTAGTTTATTCTACTTTGATTGGTGATGGGGACAGCAGCGTGTATAAGATTATTGCTGTTGACCCATATAAGAGACAGATTCGCGTAAAAAAAATTGAATGCACGAACCATTTGTTGCGAAACTTCTACAACAAAATGAAAGCGATTGTGAAGAAAACTACACTTGGACTATTGAGGCAAGCTGTGGAAAGCAGCATTCGCCGGATACGCACGGACGTCGTAAAAGCCGCAAAGTTTCGATACAATCAATATGTGTCAATCGAGGAGGAAACGAAGAATTTGTTTGATGACATACAGAAAGTTTCGAGCCACGTGTTTCGTGAACACAAAGAGTGTGCACGACTCAAATATTTCTGCGCTGGAAAGAATAAAGAGAATCAAAAAAACATCGTTCCAGAATTGATAAATATTGGTGTGTACCAGGACGTACAAGAAATACTTCGTACACTGTTAGCTCATGCGAAGAGCTTACTCTACAACAACAATAATAACGCTGTGGAAAATTTGAATGCAATAATTGCCAAATACATTGGCGGAAAAAGATTAAATTTCGCCGAAAGAGGATCCTATGCAGGAAGATGTGCTGCTGTTGTAGTGGAGTACAACAGTAATCAAGTGCACTCGCGATTGAACGCGGTAATGAATAAGAAAACGCCCGAGCTTGTTCGCCAAATGGAAGAAAAGAAGAAGAAAGCTGCAAAACAGAAGGAAACGAAGGTTGCGCGATATGTACGCAAGCAATTGCCCTCGCGGAAAGATTCCGATTATGGAGAAAATGCACAGAAGCCAGACATGCCATCCGAAATGTATGAACTGGATCGGGAAAAGTATATGCAAATGCTCAATGACTGGCAAGAGAAAAGACGCGCTATTGAAGATGAAACCATCGGACAAGCATAGAATCGCAGATGGTTGCAGTACAAGTCCAAATTGTTGACTGCATCGAATTTTGGACAAGTGTGCCGCCGCCGATGTGACATGCTTTGCACAAATAAGTGAAGTCATTTCTGTATCCGAGGATAATTAGTGCACCCGCGGTGGAATACGGAAAAGAATGCGAGAGAATTGCTCGCGAAGAATTGAAGAAGCAATATACAGATATTGCAGAATGTGTCATTTTCATCGACAGCTACATCCCCTTTTTAGGGGCTTCACCGGATGGAATCATCGGTGAAGACGGTATTGTGGAAATCAAATGCCCCAAATCAGTGGAGAACTTTTCGCCGGAAGAAGCTATTGAAAGAGCTTCATACGGAAAACAGGTATTTCAATGAACAAAACGCATCATTATTTTTATCAAGTACAAGGTCAGTTACATATTACTGACAGAAAGTACTGTATATTTTGCCTTTGGACCCCGAAGGAGCTGAAATCTATAAAAGTAAAAAGAGATGATGCGTTTTGGAAAACAGAAATGGAGCCAAAACTGGTTCAATTTTATTTAGAATGCATGCTACCCGAATTAATAGATAGTCGGCACAATAGGTGCATGCCTATTCGGGAGCCACAATTTATACTAGCAGAGAGAGCGAAAGAAAAACTAAAAAGCTTGAAAAAGCGAAAGAGGTCTCCCTCGGAAAATAATGAAACTAATGTATCGGTCCGGTGTCGTACTGATTTTGTCAGTGGTCACAAGTGCCAGCAATGGCACTTTTACTCGCGGATTCTACGATCACGCGAGTCGACCGCCGTCGCTTTCCCAAGAAAATGGCGGAGGAAATAATAAATATGATCGATCCGGCGTCGCACCGCTGGCTCGTGTCAGTGGTCACAAAGTGCCAGCAATGGCACTTTTACTCGCGGATCCTACGATCACGCGAGTCGATCGACGCCGCCGTCGCTTTCCCAAGAAAGTGACGAGGGAAATAATAAATTTAATTCATCCTTCACACATTTCTAAGTTCCCAACAGCAGACAAACGGAATCCGGTTCGGTCAAAGTGCGCCAGGCTGATACATACGGGCGTCGCAGGTATGCATGATGTTCGACGAATTATTGAAACAAACTTTTACTTTTATACCAAACTTACCGAAATGTCTGCGATCATTTGTTACAGGCGGACATTTTACCAAATTACTGCAAACACGGTGTATGGGACAGTAATGCCAGGACAAATGGAATAATAAGTACCATATTTCAGGTAAAGTTTAACAGCTCATATGTAACGAGTTATTGTCGGTGGGACGACGATCTTGCCTCCCCACCACCGCGCGCCCAGCCGTGAGGACGCGTACCGCGACTCGGCCAACGGTCTTGCCCCCCACCACTCGTCCGCGGGTACCGAGAATCGGCGCGAGATGGACACATTCGCATGTGTCCTTCTCGCCGCCAAACATCCGCGGACGAGGACATATAAGCTGGGGGCGCGGGCCTATTTGGCAGAGACCGCATAGAGCGAGCGTACCGACAAGTACACCTCTCCCAGCGACCTTCTGTGCGATTCCACGTTCTTGTGCCGACACTAGTTCTTGCGAAAGCCAATAACTCTTGTAAGCACCAGTTCCCGTGCGTCGACAGACTGCGTACCTGCGTCTTTTTGAAATATCCTCCTCCCCGGTTCCCAGAAGGACAGCGTGAGCCATCCTCTGGACGCAGGCCGTCATCTTATATCGATCTCCCGAACAGAGTCACCTCCGTTCCCGACAGCGTCCCTACAGTCTCCGATTCACCCACGGGTTGTGCCCACCGGGTGACCGGACTAAAGACTCCCCGACCAGGGTCTCACGGCAGGGCTTGACCGCCAAGACACCGAACGGTCAAATCGTCTTTCCTCTCCCGCTCCGCCGAAACGCCGCAACCGTTCATACACGACGAGATACATGCCGGGGCTCGCGCCGCCGTACACACCGGGACTCGCGCCGCCGTACACACCGGGGCTCGCGCCGCCGTACACACCGGGACTCACGCCGCCGTACACACCGGGACTCGCGATAGAATAAGCCGCACTTACACTGTGTGCCAGCCTAGACCTTTTTTTTTTTTTTTTTTTTTTTGTGACCTGGCCGGGTCAAATTGTACATAGCTTTAAGAGGAAATAAATTGTCGTACTCTACCCTACCTCGGCGTACGAATATTCGATCGGCAGCCCTGGACCACCGTCCTGAGCTGGCGATACGGTACCTCCACCGTCCCACCGGTAACCCCGCGACTTACGGTTACAGGGTATTCTTCTGATTGCTCGTGATGCAGATAAAATTTTTCACTCACGCTCTTGCGTGGTGCGTTCGAAAAGGTGTGGCGCGTCAGAAAGCAACACAGTCCTGCCCGCGCGCCAGAAAACACCACGGTCCTGCCCGCGCTCAAACCTCGAGTCCAGAAGAGTTTACATAAGAGACAGAAAATGTAGTTGGAAAAGGAAAACGGCACTTGAAAACAAGGGCCCGGCATGCGCATCAGGATTTCTGACAGTGCAGAAATCCTGAGGCGCGCGACGATCCTGGCAGCCAAGACTCCAGAGGGAACGCCGTCGATAAGCCGTGCCTCGTTCGATGGGTTTCGAGGACTTTGACCCTCGAGACCAGGATGGCCGTACAATGTTGTCACCCCCTAAGACGTGACGAATCGAAAATTCTACATTTCGCACCGGATCTTGGCGAAAGTGACGTGAATCCTTTCCTTATGTTTTCCCGATGAAAATGGTCCAAAAATGACAGAAATCGGATTGTAATTAAGGAATCTTTACAATAATTTGATTTCCATAAGTTCGTTAAAAATAGTTCGATCTATATGAAAGTTGGTAGGCATAATTTTCATTTGAAAAACATCAGAAATCCATCGGTATCGCTTCCATATCGATACGATAAAGAATAAAGTATACAGTTTTTCTGAAACAGGTATGAATCCTTGGCCGACCGCAGCGAATCGAGGTCGGCGACCCACGGTCGAGGGTGAAATATTCATTACAGCGTATTAAAAAATTCTTTATTCTTCATCGTATCGATATGAAAGTAACACTAATGGATTTCTGGCGTTCTCCCAATTAAAATTATCACAAATATCATGCAAATCGGACTACTTTTACACAAACAATACAAATTATAAAAGGAGTAGGCATTTCTTAAGGGGGAACACCACTGTGACGGTCGGAAAAATGAGCCCATTTTTAAGATTTTTTTAAGGAATAACTTACAGTTTTATTATAAAATTGTTATTACCTATCTTTAGTACAATGTCTTAAGAGACTATAAAAAAAAAGTAATAGAAAAACATACATAGATTTCCATATACAGGTAATCTCCTACACCCCTCACAAGAAAACATAGGTCGCTTATCGAAACGATATCTTTGGAACGGCAACTCTGAAATCATTTTTTTTTAAATATAATTGGTATGAGTGTAGTTTCCGTTGTACGTACCGATTTTTAAAAAAAAATATTTTTGTAAAAATGGCGCGCTTGGGAAGAAAAAGTTTCGAAAATCCGCAAAAGAAATGGATAGTTTTTCGAGCGTATCTCAAAAAATATTTTTTCGAGCAAAAAATCGGTACGTACAACTGAAGATACTCTTGCTTCAAAGATCCTGTAAAAATTTCAAGTCGATCGGATAAAAATTGACAGAGCTATTGATTCGATCAGTTAGAAAAATGTCGTTTCGAGAAAATCGCGTTTAAAGAGGTAAGAAAAATGTCGGCGCGCTATTTGCCGCCTACCTACATAGCGCGTTCGGAACTGCATCGTGACGCGTCTCACAAAATGCACTGTATCTTCGTCAATTCTTCGAATATTAACTTGAAATTTTCAGACAGTATTTTTGAAGAGTTAAACATTAAGAAAGTGAAGAAAAAAAAATCGAAATTTTTCAACTTTCACAGTGGTGTTCCCCCTTAAAAGCATTCTCTTATCGTATCCATATGGACGTGACAAATGGATTCCTGGCTCACCCTGGAGTCCGACGAGAGTGTAACTTATCCAAAAGCATAATTGATCGATGTAGACTCTGTGATCCGTACAGTGATCAAAATAATTGTGAAATAATTGCCTACCAACTTTCATATAAATCGAACTATTTTTAACGAACTTATGGAAATCAAATTATTGTAAAGATTCCTTAATTACAATCCGATTTCTGTCGTTTTTTGACCATTTTCATCGGGAAAACATAAGGAAAGAATTTTCGATTCGTCACGTCTTAGGGGGTGACAACATTGTACGGCCCCCCTGGTCTCGAGGGTCGAAGTCCTCGAAACCCATCGATCGAGGCACGGCTTATCGACGGCGTTCCCTCTGGAGTCTTGGCTGCCAGGATCGTCGCGCGCCTCAGGATTTCTGCACTGTCAGATATCCTGATGTGCGTGCCGGGCCCTTGTTTTCAAGTGCCGTTTTCCTTTTCCAACTACATTTTCTGTCTCTTATATAAACTCTTCTGGACTCGAGGTTGGAGCGCGGGCAGGACCGTGGTGTTTTCTGGCGCGCGGGCAGGACTGTGTTGCTTTCTGGCGCGCCACACCTTTTCGAACGCGCCACGCAAGAGCGTGAGTGAAAAATTTTACCTGCATCACGAGCAATCAGAAGAATACCCCGTTCCTTCAAAACATCTTTCACATTACACCCGTTCATCATTTATCTTAAGTGTATTTATCGTCTATCAATAATAGTTTTTATATTTGCCATCGCATTGTCGGGGAAACATTTGGACATTTTTTAATGTACTCTTGTAAAATTTTATAGTCGTTATAACTGAGTCATAAACCATTTCCAGAATTTATAGCACCTTCAGGTCAACCAAATGTACCTTTCTAAAAACAGATGTTTCAGTGTACCCTACAGTAACAGCATTTATGATATTCTCTATAAGCCAGGTATATCGAGGAATTTGAGATACTTTTTGCGAACGTATATCGCGATCGTGTCTTGCCGATCGTTTCGTAGATCGATGATATACATCGAACAGGTGGTACACGATACACCACTGCGGTGGATCGTGTAAAAAGCATGTGAAGTCGACGTAGATATGGGAGCCCGAACTCGCTGTCTCTAAGTAGTGACGGGTACGACCTCCTGGCCTGCGTGAAGGACTGCCGCGATCCGACTTCACGTACTTTTACGGAACGCGCACCGGAACGTTCAACGGATCGCGCGCCGGACCGCGTGCCGGATGGCCCGTGTAAAGAGCCCTATTGTGTACTACCTGTTCGATGTATATCATCGATCTGCGAAACGATCGGCAAGACATGATCGCGATATACGTACGCGAAAAGTATACAAATTCCTCGATATACCTGGCTTATAGAGGATATCGTACATGCTGTTTCTGTAGGGTACACTGAAACATCTGTTTTTACGCAGCTACATTTGGTTGAACTGAAGGTGCTACAAATTATGGAAATGGTTTATGACTCAGTTATAACGAGTGTAAAATTTTACAAGGTTACATTAAAAAATGTCCAAATGTTTTCCCGGCAATGCGTTGGCAAATGAAATTGCAGTTAACACATTCACTGGTGTGACGATCATAATTATTACTATTGACGGCAATAATTACCATGTCATTGTTTGTTTTAATATAAAAACTAATATTGATAGACAATAAATGCACATAGGTATGCAAATGATGTTGTACGTAAGATAAATGCTGAAGAGATGTAATATGCAAAATGTTTTGAAGAAAGGGGGTAGTCTCCTGATTGTGCGTGATGCTGTTCAAATTTTTCACCCACGCTCTTGCGTGGCGCGCAAGAAAGCGCCACGGTCCTGCCCGCCACAAGAGAAAACACCACGGTCCTGTCCGCGCGCCAACCTCGACTCAGGAAGAGTTTACATAAGAGACAGAAAAGGTGGTTGGAGAAGGACAAAACGGCACTTGAAACCAGGCTCGTCGTGCGCCCCAGGATTTTCCCACTGTCTGAAATCCTGAAGCGCGCACCGAGCCTGGCAGCTAAGCCTCGGCCGACCACAGCGAATCGAGGTTAGCGACTCACAGGGGGGGGGGGGGGGAATATTCATTAGAGCGTATTAAGAAATTCTTTATTCTTCATCGTGTCGATACGAAAGTAACGCCAATGGATTCCTGGCGTTCTTCCAATTAAAATTATGCAAAATGTCGTGCAAATCTGAGTACTTTTACGCAAGCAATATTTGCGAAAAACTTCTATAGATTTATTCCGACGCAACGGATACAGCGATCAAGTTGAGGTGGTTGGTCATCTGGGGGATGTGTTTATATATGTCTCTGGACACCTCGGGGCGCGCCCAGCTGTGGATAGCACGTGGGGATGTGATTGAAAAAAATTACTTTCGTGTTGATCACTGTGTCCGTTGCGTCGAAATAAATCAATAGAAGTTTTAACAATTAATAGTGATATTCACCTTGCTCTTATTTGTAGAAAAAAATTATTTTCTTCTGAAATCTGTATGCTAATTATCTTGTTCCTTTCCGGGTCACCTTGTCCGCGTGGATTTAGCTGCAGGTACAGGTAAAACGGCCTTTCGCCCCTACGGCGTAGGTCCTATGCGGATTCATGCTACTACCAATAAAATAATAAACTGTTTCTTACCGACCGTAGCAAAGTATAATGACATGCCACGTTTACTTCTTAAGGACCTCCGCTGAATTGTACGTGTCTTGTATTTTTTTCGCCGAAGTTATTAAAGTAGTAAGGCAAGGGGGATTCTAACCCATGGGGCAATGAGGGGAGCGCGGGGGCGGGGGGAAGTGAGGGCGCGCGGGGGAGCGTGGCGGGGGGAAACCTGGGCGCGGGGCCTGCGGGGGGAGGAAGGCCGGTTGCGCGCGCACGAGCCGCGGAGTGGGGGAAGCCGCGATGATGGAGGGGATCAGTCCGGACCGAGCCGCCGCGGAGACCTGACCCACCACCGGAGACCTCTCCAGACCTGACCCACCCCCGAAAATTTTTTAGACCTAACCGATGCTGGGGACGACCTTGGCCCACCCCCGAAATTTTTTAGACCTAACCGATGCTGGGGACGACCTTGGCCCACCCCCGAAAACTTTTTTAAACTCCAAAATTTTTTTAGACCTAACCGATGCTGGGGACGACCTTGGCCCACCCCCAAAAACTTTTTTAAACCCCAAAAATTTTTTTAGACCTAACCGATGCTGGGGACAACCTTGATCCACCCCCCTCCAAACCATTATGAAGCGGAAATTGTTTCGGACGATGTTGGGATTTTACAAACCGCGTCTTCGGAGGAGGGAAAGAGACAGCGCATTTTTTTAATTCAGAGGAGGGAAAGAGAGAGCAATATTTTAAAGCTACATTCAGAGGAGGAAAGAGATGGCATTACATAGCGGTACAATCACATTTTATTCTAAAGCTAACAGTATTCTAAAGCGTCTCGCGCGATCGCGCGTAACCCGAATCCTCTGGAGCGGTCGGGCAGGGTGACGTCATTTTGGCGGTGCGAAGAACGAAGTAGAATTATGCGACTTCAGCAAATCTTAAAATTAGATGAGGAGAGATGGAAGACGGGTAAAGAAAATGGTACAATGAAATACGTTTTAAGAATATATATTGTTACATATAATATATATATATAATAAAAGAAAAAATTAATATATAATAAAAGAAAAAATTAATATATAATAAAAGAAAAAATTAATATATAATAAAAGAAAAAATTAATATAATAAAATACAATACGACGTAAAAAGTATATAATAAAATAAAAAATAGATATAAATATATATATATATATATACATTTAAAAATTTGGAGGTGGTGGTGATGGTGATGGTGATGATGATGATGAGGAGGAGGAGGAGGAAGAGGAGGAGGAGGAGGAGGAGGATGCAAGCAATCGCCGCACATGTCCTGCCATTATCGGGACGATTAATGCCCCCAACCGCCGCATCTGCACTTCGCGGGGTCGGGCTTGATTATTCAGCCACCCCCGCAATTCTTGAAGTGCGATACCCTATAACATACAAAATATTAACATAACATACAAAAATAGATATAACATATCAAACATAATAAACATCCAACATGCAAAAACACTGTAAAGTATTACATACATGATGAGGCGGTGGTGGCGAAAGTGGCGGTGATGGTGGGGGAGCGATGGTTGAAGCAAGTTCTAGAAACCACAAACATCAATATAATATTTACGGCTGTGAGATCGAACTCGATTTCAGCGGTCAAACATGATAAAAAACATCAAAATATTGTTATATACATACCTTGGGGATGTCTTCACACGGCTCGGGGTTTGAGTCGGGAGCGATTCCCTTTAATCCCATTATTATAATTAAAAAATCTTTGTCTGTCTGCCTGTCTGTCAAGCTTTGAAAATGTGACTGGTCTCGCTACATCTTCAGGCTCGCTCAAGGGGCCCTTATCGGGGACCCATGAAATCGAGAAGTGCTTAGCTTTACAAAGTGAGACGCTGTTGTTCTCTAGATTCATTTCCGCTGACCATTACATTTATTCTTTGCACACATCATTTCGTTGAACCGTTTTCTCCTTCTTCTTTGACACATCATTTGACTAGATCACACCATTTTGAATGTATATGAAACGTCTATCGTATCACTTTCAACGCCTAACATACCACTTCGAACGTGAATCGAACGGGTATTGAACGCGAATCGAACGGTTTTGAACGGGTGCCGAACGCGAATCGAACGGTATCGAACGGTTTTGAACGGGTATCGAACGAGTTTGAACGGGTATCGAACGCGAATCGAACGGGTATTGAACGGGTTTGAACGGGTGTCGAACGGGTATCGAACGCGAATCGAAGGGTGTCGAACGGGTTTTGAACGGGTACCGAACGCGAATCGCACGGTATCGAACGCGAATCGAACGGGTATCGAACGATATCGAACGGTTTTGAACGGGTATCGAACGCGAATTGAACAGGTATCGAACGGGCATTGAACGGTTTTGAACGCGAATTGAACGGTTTTGAACGGGTATTGAACGCGAATCGAGCGGTATTGAACGGGTATTGAACGCGAATCGAACGGTTTCCCACATAATAATTACAACTATCGTCTTAATCTAGCGTACATGTAGGAAGATGGAGAGGGTGAAGAAAAAAACATTTATGCATTAAAATTGATTATATTTTATTTAAGCATTTCTCTCTGGCGTTTAGACCACCAGTTGAATATTTTAAATACATTTTGCATGGCACAGTGTTTCGCGTGTCTGCCACATCGCAGTGTATTAACTACATTTAGCTTATTTAGTGATTTGATATCCTCGTAGTCAATGTCCAGCGTCTCGATGACCAGGTCCGCTATCGTATTTTCGTCGAGGAAATCCATGAGCCATTCGCGTTTCTGCAGCCCTTTAACGTATATGATATGGGATGCGTCATCTTCTTCGTCGATCGCATCAGCTACAGCTTTCGTAATTAGCCGTTTAGCCATACTGTACGGAACGTCTCCATCGTCCCAACGTAGTCCATGATGCTTTGCCACCAGCCATCGAATGCTTGATTTGTCGGATTTCGTAAGAAGATATTGCGGCATCGAACTCCCAAAAATATAGTGCGAGAGAATTAATCCATTTCGTAGAACCGCCACTTCCTTGACGACAAATCTTCCATCGACGATGAACCCTTGCAGGTCAACAAATGTTGGTACAGTCATCATCGGTACAATTTGGAGGACCGTTCGCTTCCAAGACAGACGGGAGAATGCAGCCTTTCTCGTAAAGCATGTCGATTTTCACGATGAAATTTTGTGTGAATTTGGCACAGGAGAGGGCGGGCAAGTAGCATGGCAATTTAATTGATTTTGCGCACCACGTTTGTCAGCGGATTGTATTCAACTACCCGATCGTGCAGAATCAGACAGTATGCCGTAGTATTTGCAGGTACATTCTCTTTACACTCGAATTATATGCGCACGTCCACGGTGCCATTCTTGATCGACTCATTTTGTCGGGAGCAATCAATCACCACGAGGGGGCCAAATTGTAAAAATTCCGCCACGGTGAATAATGCCTCGTTGCAACTATGTCCATAATACGATTTATGGAATTGCGTATACATGTTAAACAAGATGGCGTGCTTATTCTTGTCAAAGTCCAAGTTCAGATCATCGTATGGGTAAAATTCCGAGTTGAGAAAAAGTTTTACATTGGTCAATTTACAGTTGTTGAACATAGTAACGTCTTCGCTCATCACATTCTTTCGAGCAGTCTGTAGAGCAAAGATAATGTATCGCGGCTTCTCCAGCTGCGCAGCTGCCTTCACAGCCCACGAATGTTTGGTCGTGCTCTGTAAGAGAGGACACTCGTACAAATCCCACGAGTGAAAACAAATGCTCAGGTTTTGTCCATTGCACTTTAAGTAATTCGATTTCTGGTTCCAACATCGGCGATCCTATTAGAGAATTGTTATCGTTGCGTGATCGTATTAAAATCACTTCGTGACGAGCATTAATAATCATGCGTTTGTAGTCCTCGCAAAATCCCAGCAAATATTTGAGTGGGACGCAAAAATTAAAAAGATTTTTCAATATTAGTCCATCGCGTCGTTTCAAGCCCCATCCTGCATTCTCCATATTTTTGTCTTCGTCGGATGTCAGCGATACATAGTTTTTAAGCGTGCTAGTTATTCCGACGTTTCTGTTGCGGTCAATCTCCACGCCATTCAGCTCGTATCGAATCTCATCGTATAAGAACGCCATGCAATTATTTCCCAACGTCACAGTTAACGCATCATTTGGCTTATTTATCTTCAATTTCCCCTCCACGTAGAGGAAACTTTCACATGGCAATGTGTATAAATCCTGCTGCTGTATAGGTATTCTTATCTCATCGCTGTATCCAAACGTCGTGTTGACGTATGGGTTGTACGTGTGAGTCTCGAGCTTGACGATGCGATCATCAAACGTCGGCTTCCCTCCAATGCTTAGAATGTCAGCCATTTTTTCAACTTAAATGCGCACAATAAATCCTAATGATTTCAAAAATGCAATGTTCGCAACACTGAGCCTCTTCTTTTTAGCGTGATCAGAGCTGTTGCAGTTGTTGTTGTTGTTGTTGCAAACAATTTCACTTGGAAGAAACGGGTTTCTGGAGTCGTTCACTACAAGCATCTCTTTCGTTCGCACCACATGTATTATCGTCGTCGTCGTACGTGCAATCTGATGGTAATCTCTTCACCTCGAAAATCTAGCAACCGTCCGTCTTGATCCACAACGCGTATCGTCAGTTCCGAAATGACCTGTGCGGTGATTGGAAGGTAAATGATCTGTGCAGGCGTTTCCGATATCTTATATCCTGGTGGGACTCTCGGAGAAAATTCATGTATCGTATGTACACGTCTCCCATTGCTGTACGCGCCAGCGGTTACGCTACATTCTACGCGAATAATGTTCACGTTCATGATATTAATCGGATCGTCCGATTCGTGCCACCGTCCAGGTTCTAATACCCGATTCGTCGAGAATCCCAGTAGCGATCCAATGTTATTGGGCTTTGTAAAGTCTACGGTGAACCGACAGTACAGTTCGCTTTTCATGGTGTTGTTGTTGGGACGCAACACTATAGGATACGCATCGTTGTCACTGTTATCGCCGGTGCCACCGAGATTTTGAGGATACCGCTCGATTAATCGCTGCATCAAATACTTGGCGATGGCGTCTAGTTCGTAGGAGCCGTGGGGAATCGTAATGTATTCATGAGTGGTGTCGATGCTGTTGTTGATATCATAGTTTACGGCGAAGTAGAATTTATCGTTGCTCGAGTCGATGTTCGGTATTGTATGATAGGTTTCAAAGGTTGTTCGACCAAGCTCGTATTCATCGTCGCTCAAATCTATGGGTGGAAAGTAGCTCACCGCGAGGGTGCTACTCTTGCCGGTTAGAGTGAATGTTAACGACATATTCCGAGCTGTACGACTGGACTGGTACTGACTCAGAGTGGTGGGAAGTCAATCCTTAAATTTGGTGCCGATCGTTTGTAGAAAGCGTAGACATAGTTGCCCACAATTGCTCTGATTGTACTTCTGGTAAGACGAACGATTGTATTCAATTTCCACAGCATCTTTATCCAGATACTTTACCAATTTCTTGGGCGGTCGAAGATTCCCAAAGCTGTCGAAATATATAGCTCGACACCCTCTCTTCGCATATGCCACCCAATGAGTCCCTGATCCCGTAGCATTGTCCAAATTTACGATACCGCTCTCGTTTCGGACGTACTCCTCCGGCTGGTAACGCGTTTCGCATAAAAACACCTCTAAAGAATGGGATACGCATACGTTTTGCCAACTCCTCCAATTGCAAATCGGTAGTTACGCCCGCAGGCATTTTTATTTTCTTCTCGGCGTTTTTTTTTCGTTTCGATATTCCCTGTCCGCGCTTGTACGGTGTGAGATAAAGTCCGCGACCTTCCATGGAGCGATTATGGCGTTGCATTTCCTGCAGCTGATGTTGCGCCGCCTTATTATCGTTGACCGCCTTGGCGATCCCCGCCGCTCCACCAGCTAACGATCCGAGGACACCTAGCAGCGGGAGAAGCGGTAATATACCACCCCGTTTTGCTACTGGAAGAATCCGTTTTTACTATGCTTTCTTTGGAGTCCTTTTGCAGGTTTTTGTTTTCATCCCCATTCCGATTTTCGTCTTGGCCTTCATAGCTGCCCAAACAGCTGTAGCAGCACCCCTTTCACCCAGAGTCGAGTCTCGCGCAACGATGCGTTTTCGCGCTTTGTCAGCGAGTACCTTATCTGCCGCGTGCCTTTCGTCGAGGTCGTTGCTATGCGAATACGCAATATCGTGTTCGCGACACGCTGCGTCCAACGGATTGATGCCTCGATCACCTCTAGCCAATCGTTTTGCCAGATGAGTTCCTGGACCGCAAATGCTGCATACTGAGCTGTTTTGCTTCGGCGCAGACCTATAAATAGACCGCTTCGACGTATCTAAAATCATTTTTCATGGTTCACGGACAGGATGCGATTCGTACGGCAACCTGTGGCGATACGCGTGACAAATTTTGACGATAAATCACAGCTAATGTCCCCGAAAACAATGCGCAGACACGGTAGCATGCTGCCAAACACTCTCCGCTGCCTCATTTGCGGTCCATCAAATTGTGGAAAGACCAACGTGCTGGTGAGCTTGTTGGAAAGTCCTCACGGCGTCCGCTTCGAGAACGTGTACGTGTACTCCAAGTCGTTGCAACAGCCGAAATATCAGTATTTGGATAATTTATTGACTCCTATAGATGAAATTGGGTACTTTACGTTTTCGAATAACAGTAACGTCATCCCACCGAGCGAATCGCTTCCGAATTCCATTTTTATCTTTGATGACGTGGCATGTGACAAGCAGGATACGATAAGGGAATACTTTGCAATGGGGCGCCACTCGAACGTTGACTGTTTCTATCTCTGTCAGACGTATGCAAAGATTCCCAAACATCTTATACGCGACAATGCCAATCTGCTGATTCTGTTTAAGCAGGATGGTATCAACTTGAAACATGTGTACAACGATCACGTAAACACAGACATGTCTTACGAGGATTTCTGCGCTTTGTGTCGTAATTGTTGGCAACGGGAGTATGGTTTCTTGGTGATAGACAAGGATAGCGCGATGTCCAATGGACGTTATAGAAAGGGATTTAACGAGTTTGCCGTACCGTGAGATGGTCAATTATCGTCAAAACGTCGGTGGGAACGCAACGTCTGCGGTACAACGACGATGATTGATATCGATAGTCTGGAAATTAAGGATCGCGAGAGAATAGCGAAGGAAATTGCAAAAACCAGCGAAGCCATTCGCCGGAAACATCAAGCTTTGAAGACTGGCAAGATGGAGGAAGATATCGCGTTGGAGAAATACTTCAAACCGATTGTGGAACCCTTAAAACATATTGTGGAAAATACTGCAACGACAGAAGCTGACACATTACCGCCGATGAGCTCAGACGTTGAAGAAAATGAAATATTAACGCCTAAAACAAAAATCGTGTCGAAAGGGAACACATCGCGTAAGAGAAAGAAGAAACGACGCACGTCATCGGAATATTCACTCGTAACCTCCACACCAGTTCAATCAAAGCATAAACGGCGGAATGCCGCATCAAACGAGTCTCCCGTTCCACCAGCGCCAATAAATACAATTCCTCGCGTACAATCGCTCTCAGTCATTGATGATGACGACGTTTTCGAAACTACACCAGACGAGTCGTTTGCAACATCTATTAGACATCAACTCCAAACACCCGAGGGACAAGAAACGTTTCGCAGTCATTTCGGTCCGCTGGGGCAAAAATATATGAGCGCGATCCTAAGTGGTGATAGGGATACGACAATGGACTATGTGTACGGCGTGTACTTTGGTAATAGTGGAACGATGCTGGGGGATAAGGCTTTCGATATAGACAGGGGCGATAATATAATCATAGATGGTGTAAGATATGGAGGAACACCCGGTCTTTACGAACTGATTTTCAAAAGAATTCCCGACGATGCTGTGTACACCGATGTCGATAAACAAAAATACAAAAGTATACTGCTGTCGACGAATGCCCACAGACGCGATCATAATGCTAAATACCCCATATTAAGCAACAAGGGATACAAGTACAAGCATGTAATTGCACCTCTACTTCCCCGTGTATTGACTAGTAAGAAAGGTCTAACGGTGCCACGAGCCATGGTGGTAAACGATAACAAGA
The DNA here is from genome assembly GCA_963971345.1 of Andrena flavipes. Classification (NCBI taxonomy): domain Eukaryota; kingdom Metazoa; phylum Arthropoda; class Insecta; order Hymenoptera; family Andrenidae; genus Andrena; species Andrena flavipes. Next base: position 38,944,227 of record OZ020479.1, on the reverse strand, counting down.
TCGATTACGTGCACTGGGACGATCCCAACGAGTTGGTGGATCGGTTGCGTTTGCATGAAGCGTCGCGTCAGGCGGGTAACAACTCTCACGATCCCGAAATTCTATCGATTATCGAGGAACTCCGCGAGGTGGACCTCATTATAAATTAAACCGCACGCCAATGATTTGCACTGTATACGTCGAGATGCCGATCAACAAATTTGGGGTATCGCTCGAGAAAAGTGGAGCAGCTACAATGGACTATTACAAATGGACCGGTCTGCTTCGAAATTACATGCGAGATAACGCTCTTTGCGTGACCGGTGCCGACTTTGATGCAAAATCACGCAAGATACGACGCGTAGCTCAGCCGGTGACCGACACCGATGCCGTCAATAAACTATACGTGGAAAAGAACATTAAACTTTTGCGAGAGCAGCAGGAAGAATTAGAGAGGAAGCTGGTCGTGTTTCAAAGAGATATGCTGACGTTGCAAAACAGCGTTCAAAAGATATCGGAGGCGTTGAATCCGCAGCGACAATGCGAAGGAGAATCATGCGAGACGGTTGAACTTGTCCTCGGGCCGACGGGGAGTACATAATGCACGTACACGATAATTATCACATCATTCGCGTCAAACATGCAGCCATTACCGAAATCCAAGAGTAAAGTAGAAAACCATGGCCACAAGAAGCGACGACTCGTTGACGAATTGCATGCTCCAGCTCGAAGACATTTCCCGCGGAGGCGCGTCATAGTGCATGGATACGACGATCTGTGGCAAGCTGACATTGTAGAAATGCGACCATACTCGCGATTCAACCAGGGTCACCACTACATACTCACCGTCATCGATGTGTTGAGCAAGTATGCATGGGCGTTGCCGCTCAAGACTAAAAGTGACGCTGAGGTGACCAAAGCGTTTGCAAAGATATTTAGAGATCGATATCCTAAAAATTTACAAACCGATCAAGGAAAAGAATTTTACAACGCCGATGTGCAGAAACTCATGACAAAGCATGACATTAATCATTATTCTACGTATTCGGTGATGAAGGCCTCCGTCGTGGAACGTTTCAATCGAACGTTGAAGAACAATATGTGGAAACTGTTTACGTTGAATGGAACCTATAGATGGACCGATTCGCTACCGCGTCTGCTCGCAGAGTATAACGCGCGAAAACATAGAACCATCGGAATGCGTCCTTGCGATGTTACCCCTGCGATCGCCGATAAGCTGCTAGCCACCGTATACAACAACATAAAGATCGCTGCTCCGGCGAGATTCAAGTTGGGCGATTTTGTGCGCGTGAGCAAATTTAAAACCATCTTCGATAAAGGCTATACGCCGAATTGGACAACGAAGGTGTTCAAGATAGCCAAAGTACCGACAACTAACCCCGCGACCTATCTGTTGGTCGATTCCTGTGGAAAACCCGTTGCTGGAGGATTCCATGAACACGAGCTGCAACGCGTCACCGATCCTGATGTATATCTAGTGGAAAAAGTGTTGCGTAGAAAGGGGGATAAGGTGTACGTCAAGTGGCTGGGGTTTGATAAACCACACAATTCTTGGATAAATAAAAATAATGTATTGTAAAATAATCAATAAATATAATTATACATATACATGTGTGAACAATTTTTTATTTTAACACGTTAATTCCGCCATTTATAATTTCTATACATGTATGAATAATTTTTATGCAATAATTCTACTATTTATAATAATTTCTATACATGGGAATACAATTTCTATTTTACAATAAATACACTTTCTATTTTACAACGGTATATTATAATGTCCCCAGGGCAGAGTGTCGGTCGAATCGGGTACGATATGCCGCTTGTCGTCGTACGGACTTAGAGCGATTTTAGACTCCGAAATGGTGTACACTTTGTGCAATTTAGACCGTATGCACGATTGTCTGCGAATCATTTCGATCTCCTTATGCAAACATTTCGCGTAGTCGTCGAAAGTTATCGTTCTGGCTATGACGTTGGTCTTGACGCCTTTCGCCTTTTTCGTATCCTTTTTGCCGTCTACGCGAAGCGCATACATTTTCGCTCTAAGACCTACGAATTCGGTCATTATCGCACCGTTATTTTCGTCCTTCATCAGCCCTGGAACCTTCTTATTTACACGCGGCATATTATATGGATTGTCGATAGGATAATCGCTCGTGTCGAATCTATCGATATTGCGTTTCATGGACTCGTAGATATCGTCGCATCGAATGTGATAAATGAGGCTGTCTGTATCGGTGTATAGAATTTTACAATTTGATCCGTGCTGGGGAGACATGTACTCGTGATGAAATTCGTACAAACAAATTTTTTATATGTCTAGAATACACATACCCACGTATATCGGTTTGTTGAATTTCACCTCGAGTTTACGCAATTCAACAGCTATTAAATTTTCCGAAAGAACACTTCTGCTGTGGAAATTCGGCTTCGCGATCATTGCCTCCACGCCATATCGCCCTTCCCAATGTGTTAAAAGCTTTACGTCCACGTGGTTTCGTACAGTTTCCATAGTTTTGCCGAATACCGCGTTGTTCATCAATTTGTACAAATTTTTCTCAAAATCGTTTGTCGCGCTTGTTCTGAACCGTGTATTGAGTTCGATGTAATCGCGGAGCCAGGGGGATTGAGCGAATTGAAGCACGCGGTGTATCTTTGTAATACGAAGACCGTGACGCGTGCACTGCTGCAGGTTGCGATAATGGATAACGTAACGCTGCTTATCGTATACCGTCGCGAGTAACTTGTCCTGTCTGCTGCCAGGCGGTTTGGAACGCGTCGGGCAGAAGGGTAGATCGGCGTGAGCGTCGTGCAGACTTTGCGGATATTCCAGATCTACCTCGAGAATGTACCCCGTGGGCGAATCGACCGGAATCGAAAACACGTTAAAACTCGCAACATCTTCGACCCATTGAAATTTGGCGTATGGTAGGGGCTGACACATTGCCCATCCATACAAATTGTTTACGTCAAAGTACATCAAGTACGATGACTGTTTCGATGCGTCGTAAGATGGCATGTACTTGTTATTTGCATATGCGTATCTTCCGGAACATTGGCTTAAACCTCCACGTATACCGCGTTCGATAAACATGATCATGTCGACATCTGTGAGCAATTCGAATGTAATTTTGGTATGTTTTAGCATTGCATCCCAGGTGAAACCAGGTAAAGTATAATAATGCGCTGAATCTAATCCGTAACTCTTGATGCAACTTTCGCGAAAATTTTCAAAAATATCTGCCAATAACAAGACATCTGTTTTCAAATACAAATCGCTGTATTCGCCCAAGGTTCTAATCCCGAAACGCTGCCAGACTGTCTCGGTGTGTGCGTAATCGCTCTCGGATACAGTCTCACCCGTTAACAAACTGTGGAATGACTCGCGCGGCGGTAAGCATGGATCCTGCAGCTTGTTCGCGCAATCGAGGTATTCGTACGGAAAGACACCCTTTCGCGTTAGTAAATTGAAATCCTCGGTGGATAATGTTTCAAATTGGGATCGTAAAATTTTTAATTGATCTGCGCTGAGAAAAGATGGTAATTTGTAGAGACTGGTATTGAGAAATTTGTACGAATCGATGAATCGCAATTTAATATAATTTCGCGAGTCTGAGTCAGCCGTATCTTCGACATTTTTAGTGAATGAAATATACTTTTCTTTAGTTATAGGCAATACGTCAACGCTGCCTTCGAAAGCGGTAGCTATTTCCTTGATAATGAAATGTGAATCGTAGCCGGATAAATTATGGAAAACTACGGGGATGTAAAACGCATTTTTATAATTTACATTACACTCCGAATGTGCCGGGCCTCTGAATCGTCCGGAGAGATGGCAATGATCGCGGACTCGTTTATCGTCAGCCTCGAATGGTTTTTCCCAAATATGACAGTGTGTTGCATCGCGAAATGTCGTCAACTGTTCGTTGGTTAAATCCAGCATGGGAACATTACTGGTCAAGATGGGTTTGGCGAAGTTTGCAAAATTTTTAAGTTCGTCTGCGAACCATGAAACGCAATCCGCGTCGCGGCGACATCGATACGTCGACAGTGATGTATCGTACGAACAATGCATATAATAGGCAATACTGTGCACTTTATGGTGCTGGTATGTGTGTAATTTATTGTCTGTATCACCCACTCGGTGATTGTCCTCTGTTTTCTCGATGATGCACTCGAGATCTGCATATACCACGAAGGGAAGTCGCTCCTTCATGCGGTGGTTGTCGAAACTGAGGAGATTTTTGCCTTCGCTGGGCAGCAGAATGGCGCAGTCGTTCATCTTGCCGCAGTCCACTGTATGCTCCTCCAGCTTCTCGGTTGAGCTAAAGTAGTGCATGCATCTGTAAACACAATTTTTTTTTATTTAATTTTGTTTGGGATTGGCCCAAACGGCCACAGGCCAAACCGGCAGCGCCGATTCGCTGCCGAAACCGCGCGCATTATAAATGACAAAACGCGACCAGAGCTTCGGTATGCATAATCGCGGTGATGAGATCGGTCGGGCCATCTGTTGGCACGCACCTCACCTAATTAGACGGCTCTCTCACTCTACCGTGCGGCCGGCTTTGTGTCGCCGGTACAGTCCTCGTCTCTCTCGAGTCGAACAGCTATTGGGTGGGGTGCTGACGTCACAGAATTCGGCAACACGTGCCGATCCATCACCGCGATCGCTCTCTTCTGTTCGAACCGCCGACTGCAACACAGGTACGCTATTACCTAGCTCAATTGCGCCTAGCTGGAACGTTCCAGAGCCTCCACACGAACTACTTGGTTCGGGTCTTCACTCGCGCGGGCTTCCGCGTGTGCTACCACTAGTGTTATAAAATCAGCTTTCATAAATTAATAAGACTCGTTGTAATTTATTGTGTACTCGTACTGTAAATACAAAGTGACCGTGAACTCGTTAAAACTATAGGTATACTTATTGAGTACCTTAACCGCTATCTTAAGACTAGATTTAAACCTTAAACCGCGAACGCTCGAAGCGTCAGTGATTCGCGCCTGAACAAATTTATTTCGCGAGACATTTCAACATTTCATACGTTTTCTATACGTACCGATCGCAGATGAATTTCTTTTCCTTGTGTCTGCCCAGCTGCGTGCTCACGAGTCGGGACAAGTTCTTGATCCATACAAAGTGCCCTACATCGCCGTGCTCTTGATTCGGTGTGTAGAGCAGGTTGACGTGTCGATCCCTCTTTTGGCTGGTGAGGTGCAACGGAAAGACCGTCGACCCTTTCTCCGCCTCGAAGCTGTACACGTTGATAGAGATGTCGTTCAACCGTTCAAACTTCCTAATCTGTGCTAGAGACATTGGAAACTCAATGCCCTGGAGATTTAATGCGGAAGCATAGTCGGGGTACGAACTTGGGCGATCGGTATGTCTTTCCGCAGGATGGAGAGCGGCGACCACTGCCCACGCGAAACATGCATTGTCCGAGCATTGCACACTGATCGTTGCCTTCTTCAAAGATAATATCTGTGGCAACTTGATGTGGCACCCAGCACGCAGTGGATTGTACTTGTTGACATTGACGGTCAGGTTGAGGATTCGCGTCAATGCCCATCCGCTGTCGCGTTCCTGGAACTCTTCCAGCGATGCCAGGGTGGGTTCGATAACGCATCGCTGGTACCACTCCTGCAGATCGGATGTGCGGAAGAGTTCGCAGTTTCGGGTGTTGATGCTTTTACAAGCATGCTTGTCATCCGCCACAAATTCGCCGTTGAACACCGTGTTCACTTTGAGGTTCCGCTGTTTCCTCAAAGCGCTCCGCACATGCTCCAGCACAATGATCCCCGCATCTTGGAGGAAGTTGCGCGGCTCGATATAGTTTGAATTTAGCACGGCACCAGTTAATACGCGGTTATCGAACGCAGCGTCTATTTCGCGCCACAAAAGTCCTATGCTAGAATGTCCGGCACCTTCGCGCACGAAACGGCCGCGCAACGAATGTTTCAGCCCTTCGAGCTGCGCGATTCGAGCAACCAACGATTGCCGAACACCGATTGATAATCGCGGACGTTTCACACGGCTCTGTTCTTCCAACGATTCGATACACTCGTTGCACCGTTCTTCCCACGCGAGGTATTCATCCCGGGAAATCAATCGTGCGGATTGATCCAGCAATTGGTGGGTTATGTGCCCGAATTCTCCCATGGCTGTAAATGTAAATGTCTTTTCCTCGCAACACGTTGCAACGATTTGAGGCTTTATGCACTTTGGAGCGCGTTTTTATGCATGATTTGGTATCTCTGTCTAACTCTTTTGATGTACTCCCTCGAATGTAAAAACGATGATGCATCCCAACACGGTTCTATGCAGTTTCTGCTGATATCGCATAATTCTAAGATTCAACGTTCCCAAAAAGTATCATATTACATTCGACACGTGTCGAGACTTTTATGCATGATTTGCTGTCTTACTCTTTGATGTATCTCCTCCCTCGAATGCAAAAGTATCATATTATATTCGACACGTGTCGAGACTTTTATGCATGATTTGCTATCTCTGCCTTACTCTTTGGTGTATCCCCTCCCTCGAATGCACATTGATGTGTACGTGTACGTGAATTTGTATAAAAGCGACGTTGGTCAGACCTGTGAACTTCATTACACCACGTTCGCTCGAGTGCTAAAGAGTATCGTTTGCTTTAACTTCTCCACCGATCAGTATAATCGTACATAGTGCATATCAAGATGTACAAACGCAGCTTCAACAATTCATCCTATGCATCCGCCATCAGTGGTGATTACCCCAATAAACGCCAACAACAGGAACATCAGTTCAATACGAGGTATGTACGCGTTATTATACACTTTTCACTTTTCACTTTTCACTTATCACTTACTTCTTTCACTGTAAATGCAAGCGAACCGAGTATTAATTTCGTGTGCATGTTTCTTACAGTTCTGGATCCACAACACCAAAACCAACAATCGTACGGATCCTGGGGCGCGATTACCCGTTGACCGCAACAGCTTATAAACGGTTAACTATTGGAATTCGCATCGGCATGGATTTGTGCCACGTCGAGATCGCCATAGCTGACAATAAAGGCTGTGAGGTATGTTTTTCAATGTCGACGTGGAAGCTCCTGCTGCAAAACGAGGCGGACATACTCCAACGATTACGCAGCAACGCAACATCGCCCCAAACCCACATCGTAATTGATCATTTGCGACTCGAATTCACGCGTATACATGATGATCAACTTATAAAAATCACCGATAATCGCGCTGTCATATACATGACTGAAGCCACGATGCGTAAACTGTTCGCGTATGAACATTGTATTGAACATATGTATACCTGGCTAACTGAAAATATGTACTCTGTCAGTAGTAAATATGCAACCTTCGTAGAACTGCTGCGTACCGCTCCCGTACCAACGAATTATGTGAAATTAATTTTCGAAAGCGAGCACTTTGAGCAACATTCTTTGATTGATTGTGAATTGTTGGCGTTAGGATTACAGTCTATGCTGCATGATGTAAACCATGTACCACTATAGTACATTTTAATAATAAATGTATAATTTTCACATCAATACTTGTAACAATATATATTCTTAATCGTATTTCATTTTCTTTACCCGTCTTCCTTCTCTCCTCATCATTTAATTCTAAGATTTGCTGACGTCGCATAATTCTACTTCGTTCTTCGCGCCGCCAAAATGACGTCACCCTGCCCGGCCGTTCCAGAGGATTCGAGTTACGCGCGATCGCGCGAGACGCTTTAGAATACTGTTAGCCTTTAGAATAAAAAATGTGATTGTACCGCTATGTAATGCCATCTCTCTCTCTCCTCCGAATTAAAAATGCTCTGTCTCTTTCCCTCCTCCGAAGACGCGGTTTGTAAAGTGCCGACATCGTCCGAAACAATTTCCGCTTCATAATGGTTTGGAGGGGGGTGGATCAAGGTTGTCCCCAGCATTGGTTAGGTCTAAAAAAATTTTTGGGGTTTAAAAAAGTTTTCGGGGGTGGGCCAAGGTCATCCCCAGCATCGGTTAGGTCTAAAAAATTTTTGGAGTTTAAAAAAGTTTTCGGGGGAGGGCCAAGGTCGTCCCCAGCATCGGTTAGGTCTAAAAAATTTCGGGGGTGGGCCAAGGTCGTCCCCAGCATCGGTTAGGTCTAAAAAAATTTCGGGGATGGGTCAGGTCTGGAGAGGTCTCCGGTGGTGGGTCAGATCTCCGCGGCGGCTCGGTCCGGACTGATCCCCTCCATCATCGCGGCTTCCCCCACTCCGCGGCTCGTGCGCGCGCAACCGGCCTTCCTCCTCCCGTAGGCCCCGCGCCCAGGTTTCCCCCCACCGCGCTCCCCCGCGCGCCCTCACTTCCCCCCGCCCCCGCGCTCCCCTCATTGCCCCATGGGTTAGAATCCCCTTTGCCTTACTACTTATTAAACACGACCTTCCGTTGGAAAAAGAATTTAAAAGTATTTTCGTCGTAATTGCCACCACATGAAATGAGACAAATTCAATGAAATGAATTTTGCCGTACTTGCTCCTTTTTCACGCAGATCGTTCGTTCACCCTCGGCGTGAGCTGTTTACGTTCAATATTAATTACGTCTTTATCTCGTAATATTTCTGTCACTTCCTTTCTCCCAATACCCGAAACGCGTTTCTTTTAACGGGCTAACAATTTTATGGTCCCAGGTTTATCTAACATGAGAAAGACCACGATTCTAGTGTACATTAATAAAATATCTACAATGCCGCTCGGTTCTTTCGGGTACCTGGCCCGGCTTGGAAACCGAGCCCCAGATTGTTTCGGATTTCAAGCTACTCGAATATTCAAGTACTCGAACAGCTGTAACTACAAGTCTATATTTCTTACATCGCGATAGAAATGAGCATTTCGATTGTTCGTGCTACCTCATCCCTCACCCCCCCCCCCCCCGGCACCTACCGCAACGGCTTAGCGTATTGCATAGCCCTATTAACAGGGTCAACTGTATAATACGAGTAGAGCGGCAACCGATGGACGAAGAGAGGCTTCTTCCGCAATTGCCTCTCAGGAGCATTATAAGTGACTAACTCAACCAGACCCGAGCAATTAAGCAGACCATTAATGATTTTAAATAAAAAAACCATATCGGCAATCAGTCTGCGATCAGCAAGTGATATTAACAGCTTGCAGAACGGGGCAGTAGTCGTGGTTGGTCCTATCCATAGGGCTACCAAGGATGCGAGCGACAAATCGAAGAAATTTATGCTGAACCCCCTCGATTTGTTTAACATATTTCGCATGTCGCGGACTCCATATAGTTGAGGCATATTCAAGGTGAGGTCTAACCAGAGCAACATACAACAGCCTCAGGGCTTCAACGTCTCTAAAATGCTTCGCAAATCTGCAAATACAACCAAGAATTCTCAACGCTTTATTTGTACAACGCATATAATGGTTTCTGAAGTCAAAACACGGCGTTATGGAGACTCCAAGATCCAACACTTCGGAAACCTCCGTCAACGGTTCATCCAGCAGCCTGTAAGGGTGAATCAAACAGACCCTGGCTCGGGAAGCCCTGAGTACTACACACTTTGCTGTGTGAAGCTTCATCCCATTCCCGGTGCACCACAGCCCAAACCTGTCCATATCAGCCTGCAACGCGAGCGCATCCTGGATACCTCGAATCCTCTTAAAGATTTTCAGGTCGTCAGCAAATAGCAAAAACTCGGAATTTAGAAATACATCACCAATATCATTAATAAATAGATTAAAGAGCAGCGGGCCGAGATGAGACCCCTGAGGAACACCTGAGGTAACACTGACAGGAGATGAAAAACAATTCGATACCTTAACCACTTGCTCACGACCCTCAAGGTAACTACAGGTATTATACTGCTGCGAGAGGTATATTTGTTTCTAGATACATCATAATTGTAATACACTATGTATGCAGATATGTGACACTGAATTGTAATTGTATAGTGTGTCCGCTTTAACTGGATGCGGTGGAATATCTCGCAAGGAAGTGAAGATATTAAAAAATTGTTGTTACGAAAGTTGTTTCATATGGAGGGGAACATTATGTGGTATATATAGTTTTCCTATAGGTGGAGGAATGGAGCAGATTTAAAGAGCAACATGGTTTTTTTAAATGAAACGTTATATTTCATTATTCATATCATGGAGGAAAAACCGGACATCTACCGACAAAACTTAGCCAGGTTGGTCGACCAAAATGTTTCGTCAGGGTCGTGGTTTATCACTGTATTGTCCCGCGAGTCATCAGTGGATTACGGTAGCCGGTCCGAAGTGACCGTGTATACCACCAGCCGACAGAGCAATATACGGATTAACTCAGGCTTAAGAACGTTTAAAACTGTTAAAGACGGCACCATTCAAGTATGAAGTGTGAAGGCGTTGTTTCGGCTACTTGCACAACCGCCGGCGTTGGCTTTATTTAGATAAAGAAAGCAAGATGCAGAAAAGGAGAAAAATTAGAGAATGAATAAAGAAAAATAGTAGAATATCCGCACCGGGATTTGAACTAATGACTTTTTTCTTCGTGTGCGCTTCGATGTCGGGAAAACGAATTCTCGCCGGACAGCGCCAGACAGGCAGCGCGTACGACACACGGATGGAGGGACGGGTATGCTTGTGTGGTGCGGTACAGGCGCTACGAGGGTGTACGCTTGGCCGTTGAGTGGTGGTAGGGTCCGTGGGCGATAACCCACGGTTCTGGCATCACTTGACTATAGGGTAAAAAATGACTCAATTACTGACACCTAACCAATTACTGTCATCTTAAGCTATTTTACTTCAAATAACGAATAAATAAACTATAGTATACATTTTATAGTATAGATTATAGGTTGAATTACATAATTCTTTTTGTGTATGACTTTACAACGTTTATTTATTCGTTATTTTAAGTAAAATAGCTTAAGATGGCAGTATTTGGGTCTTTTACCCTAAACTTTACCCTTTACAAGTCCGATTAGTTTGATAGCAGATTACATTAGGACCAAGCGACGCTGAAAACGCGCAGAACGGAAAGAAAAAACTAACCGTATCCACGCGCGAAAAATACTTACCTGTGGACGTCTGGTTGCCAGATGTGTAGCTTGGCTGTAGCCCGACTCACCCAGTACCTCGAGGGAAAAACCCGAGAGTATGCCGAAAATCATAAAGTCCTTTTACCTGAGAACGGAGGCACGATAGCGACGAAAGTCGAAATTCCTGAAAAACAGCACGGTGTTAACTGTCCCTTATCGACATATCTGGTAGACAAATGTGTCCCAACGAACGCTTCGAGAACAAGCCATTGCCTAGTGGCAAAGAAACGAAGACATTTCGCTTCAAAAGTACCAAATTTCCAGCTGTAAATCGCCTGCATCACCAGGACTGTTTAACTTACGCATCCGCTTTCGAAGCCAGATACATAAGTACTCACCGTAAAACTCTCGAAAGTAGAACAGCATGGGCCCATCCACCCTTGACTATACTTATACCTATTAAAAATCACGTTGATTGGAACAATGATGCAATCGAACTTCAAACTAATATAATGATAAAAGTAATACTTTTTAATTAAGAAGTAATACTGGAAATAATCCATGTTATTTACCGCTCACCGTTAAAAAGTATCGAGGCAATTTTGAGGTACATATATATAACTTGCAGCGACAAAGTTTTTCCTTAATATACAAGGAAGATTTTCAACAATTTTCACACTGATTAATAAATAATTGTAGAAGATATATCGACATATATAAATCTCACGCGCCACCAACAGCCGCGTCTAATGCGCTACGTAGCAGATTTAGCACTCGCGTTGACTGTTGGTGGCGCGCGAAATTTATATATATCGACATATCTTCTACAATTATTTATTAATCAGTGTGAAAATTGTTGAAAATCTTCCTTGTATATTAAGGAAAAACTTTGTCGCTGCAAGTTATATGTATCTAAAAATTGCCTCGGTACTTTTTAACGGGGAACGTTGACAAACATGGGTTATTTCCAGTATTATTTTTTAATCAAATATCAGTATTTTTTGTAACATAAGGGGTTTGTGCATACATTTCACGGCTTCGCTAGTTACCTGAAGTTATGTTTTAAGTCTCATAACGATCCCTTAATATTTACTCAAGATATCGCAATTTATGTTGAAGGAAATAGCGATTTTGGACGATGAAAAATTCTTTGCTTAAACTTTTTACCTCGAACAGTAATGATTGGATAAACAAACTGTAAATAGAAAAAAAAGGTGTGTCGTGACGAGCTTTACAACAATATATTTTTTAAAATTCAGCTTAATATCATTTACTTTTTCAATCTTTCTTAGCGTTTGGACAATAACTCTTCCCATTTTCCAGCGCTAGTCCCCTTATTGCATCTAACCCTTCGATTAACAATTACTTCCGCGATACAGTCCACAGTGTATTTGGACGCTAAATGAGGTGTGATATTCCCTGGACAGTTTAAACTTTTGCCCACCAAAAAAGAAAAGGGGTTTTCAGCCCACGTTGCGCCGCACACAAAGACGCCTAGACCTGACCTGTGATTTTTCCAAGGTTAACGAGCTCGCGCCGCCGAAGACCCTCACGATTTCCTGTCTCTGCTTATTGTCACCCCTGCTTATTGTCAACACGTGCAATGCAGATTTGCGGAAAAGTCGGTCGATCACTGCGAGGTGAAAGTTTTAAGACTCAACCCCCTGAAACACAAACTCCCTTTAATTTCACGTGAACAACGTCATATTCGAATTTGAACAGAATCCCAGACATCGAGGTAAAAAAGTGATCAATTTGGCGCTGCATTAGGCACTCTAAAGGCCCCCATACACGCTTCTTCTTGCCCGTTCGATTTACAGACTTGCATACAGTCTAAAGTTGTAATGCAACACGGAGCGCGCGTGTCAATTATCTGCCATGAACGCAATCGGGTTTTTTTTTCTGGTTTAAGGACCACCTTGGCGCTCGGAAAAGTAGGTATAAAAATCAACTTCTTTTTACGCTGCCAGTAAGTATATAAAATGATCTTTATTTTATACACATATATGTATAATATTTTTAAGAACAATTTACAATATTAACGATTAAAAAAAAGTAAAAAATGGCGGAGAGGTAAGCCAATAAGTGGGACCCTCTTTTGAAAATCCTTGCCGTTGGTGTACTTCATTTCTCTGTTAGGCATCGCCTAAAACATAAAAAATAAATGTTTTCTTATTTAAAAGGGTAGTAGCTGAAATGTGCCGTAGGGAAATTTTTTTAATGTTTTTTGTAGAAATGACAGCTGTTTGCGAAAAAACTTGAATTTGCATCGAAATTTTGAGTTTAAAAAATTTATAACTTTCGATGACGGCACCCAATCACAAAAATCCTACATCCCCTAAGCGGCCGATTCCGTGATTTTTTTTTTCGAAGCGACGAAAAGAGATACGACATTGGTGCCTCGTATACCTACACTTTTATTTATCTTTTGGCTGTTTAAACTCATGAAGGATGATTTAAAGTCTTTACAACTTGCAGAATTGAGGGCTCGGATGCAATAAGGGGACTAGCGCTCGAAAATGCGAAAAAGTGTTGTCCAATCGCTAAGAAAAATTGGAAAATTAAATGTTTGTTAAACTGTATTTTAAAAAATATAGTCTGGTAAAGCTCGTCACGGCACACATTTTTTCTATTTACGGTTTTTTTATCGAATCATTAGTATCCGAGATAAAAATTATAAACAAAAAAAATTTCTTAGACCAAAATCATTATTTCTTTAAACATAAATTTTGCGATAACTTGAATAAATATTAACAGATCGTTATGAGACTTGAAACATAAAACTCAAAAAACTGTAGCGAAGTCGTAAAATGTATGCACAAAACCCTTATGTTAAAAAATGTAATAATTTTTAATTAAAAAGTAACACTGGACATAACCCATGTTTTTTAACGTCCGCCGTTAAAAAGTATCGAAGCAATTTTAAGGTACATATAACTTGCAGCGACAAAGTTTTTTCTTAATATACAAGGAAGTTTTTCACCAATTTTCACACTGATTAATAAATAATTGTACAAGATATGACGATATATATAAATCTCGTGCGCAACCATCAGTCAACCGTCACGTATAATGCAGTATTTAGCAGTTTTAGCACTCGCGTTGACAGTTGGCGGCGGGCGAGAATTATATATATCGTCATATCTTGTACAATTATTTATTAATTAGTGTGAAAATTGGTGAAAAACTTCCTTGTATATTAAGAAAAAACTTTGTCGCTGCAAGTTATATGTACCTTAAAATTGCCTCGATACTTTTTAACGGCGAACGTTGAAAAACATGGGTTATGTCCAGTGTTACTTTTTAATTAAAAATTATTACATTTTTTAACATAAGTGTTTTGTGCATACATTTTACGACTTCGCTACAGTTTTCTGAGTTTTATGTTTCAAGTCTCATAACGATCCGTTAATATTTATTCAAGTTATCGCAAAATTTATGTTTAAAGAAATAATGATTTTGGTCTAAGAAATTTTTTTTGTTTATAATTTTTATCTCGGATACTAATGATTCGACAAAAAACCGTAAATAAAAAAAATGTGTGTCGTGACGAGCTTTATAACATTATATTTTTTAAAATACAGTTTAACAACATTTAACTTTCCTATTATTTCTTAGCGTTTGGACAATACTTTTTCGCATTTTCGGGCGCTAGTCCCCTTATTGCATCCGAGCCCTGAATTATAAGCGTCGTCATCCGAATACATCCTTGTCCACTAGTCCCAAGAAAAGCGGTTTTATCCACTGGGCAGAAAAAAGAGAACCAAACGTTGTTTTAATCCCAACGAGTGTCGCTATCGCCTTTACTACGACCAGAAATGTGGAAAAAATCTACAGAATGGCAGACGTTTAAAGATAAAATACGTTTTCTCCTGCAGTCTTTGTAACTTTTAGGTGCCCAAAAAAATAGATGTTTAGAAAATAATGACCTGATTTTTGAAGTGGCAGTAGCGACACTCATAAGGATTAAAAAACCTTTGGTTCAATTTTTTCTGCTTTAAGGGGGTATTCTACCCAAAAATTCGATTTTTTTTATTTCCTACTAGTTTAGGGTTTCGAAAATATGTCCCTAAAATATTGAGGTGAAATTCGAAAAATTCTCAGAGTTATAGGGGCTTAAGGCCACAGCGTGACCGGCAATCGTTCCCTCGATTCTTGTATTTAAAGAGGCTATGATTGCCAGCAAAGAAGAGAGAGCTGCCCAACACAATTTTTTTGAAGCTAAGGAAGGTTTCCTCTACAGTCCTGGTATAGCAGATTACGGGAAAGTTACAGAAATTATTCGTCATCTACCGTAACTTCAGTCGTATAGGTGTTAACACGTTGCGTCCGGGCGACGTGTACGGTCACGTCATGGGGAATTCCTATCCTACGGCGGGTGACGCGTACGGTCACGTCTTGGGCCTGGTCCCAATAAATGTGGAAGGGGAAGAAGAATTTTTCAAGTATCGCGTTTTCCTTTTGCATACGCCTTCAGTACAAACGTGTTCATCAGTGTGTGCAGTCATTACAAATTTGCAGCGTTTTTCACCATTCTGCAGCTGTTTTTTTGTATTTAACCAGGTAAGTTGTATTTTTTCTGTCGTATTAATAATAATAATAATAATAATAATAATTCGTCTTTATTCATCACATAATATTATAAACAACAAAAGAGAGAAAAAAAAAGAAAAAAACTTATGTGATAAATAGGCGAGGTTCAGCATACATGCCGTTTTGCAACCCAACCCAAAATTCTATTTCCTATCAATATTTTTATTCAATTTCTATATTAAATATTTTGAAATATACAGTTTTGAGAAGTAAATATCGCGAAAAAAGTGTAAAATGACAGAATTTTCGAGTTTTCCGTGTGTATTGAACGATTTTGTGATTACTTGCGCGGGGTGTTCAACGTAATTTCTAATCATTTATTCCTTTTATATTTCGTACACTTTCTTCATCTATTGTTTCGTCCATTTTCATTACTATTATAAGGAAATGATGACTTGGTTGTCTAAAATATTCTAAAAAATCATATTTTATTATTTTTCAGCCGTAATATTTTGTCAGGAAGAGACAAATCTTTGAAAAGCGAAAAGTATTCGCCCTTACCGAAGGTAATTGCTTTTCAAAATTATTTCTTAGTCATATATTTTTGTGGGCATATTTTCATAATATTTTGTTTTACAGTCATGTCGAAAAGGAAATCGACGGAATGCATCGATGCTCCTTCACCCCCAAAAGCACCTCAACCGTCGACATCTGGGTTCAGAAGATGCACAAGGAGTACCACGAATGTTGAACCGGAGGAAGCGCAAGACTATTTGTTTGACAGTGGGAGCGACGAAGATGTGGAGTTGGATTGGGGCTCTTCCACGACGGATTCCTCAGAGGAGGAAAGTGAAGAAAGCGACGAAGAATCAACACCTTCTGGATCTACCTCGCGTTTAGTGGAACCAGGTACTACATGGAGCACCGTTCAGTCCATTTCCCCAAGCATACCGTTTACAGAAAATCCCGGACTTATAAATGAAATGGCGTCCAAAGAGCCTATAGATTCCTTTTTTTTACTGGCCAATGACGAGTTATTTGATACCATTTTACGCGAAACGAATTTTCAAGGGCGTAAATTGTCACGGCCCGCCAATAACTCCAACTCGCGATTAAAAATCTTTAACCAAGTAAAAAGAGAGGAGCTTGAGGTTTTTCTAGGGCTAATATTTTTAGCGGGTAATATTCGTGTCCCCTGCTTTGCCCATTTTTGGAAAAAAAAATGATTTATATCAATTCCCCGCCTTTGCCAACGCAATGTCAAGAGACAGATTTCAAACTATACTAGCGGCTTTACACTTTTCTCGAAATCCGCAAATGGGACAGCCCAAACCATCTGATCCCTTGTACAAAATTCGACCACTTCTCGATCATTTCCCCAATAGAATGCGGGAAATTTGTTATCCGGATAAAAATTTAAGTTCAGACGAATCCATGCTATTATGGCGGGGCCGATTATACTTTCGTCAGTATATTAAAAATAAATCGCATAAGTATGGGATAAAATTTTATATGCTGACCGAGCCCAACGGAATTGTCCTGCGTAATGTAATTTATTGTGGCTCACGAGATCTTGATGTTGGAGGTGTTGGGCATACCGAAAAAGTTGTACGAAAGCTGGAAACAGATTTTTTGGGAAAGGGGCATTCGGTTTTTTTTTTGACAATTTTTATTCGAGTGTAGCATTAGTTAGGGAATTGTTGTATGACAAAACTTATGCAACCGGCACTCTCAGGGCGAATAGGAAAGGTAATCCTCCCGCTGTGACTAAAAAAAAAACTGAAAAAGGGTGAAGTAGAAGCACGCTATACTCCTGATGGTATATGCGTGCTAAAATGGCATGATAAGCGGGATGTAATAATGATTTCGTCGGTATACACACCAAACCTCGAGAAAATAAAAACGAGATCTGGTAGAGATGTGGAAAAGCCAGAAATGATAAATAAATATAATAATAGCATGTGCGGAATTGATCACAGCGATCAATTGTTAGCATACTATCCGTGCGAAAGAAAAACCATTCGTTGGTACCGGAAGGTTGCATTCCATATATTTCACATTATGATGAACAATGCATACTTATTACATAAACTAAATTCAAATAAACCGTTAACATTACTCAAATTTAGGGAAGCGGTTATTGACCGACTTATTTATAAGAACATAAAACGCTTAGACACAATTCCGATACCAGAGGATAACAAAGTACATTTACCGACAATGTCAGGCCTGGAGGGAGAAAAGAAAATGCGAAAGAGATGTAGGGTGTGTTTTGGAAAAGGAGTAAGAAAAGAGGGATTATTTTACTGTCTGAGGTGCCCAGATAAACCCGGCCTCTGCCTCAATAAATGCTTTGCGGAATACCACAAGTATATATAAAAAATAACTCCCACCAATAGTTTAGGTTAGTTTAGAAAAATTATATTACTATTGTAATAGTATTTGTAAATGTAACTGTAAAAATTAGTGAATATATACCATTTTTTATACAATATTAATTTTAATATAATTTTTTTTGTTGTTCTTCCCAAAACCTTGATTAACATCATAATTTATAGCCACATATTAAATGGCAAGCCGAAATTAGAATGAAATACGGGTTTGTCAAATTAAACCCCTATCGTATGCCGGGTGACGTGTACGTCGCGTCATGCCTTTTTTTCTAACAAAAACAAATTATTTTTGGTTAAAATGTTATTAAATGTCAAAAGTAGCATAAAAGGGTGCACTTTATACAAAAATCTATTTCCGGCATCTGGGACAGTCAACTATTTTTGTTGCCGGACGCAACGCGTTAACTGCATGAAAAACTTTAAACGTGTGTTTCTCGAAACAATTTTTTTGAAATCGGGCGCACATTTTTATCAAAAACTACTGGACCGATTGAAATAAAATTTTACACACATTCAATCTGAATGTGTACTCATAGCCAGAACTAGAATTATATCATTAGGTTTAATACAACCTCTCCCACACCTTGTTTTAGCTCAAAAAAAGTCGGAAAAATCAAATATAAATTTTTAAACAGCTGCGATTTCAGTAGCAATGTCCTGACTTGGTTACATCTAGTTCGGGCGATAACTACACTCGTATAGATTAAAAAAATCTTTGGTACTGTAACGTCCCACGATTTTTCGCGCGGTTCTATACCAAATTCTATTCGTAAACCTCAGTATCACTCCATCAAACTCTAACAAACTCAACTCTTACCCCATCTCCTCAATCGTCGATCACCTTGATGTTATACCTTAGCGGTCACCAACACAAGATAATCGATACAAACTCCACCTCGCTGATGTATCTTAGAGATCCCCATCGCGAGATAGTCGTTACAAAACCCTCTTCGCCTATTCGTCCTACAAGGCACGAATCATTCCCTCTTATTTGAATTCAAACAAATCCTTCGTTACAAATCCCTCTTAAATCGAGACCAAGTCTCAATCCCCTCTTTACGACTCATGAAGTCCAAGCCACTTTAACCCCTTTCCTATTAAACACCCAAAAATTCATTCGATGAGTTGAGTATCTCCTTTCACAGTCATAAAACCCCAAAAATCTAACTGCGACACATATTTGGCGTACGTGACATAAAAATGTCTATTAATAGTTGTACCGTTTACAAAAAACCCGGAAGTCCTACTACGCCTTATCCCGAAATGTGTCAAGGCCACTACCGCGCGTACCCCCGCAACGTCCTTATAAATACGAGGGGACCGAGACAGAAGTCCTCTTTCAACGATAACAATTCGTCCAACGAACAGTGTTAAAACAAGAAAGTTTATATCATAATCATCTCGAAAATCATTGTAAGCATTAATAACCATACCATTTCACATTGTATATCATCCTCATACCATAATTTTGTATTATTATTGCTATTTCATATTATTGCTATTTCATATTATTGCTATTTCATATTATTGCTATTTCATATTATTGCTATTTCATATTATTGCTATTTCATATTATTGCTATTTCATATTATTCACTTTATTTACTGCTTATTGCAATTTCGTGTCTATGCTTATTGCTATTTCATATTATTTACTTTATTTACTGTTTATTGCATTTTCTTGTTTACGCTTATTGCGATTACATATTATTTCTTTCAATAACTATTGATTATTACTTATTCACATGTAATTCATATTCATACTCATACGTTTCTATAACCATTGTATATAATGAATGCCATGTACTAATGATAAATCCCGAGTGCATAATTATAACATAAAAATCACCAACAGTGCATCGAATTTAATAAACAAATTCCATTTAAATCACGTTACGAGTTATTGTGTCTAGTCATCTGTTTGCGAGAATTCCCAAACGCAATCAAGCTGTCTCGACAGCTGATTCCCGTTCGTGAACGCGAAAAAGGCTCGAGTGTTTACAAACATACAGTTGCATGAGCCGTGCAATCCACGAAAAACTAAACGTAGTTTCTTATATATATATAACTGCAACGGTAAATCCAGTCACCGAAACCAAAACAAAACAAGTAGTATAACGGGTGCTCTCCAAGTGTATATTTACCTTCCTTTAACGATTAGAGTGACGGATTCAATATTCGCGCCTGATCGCCTCCAGAAATTCTAAGTGTGACGGATTACAGATTCGCGCCTAAATTCCTTCCTCAAACCCCACAGAGTGACGGATTTAATATTCGCGCCTGACATTCCTTCAAAACCCCACAGAGTGACGGATTTAATATTCGCGCCTGGCATTCCCTCAAACCCTCAGTGTGACGGATTCAATATTCGCGCCTGGACTTCCCACAAACCCTCAGTGTGACGGATTTAAGATTCGCGCCTGACATTCCCTCAAAACCCTCAGTGTGACGGATTTAAGATTCGCGCCTGACATTCCCTCAAAACCCTCAGTGTGACGGATTCAATATTCGCGCCTGGACTTCCCACAAACCCTCAGTGTGACGGATTTAAGATTCGCGCCTGACATTCCCTCAAAACCCTCAGTGTGACGGATTCAATATTCGCGCCTGGACTTCCCAGAAACCCCTCAGAGTGACGGATTTAAGATTCGCGCCTGACATTGCCTCAAAACCCTCAGTGTGACGGATTTAAGATTCGCGCCTGGAAATCCCTCAAACCCCCACAGAGTGACGGATTTAATATTCGCGCCTGACATCCATTCTTTCCCCCAAATTGTCATCGTTCCCCAAAGACCTCACCCGGGACGTGACAGTACTTTCGTTTCAGATGACTAGGACGGCCGCAATTCGTGCGCCCGATGGGGCCGGTTTTTGATAACATGACCTGCGCTTCGGCGTGTAACTTGTACAAATTTCAATATAATGCATTCCAAAAAATTGTGGTGATAGTTCAAACTAGACTAAATATGTGTACAAAACCTCTGCCCTGTAGGTGTAATAGGTTTTCCAGAATTAATTTCCAAATATCACCTTCAAAAACGAGTGTCTAGACTAGAATACCCCCCTAAAGAGCTTTTTCTGGCAAGTGTTCAGAGGTACCTATAACCGTCGGCAGGATGGGGGTAGTGCCGCGTAGCGGGGGTGGCGAGGATTCTTTGTAGCCTACAGGCATTAGGAAAACTGCGTTAGTAATCGCAAAACCATTCACGGGGACGCACGCTATATACACAGATTTTTCATACTCTGTTTACATTTTTTTTTTCATTTTATTGTTAGTTGTTTTTAGATTATTCCTAGTTTATTTCCTATACATATTTAGTTATAGTGTATTTTATCGTGTTTTTCTTGTATTATTATCGTGTTTTTCTTATATTATTATCGTGTTTTATAGTTTTTTTATCGTATTTTTAAGGTGTTTTATCGTATTTTCAAGGTCTTTTCTCGTTTTTTTATAGTATTTTTCTCGTATTTTTTATAGTATTTTTATTGTGTGTTTTTTTATTAGTAGTGTATCGTATTTAAAATTAGTGTAATTAGTGTGTTACTTGGTGTTTGGTATGCGCCACATCCTCCTCATATTCTCCAAATAAGTTCTGTATCTCTATATTTCTGAAATCAGTGTTGCATTTTGTTTTTTCTACATTACAGTCAGTTTATTTCTATTTTCTTCATTACTTTAATAGTAGTAAATCTCTCCTCTTCTTTCCTGTTCCTTTATGGAAAATCAGCACCTTAGATTTCTCTGCGTTCAGTTGCAACCCTTTCCTTTCAAGGTATTTTCCGAATCTTCGTATCATGTCCTTAAGGTCCTTTGGTTCATTTGCTAGTAACGCTATACCGTCCTCATTGTTTCCTCCAAGTCCGCTACATATATTGTAAATAACGTTGGACTCAGTGGGCATCCCTGTCTTACCCCTTTTGTTGTCCAGATTTGGATGACATTTCTCCATTTGCTTATATAGTATTCCTTGTTTCTTTGTAAATTTCTCCGATTCTCATCCTTAAGCGTTTACTTATTTCCTTTCTTTTAACTCTATCCACCTTGTCAAATGCAGCGCTTAGGTTCGCGAAAAAGGTATCGAGGAAAAAGAGTACAACAAATAAATATAAAAAAAACACAAAAAAGACAAGGAAACATGAAAAAGTCAAGAACGAATAAAGTATTACTAACAAAAAAATATAATCACATAAATAAAAAATAAAAAATAAAATTACAATATAAAAAAAGATGTGAAATCAAAATAAGCTGCAAGTACATCACAAAAAAAAAATAATATAATCAGACAAAAAAAGAAAATAATATAATCACACAAAAAAGAAAATAATATAATTACAATATAAAAAAAGATGTGAAATCAAAACGAACTGCAAGTACATCAAAAAAAAAAGAAGAAAATAATATAATCACACAAAAAAAAGAAAATAATATAATTCCAATATAAAAAAGATGTGAAATCAAAATGAGCTGCAAGTACATAAAGGTACTTTCCACTGCGCTTAAGGGTGCCGTCTCAAGTTTGTTATGGTCCGAATAGTAAACAAAGCGAACGAAGCGTCCCCAGTAAAGAGACGGACCCTAATGAAACTAATGCGGTCGGTAAAAAGAAGTTGTACAGAGGTGACATCTCCAGGTACTCTATGTAGACGAATTTTTTGACGCATAGGTGCCACATTTTCTGTTCTCCCTGTCTCCGCCGCGCTGTTGCCACAGCTCCTTCTACTGATGAGAAGTCTTGGAGGAATACGGCACGAGAGCTGCGTCTAGGCAGGGATCAGCGGCCTTCAACTACAGCTGATGGAGGGGGTAACACCTACAGGAGCGGTGGTTATGTGTGCGTGACTGACGCGCTGTTCGGCACACATAACCACCGCTCCTGTAGGTGTTTTCTCCTGCATCAGCTGTAGATGTAGCGCGTCCGATTGCTGTGACTAGCATCAAAGCCTCGCTGAAAGTAAAGGAGGATAGCAATAATGAAAGATAGAGAGGTGGGGTAGTGATGTTAGGAAACATGTCACTGAAACAATACTAATTTGCGTATCAATAGTTTTTATTTATATGTAGAAGGATGTAATATTTTGTACAATCAATGTGCAATTTCAAAGCATACAATTTGAATAAGGTACATCACCCAAGTGTAACACGCCGATCGTAATGAAATCTAAAATGCTATAACTCTTCTAAAAATATATGACGCTTTCTTTTCTATCTAACTATACATCAAATTAACTTTTTTATTAACAAGATGGATGTTACGTCCCTAGTTCCTATTCGGGCCGCGTTTTTAGGAGAGTTATAAATTTTAGTCCGCTTTCGAGCTAGTCCAGGGACTTACGCTCTGGGATAATTGAGACTGGTTTTTGGGCGCATTTTAACGCGTTATATTAAATACGCTTACTTTTCAGTTGTCGATGGGTGTTAATGTCCAATCTACGGGAGCGTCTGGAACCCCGTTGATAGCAGGCGCTTCGTGGAGGTTTGGGGCAACCCACTCTCCTGGAGACAGGGTGTACCCGAATTTGGGAGTTTCCTCCTCTTTTTGTATGGTCGAGGTCTCGGGAACTCCCAGGAGCTCGACGTAAGTTGCCGGTGTGTTGCAAAATTGCCACTTCAGTTTTCTGAGTTGGACTCGTCGTCCAGCGCGATGGTTTCTTGGCATTAGTCTTTTGGAATAGTCATTAATAGTTATTGATTGATCGATAAACCACTCTCCACCTTCCGCATCAGGTGCTACCGCGGGCAACGTTCTGCTCATAGGTGACACCGTCGGCGGGGCAAGCGTGGCTTTTCCATATTCGTAATCATGATTAGAAGTTGATTAATATTTAAATAAATCGCGGTGATCACGATTTACGCTTAATTTCTGGCAAAACCGCGGACAACGTTCTGCTCATAGGTAATACCATTAATCAGCGCAATCCGTAACTTGTCAATGAACATTTTCGTTATTTTATCTATTTTTCCAAAAGACAAACGCTCGATTTGGTAGATAGGAAATTATAAGTGGAAACACTTCACTCACTGATTTAATATAACAAAAATCACTTTTATTTTCTTTTACTGTAGTTACACTAAGTTCGTTAATATGTTTGTTTTATGTGTCGATTGTAATTATTAATTATTCAATAATGAGCTTATTACTGAGCTCTGCGGGTGGTCCGGGCCCTTTTTATAGGGCAATTGGTCTCTCCTTCTCTAGGATTTGTCACATGACAAATCATAGGTGGGAGGCCCCTTCCGCAGTTTCCACCTGGAATCTTCCAGGGAGAATCTTCCCATCGGTCTATTCTGGGATTTCTGTTTACTACTTAGGCACGTTCCATTTTAACTGATTCCCAGCAGCGACGATAGTAAGATTCTTACATTAATTCGCATTTGATTTATATGTTATTCGTTTACAATATTTTCTGTACGATCGGTTTCGTACAGCTTATTTACTAAGGGTTGAAGTTAAACATATTATATGGAGAGTTGGTTTGCGAGAAATAGCGGGAGGGCAATCTTCTGGCGAGGACCAGGGGCACAGCTCCGGGAAGGTGATGTCGTCTCCACTGGTTGATAAGGCCCTTTGTATCACGCCGAGCTTCAGCTGGTGTTAACTGGGTCTTCTTGGTGTTCGTGCGGTCAGCTACCTGGTATACAGCTGACTGTCCGCTACCTCCTTGATCTGGTTGTCCTGCTCGCTGCCGTCCGTGTATTCTTCGCTTGATTTCTTCTTATCGTTGTTTTCAGTTTTAATGCCATGTCGGCTATTTGTTGCACAATATTTGTATAGTATTCATATGAGGTAATTATAATACCTCTGAGTACGAAATAGTAAATGTATGCTTTAAAAGGTTAATTAACATTAGACTCCACGTCGCGGGACGTGACACCTCCCCCTTTAGAAAGCAAATTTCCGGAGGAAATTTGTTTTAATTCCTGGATGGCTTCCTTGAATTCTCTAGCTGCCGGAGTCGGTTGTCGTCTCTCGTCAGTTGTTGTTGGTTGATCTGCATTTTGTGATGACGGTTGTTTTTTATTAGCCAGATGTATTATTAATGTTGTTAAGGAGCTCCAAATTGCCCCTAACAAGTGTAATCCGCATCCATAGACTGCATGTATTTGATATCCGTGTATAATGGTATCAAATACTGTTTTTATTATTTTAATGATAATAAAAACTCCAAGTAGTCCTGCGGTGAATGTTCCAAATTTAAGGAATTTGTTCCAGAATTTGGTTGCTGCATTTTCTGCTAATGAAGTGATGGTTTCTTCGTCCATAATTCCCATCATTGAAATTGATCCAGCGGGAATATTTTTCCCGGATACTCCTCTGGCGAGTGTATTTAATACGGCTGCTTTTTCTGCAGGGAACATAATGTGGTCCCTTAAATTTTCCAATTCCTTCTGTGTATATATTCCGCTAGTTGCGAGATCTGAAGGAGATGTATAATGCCAGTTGAGTTTTGTTTTTGGATGTAATATTTGAGGTGAACGAACTTCAATTGGATGTGGTGAAATTCTGTGCCATGCTTGGTCAATTTCATACATAACTGGTAGAATGGGACTACATTCTCTATGTGTCCCTTGAGTGGTTAAAATGTGTGTTTTTGGTGTTAAGAACATTGAATTGTTTCTTAACCACACAGGTAACTCTATATAACATTCATCTGTTTTACGTATTTTGACTTGAACAGGAATGCATTTTACAATGTGAATCACTTCGCCAGCTACTAGTGCCATATGTCCTGGTGTTTTCGTGACTATATTGGCGAATTCGTCTGGTTTCAGTGTAGCAATTATTAGAGCATTGTTTAATATTTGTTGTTCCAATAAGCATTTTTGCATAATTATATCTCTGTATAGAGTTTTCAATTCAGTTCTTATATGTTTCTCTACGTAGACAAATTTGGAATTCACATACGTGAAAATATCCAAATTTTCTACTGGAATTTTGTGTAAAGATGCAAATGTTCTTTCCCTTGTTGTTTCCAAGATAAATAATTTTGGATGTTCCGTTTGTATTAGCGTATAACCGCATAGATGTTGCTCTCCTGTTGGAGTTAAAGCAAACGTAATATCCTGCGTGGTTAACGCATATACGGAAGGTGATTTTTCTTCGTTTTGGGTGGTATCAGTAATTTTTGATGCCAGCCCTTCGTAGAGTACATCGTAGCGATCGAATTTGCACGTTGATGGTGGAAAAGAGTGCCAGAATGTATGTCCGTCCTCGTTGTCCACGCAAAATCCGTTTTGAAAATGACATATAGTTCCAGATTTCAATATGATTTTGTTGGGCTCCAGTCGTACTGGTACTAGAGCAGTTTTGAGTGTTATTTTTGCCATTGCTTGTACTACTACTGTTTCCCATGATCCATAAGGGTCGGAAAATTGTGCTCCGGTACATTTTCCATTTGCGGTGAGTGATCCAGCCATGGTGAATGTCCGGGTTGATGTCTGGTTCATTTTGAGTCCCACCAAATAGACGTTATTACCTATAACGGTGGATCCATAATCATGCATATTTCGGCATTGATGTTCGGTTAAATCTTCAAGGTATTCGTTGTATCCGTTGTGTACTGCAGAAATGTGTGAGTGCATTCCGCAATAATAGATGGTTCTTGAAATTATCATTTTGCATTGGATGACTTCCACGTAGTTGAAGTCCGAAAGTTGCAAAAGTTGAATGTAGATTTCTTTTGTGGTTGTGGAGATTGGGTTAATTTCACAATCTCCTACCGAATTTAATGAAACAGTTGTCACGTTTAAATGTTGCCCATTGCAATCGTATCCAATGAGGGCCCATACAAGTTTCAAGTTGATTAGAATTATCCATGGTAAAATCATGGTGGTTGTCCTTTTAACAAAGAAAACAAAATTTGTTTTAAATAATCGTTATATTAATAACGATTTATAATTTTCCTTTTAGTATTTCGTACTCTCTTAATCTTAATATATATATATATCGCATTTCTAAGGTTATCCGCTCTTCGTCGCATATGTCTCCTCTCGCAGGTATCATATCAGATTCTTTCGACGGCTAATCATATTCAGCCTCTTCATTTCATTAATGACCACCGTAGTGGATGTACTGATTTTTTTGTCACAAGTGTAGTAATTTAATTGTTTACAGTGAGTAGATTTGAAACTAAAAATTTCTTTCCTTTTTTACTTTAATTTACTTTCTTTAGATGTCAAATGTGTCGAACGAATGGATTAAAAGAATGCGACGATTGATAAAACTAAAGAAACGTCAAATTTCTTATTTGGAGACCCACCCAAGGAATTCTCGGGCGATTATTTCTGCGACTTTAAATATGCCTCCCGGTTCTTTGCCCGTGGAGTTATATGAACGATTTTATTGTAGGGTGCAATATGATATTTTTAAACAGTTTGAACAATAACTGTTTACGATTTTGTATATTTTATTTCCTTAAGTTAGTTTATTTTAATCTTATAATAAATACAATATTTTTGAACATTATTAATATTAGTATTTGTTTATATTACTACCATCTGTTTTCTACGATTTTATAATTTCCATTCATTAAATCATTATATTCGTCAGTTGTTAAATTTAAATATTCTTCCGTGCATCCTGCGCATTCTGTTGCGGCGCCTATCCATGCAATATCCTCGTCGCATTTATCACAAGTGGAAATTAACTGGGCTTCTTCCTCAGCGCAAAGGGCATGTAAGTGTTCTTCGATTACATATTCTTCAGGTTCTACTGGTATTTGTATGTAACATTCCGCGCATATGCACATTGTGTCGGATACATAGATTAGATATCTATTTTGTCGGACGCAATATAATGATAATAATAGTGAATAGGTTTCAGGATGATTTTCGGGAAGAACTCCGTCTATAGGGCCACGATGTCGCTCGTAGTCTTTCGGTTGTTTAGGATCGTGAAGTACTCCCATTTTAATTCGGGTTCGATTTTCGATCTGTAATCATTTCGACTTTGTGTTTTTTTTTTTTTTTTTTTTTTTTTATGAGGGTTATTCAATTAAACCCATGATAAGTTAGGGTAAAACTGCGTATATTTCCTTAAAATTAAGGTACATATATATTTTCAAGGTTTACCAACGGGTAATTACATCTAGACACCTTCCTTTATATAGGTGTGTCCATTTTTCTTGATTTAATTCAAAATATTCTTCAATGCACTCTGTACATTGATATGCAGGTTTAACGACGGCTATCGCATTATTGCATTTAAAGCATTTCGATGCCATCACTGAGGTGATATAAAAGCATATACTATGCCATCCTCCTTCAGCGTAGTACTCTTTTTCTTCTTCTGATGTCATATCGTAACAATTCTGGCAGATTCGTACCTCATCCAATGTATATACTCTTATTATTGTTTTGATGACACAATACATTGCCATGAGCTCACGATAAGCTTCTGGGTGATTATAGGGGAGGACTCCGTCTATTGGACCATAAAATTCGAGGTCCTCTTCCTCGAACCCTTCCACTGGGGGCTTCATGTCTGTAATAATTATAAATCTAAGTGATTTATACCAGATTTAATTTACTTAAATTTTGTCTGGATATATATACAGTGAAGGATATGATATATATATACATTGGTAATGGGTTTCCTTTCTTTCGTCTCTTATTGTATGTATTCTACCGTAATTACACTTCCTTGTAATAGTCGGGAATTTTCTGTTGCGCTTAGCATAGTACTTTTAGTCATACATTGTTTACACTTTAGTGCTGGTTGTCGGAGCACCATCTCTACTCCACATTTAACACAGATGGATCCCCGTAGTAATCCCATATAATTACATAGGTCATGGCCTGAACCTTTTTCAAACTGATCTCTTTCGTAATCAGTGATTTGATCATAACATATTTCACAGATTCGTTGATGGTTGTGGACATATATAGTTGCTGTAGCCCGGATTAAACAGAAGAGATGCTCTAGGCGAGTGTAGGGAGGTGGAGTGAGGGTTAATATCACCTTCTCTATTTCCCTGCCGTAGTCTACTCCTATCTCTTGAACAACTTCGACTGGAAGTTTCATATTCTGTAATAATTGGTATTCGAAGTGTTTTGTCACTTAGATATTTGTTGGTGTATGCTGGTTTATTTTAATTATTAATCAACCTGGACTAGACCTAATATATGCTAGTTTAAGTTTATTTATATGTACTGTACGAGTTGTTCCATCAGATAATATTTTAACATTCTGATTAGGCAACAATTCGAGTACTTTATATGGCCCTGAGTACTGATCTGCGAACTTTGTCCTCCGAGGTTCTTTCAAAAGATACACTAAATCTCCTGCTTTAAAATCTTGCGGATTAATTTTCCGATCATAATATTGCTTAGACTTGGCTTTTGCCTTTATCAAATTTTCTCGGGCTTGGGTTTGCAGATTAGTTATTTTATAAAATAAATCTCTTAGATATTCAGCGTATGTGGGTTCCAATTCTTCATCAATAGGTTTTTCACTCGAAGGTTCTCGTGCAATGCATCCGAAAACTAATTCATGCGGTGAAAATTTAGTACCCTCATGTACTGCAGTGTTATATGAAAACATTGCTAAATCTATCCAATCATCCCAGTTATCGTCGTTCGTTGTATATTGTTTTAAATATTCAGTTAGTACGTGATGCGATCTTTCTATCGAACCGTTACTCTGTGGATGATAGGCTGTAGTAACATAACGTTTAATTTTAAATCGTTTAGCAACGATTTTTAATAAATTTGAAGTGAAATTTGTTCCTTGATCGGTTAAAATGGCTTTAGGTGATCCGAATCGGCAAATAAACCGTTTTATAAATACGTCTGCTATATCGGCAGAGGTGGTTCGAGATAAAGGTATCGCTATTGAATATTTTGTTAACAAATCTTGTATTGTTAGTATGTGTGTTTTTCCTTTTCTGGTTTTTGGCAATGGTCCTACGAGGTCCATGCTGATTTTGTCGAACGCTTTTCCTGGAGTGTCTGTCAAGACCATTGGTTGTTTTATTTTTATTCTTGTTAATTTCTTCATTTGACAGTCTTGGCATTCTCTGATGAATTTTTGGATTTCCTTTTTCATATTTTCCCAATAGTAGTTTTGTCGTATCCTGTGATAGGTTTTTGTAACTCCCTTGTGTCCTCCACTGGACGAAGTATGTTTTTCTTTTATTATGTATTCCCTCAGATTTTCAGGTGGTGTTACTACGTCACCCGTGCAAATAGTGATTGTAATTGGTAGTTCTCCGAAAATGTCTTTTAATCTATTCATAATATATTTCCATGGTACATCTTCTATATTATGTGTTCTACTTATAGCAAATGATTTCAGGTCGAATTCCGTGATTACGTCCCATAATGACTTGAGACTATTTAAAATATTTTCTAGTCGTATAGCAATCCTTGAATCTTCTTTAATCGGTAGACTTATTATATATTTGAGTCCATCTGGTACTGGTCGGGCCCTTTCCAGGGTAAGGTCTACATGATTTGGTAGTAAATTTTCTGTTTCTAATTCTTTAGCACCTCTATCGATTGGACTTCCATCCAATCCGATGAAAATGACTCTATTATCTTTCATTTTTGCCAAAGAATCTCTAGATTCTCTTATCACCAATTGATTTTGTGGAGGGATTGTATCTTCATTTGTAGTTGTTGTTGTTCTAGGTGATAATTGAGGCGATGATGGAGATATATTGGTTATTTCCATTGATTCTTCTTCTCGTGGTGTTTCTGTGGTTTCAGTATATTCTTCTTCTTCTTGTATCGTTCCTGTAGTTTCAATTGATTCTTCTTCTTCTTGTGTTGTTCCTGTAGTTTCAATTGATTCTTCTTCTCGGATTTTTCTTTTTGGTGAAGGATCAACAATTGATGAATCGCTTGATAATGTTCTTTTTCGTTTTTGTTCCCTATTTTGAGGCGTTTCTGATGATAACGTATTTTGTTCCATGTCTTCATCTTCTGATTCTTCTGGTATTGGTATACGTTTACGTCTCCTTTTCGGGAATTCTAAAAATTTGAGTTCCCTATTTGGGAAAGTTAAATGTCTGCTTCTCGTCATTGGTCCTTCGAAATCCTCCGATGAAGTTGACTGCAAATTTTTCTTTTGAGGTGGTTCGTCTTCTGGAGGATTCTCTTCCTCTCTTGCTCTTATTGGTAAGCACACTTCTGGCGGATTTCGAGATAATGCATCCGCGTTAAGGTTACTTTCTCCTTTTTTATAACTTATTTCATATTCGTAATCGGATAGTTTAAGTTTCCATTTCCAAATTCGAGAATTTGGATCTTTTATTGAATTCATCCATACTAGAGGTTTGTGGTCTGTTTCTATTTTAAATTTACGACCATATAAATAAGGTCTAAAATGTGTTACGCAATAAATAATTGCTAAACATTCCTTTTCAATTGTAGAATAATTCTGTTCTGCTGTATTTAATAAGCGGGACGCATAAGCAATAGGAAGATCGTCGCCGGTAAATTCCTGACTAAGCACTCCTCCTATAGCGTAACCTGAAGCATCCGTCGTTACCTTGAACGGGTGCGAAAAATCCGGGTATTGAAGTATTGGCTTAGATAATAAAGCTTTCTTTAATATTTGAAACGCTTCTTCTTCCTCTTTGTTCCATGTAAATTTTGTTGTCTTTTTCAATAAGTTTGTTAGTGGTTTTGATTTCTTTGAAAATTCAGGTATAAATCGTCTATAGTATCCAATTAATCCCAAGAATTGTTTAATGTTCTTAGGAGTTTTAGGTCTAGGAAAATTTTCTGCTGCTTCAATCTTTTTCGGATCTGGTTTTACTCCATGTTCATCAATTATGTGTCCTAAATAGATTACTTCATGTCGTAAAAATTCACATTTATCTGGTTGAAGCATTAATTTTGCTTCTCGTAGTCTTTTCATTAATCTTGTAAATTTTATTTCGTGTTCACGAAGAGAACGAGAGTATATTACTATATCATCCAGATATACAAAAAGTTCGGTTCCTTGAAGTCCTGATAGAACGCTATTCATAAGGCGTTGAAATGTTGCAGGGGCATTTTTTAATCCAAAGGGCATTCTTGTAAACTGGTAATGTCCGTATGGTGTAGAAAATGCTGTCTTGTGTGCATCATCTGGTGCCATCTTAATCTGATGAAACCCTGATGCTAAGTCGAATGTGGAGAAATATTTTGCACTCCCTAATTGATCCAATATCTCTGTAATATTTGGTAGGGGATATGCGTCTCCTATTGTCTTTTCGTTTAATTTACGATAATCGATTACTACTCTCCATCGTTTTTTTCCTTTTGAATCAGGTTTCTTAGGAACGATCCAAATGGGTGAACAATACGGAGACGAGGATGATTCTATCACACCAGTTTCCAATAATTCCGTTATTTGTTGGTTTATTTCATCTTTATGAACTGGTGGATATCGATACTGTCGTGTATTTATTGGTATATCATCTGTAGTATGAATTCTATGTTGTATGATATCTGTTCCTTCTAAAATTTCTCCTGCTAGATGAAATCGATCTTCATTTTCTTTTATCAGTTGCATCACATTTTCCTTTTCTTCTTTGTTTAAGTGATCCAACCTCAGTAGTTTCAAGATTTCCTCGAATCGATTTTCTTTTGATATCTTTGTTAAGTTACATCGTTCGTAAGAACGTTCTTCAAATGGAAGTAATTCAATTGTAGGTACTACAACATTACAATCCTCGTCCGTACTATTTATTATTCTCATATGGGCTTTACCCTCTCGATTTGTCACTAAGACATTTCCCAAATAGATTCCTTCTTTGACGTGCAATTTTCCTACGTATCCTTCACGCAGTTCTGGATTTGCAATATTAATATGGAAAGGGACTGAACTTCTTTTTGGCACGGATATCTCCTCGTATGTATTAAAGGGAATATAGTTTTTTCCCCACTTGATTTGCCTTTTTGCATAATCGATGCTGGCTTCTTGATGTAACAGAAATTCGGATCCTAAGATTCCGTCTTCATCGTCAAACAGTATGTCGGTTACCACGTGGAAATTCACTGGATGATTCGCAATCATTATTGATGCAGTCCCTAAGGTAGCTTGATTCGAATCGATTATTCCACGGATATATATGATTTCTTGAGTGTTGACGATTGTCGATGCTGTTACCATTGATTTCTTGATGAGATTGACGTCGGATCCCGAGTCAACCATTAATCGTGCCTTCCCTTCCAGATTTGGAGATGTAATTAGTATTGTAGGAATATTTCGTACGGTATTAATTGGAACAGTTACTGTTCGTTTATTTCTTCGTGTTGTTCCTCCATCGAGTCCCTCTTGGTTTGTTTTTCCTTCGCTGACTTCTTTTCCTTGATTTCCAACGTCGGGTTCCAGGGTGTTGATTTTCCGGATGGTTTTGCTTCTTCCGTTTTTGGGACTCCTATCTTCATTATTTTCTGGCGCTGTGGAGGGTTTCCACTCCGGATTGCGCCTGTCGTTTCCGAAGGGCCCTGCTCGTTTCCCTGGTTTTTTCTTGAGTATGGTACTAATTCTCCTGACTCTATTTTAGCCTTAAACTTGAAACAATCCTTGATTAAGTGTCCTGGTTTCTTACAATAGTTGCAAGAAATTCCTGATTGATTCGGTGGCGATGTTGCTGCTCCGCTGTTTTGCGATGCATTTGGTTGCCACGCGTTATTTTGTGTAGCGTTGTTTTGCCATTTCGGTATGGCTCCTTCGTTTTTAGGGGGTCCGTAATTCAATTTATTTTGGGGTGCTACAGGTTGTTGACGAGTATACGAACTTGCCTTCATTCTCTCATCTTCTAATTTAACTTCCTTGTCAATTTTTACGGCTAGAGCGTAGATTTCATCCAGCCCTAGTCCTTGGCGATCTTGTCTCAATCGTAAAGAAATTTCGCGAGGTAATCCTTTAATAAAAGCTTCTAACGTGTCTGCATTGATATTTTCCTGGAGCGTAGCGGATATTTCCCCATTATTTCGTTTTTCTCCGTCCATTATGGCTAGACGTAAATCTTGAACGCGAGTTATATAATCGAGAATATTTTCTCCTTGTTTTTTAAACGTATTTCCCAATTCGCCCTTATATTGATTCACGTTTTTACACGGCGCGAAGTACTGTTTTAATTTATTCCCGAATTCGTCTAACGTAATTAGATCAGAATCGCCTATAGCAATTAAAGCATGTCCGCGTAGTTTATTCATTAATAATTTTGTTAATTGCATTTCTTGCCGAGGGGCTAACATTGATTTTGCCCGTTCGCATGCCTTTAAAAATTGAAAAACTGATGGTCGATAGCCATCGAAGAAAGGAACTGCTTCTAACGCTAGTTTGATTGGAATTTTTCCGTCTGTTGGGTCTTGTTTAGATTGAGAATCGCGGGCTTCTAATTCACGCGCTACTGGACGTTTTACGGCCGTATATGGGGTGATTACTTCAGATTTAATACTTTGAACCTCTTCGGCGTGTTCTTGCTCTAATTTTCTCACTCTTGCAGTTACTGACTGTAAATGATCGAATTTATCATCCCACATAGTTAATACTTCTAAAAGTTGATTTAATATTTCGGCTTGGGTCAGTTCACCCTTTTTTTCTAAGGCCTCCTTGGCCCTTCGGATTATTCCCGTTTGTTTTCTCAATTCCTCCTCTTCGTCTATTTCCTCGTGATCCG
Source organism: Andrena flavipes (assembly GCA_963971345.1). Classification (NCBI taxonomy): domain Eukaryota; kingdom Metazoa; phylum Arthropoda; class Insecta; order Hymenoptera; family Andrenidae; genus Andrena; species Andrena flavipes. The sequence continues at coordinate 38,909,672 of OZ020479.1, read as the reverse complement.
ACATGATTCTAGATTTTACTCTTTTGATTTTACTGATTTGATTTCTCAACTATTGCGGAGAATCCCACCGCTGCCACCAATTTAAAACCCCTATGTTACGTCCCTAGTTCCTATTCGGGCCGCGTTTTTAGGAGAGTTATAAATTTTAGTCCGCTTTCGAGCTAGTCCAGGGACTTACGCTCTGGGATAATTGAGACTGGTTTTTGGGCGCATTTTAACGCGTTATATTAAATACGCTTACTTTTCAGTTGTCGATGGGTGTTAATGTCCAATCTACGGGAGCGTCTGGAACCCCGTTGATAGCAGGCGCTTCGTGGAGGTTTGGGGCAACCCACTCTCCTGGAGACAGGGTGTACCCGAATTTGGGAGTTTCCTCCTCTTTTTGTATGGTCGAGGTCTCGGGAACTCCCAGGAGCTCGACGTAAGTTGCCGGTGTGTTGCAAAATTGCCACTTCAGTTTTCTGAGTTGGACTCGTCGTCCAGCGCGATGGTTTCTTGGCATTAGTCTTTTGGAATAGTCATTAATAGTTATTGATTGATCGATAAACCACTCTCCACCTTCCGCATCAGGTGCTACCGCGGGCAACGTTCTGCTCATAGGTGACACCGTCGGCGGGGCAAGCGTGGCTTTTCCATATTCGTAATCATGATTAGAAGTTGATTAATATTTAAATAAATCGCGGTGATCACGATTTACGCTTAATTTCTGGCAAAACCGCGGGCAACGTTCTGCTCATAGGTAATACCATTAATCAGCGCAATCCGTAACTTGTCAATGAACATTTTCGTTATTTTATCTATTTTTCCAAAAGACAAACGCTCGATTTGGTAGATAGGAAATTATAAGTGGAAACACTTCACTCACTGATTTAATATAACAAAAATCACTTTTATTTTCTTTTACTGTAGTTACACTAAGTTCGTTAATATGTTTGTTTTATGTGTCGATTGTAATTATTAATTATTCAATAATGAGCTTATTACTGAGCTCTGCGGGTGGTCCGGGCCCTTTTTATAGGGCAATTGGTCTCTCCTTCTCTAGGATTTGTCACATGACAAATCATAGGTGGGAGGCCCCTTCCGCAGTTTCCACCTGGAATCTTCCAGGGAGAATCTTCCCATCGGTCTATTCTGGGATTTCTGTTTACTACTTAGGCACGTTCCATTTTAACTGATTCCCAGCAGCGACGATAGTAAGATTCTTACATTAATTCGCATTTGATTTATATGTTATTCGTTTACAATATTTTCTGTACGATCGGTTTCGTACAGCTTATTTACTAAGGGTTGAAGTTAAACATATTATATGGAGAGTTGGTTTGCGAGAAATAGCGGGAGGGCAATCTTCTGGCGAGGACCAGGGGCACAGCTCCGGGAAGGTGATGTCGTCTCCACTGGTTGATAAGGCCCTTTGTATCACGCCGAGCTTCAGCTGGTGTTAACTGGGTCTTCTTGGTGTTCGTGCGGTCAGCTACCTGGTATACAGCTGACTGTCCGCTACCTCCTTGATCTGGTTGTCCTGCTCGCTGCCGTCCGTGTATTCTTCGCTTGATTTCTTCTTATCGTTGTTTTCAGTTTTAATGCCATGTCGGCTATTTGTTGCACAATATTTGTATAGTATTCATATGAGGTAATTATAATACCTCTGAGTACGAAATAGTAAATGTATGCTTTAAAAGGTTAATTAACATTAGACTCCACGTCGCGGGACGTGACAATGGACAAAAGTATATTTCAATTTAATACTTTTGTACATGCTTTTCTTCGGAATTGTTATTCACAATTGTAAAAATTTATCAATATAAACTAGAGATCAGTACTAACAATACGTATATTTTGAAATGTCTCATAAACAATTTTATTCAGCTACGATCCCCTGTTTGTTTGTATGTTTGATTGAAATCTGGAAACTCAATTTTAATCAACTTCCAACCATCCAATTGTCTTCAAATTTTGCAGGGGTGCGTAGTTTGGATGACAATACAAAATTATGAAGAAAAAAAACCCAAGGAGGTGAAAAAATTACCTAGTCACCAATAAATAATAACCCATAACCACAAATCCAAATCAACCACTCGCGTTCTTTACAAACTTTTAGCACTGTATGATTCAAGCAAACTGTTAAACTGCATACAGCAATAAAAGATATTTGTACAGATGTTTGAATTATGAAATATAAATCCACGAACACTAAAAACTAGAAAATAAAAAATTCTAATAAACGATTTTATTAAAAATGCATTACATACTAAAAAATAATTATTTTCTTATACTACAATTTCGATGGTTTATTTTCACTTTAAATAAAATCGTGGGGCAGGATATCTCGTAATAAATTCATTTCGACACTTGATGCTGTACTAAATTGATTCATATTCTAATATGAAATATCCTGCTCCACGTTTTTATTTAAAGTTAAAAACCACCATCAAAATTTTAGTACAAGAATAGAAGTATTTTTTAGTTGTTAGTGCCTTTTTGACAAAATCGTTTAACAGAACATTATTTTATATATTCTTTTTGTCTCTGATCAAGTTACAGTTATCACAATAAATCAATCCAACTTCATTGGAGAATAGAAATTCGACATTCTAGCTTTCAAACCCTTGAAATGGACAATTACGGATAAAAAAGTGTATATTTTTCGAAGAAAATAGTATTGTCTAGTTAGCGGCTCGGTTTAGAGTACACGATGTGGACTTTTCGCTATCCCCACCACTTCTATCTCACTCTTGTCCGGCGAAGGCGAGAGCGAGCGAGAGGCACTGAAAGCGAACGAGAACGGTACGAGATAGACGACGGGATGATGTTTTGTCTCGCTCCGTCTTTCAGACGCCTGATCGCGCCCGTCGCGCAGGCAAAGCATTCCATCTCGCTTCCCCCTTCGGCCAGACAGAAGCGAGAAACGCACACAGCGATCCGCTAACGAGACAATACTGTAATATTATCTTCTCTCATTCTGTGTAATTCCTCTTCTCCATTGACGGTCTTCCTACAATTTTGCCAGGTCGCTCAACGTAGGCAGTGTGGATCTGTAACACATTATGAAATACATTAGGAAATACTAAATTGTTGTTTCATAAACGCGTACAAAATTTTACTGTAGATTTATGAGCTGTTAAACTTTACCTGAAATATGGTACTTATTATTCCATTTGTCCTGGCATCACTGTCCCATACACCATGTTTGCAATAATTTGGTAAAATGTCCGCCTGTAACAAATAATCGCAGACATTTCGGTAAGTTTGGTATAAAAGTAAAAGTTTGTTTCAACCCACACAGCACAACGTCCCGGGGACGTCGACAGACCGTACCAGGAACGTCCCAGGTACGTTGTGCTGTGTGGGAATAATTCGTCGAACATCGTGCATACCTGCGACGCCCGTATGTATCAGCCTGGCGCATTTTGACCGAACCGGATTCCGTCTGTCTGCTCCTGTGAACTTAGAAATGTGTCTGAAAAAATTAAAGGGTGAATTAAATTTATTATTTCCTCCGCCACTTTCTTGGGAAAGCGACGGCGGCGTCGATCGACTCGCGTGATCGTAGGATCCGCGAGTAAAAGTGCCATTGCTGGCACTTTGTGACCACTGACATGAGTCAGCGGTGCGACGCCAGATCGATCATATTTATTATTTCCTCCGCCACTTTCTTGAGAAAGCGACGGCGGCGTCGGTCGACTCGCGTGATCGTAGGATCCGCGAGTAAAAGTGCCATTGCTGGCACTTTGTGACCACTGACATGAGTCAGCGGTGCGACGCCGGATCGATCATATTTATTATTTCCTCCGCCACTTTCTTGAGAAAGCGACGGCGGCGTCGGTCCACTCGCGTGATCGTAGGATCCGCGAGTAAAAGTGCCATTGCTGGCACTTGTGACCACTGACACGAGTCAGCGGTGCGACGCCGGATCGATCATATTTATTATTTCCTCCGCCACTTTCTTGAGAAAGCGACGGCGGCGTCGGTCGACTCGCGTGATCGTAGGATCCGCGAGTAAAAGTGCCATTGCTGGCACTTGTGACCACTGACAAAATCAGTGGTACCGCGCTTTACAGCGCGGTGCGACGCCGGACCGATACATTGGTCTCATTATTTTCGGAGGGAGACCTCTTTCGCTTTTTCAAGCTTTTTGGTTTTTCTTTCGCTCTCTCTGCTAATATAAATTGTGGCTCCCGAATAGGCATGCACCTATTGTGCCGACTATCTATTAATTCGGGTAGCATGCATTCTAAATAAAATTGAACCAGTTTTGGCTCCATTTCTGTTTTCCAAAACGCATCATCTCTTTCTACTTTTATAGATTTCAGCCCCTTCGGGGTCCAAAGGCAGAATATACAGTACTTTCTGTCAGTAATATGTAACTGACCTTGTACTTGATAAAAATAGTGATGCGTTTTGTTCATTGAAATACCTGTTTTCCGTATGAACATGCGCCGGACAGCGGGTACTCTTTCCATAGCTTCTTCCGGCGACAAGTTCTCCGCTGATTTGGGGCATTTGATTTCCACAATACCCTCTTCACCGATGATTCCATCCGGTGAAGCTCCTAAGAATGGGATGCAGCTGTCGATGAAAATGCCACATTCTGCAATATCTGTATATTGCTTCTTCAATTCTTCGCGAGCAATTCTCTCGCATTCTTTTCCGTATTCCACCGCGGGTGCACTAATTATCCTCGGATACAGTAATGACTTTACTGCATTTGCGCAAAGCGTGTCAGGTCGGCGGCGGCACACTTGTCCAAAATTGGATGCAGTCAACAATTTGGACTTGTACTGCAACCATTTGCGGTTCTTTGCTTGTCCGATGGTTTCATCTTCAATAGCGTGTCTTTTCTCTTGCCAGTCACTGAGCATTTGCATATGCTTTTCCCGCTCCAGTTCATACATTTCGGATGGCATGTCTGGCTTCTGTGCATTTTCTCCATAATCGGAATCTTTCCGCGAGGGCAATTGCTTGTGTACATATCGCGCAACCTTCGTTTCCTTCTGTTTTACAGATCTCTTTTCCTTTTCTTTTTTCTTCTTTTCTTCCATTTGGCGAACAAGCTCGGGCGTTTTCTTATTCATTACCGCGTTCAATCGCGAGTGCACTTGATTACTGTTGTACTCCACTACAGCAGCAGCACATCTTCCTGTATAGGATCCTCTTTCGGCGAAATTTAATCTTTTTCCGCCAATGTACTTGGCAATTATTGCATTCAAACTTTCCACAGCGTTATTATTGTTGTTGTAGAGTAAGCTCTCCGCATGAGCTAACAGTGTACGAAGTATTTCTTGTACGTCCTCGTACACACCAATATTCATCAATTCTGGAACGATGTTTCTTTGATTCTCTTTATTCTTTCCATCGCAGAAGTATTTGAGTCGTGCACACTCTTTGTGTTCACCAAACACGTGGCTCGGAACATTCTGTATGTCGTCATACAAGTTCTTCGTTTTCTCCTCGATTGACACATTTTGATTGTATCGAAACTTTGCGGCTTTTACGACGTCCGTGCGTATCCGGCGAATGCTGCTTTCCACAGCTTGCCTCAATGGTCCAGGTGTAGTCTTCTTCACAATCGTTTTCATTTTGTTGCAGAAGTTTCGCAACAAATGATTCGTGCATTCAATTTTTTTTACGGGAATCTGTCTCTTATATGGGTCAGCATCAATAATCTTCTTATACACGCTGCTGTCCCCATCACCAATCAAAGTAGAATAAACGAGCCCACGTTTTTCTACGCTAGTATTGAAGCCTTCTACTATAGCATCGCTTTCCATAGCAGTCGATGCTCGAGATGTGTTCCAGTTTTTGAAACATGTGTGCTTTCGGGGTTCTTTCTCCTTTTTCGCAGCAATCCGACAAATTCTGCAAACTTTATTTCGAACCCCGTAAAATAAAACTTTTTTCGTGTGATAGCCAACTATCACGCCGACTCCAGACGCAGAATCGTAACATCCACTGCGGTAGGATCTCTTCATCCAGCTTCCGTCGGCCACAACGGAGATGTGAGGGATCCCTGATCCGGGAAGAACGTCGCCTCTTTCAATCGCCAAACGTTTTTCTTCTTCAGCCGCTGCTAGCATCTCTTCTTCTGCAGCGGCAATTGCGGACTTGACGAATTCCTCTTGCTTCTTCACGAAGTATCTCTTCGACATGCAACGTATGTTCACTCCTGCAAAAGTGTGTTCCAATTGGGCATAGCTACCTCCACATAAAATTGTTGCATTAACGGCGCCCTGATTCCCATCCACTTCTTCAGCTTCGTCCGATTGATTGCAGATTTCAGCTTTGTAATGGCATAAAGTGCACATTACACTGAAGATGCTCTTGAAGCCATGCCGTTTCACACCAGTTATTCTTAGGTATTCAATGCCACAGTCTTCCCTATCTTTTGCATGCTTACCTATTTTTTGTAATTGAGTAAGCACATTTGGGAAATTCATTATGTCGTTGCTATTTAGGAGAGCCGATTGCTCTTGCGGCTCGTTCTTCGCAACTTTTTCTATAACGAAGTTTTCTTCTTTGTTACTTTCTATATCAAAGTCTTCAAGCGGCTCTTCAGTTTCTCCCGAACTGGCCGTATCAGTATCTTCATCAGATGGCAAGTACATTATCGCTTGATGTGGATGATTTCGTCCATCGGATGTTGATGGTCCCTCTACTATACGCTCTTCGGCCACTTCTTCTGGACGTTGTCCTACGTCAGTGTCGTCTGCCGTTTTTACGTTTCCTTCGTCCTTCTTATGGGCTGAAGACCTTCTCTTTTGGCGATGTACTTTCCGTTTCGAAAATCTTCTTGCGGACGGACGTAATTTTCGCGGACGAAACGGAGAATTATTGTCCATATCTTTTTCCACATCCTGCATATTCACATTTAGACTGTCACTCATTTTAGACTAAACCAACAAACACAACACAAACACAATACAACACAACGCAACACAACTCAAAATCCTTCTACCCGTTACAAATAAGCGTAAACGCGAACCGTGAATCCGAAGATTCGTCTGTAGTGCGTTCCGAAATAAATCACGCTCTACGAGGCAGACGATGTTTTGTCTCACTCCGTCTTTCGGACGCCGTGTCACTCCGTCCTTTGCGTGCGCGACGGGCGTGCGCGATGGTCGCGAACGCTTACGGTGAGCACGGGAACGCGTAAGCCCGCCGCTCACGCCAGAGATGGGCAGAAAACGATTTGAAATAAAAAATTTAGTTCGTCTAAAAGACGAAATTTTTTTTCGAGAACTCATAAATAAGACTAACCCCAATCGTCGGCCATTATTGAATACTTCCATCATGGGGATTCAATCATGTTTGAATGAACAGTGTTCTCGTATTCAATCGTATTTTAGTCGATTGAAGCTCGACTAACCTTGGCGAGTCTGAGCATTTATTTGGCTGTACTACGGTATGACCCAACCAACGGAATGAACTGAAATTTTGAGGGGTTGGGCGGGAGGGGGAGAGGACCTCTAATATAAAATTTCAGCTGCGGGTATTTGTTACTTCCTGAGATATTAATAAAAAACTTTCTCAAAATACATTGAAATTTACCTATGCAGACGTTACTAACACAATCATCTTCTCGTCGCCGTCGATTGTTTCGCAGTCGACGATATTGTAATGTATAGGGATACGGTAACAGAAACTGGACGCAAGCCAAGTATATAAATAAATGTATGTTAATTAAAATGTGTCGATCATTTCCAAAATCTATCAAATTCACTTTTCAGTTAGGTTTTGCGTACGAACTCGTACATTATTGCTGTTGACTTATTCCAAGACAACGCATTCGAATTTCCAATTTTACTTGGGTATTAGTATTGGTTTGGGTTAGATAGGAGGTCGGGGGGGGGGGGGGAGGCGCCCGCTTGCGGGCGTGTAAAGCATGGTATACCGAACCGATGTGACGTTGGGAATACTCTAATATTACTACACTATACCTAATATTGTGAATAAAAACTGATGCAGTTACAAGCATCGCGCGATGAGGTCAATATCGTACATTGTATCGTCGACTGTGAAACGAAGATGATGATTGTGTAAGTAACGTCTGCATAGGTAGATTTCAATGTATTATGCCGAAAGTATTTTAATAATATCTTAGAAACTAACAAATACTCGCAGCTGAAATTTTGTATTAGAGGTTCTCTCCCCCTCCCGCCCAACCTCTCAAAATTTCAGTTCATTCCGTTGGTTGGGTCATACCGTAGTATATCCGTTTATTCTGATCGATGTCGCGCGAGGCCCGAGCCGAGCGACATTGTCGGCCGATTTCTTCACCTCCAGATATCTTCTAGTTAGAGTTATGTGGCAAATATCTGGCACATGATAGCATCCACCTGGTCGACGAGTACCACATGATAGCATCCAATTGGTTGTTCACTGATCGAGACGTTAGTCGGAGGTGAAGAAATCGGGCATGTACATATCGTTCACCCGTCTAAACTGGCGCTTGGAATTGCTCGGCGATGTGTCATCGATTATACGGAAAGTGAATTTCTTTATTTTTCATCGTATCAATATAAAAGTGACACCAATGGATTCCTGGCGTTCTCCTGATTAAATGGACAGAAAATAATTTAAATCGGATTACTTTTTACGAAACGGGGCTTTCAATTCTGCAAATAAATTTTATGTGTAACATCGTTGATAATCATAGTTGAATTCCCATGATTGAACTACTTCAATCATGGGCGCTTCGATTAAAAATAGACTCGGGTTCTCTCTTCGGCAGTCAACGGCAACTACGTGTGACTTTTTTATCCGCTCTCGCTCGTTCTCGGATTCTCTCATTTTCGACCAAAGAATTCCAAGATATTGTGGGGATAGTCACGTGCTCATAAAGAATCAGGAATCGGCGAGGCTCCACCTACCGCTGATGGAGAGGGAAACACCTACAGGAGCGGTGGTTATGTGTGCGTGACTGATGCAGGCGCAGTTCATGCACACACAACCACCGCTCCTGTAGATGTTTCCCCCTCCATCAGCGGTAGCTGAAGCCCGTCGATCCCTGGCAGTCAATGCGTTGCAAGCGAGCCACGAACGTCGTACAGAATATGGAAAATGTAAGTATTATATTGTATTCTATTATACAGAGTGACTCTCTAGTTAGAATATTCAAAGGCGATGCCGCCAATAAGCCACACCTCGCTGAGTTTCGTAGATTTCGACGCTCGCGACGAGATTCACTACGCCATATGAAGAAATTCTTTATTCTTCATCGCATCGATATAGCAGTGATACCAATGAATTCCTGGCGTTCTCCCGATTAAAATCATGTCATGTAAATCGGACTATTTTTACCGAAGTTAGCGTGGTACCATTTTCATCGGCGCGACATCCATTGACGCCATTTTTGCAAAGATCTGTTGAGAAATGCAGAACGTGGAATTCGTCACTTCCGCGACACTCAGCGAGGCACGGTTTATTGGCGACATTGTAGACCGAGAGCTGGCTATAGAGGGGTCAACGTGACTCGATGCAGTCACAGTTCTTACTGTTGGATTAGTGTTGCCGAATGCGAAATCGTCGGTCTGCATAGTCAGTCCGGGGAACTAACGCGGGGGTGGACGGTCAAACAGGTAAAATTTCTAGCGTAATAACATCATTCTTGCTGTTCTGACATTTCATATATTTATTGTTTACGCATTTAATGAACGATATGCAAAATGGCAGACCACTAAGTGGGCCCCAAAGGCGGCTGCCGTTCCAATATGCGGCCGGCTGCGGTCCCACTAGGGCAAAGGAGAAACAGATGCTAGCGCGCAAGCCACGTATCGCGCTTTTCATCGACGTCTGCCAAGGTCTTATCTCCCACTTGGTGGTCTGCCATTTTGCATATCGTTCATTAAATGCATAAACAATAAGTATATGAAATTTCAGAACAGCAAGAATGACGCTATTACGCTAGAAATTTTACCTGTTTGACCGTCCACCCCCACGTTAGTTCCCCGGACTGACGCGGCAAACCGGCGATTTCGTATTCGGCAACACTAATCCAACAATAAGAACTGTGACTGCATCGAGTTACGTTGACCCCTATGTATCCAGCTCTTAGACTCTAGGAGTGAGGACTTTGAGGACTCTAGCGAGAGAATCACGCTGTACAATCTTACTATTTGCCAAAAAATAATACATTCATCATTTCATTTCCAGATAAAAGATACGACGGTCCCCACTCGATCGGGGGGAAATGGAGAGGATGAGGAGAGAGAGAAAAATGAAAAACAGAAGGAGGAGAAGAAGGAGGAGAAGAAGAAGGAGAAGGAGGAGGAAAAAGAGAAAAAATTGCGGGAGACTATAGCTAAAGTAAGTTATGTTGAAATTATGTGTGTGTACATTATTGTCTCCGTATGTTCTCGCTTCTTCCTGGCCGAAGGGGGGAGCGAGATGGAACGATTTGCCTGCGCGACAGCCGCGAACGCAAAGGACGGAGTGTCAGGCGTCCGAAAGACGGAGCGAGACAAAACATCATCCCGTCGTCTATCTCGTACCGTCCTCGCTCGCTTTCAGTGGTTGTGTTCCACTTCACTCGTACTGCGCATGAAATTGGTGGCATCGTATTGGTGGTAAGCGAGAGAAATTCTACGGAATCGTACGATGCCACCAATTTCATGCGCAGTATGCGTGAATTGCAACACAACCAGAGGCTCTCACTCGCTCTCATTCCATCTCGCTCTCGCCTTTGCCGGACAAGAGTGAGACAGAAGTGGTGGAGATAGCGACAAGCCCGTATCGTGTGTACCAAACCGAGCACATACGGAGACAATACTGTATTATTATTATTGAAAGTGGTATAAGAGGCGATCTGTACTTAAAAAATCGTTTATTTTCAGTAACATTTTTATTGATTACTATTCCGTATTAAAATGACACAAGTTTATAGTTTTAAAAACATTACCCGATTTGATTTACGGATGCGAATATTTTGTTGATTCAAAAGCATACCCTTAAATATCCCAATGTATAAATAAATGGACTTATACCACTTTAAGAAATAACGGCTCACATGTAGGCGTAGAATTAGAAAATGTAATTTTTATGGTACTGTTTCAGATGAAAAAGCAGATAAAAAAATTAAAATAGTGCCGAGGAGGCCGCCGAGGAGGAGGCCGAGGAGGCCGAGGAGGCCGCCGAGGAGGAGGCCGCGGCCACCCAATAATTATAAATAATTATTAAAATACTTTTATTATATATTTAATAATATACATATAATATATAATTTATAATTTTTAGATGATTGTTCATTTTCATTGTTTTAATGGAATGTAAAACTTTCACATTTTTTATCGTATCGGCATGAACGTTTCAGTAACATACTGCTGAGATTTGAAGATGAAAATGAATTCAAACACGGTATAAATCGGATTAGTTTTAGCATTAGTAGATTAGAAATGTTACGCATTTATCTAATACAGTTCTAGAAATAATCCGATTTATACCGTATTTGAATTCATTTTAGTGCGGAAAATCTCAGCAGTATGTTACTGAATACTGAAAATGTGACGTTTTACATTTTATCAACACTGTATGCCTCTCCAACCGAGATTACAAGCCGCCGTACAGTGGGACATTTCGGATCGAAACACGGCACAAAACATTTTCTTCCCGAAATTATATATTTATCATTAGTTTCTTCATTTCGTTCAGTTAGGACGTATATTTGTGATCCTATTGATACAGAAAAATTAATGAAATTTGTTTATTTAATGGGGCATAGTACTTTTTTACAAATTGCCGACAATATCGACCACATTGTACATAGGAAAAAGTTCCGCATCTTTCACATGTAAAAATACTTCACTTACTTTGAATTTCAATGGCAGAAAAGGCATTTTTGTAAAAAAAAAGCGTCAGAGACCCCTTCTCGTCCCTCTAACTACCTCAGTTAAACTCCCGTTAAAAATAAACAATCAAAATTGGGACATTCAGTAAGATATAATTCCAAAAATATCAGGGATATCAAAATTAAATTTGGTACACTTCAAATACATACCTGTTGAGGATAGATGGCGCACTCGACCATCTTCTTCTTAGTTCGTGGCGGTGTCACGTCGCGGTGCAAAGGAGCTGTACAGTCAGTCGTTGACGAGACACCAAGCCCCCTTCACGTCTTACAATTTACTTAATAAAATTTCCTCTGTTCTGTTCATTGCAAGCACGTGGTTCGTTTCATTTAAACCTCAACAGGTTATGGGCCCAGGCTCACACCAGTGCGCAGAATAGTGAAAATAGAAGCAATGTCGGACAATATCTGGACAAAGCAGGTGAAACGCTTTGACGGAACAAATTTCCAAGGATGGAAGTTCCAAATAACGGCGGTACTTACTGCAAACGAAATTTACGACGTGGTGGATGGTTCGAGGACCATGCCGGCAGATAGGACGGGGCCGAATGAAAACCTTGCCAAGGAATGGGTGAAGGACAACGCTAAAGCCACTGCAATAATAGCGTCGTCGATGGAGTATACACAAATGGAAACGGTTTTTGTATGCAAAACCGCAAAAGAGATGTGGGACAAACTTAGTCGCATACACGAGCAGAAAACCGCCACAAATAAGTTACTTCTCACCCAACGGTTTCACGAATATAGGATGTCGTCAACGGACTCAGTAGTTCAGCATATAGCTAAAGTACAGAATATGGCTGGACAATTAAAGGACCTCGGGGAAGACGTATCTGACCTAACGATAATGGCAAAAATTCTAGCGAGCCTGACGTCAAAGTTCAGTACCCTGCAAACGGCATGGGACAGCGTGGACCCCGCCAGGCAAACCGTTGAGAATCTGCAAGAGCGGCTAATTCGGGAAGAGAGTCGGCTGGATGCAGAAAGTGAATCGGTTAACGCGCTCTCGGTCACCAAGTCAAGTGAGCCGAAGGGGAACAACGAGGACACAAGGAAACAGAAGAAGAAGAAGAAGAAGTATTCAAAGAAAGACGTTGAATGCTATCGGTGTCAAGAGAAAGGTCATTTCGCAAGTGAGTGTCCACAGAAGAAAAAACACAACATTGGCGACACCCGGACAGGGAACAGTCAAGGTGGTTGTGCGTTTGTTGTGGAACGCCCAGAAAGGGACAGACAATCGCGAACACAAGACAACACGTATCCAGGGCCGTCGGTCGAACAGGTGCAACAGTTGCTGCGGATGGACACGAAGGACACCTGGTTTACCGACAGTGGTGCTTCCGCACATATGACCTTCCGTCGGGAATGGTTTACAGAGTTCCACTCAACCAGTGGCGACACTGTGTCACTCGGTGACGATGGGGAATGCAGTGTTACCGGCATAGGAAAGATAAATGTCCAAAGCCTGGTAAATGGAATCTGGGAAGACTCGGTGATCGAGGACGTGCTGTTGGTGCCTCAAGTAAAGAAAAATCTGTTTTCTGTCGGTGTGTGCGCGACAAAAGGTTTCAGCGTACGGTTCGAAAAAGAAAGTGTTGAGATCACGCGAAATGGAACAGTTAAAGCAACCGGAGTAAAGCAGTCGAACAAACTATACCGTATGTTCCTTCGCGTACCGACTGTACGGAAGGAAGTTAATGTGTCTGCGCTCAATCTAAAGGTGTGGCACGAGAGGCTCGGTCACATACATAAAAGAGCATTGTGCAGTCTTATCGATAAAGGACTTGTTGACGGAGTGAACGTAAAAAAACACACGTGAGTTTTTCTGTGAAGCATGTCAAATCGGTAAACTACATAAAATACCGTTCAAAGTGCAGAAGAACAAGGTTGATAGACAGCCCGGAGAATTTATACACAGTGACGTGTGCGGGCCAATGTCGGTACCATCGCTCGCGGGTGCCCGGTTCTTTCTAACCTTTAAAGACGATGCAACAGGATTCCGGGTAGTGTATTTCATAAGACACAAAACAGAAGTGATCGAACGGTTTCGCGAATACGAGCAACTCGTCGCAAACAAGTTCGGGAAGAAAATGAAAACTCTACGTGTCGACAATGGAACGGAGTACTGCAATCAAAAAATGCACTCCTACTTAGCATCGCGTGGTATCACAATGGAAAACACAGCTCCATACACGCCAGAGCAGAACGGTCGTTCCGAAAGAGACAATCGAACGATAGTTGAGTGCGCGAGAACTATGCTTCTTGCGAAGAAGCTACCCTATAACCTTTGGGCGGAAGCCGTCAACACGGCTGTTTACGTGCTGAACCGGACAGGAAATTCCAGAACGGGCGAACGGAAGACGCCGTACGAGTTATGGACTGGAAAGAGACCGGATCTGAGTCACCTGAGGATATTCGGATCAAAAGGCTTTGTACACGTCCCAAAGCAGCTGACAAAGAAATGGGATGCTCGGGCCAAACGGGTGCTCCTGGTGGGATATCAAGGAGAATCGTCAAACTACAGGTTGTATAATCCTGAAACAAAAATAGTATCCATTTCTAGGAATGTATCCTTCCACGAATATTGTGGCGATACGGAAGAAGAAGAGGATGGAGCTACTTCCGAGGTGGAGGTGCCCCTGCCTAACACAAGGGTGTTACAAAGCAGCCAGATCGACGAAGGAACAAGCAACGACCATGAGAATCCAGGAACCCTAGTCGACAACACAGACAATCACACTCAGGTCGGCAATGCAGTAATCCTCGAAGAAAACGTTGAAGACGAACCAGATGCTGGTAGGGAAGACAGAAGACAAGGTGAGCGTGCCACTAAGTCTCAAGTAACGCCAGGTGGACACACGCTTCGAAATCGAGCATCAATAAAGCCGCCAACTAGGTACCAGCTGTACATAGTGGAACATCACGTCCCAAAGACGTACGAAGAAGCAGTCTTGGGTCCAGACGGTTCCAAGTGGAAACGAGCCATCGCGGAGGAGCTCGAGGCTCATCGAGTTAATCAAACATGGTCTGTCATACCCAGAATTCCCGGCAGAAAGACAATCGATTCAAAATGGGTCTTCAAGTTGGTTCAGGATCAGCATGGAAACGTGCAACGCTACAAGGCTCGGTTGTGTGCCCGAGGCTTTCGACAGGAAAGAGGAGTGGATTACCAGGAGACGTTTTCACCAGTCGTGCGTTACGATTCTTTACGGGTGCTGTTGGCAATCATCGCACAGAAGGACTACGAGATGACACAATTCGACGTGTGTACGGCGTTCCTGCACGGGGTGCTGGAAGAAGACATACACATGGAAGTGCCTGATGGGTTCGTCAGCGGTTATGAATACACTGAGTGCGGGAGTGTAGTGTGTAAGCTCAATAAAGCGTTATATGGGCTTAAACAAGCTCCTCGATGCTGGAACAGAAAGTTCGTCAACTTTCTGAAACTGTTCAATTTAAAAGAATCAAATGCAGACAAGTGTGTGTTTCATGGATGGTATGATGGGTATGAGATTTACCTCGCGCTGTTTGTAGACGATGGTATTATAGCAACCAAGTGTGAATCGGTTCTAGAGTCAATTGTAAACAGTCTAAGTGAGTCGTTCAACATAACTCGTGGTGATGGGAGTAACTTCGTAGGGTTGCAAATAGTGAGAGATCGAGAAAGGAAATCATTGTTCATTCACCAACGGGCCTATGCGGAGCGTGTGATTGAGCGAGTTGGAATGAAGAATGCGAGGGGGGCTTCTGTACCGGCAGACCCCCATACAATACTGTATCCGGTGTATCCAGGAGAGACTGGTGAATGTAACGTGCCATATCGAGAGGCCGTGGGTTCCCTCATGTTTCTCGCAATCGTATCCAGGCCCGATATAGCTTTTGCTGTCAGCACAGTTAGTAAATTTCTTAGCTGCCATAACCAAGGTCACTGGCAAGCTGTGAAGAGAATCGTCGGGTATCTCGTTAATACTGTCGGATTTGGCATAGAGTATCGCGAGGGAAGTGATGGCGACTGTCTTATGGGATTCTCTGATGCTGATTATGCGGGGGACCCTGAGACGCGAAGGTCCACCACTGGATATGCTTTTAGCCTGACGCAGGGTCTTGTCACTTGGTCATCTCAGCGACAGAGAATCGTATCAATGAGTACAACTGAATCTGAATATATTGCGGCAGCAGCGGCTGCAAAAGAAGCATCATGGCTTCGAAACCTGCTGAGTGACCTGGGGCATCAGTGTACGAACGCGACAAAATTACATGTCGATAACCAAAGTACCATTCGTCTGGTGAAAAATCCAGAATTTCACAAGAGAACAAAACACATTGATGTCCGGTATCACTACATCCGAGAGAAAGTTGAAAAAGGGGACATTGAAATGGTGTATGTACCCACTGATCGACAGCGGGCCGACATCTTTACGAAGGCACTTCCTAAGGAGCGGTTCGCAGCAATGCGTGCTAGTCTTGGAATGGTAGAGAGAGAGTGATCGAGCACTTCATCGGCGGAAGTGTTGAGGATAGATGGCGCACTCGACCATCTTCTTCTTAGTTCGTGGCGGTGTCACGTCGCGGTGCAAAGGAGCTGTACAGTCAGTCGTTGACGAGACACCAAGCCCCCTTCACGTCTTACAATTTACTTAATAAAATTTCCTCTGTTCTGTTCATTGCAAGCACGTGGTTCGTTTCATTTAAACCTCAACAATACCTCAACACTTAATTCCATAAAAAATTAGTTGAATTAAGTAAACAACAATACAAGTTCTGAAGAGTTTCGTGGTTCTCTTCTTCAAAACCGTGTAGCCGCGTTAAAAATTAATGAATGTGAAAAACAATCATACTACCTGCAATCAACTACCTGTAAAAGAAAATTTGCAGTCTAGCGATATTTTTGTAAAAGGACTTAGTGCCGTGTTTCGACCCGAAATGCCCCACTGTGCGCCGTCGAACAACTCAAATCCTATTTGAGTTTATCCAGATACCTATTATCATTGCCCATCTCTGTTCTCTAACCGCTTCGCCGTGATTCATTCAAGCCTCCTTGATGGCAAAATAGTGATAGGGAAAATGCGGCAACAGCGCGATTCGACTCTCGATACGTCTCGGCAACTATGTCTTTCCTACATTTATCGGCTAGATTAGACTTCCACCGGGTTTGATGGTACAATGCACGAATATACCATCAACGCCGGTGGCGGAGAATCCTTGAAGCTTCATTCTGTCATTCCTCGAGTCTGTCTCAGTACACGAGTCAGAAATTCATTATTATCTCAACGTGCGGTGGTTATTAGCGCTCATACGCACCAGACCACCCTGCACAGATGTCTGCTGAAGGCAACTATTCCCGCAAAAACTTCTTTCATGCCGATTCCAGGGCGAAAGTTGTAATTTACGGTGTGTTTACTACATCTCGTATGCGCAGGGCTGGTGGAACCATTATGCAAGTTAGGCGCCGCATAAGGGCGCCAGCCGAATGGGACGCTAAAAAACTGTCTCGCACGCTTAATAATATAGGAATACAACCCCCACATAAACGAAATGTTCATATCGTAAAAATAAAACATATTAAATAGAAAACAGGTGCAAAAATTTGGGGCACCGAAAATTTTCTTGCATAAGGGCGCCAACTAACCTCGCGTCGGCCCTGCGTACACGTCACGCTGGTGCTACGTGGCTAGGCTACGCCATTAGCGCCACCAACGGACAAGCCTTGAAGTTTCATTCTGTCAGTTTTCGATTCATAAATTCATTATTATTTCGACATACGGTGGTTATTAGCACTCATACGCACCAGACCACCCTGCACGGATGTCTGCTGAAGGCAACTATACCCGCAAAAACGTCTTTCATGCCGATTCCAGGGCGAAAGTTGTAATTTACGGTTTGCTTACTATACGCGTATATGTACACGCTCAACTTAGCTTGTGTGAGCGTACGCACACATTCAACGCCCGGTGAGACGGCAGCCTTAAGATGACACAACTACATATACACAGCTAAAATGCTGTGTTCATACATTCCATTACTCATGTCGCGAACATTTTAATTAATCAATCAAAAAGAATCCCTTGAAAAACATTGTCGTAAATTAATAGCTTTACAAAATTAATGATATACAAAAATTGCGTCAATTATAACAATGGCTATGTATACAAAGAAAAAAATGTATTAAATAATATTAAGCAGATTTATTTTTATACAAATAAATATTTTAATACGAATAAATATTTTATTCAAAATACTTGGCGCTGCGCCCCGAATTGGTGTTGCTAAACTGAATAAATATGTATATACATTGCATTAATCTTTTTCTTTTCTTGTGCGTGCGTTCGTGAATGTGTGTATGCGCGCGTGTGCATATGCTACGCATGATAAAATTAAATATATGTAGAATAAATCTGACTGCATTTCTAATATGTATATGTATATGTTTATGTATTTTAGATTGTAGGGGAGTGATTGTAAATTATTAGTGTTAAGACAATTAACATTTTTTCGGTTGCGCAGCGCCAAGTATTTTGAATAAAATATTTATTCGTATTAAAATATTTATTTGTATAAAAATAAATCTGCTTAATATTATTTAATACATTTTTTTCTTTGTATACATAGCCATTGTTATAATTGACGCAATTTTTGTATATCATTAATTTTGTAAAGCTATTAATTTACGACAATGTTTTTCAAGGGATTCTTTTTGATTGATTAATTAAAATGTTCGCGACATGAGTAATGGAATGTATGAACACAGCATTTTAACTGTGTATATGTAGTTGTGTCATCTTAAGCACAGTGGAAAGTACCTTTATGTACTTGCAGCTCATTTTGATTTCACATCTTTTTTATATTGGAATTATATTATTTTCTTTTTTGTGTGATTATATTATTTTCTTCTTTTTTTTTTATGTACTTGCAGCTCGTTTTGATTTCACATCTTTTTTTATATTGTAATTATATTATTTTCTTTTTTGTGTGATTATATTATTTTCTTTTTTTGTCTGATTATATTATTTTTTTTTGTGGTGTACTTGCAGCTTATTTTGATTTCACATCTTTTTTTATATTGTAATTTTATTTTTTATTTTTTATTTATGTGATTATATTTTTTTGTTAATAATACTTTATTCGTTCTTGACTTTTTCATGTTTCCTTGTCTTTTTTGTGTTTTTTTTTATATTTATTTGTTGTACTCTTTTTCCTCGACTTTTTCATGTATACTATTTTCTTCTTTTTTGTGATTTTGGATAATACTTTTTTTGTCCTCGACATTTTCGTGTACTTGGCGTATTTTTTGACTTTTTTAAAGTTTTTTTGGGAGATCTCACTTCTTTTTACAAAGCTAATTCATGTACTTGGCGTAATTTTTTTACTTTTTTAAAGTTTTTTTATGGGGATCTCACTTCTTTTTACAAAGATAAGTCATGTTCTTGGCGTCATATTTTTTTACTTTTTTGAAGTTTTTTATTGGGATTTAGGATTTCAGCTTCTTCTTTTTTACAAATTTTTCCCTGTCACGGGTACTAAAAGTAAGGATAAAATAAGGAAATCCCAAGAAATTATAAATTCTGATCTATCTTCGTTACACGTCCACGCGTTTACGGCGCACTGCAGACTATCGAGTGATGTTAGAAGATAAAGCTAGTTTGTAGCCAGTAAAGCTTACTGGGAATACTCGGAATAGCGCAAAGCAGCCCAGCGAGTGTACTTTTATTATTTTTTGGTTAAGGATAAGTTCTACGTAAGTTTAACACCTTCCCCCAAAAAAACATGTGCACTGCATTGCCGATCTATATGTGGTATATGAATGAATGTATAGTACTTTGTGTGCAGTATATAGTGCGCGAAGCAGCTTATGACGCTGAAAGCAGCCTTTGGCGCTGAACGTATTTATCATTGAACTGTAATAAAAACCACAATTATCATCTTTCGAAGAAAAATATGTATGCATTTTTAGCATTTCGTGGCCAAGCTTGTTTTTCTACTCGTAAATCATCAACGAATACCCACGTTGTGCCCTTACCCCTTACCATACTCGTGTAATGACCATCGGAAATACTTTTACCGTCGTGGAAAATCGCTGCCTTAAGTTTATAACAGTGATCTACGAATTGTATTTTAGTAGTAGGCATTGCTTTGATGTTGAAATTTTCATCTTTCGTTGTTCCACTACTATCGTGATCGAACAAATGTAATTTTGCAATAAGAATTTGTTTGGAAGCAGTTATATCGATTTTCTTCATTGTATTTGAATTTGAATTATCACAATTATTGCAAGGATCTTTCTGATTTTTCCATCCTGTGAAATTGTGTTTTATTACATCTTGAAATTCAAATGTTTTTTTTTTTAACATCTTGGGCAGTGCAAGATGTACCACACAATTTGTACTGATAGTAGTACTTGTGTAATTACACGCTAAACATCTTAATACTGTTGTTATTTCGTGTTGTATTGCATTCTTAATAAGAATCTCATGATCGCAAAGAGAGGTAATAAACTCAGCTGCATCATGCAGCTGATTGTAAGCGTATTTTTCTCCTGCGAATTGCCGTAATGATATTATGTTTGGATTTTGATCCGATTTATATTGGTTAATAAAGACTTTTATAATATCATCAGCTTTTTCCGTCGAAAATAAGTTTTCTCTTATAGATGAACAATATAACATGCATTGGATTGTGGCATTCGCATAACAAGATACACCATCAGAATTCGGGAGACCTCTTACGTTGTATTGAGTGGTATCCGCGATGTGATCATTAGTATTCTGACATTCGGAAACATTATAATTTACTGCCCAAACAGCATCACGAACTTTGCGAACGCGGTTTTTAGAAATTGAAATAGTCATAAGATCAGGTCTATATTTTTTTCGCAATCTATTGTACTCTATTATAGCCGATTCTTGTGCCTTTACGGAAGATGGATCATAATTTATAAGATGCAGTCCTTGTAATGTGGTCACCCGTGAAAGAGCAACGTAAATTTGTCCGCAAGTAAATATTGAATTACCTGCTTCTACGACAGCATTCTGCAAGCTTAGTCCTTGACTTTTGTGAATAGTTATACCATAGCTAAGGCAAATCGGAAATTGTTTTCTCATAACGAACGCTCTATCCATTACTTCAAATTTAACACATACACGTTCTATTATATGTTCTTGCCCAGTGGGTAATATAATTCTCAATTTTTCAACGTCATTATCAACACCTCGTGTAACTGAAACAAGTTTAGCTATGGTACCGTTAACAAGACCCAGCGTAACATCAATATTTCTTCTAATCATGATTTGCACTCCTACTTTAACAATTACGACCCTTGCAAGTCCCGCCGTTCGGGAGCTATCGTCGTCGTTATTGTTTAGTACCTTTGACACCTTTTTTTTCAAGTACGGTGCACAATTCATTGTATCATGAGCGATCAAATGGATTTCTTCGGATGGAAATCGACTCAGCATTGCAGCGTTCAAAACATCACACTGAACACATGTGGGAAGTAAACACACCGTATTAGATCCCACATTAAGCATGTAATTACATAATTCGTTTAATCGGTCATTACAACAATATGTCGCTTTGAAATTTAATTTCCTCGATTTTAATAGCTTTGTATCCGAATCGGTCACTACTCCGGTGCGAATTCTCGACAAGATGTCTTTGTAAATATTAATACCCTGCTGTCGCATGTTTATTGTCAATTCGTCATAGCTAAACAAGGCAGACCATAAATTATAAGAACCTAACCCTCCAACATTTTTCTCTATACTCTTATTGGATAATTGTATAAAAGCAGGTTCTTCGTGAACAGGAGGAAGTTGTAGTAAGTCACCAAATAGCAGCATAGGTATTTTTCCGAACCAAGCATCATCTGAATCTGCGGTATCAAATATTTCTGTAAGTCGTAGATGTATGTACAGGAAAGTTACGTTAGAAACCATCGAAATTTCATCGATGATTACTAAAGCAACATTTTTGAGTTGATCTCGTACAATTTGAAGGGCTGCATCGCTAAGTTGCTTATACTGGGCTGTATGCCCATGTTCTACGGGTAATTGGAATAATCGGTGTATGGTAAGACCTTCGATATTAAAAGCTGCGATTCCAGTAGGAGCAGTTACTGCTGTGTCTTTTCCGATAATCTGCTTGATCCACTGTCTAATAGTTTTTATTAAAAAACTTTTCCCAGTGCCACCTTCGCCACTCACGTAAAGTCTGAGAATGTTATCGTTAGACGTCAAGGACTTAGTAACTTTATCAAATATCTGCTTCTGATCATGGTTCAATTCCAAAATCATTTCTGCAAGATCACCACAGTCAAATTTGTTTTCCGCGTCTTTAAAATCTTTCATGGCACCGACAGTTTCAACGGGAACACACTCTATTGGGTGATCGCCTTGATCATTTTCTTCTTGTTCTACAGTATTCAACACGCTCTTTTCAATTTCTTCCTTTATATGATCACGTGCTTCTTGAATATCTGTTATTCGTTCGTGATATTGAACTGCTTCTGTCAATTGTGATTGTAGCGACAAGAAAGCTTCCGCATATGTGTTAAATCCATTTTTTAATTCGTCGGTGTTTCTCCAAGATTTGAATAATAATAATAATGAGAAATAATAATTCTCAGGTTGGATTTGAACTTTGTACTTATAATGATTGATAAGATAGCCTCTTTTCCTTTTTTTCACAAACAAAGATGCACGAATTTCATAATATTCTGTTTTTTCAGACGGTCTAATTTTAGTAACGTCATACCACATAGCAAAATCGTACAGATGCTTTGATTCTAATTCCCTAGGTCTGTTAGGGTAGTAATCATCTATGAGAGATGGACAAAATATGTCTGTGGATTCACCTTCCAGATCTTCAATCTCTTTGCGAGTTTTCAATTTCCTACTTCTCATTATATTTACATCTAACCATCTAATAGTAGTACTGTAGTCAGTTCCATGCAATGATAATCCTAAAAGAGTATCAGCGCATTCAGGCGCTCCACATTCTCTATGATTTAGCATGCGCATTCCAAGGTTGCATAGAAGACTAGCCAATGACTTAGTAGAATTGATTGCTGCCATAGTGTCGGTAGCGTAACTTTTTTCCGGCTTTGACACATACTTAGTACAGTAACATGTTACCAACCCTGTCTTTTCCCCAATATATTGTATATCCATGTTACCTCTCCAAACCGTGAGAATGGGAGCATTAAAATCGTTGATACGGACTTCCTTTATTGAACGTGGAAGATCATAGAGTCTACCTTTTGCTTTCAATTGTTTTCTAGCACCTATAGAAACAGCCACATCCCTTATTATCAATGTATCTGTAACTGGACGTGGAAATGAAAATCTACATACTTTACAGAAGGAATTTTTATTTTTTTTGTTGCGTAGACAGTAACTATTGCATTTATGCATTTGATGTGCAATTACTCGTCTATATAATTCTGGCGACACATGCGGTGATGGTAATCTGCAAGTGACGTATTTCATTATGAATGCTGCTACTTCTTCCTTCGTTGATTTATCGATTATGGGAGCATCTTCAATCCAAATTAAAAGATGAAAATGTTGTAATCCCCTGCTTTGATATTCTCTGCGCCAAAAGTAATGAGTGACCTTGCCAATCGGATTGTCTGGCGAACAAATGAAATCCAGCATAGCGTGGAATGTATTATCTATAAATCGAGCAGTTGAAACGGGATCAGAAGCAATAAGTTCGTTCGGGGACATTTTAGCCACCGATGGGCCGTTTACTTCACGAAGGAATTCTATTAAATCTGTCCATAACCATTCACTTGGACTGAGCGTGAGGAACCATGTAGCTGGTCCATAATGATGTATCATACAGTTCAAATCGTTTCTCGGTTTTCGCCAATATTGTGCTGTATTACGTAATCTGGAAAAAATAGTGTTCAAGTTCGTTTGTAGCTGATCTTTAGAGAGTTGCTGTAGAAAACCAGCAGCTGTGTATTTTTCACGTGGATTTACGACGTTCATTTTGTGAAAAATTCCAGCGTTCAATTGCCGCATATTGGTATCGTGTAATAAATAAAAAATATATTGCATGTTCAATCGAAATTGCGAATGCTTGGACATCAGTTTGGACTTAATGAATTCATGATCAGTCAAACGTATCAATCTTTCTTCATGCTGTCCATTCACCCCATAAGGATATAAATCTGGGAAACATTTCACATCTAAGTGTTCAGCACGATGGCCCAACGGAATGTCATGAACTTTAAGCATTTGATAGAGTGCGGTAGCAGATTCATTAACCCTTTTGTCGTACATTGGATAAATCGTAAACTGCTCATAATATGAATCAGATTGTGACATTTGCGTTAATAATGCACGTTTGTTGTTTTCATCGATGTTAAGTGTTTCACCTTCAACGTCCTCGATAGATTCGTTATTATTATCATTGGCAACAACTTCTTCTTGAAATTCTGTATGTGGTAATTTGGCACTCAGCAATAAATTGTACGATTGTGGTAAAACAATTTCTGAATATAGAGGATTGTTGGCTCTCAACCACACTAAGGCATTCCATACTTTCTTCAAGTCAACTAACTTTTCCCAAACTATTTTAGATTTTGTTGGAAGGCCCCGCACCAATATGTATAATTCATGATTTTGATTTAAAGGTTCAGTCGGAGGACAGATTCTTTTTAAATTTTGTTCTAACGGCAAAGGAAGATGAAATGTTCTCCCCTTTACTTTTGGAAACATATGTTTATGTGGCATATTTTTACGCATTACTGTATCCATTCTCACAATCGTTTGAAACGGTTTAGCTCTTTGAATGAGAATTCGCTCGTAATCGTTCAACACTGCTATTTCTGGAACTGAACGTACATCAAGCTTATTTAAAATACATTTTAGTGGTATTGAATCTTTGCGAATTTTATCGTGGCAATATCTGCAAATAAAATGCACGTCACCAACTTTGTATCCAATATGATTTAACAACGTTTCCAGTACATTTCCCTTATATGTTCTTTTAGAAATATCAAGCTTACGAACCTCTCTTTGAAAACAGAGTTTTTCGCAGGAAACGCACGGGATGCGTGGGGTGTCCATAGACCGCTTTGTGAAAGCTCTAAATGCTAAATAATATCGAGATATAATCTCTTCTTCGTTCAAACATATTTCAGTATTATTTTTTTTAACGCATCAGCTTCTTTCCGAGCTTGCAGTGTTATTCGTTCAAGTGTTTCAAGGTCATTATCGTTTAAGGCTTTGTCTAAATTATGTAATTGGTCTTTATAAATGCTCGCTATTTTGTATATCATTCTCTTCAAATGTCGTAAATTCGGAAAGTGAGGTGCCAAAATCTCAATGGCTAAAAAATTGGACTTACATAGTTTAGGGTTTATGTAACAACCATGAGAATGACCAGCTTTTTCAGCATGCACTTTATTAGAGCAGCTACTGATATGGTTGTTCAACTTATGTACCTTTTTTAATGAGTATTCTAACAATCGTTTGAATAAATCCTGTAAATTATTCAGAATTTCAACATCTTTTGTTTTACAAAAATAACTACAATGCCATGCTTTTAGCGTCTTCTTCGATTGCAATACAGGTAGCACGTTTATAGCTTTCCCTTCCGAATTCAATATAATTGATTCAGAACCGGTGAAAGTATGGTACGAACTTTCCGCAAAATATGATTCTGAAGAAGATGTATGTCTGGATTGTCCGCACAAAGCATTAATCCTGTCATCAACTTCTAAAAATTCTGCTGCGTGCGTTAAGGAAACTTCCATTTTGTGTTTACAATCTTTCAACAGTTTCCTCATTTCCAAAATGTACTTTTGCCTAATATGAAAACACCATTTTATTATACGCTCAGCTTCCAATCTACTTGCTTCTCTAGACGGCATTCTAATAATTTTTGAAAGTTTTCTAATATAAGTTTCTTTGTTATTCTTGGTTGCTATATTGTCATTTGTTACAGCAATATTAAGATACTTTTTTTTTATTTGCAGAGCAGCACGACGTTTTCCTACTTTATTATAATCATCTCCTTTACGTATTTCATCATAATATACTTTCCGCTTTTTGGAGATAACTTCTTTATTTACCTGATAATAATTTTTTTTCTTTCCGCAATTCACTTCTTTATTTGCGTCATAATGCACTTTTGCCTTTTTGATTATACCTTCTTTATGTAGCTGATAATAATTTTTTCGCTTTCTGCATTTCACTTCTTTATTTACCCACACAGCACACATCCGTCCTCAAAACGTCCCCGGGACGTACGTCCCGGACGTACCGTACGTCCCGGGGACGTCCCGAATGTCCCACGAACGGCTCATATACGTCCTCTGAAGGTCGAATGTTACCAAAAAATTAGTCCCGGGTACGTCTTTTAAAGCGCCTGGATTCGGACTGAACAATCGTCCTCAAAACGTCCCGGGGACGTCCGTCCCGGACGTACCGTACGTCCCGGGGACGTCCCGAATGTCCCACGAACGGCTCATATACGTCCTCTGAAGGTCGAAAGTTACCAAAAAATTTGTCCCGGGTACGTCTTTTAAAGCGCCTGGATTCGGACTCAACAACCGTCCTCAAAACGTCCCGGGGACGTCCTGAATTTCCCACGTACGGCTTATATAGATCCTCTGAATGACGAATATTACAAAAAAAGTGGTCCCGGGTACGTCTTTAAGCGCATGGATTAGGATTGAACAGGTGTTCGGAAGACATAATTAAGACACTTGAAATCGGGTTTAATTCATACTTTTAAATGTACAACTTAAACAGAAATAACATTGGCATAAATTAGGTAGTTAAAAATAAACATATACATACAACTTACAACAAACATACGAACAAATTAAACATAGACAGGAACATAACGATTTAAAGTTAATAATCAGACACGTTTAATGATTCCCAAAAGGCAAGGCGATTGATTACAATTTCGTAATTAAATTTTCTTTTCTCTCTGCTGAAATTCCTTTACATTGAACTCTGGCTTTTGGTTTTCATAACTTAGTTTTCATTGTTTTCGCATTAAGAAAATTTAACTCCTTAAATTCAGCAGAAAAATCATTTTTATATTTCAAGATTTTTCCCCTCTTGTGAATTGCACAGATACAAAATCATGAATCTATGATTTAGGAGAATTTCTTTTTAATTTGTGCTGAGCAGTGAAGTTTTCCCAATTAAAAAAATTATTAATGTCCATTTCACAAACGTCTACTTTAGAGGAATTTGCTCCCCGCATGGCACATTTAAAATCACTAAAATTAAACACCTTACGTAAACTTAGGACAATCTAATTTAGTAGATAATACATAGGACATTATAAACTAGTAAAACTATTTGAAAAGCAGTTAGGATGAATAAATTAGACTGTTTCTAGATCTCTACAAAGCACGTAGGGGTTTCTAACTTTACCCAGCCAGACTTTCATGAGTTAAATCTTGATCATGCAATGAATCAATACATTTACTACATGTCTTGATGAATATTGCTATATCGTTAGATTCATCCCACACAGCACAACGTCCGGCAAAGTCTGCAAAGTCCACTGTGCTGTGTGGGATGTTAATTTACTAAATATGACTAAAATATATGTTGTAAATATAATGTAAAGTGATGATGGCAATTTGCAATCATTGTGTGCTGCATTGATTGCTATATGTTTGTCTGCCACTGTGCAGAGTATCTACTACTCTATCACTACCGTATATTTTTGTAAAATCCGATATGTGTATTCCCACACAGCACACGAGGTCCCGAGGACGTACGTTTTAGGTCCCTTCTAGGTCCGTAGGTCTGAAGGTCCCGGTTGGTAACAAAACGTCCCCGGGACGTCCGTGGGCGGTTGTGGGACGTCTATAGACGATTTTGGGACGGTTTTGGGACGTCGTGTAACTACAGTGGCGCCATCTGTGCAAAGTCCTAAATACGTCCCTGGGATGCGCTTGGGACGGGCCTTGGGACGTGTTTGGGACGTATTTGGGACGGGCTTGGGACGGGCTTGGGACGTGTTTGGGACGGGCTTGGGACGTGTTTGGGACATGTTTGGGACGTATTTGGGACGGGCTTGGGACGTGTTTGGGACGGGCTTGGGACTTATTTGGGACGGGCTTGGGACGTTTTAAGACGTCGAGTGCTACCTGCTATATAGGCGCCATCTATAGAACGTCGTCTATACTATGAGGTGCATTTCAGTTTCAAAGGATATTTCAATTCAAGAACTACTCTAAAATGGATTGAAATGTTGAAAGATTTGTTTGGAGCGAGAGTTCGAAACAGGCGGCAGGTGTAGAGGTGTGCGAATTTCTTTCCTAAAATCTATGCGGGGAGTGAGGAGTCATATGGACCCGAATATGGTACATCCTGAGGGTTTGTATATATATATATATGTAGGGTCTAAATTAGGCTAAATGCATTGGGACGGTGTTGAAGACGGTTATCGATACGATTAAAATAAAATGAAATTTGATAAAAATGTATTTCCATTTATTTCGTTACAGTACACTACAAATTATATCATCTACTGCATTACACTATGTGTGTTTACAAATATTGAAAAACTACAATACTACAATATTATTATTCTATTTGTTATAAATTATAAATTAAATTATTCTATTTCTATAATCAAATTGCTCGTGCGTGCATGCGCGAAATGACTATAGAATGCACCTAGAATGAGTAGTGGATACACCTGTAGTTGGTTGGAATATACAAATCAGAATATACAAAGTGTACACAGAATACACGTATCGCGTACGCACTTAAAATATATATACAATACATGAAATATATAAATATAACATATGTTAGTGTACATAATACACATATCGGATTTTACAAAAATATACGGTAGTGATAGAGTAGTAGATACTCTGCACAGTGGCAGACAAACATATAGCAACCCACACAGCACACTTCGTTGCGGCAAAGTTGCAGGATGGTTGCAGTAACCTTGCGTTGTTGCAATGTTGCAGCGCAATGTCGATGTATGGTTGCTGCGACGTTGCCGTGCAACATTGCACGGAGCGGACATAGAATTGTTGCTGTATAGTTGCTGCATAGTTGCGTTGCAGTAATGCACTGCAACTTTGCCGCAACTATGCCGCAACTATGCGGCAACTTTGCTGCAACTTTGCCGCAACTATGCTGCAACTTTGCCGCAACTATGCGGCAACTTTGCTGCAACTTTGGCGCAAATTTGCTGCAACTTTGCCGCAAATTTGCTGCAACTTTGCCGCAGCTTTGCCGCAACTATGCGGCAACTTTGCTGCAACTTTGCCGCAAATTTGCTGTAACTTTGCCGCAGCTTTGCCGCAACTATACCGCAACTTTGTGGCGTTAGCAAATTTTAAAACATAATATCTCCAAAACAGGCTGAAATAAAGTGTATACATTATACCTTATTGAATTCGTCATAAAACGCACTATCAAATGATCTGTTAAAAAAAGAGTTCCGTTTAAAAAAAAGGTCATCGTATCTCGTAAAATAATAATCAAAAAAAAAAATTCGTCTGCTCCAGTAAATTTTCCCCCTCCAACCATGCAATTTCATATAAACCATTTCTTTTATATCTCCAATACGTTAGGAAATATCCAGGTGTTTACTGTTTCCGCGGACATCCTGTATAATGAACTAAAATATAAAATACTAGCATGCCCCGTCCCGGTTTCGCCCGAGGTATTAGCGTGACTGATTCGTGTTTATTAGAATTAATACCTTTCAAGGAAATTAAGTATTTTGAAAAAAAAAGCTTAATTGCTTCATAATATTTCGAAAAAGATAACATTCTTGGTATATATAATTATTTTCTGACATTCTTGACAAATTTGATCGCACTCGGAGCATAAGTAATAACATCCACAGGGGGTACGAATCAATTTGCAACAGCTATTTGTAACCTGACGATCATTCTAACATATATGTCCGCGCGAAAACGCTCGAGAAGCTTCGCCACCTAGTGATAACATCGTGGTACTGCTACGGGCGAGGTATCGCGCGGGCCGAATATGCGCATGCGCGCGCGAAGTAGAATGTCGTATACACGGGTCACGTGGTCTGCAAACCAGCCGTACACATGACACGTTTACATATAAATTACATGTTAATAAGGCGTTTCTGAGACATGCTACATAGCCTATGTCCGTTCTAGAGTATGCAGGAATAACGTGTCAAAATTTGAGGAAGATCGGTTAAATATGATTTCAGTTAGAAAATGTTTTGTGCCGCGTTTCGAACCGATTTGCCCCACTGTGCGGTGCGACGGGCACGGACACCAGGGCCGGCGCGAGGATGGTTGGCGCCTTCATGCAAGAAAATGTTTAGCGCCCCAAAATTGTTTGCCCCTGGTTTCTATTTAATATGTTTTGCCTTTACGGAGTACAAAAGAAACATTACATTAACATTTTGTGTATGTGGGAGTTGTATTCCTTTATTATTAAGCGTGCGGTATAGTTTCTTACCATCCCCTTCGGATGGCGCCCTTATGCGGCACATAACTTCCATAATGGGTTCCGCCGGACCTGACAAATTAGTCTAGGCCTCTTGCGGACTTTTCTTAAACGACGACGACGAAGGGACTTTCCGAAGGGACTGACCGAGGAAAGTCAGTCTTCGAATTACCTGCACTCGTTGCGGAGCTTGTAACGAGAAAGTTGTATTTTGCATTTGCATAATTTTAAATATTTATTTAAAAGTGCCAGAAAGTGGATAAATGGACGATATGTCAAATGTAAGTATTAAAATTGTATAATATTAAACAGGGTGATTCTCGCTGAGTTTCGTGGATTTCGACGCACAAAAATATGTTTGTGTACATTATTCGCGGATAAATATAATATATAGGGTAGCCGCACCGTTTGTGGCCACTGTACTGTTTTTGGCCATGTGCATAATTATCGCGGTTTTCTTAGCTTGAAATTGCTTGCAGCCACAATTATGTGTAGAATTTCGCACCGTAAATATTTTGTTTAGTATACCACCAGAAATATATGGTTACAGTTATTGCTTACGGGAAAAAACATTATATTTTTTAAGAAGTGTGTAAACGGTTCGCTGTTCTTGTAACAATCGTGAAGGATATGCGGTAAATAAAATTCCCATATTTACTAATCAAAGTATGTTAATATATAAATTATGGCAGATATAGGTTAAATGTAGTTTCAAAATTATTCTGAAAGTATAAAATTATGAAATTTAATTCACTATTACGAAAAAATTATGTAGCAAGAAATGGTACAATATTTTTAAAAAATTTCATTTCTGGCTATCCGGTGGCCAAAACTGATACAATAGAGTATCCAGTTGTGGCCACCCGACGGCCAGAAATAGAAAATTTATTAAAATATTGTTCTATTTTCTGCCACCATGCTTTTTAAACGATTTTATTCAACTTCGATCCTCTGTTTAAAAAAAAATTAACCCCGAGCGGGTGGGAAAATTACCCAGTCATCAATAAATATAACCCATAATCACAAATCCAAACGACTTGAAATCAGCCACTCGCTTGCTTTACGAAAACGACAAAAAGCCGCTGCGTTCGGGTCGCTAGTCGCAACGCGATTTGAAATTAAATAAGAGATATTTCTAAAGAAGTCAGAGCCGCGAAATGTAAATCTATAAACACTAAAAACTAGAAAATAAAATATATATAAAAAAAATTCATGTTAAACGATTTTATTAAAAATGCACTAAAACATAAAAAGATTTGAAAGTGGCCAAAACTAGTGTGCAAGTGGCCACAAACGGTGAAAAATGTATTTCTTATATATTTTTAACTTTATCAATTATTTAACGATTTCTCTAGTTAATGAAAACTTAGATATTAATAGTAAAGATAGTGTAGAATTTGGTAAAGCTTACAGTTTTCTGATTTTAAGTACAATTTTAAAGATAATTATGATGAAAGTCACTGAAATCCTTAAGGTGGCCACATACGGTGCGTCTACCCTACATGGTCCAAAATTAGGCCAGTAGAAAAATAGGGTTACGTTACAGATGAACTATCTCTATTCGCACACCACGTTTCATAATTTTTTGAATTTCCGGGTTGCCGAACGTTCCTTGTTAGCGAGGCGCGGCTTATTATTGACGGCATCGCCGTTGAGGACTTCAGCGAGAGAATCACCCTGTATATTCATAGAATCTTACTATTTTCAATAAAATAATACATTCATTATATCATTTCCAGTTACAGGATGCACTTGTGAATGTGGGGACGTCAAGCGCGCTTGGCAAAAACCAGCAGAAGCAGGAGGAGGAGAAGAAGCAGGAAGGAGGAGAAGTGGGAGCGGAAAAGAAATTGGATGACGGCGAAAAAAAATTGAAAAAAGTAAGTAATTATGCGCAATACTAAATACTATATTCTTTTGTTCGTAATAAAGTACTATTGCCCGGTCGAAAGAAGATCCCTAGCAGGCGGTCTCGGGCGTTGCAGTCCGTCGCTGTGACGATTGGTCGCGAGTCACCTATTTGGGCACACTTTTAAAGACGGGGCACACGTATTTTGGTTATTGTCTGCAGTAGGCACATACGTTGTCGCACCGCGCGACGAAGAGACCGAACAAAACACACCGAGATCGAGTGGGATAGAGCCATCTGACCGACGAACGCCAAAGAAATAGCGTAGACATCTCTGACGGTCAACCATTAATATATAATAACATACAAATTTCCTTATTTCACAATATGTTTAGGAAAGTATTATCATTGGTTTGGTAACAGGATAATACTATTATCTTTGGTTTGGTATCAGGATAATACTTTCCTAAACATATTGTGAAATAAGGAAATTTGTATGTTATTATATATTAATGGTTGACCGTCTGAGATGCCTACGCTATTTCTTTGGCGTTCGTCGGTCAGATCGCTCTATCCCACTCGATCTCGCTGTGTTTTGTTCGGTCTCTTCGTCGCGCGGTGCGACAACGTATGTGCCTACTGCAGACAATAACCAAAATACGTGTGCCCCGTCTTTAAAAGTGTGCCCAAATAGGTGACTCGCGACAAATCGTCACAACGACGGACTGCATCGCTCGAGACCGCCTGCTAGGAATCTTCTTTCAACCAGGCAATACCTCTGTCAAAGACGAATTTGAACAATGTGATATACGATAATATTTGATTTCACGTCAGATCTACGGTTTATCAATATTTCACGATTTTTAATGTAACAAAATATCGTATATTGTGTCAATTTGTCTCACAAAGAGCTGCAATATTATGAATAGAATAATACAGCATTGCATTTAATGAAACTGACTTGACCGTCTGTTATTCCGGTTGTGTCTGAATATTTTTGGAATTCACTATATGTGCGGGTAGAAGTAGAAAATGTAATTTTTGTGGTACTGTTTCAGATTTATAAGGCGATGAAGCGCCTCGCTTACAGGCGCCACGGAGAAACGGGCAGAGGCTGGGAGCAAGGAGGAAGAGGCCGGGGAGGATGGAACGAAGGAAGAAGAGGCTGGGAGCAAGGAGGAAGAGGCCGGGGAGGATGGAACGAAGGAAGAAGAGGCTGGGAGCAAGGTGGAAGAGGCCGGGGAGGATGGAACGAAGGAAGAAGAGGCTGGGAGCAAGGAGGAAGAGGCCGGGGAGGATGGAACGAAGGAAGAAGAGGCTGGGAGCAAGGAGGAAGAGGCCGGGGAGGATGGAACGAAGGAAGAAGAGGCTGGGAGCAAGGAGGAAGAGGCCGGGGAGGATGGAACGAAGGAAAAAGAGGTGGAAATGTAATTATATATTTAAGCAAATAAATTTAAAAAATAAAAAAACATATTTAACCATTATATCATGAGTTTTATTTATTGTTAACATAATTAGTGTTAATAGCTGTAAACGACTGTAATAGTCTAGAAATAGAAATTGTTTAAAAAAAAGTAGACGGGTCCACAAAAATGTACAAAAAACACGTTTCCTACGAAAAAAAAGTTATTGGCCAGGCGAAGGCAATGATTGGCCGATCGTTTGGCAGTTATTGGCCACTGTTTCATAACCTATATTTAACATATATCCTACCTAATTATGAAATAATGTAAATGTAAAAAAATGAATTGATTCGGTTGGAAACATAAGATTCAAATTATTAAATAAAAATGGGTATATTTTATATGGGTAATGTAATAGTATTAAATTTAAAATATATAATCTATAGTACCTTTTCTATATTAGCTAGTATTGCACCTTCTTTTAACCCCACACAGGTACGGGCCAAATGTCACGTAAGAGGTCGCACACGGAGGTTCCCTCCGGGTTTCAATTTGAGTAGTAATACATACATTAACGCAGATCTTTAGTTTGTAATGTTCAAAATCACAGTTTTCGATATTGAGATTAATATTTCAGTATATATTTTCTAATAAATATTTATAAATTGTTGAACTAAAAATACGTTTTTAATCTTATACATATCGCAGAAGAATGTTGCGAAATAATCCTGCCATTCTCTTATTATTTAATGATATGTACGACACCCTGTGTTAACAGCGTTTTACGTTGTATTAATAGCATTCTCTTTTAAAACATAACCTTTTAAAATCACAACAAAGAAGCGGCCAAAGTTCTGGCGAATGGCGGCCAACAACTATTTCACTGTTGCTACGACTGTTAGTTACCCGTTGGCCTCGTGGCCAATGACTGTCCTAAGACATTCTTACATTACAGTTCTTGGCCACCTATAATTTTTGCAATGATGTATAATATTAATGAATAAATAATCCTTTTTTATAAAGTTTAAACCTTTATTTGTCTATACGTATAACGAATATGAGAGTCATATACATATATATATATATATATATATATATATATCTTAAATACATTAAATTATCTAAGAATTGCCTAATGTAACCGTATGGCTATTCAATTCAATCATATAGTTTTCAAGCATCCATTTCAACTTGTCTATTTTTTACACGTAGTATAACAATGAGTAGCGAAATAGTGGTTGCATTCGACGCATGAAAGTACAAAGTACCTGAATATGTTCATTATAAAAGGCATAATGTACATTATTTCTTAATATTCATCTTTTTTTTAAAAAAAACTTTCTTGGTAAAATTACGCCGGCGTGGATCGAACTCGCGTGATCCTACGATCCGCGAGTACAAGTGCCATTGCAGGCACTTGTGACCACTGACAGAGTCAGTGGTACCGCACTTTACAGCGCGATGCGACACATGACCGATAAAATGTATTAGTTAGTTCGTCATTTTCTTGGTAAAGTTACTTGGATCGACTCGCGTGATTCTACGTTCCGCGAGTACAAGTGCCATTGCAGGCACATGTGACCACTGACAGAATCAGTGGTGACCGCACTTTACAGCGTGGTGCGACGACAAGAATAGCCCATCTCTTCAAATTTAGTCATGCTTATGTCGCAAGGGCATAACGTAATCCTGGGTTTCGTTTCTTTTTATAGTCCACATTTTACATTTTATTTGTGAAACCGGCCAATAATATAATCGCGTCCCTTCGGAAACAATAAAAACTTTTAAAAGTGAAGATAGGCAGGGTTTCTGAAACAGATTATCGGCAACTACTTTCCGTTTGTGACCTATTACATTGTACATCTGTTCCGTCCGTATTTGCACTATATTTACAATGCGAATGATCGTTCCATCCTTCAGCATGAAACAATTATTTCTGTTGTCATCGCAATGTATATAATATCCATCACTTTCCAATTTTTTGTACTGCGTCACAGTTTTGTTTGAGAAAATGGGCAATAGTGGTCCATTGCGATGGGAACCTTTACAAATATATTTTCCCAGTATTGGTGATAATTTTAGAACCGATCCCCGCTGCAGTTCTCCATAACGTCTTGCCAATTGCTGCAATGGTTTATCCGATTTCCTTATTAATTTCTTCAAACTACCTAAAAAGTTTTCAAAAGGAAATGCACTAAAATTATCCAACACTCCAAATTTTCGAACGTCATTGCACAAATGAAGTAAGTTGTGAACATTATGAGAAATATATTGTTTCCCATACAATACCTCGAAATGTTCAACAAAGTATTCTAATAATTCCTCAGCATATTTAATATTTTCTTCACTATTAATTAACATAGGGCTAACTAACACACTGACAGCCACGTGCAGAGTTAAAAAATGTTCGTAAATATGTTTCGCTAGTACACGCTTGAGTACAATAGGACCTGTGTACAGTAGAAATTGCCGAAATTCCGTAGCTTTCCAGTAATTGATGTCCGTCAAACTTCTCGGCTTTCGCGAAAACTCACGCGGTACAGAAGTTCCAACCATTATGAGATGTTCCGATATCGAGTTCCTAGCTTGTCCACCAATCCTTACGTTTAACGGTCCCTTAATCCACAATAGCAAGAGCTTCTTCATAACCCCCAGACAAATTAAGTGCATATAGTCTAGGGGCACATTTGATACTAACCCAATACTTGGCACTTTTAACAAACCACTTGTTCCTTTATGGTAATCTTCGTCGGTTTGCTGTAGAAAATCTTCGTCTGTTCTCAGTGTATCAGGCACTGCGCTGTAAGGGAAACACGTAGTTCTGTTAACTGATTTCCCAACAATTGTACATTTCGAGCAGCTCGAAAAGCCTGTATGGCCTTTTGTATATAATACAAACGATTTCGCTGGAGCATCACAGATAAGTTTTGTTAACCTAATAGAAAGTTTATTATTATCATACATAAACCCATTGTTTATGAAATATGTTATTTCATCAATGAATTTTTCCAACAGCTCGTTGGATGACTCTGGTTTCTTATACCCATAATAGATTCCAACAATCTGTATTCGTTTCAAAATTGTATCCGATACTAATATGGGCCAGAAACTGTTGGAGGAGGCCCTTGACAACGGCAAGCCATCAATATTTATAGCCAGATCTATATATTGTACGCTAATATTTGCCTCAACGTACATTTCAGCATAAGATTTTAGCATCTGTTCTACTCCAAGATGTAAGTAATCTCCCCCTTGTATTTTGGTACAATTACTTGTACGGGGAGTGTGTAACAATGTCCTGGCATCTTTCGGTAGTAAGCATTTGGGCACGTATGATAAAAAAATTGTCAACAGTTCGTTGATGGCTTTATGAGTAATATTATTTCGTAGTGCCCAGTTGGACAATTCCTGTCTTAATGTCGCAGGGCTCTCCGGTTCATTGCAATCAACAATATCATTCGCTGATTCATCATCGGATGTGTCATAATCCAGTATGCAATGATAGTATTCATTATTATCATCAAATAATGAATGAGTTTCTTCTTCTTCATCACTTTCACAAATATCATTGTTGTTTATATTCATGATATTGTCATTGTGAGTGCACGGTACTTCATCGCAAGACTCGTACACTTCCTGCGAACTATTTAGTTCAGAATTTTTATTTTCCTCATCAGATTGATTTCTTTGGCTTTCAATATCCTTCAAATATTGCTGGACTCTCCTCCTTTTATGTCTATCAGAACATAGACTATAGTCCTTCCTGGTACGTTTTTTGTCCGCCATAATAACCTGCACATATTTCATACACAAATTAGAAATTAATTATAACAATTTGTTAAGAACTATATACTTGAGATGATCTACCAGCAGTGGTACTTACCAGATGTTGAAACGCAAATTAGTTATATTTGGCAATTATATTTCGGCAATTATCGACAATGCACGTCCCGAATTGAAACGTGGTTCGCGCCGTGATACCACGATTTTCAAATATATATAACAAAACACTAATACGAAGTAAAAAAAGGATAAAAAAAAGTAAATATAATATAATGTAAAAAAGAAACTAACTCTAACTACAAGCGCTGTTCAAAATCAGAGATGCTTGTTCCTTCAGAGTTTACTTCGATTTAACGAGCGATCGCACGCAGGATTGGCCGAAGGCAGGGACGACGGGGTTGACACGATCTCTTCGCGTTGAGATAACACGATGTCACATAGATCTAAGTATGTACATATACACTCGAAAGCGTATCTCCACTCACTTGGAGAGACTCCTAGTGAAAATTTGGCAACGCAGCGGAATTTCTTCCAGGCTCTAAGCGCGTGACGAGGCTGGTCGCAGGCCGCCAGGCATCCCAGCGTGGGCCCTTCGGAAACTCAGTGTTTATGATACCCGTAATTGCCAGTGAGGCCGTAACGAAAGTTTTGAAGGGTAAAAACATGCTGTGTTCAAAATTCAAATAGGATGCGAACGGAAAGCGCCTTTTTAAAAAATAGCTTCTCTGCCGCGCGTGTCATAAATTGTGCTGACCATTTACACGCCAAATGTTCGTATTTGGTCGTGCCGTTAGGGTTGCCACCCGTACTTTAAAATAAAGTATCTTACGTTATTATAGGTAAAAATACTCTATACTTTTGAATAATAATAAAGTACGCGAAAATAATTTATTTCACAATTAATGATATTATGTGAAACGCAACGCAATATTATTATATTCTATCTGTTCCCGCCACTTCAGCATTTACTGAGAGAGTTTTCTCTGTCATAAATGTGAAGTGGCGCTATGAAAGAAACAAGGCCTCTCTCAATCTAATAAAAAACGAATTATTTATATATTTCAATATGAATATTGAGTGCAGTGATGCCATTGAGACATTTCAAAATAATACAAATTTACTTTGTAATGCTAAAAACAATAGAAAATATGTTTGGAAGAAATAAAAACTAATAAGATTAAAATGTACGTTATTTTTCTGTAAAAAAGGTGGCAACCCTACGTGCCGTTGGCCACTACAGTTTAAAGAATATTCATGTTTTATGAAGATGAAGTGCAGGAAAGTAAATTTCCACGCGCAGTCAGCGGACTTCCCGTTTCGATCCTGTGTACCTCCGCGAGGTATCTTGAATGCATCTTGCTACCAGCGAGACCGTAAAATCTTTAGCCTGTTAAAAGAAACGCATTTCGAGTATTCGGAGAAGGGAATTGACAGAAATATTACGACGAAAGTACGCGTCCCGTTGGTTGAAATTCTTTTTCCAACGAAAGGTCGTGTTTAATAGCTTCGGCAAAAAAAATACAAGACACGTACAATTCAGCGAAGGTCCTTAAGAAATAATCCTGGCAAGTCATTTAACTTTGCTAGGATCGGTTCGAAACGTTTTATTACTTTATTGGTAATAGCACAGGTATATCCGCATAGGTTCTAAGCCGTAGGGGCGAAAGACGGTTAAAGGGTCCCATAGACCAACGCGATATATCGGGAACCGCAGCGGAAAAGTTCCGGGTTGGCCTGGGAACCTTTAACCTGCAGTTAAATCCGCGCGGACAAGGTGACGCAGAAAGTAACAAGACAATTAGAGGACACTAAATTATAAAAGCGAAAATGTGAGATTGGTGGGAGTCATGTACTAATGGAAATACCAAGCCCGTGCATACGTTCAAATTAGGCACGAAATGTTGAAATTTTGTCTTTTACGCTTCATCTTGATAAAACAGATATTTGAAAACGATCAAATTATTCTGGAAATTATAGTGTTCCCTGAATTTTTACCAGCAGTGTATTTTACCTGACGCGGGGTGCGCCGCTGTCTTTAACAGCTTCCTAAGTTCCTACGACGTTCAATATGTAAATTACCAACAAGAGATAGGCTTATTTTATACAAAATTCTTCACCGAATGTGGTAATATTTTTTCTGATTTTTAAAATCGCGACCTTCAGCCTAAATTTGTTAAATAAATCTTTCTTTATAATTGTCATTATTGTAAAAACGATTTTTTAACCTTAAACAAACTTATTCTTTATTTCGCCACTCTTCATTTTTGTCTTATTTTCGCCTGATAGAATCACCCCCTAGAATATCCTTGATTACCAGTAAAGTAATACCCTGTATAGGTATGTATGTATTAAGTACGTATGCCCAAAGTTTCTTAACTTCTTTAATTTTCAATATCTTGCCTTGTGTAAGACAATTCGACGCGGTGCGGAGAAAGGCTGGTCGATGCATCGTGGGTCTGTTTAGTGTTTACGTTGGAACGGCTACGGCGATGAGTGCAAGTTGCCGTTCCATTATGCGGCCGACGACGGTCCCACTAGTGCATGAGAGAAACAGATGCATACTTCTCCCTTGCACCAGTGGGACCGTCGTCGGCCGTTGTCGCCGGCCGCAGGTTAGAACGGCAGCCTTGCGACGACCCCAACGCAAGGACGCCTTCGCCGATCATAAAGTGTTTCAAGGGCCGAGGGGTGTGGAAAAACCAACTGGACCCAAAGACGTCTTAATAAATTTGAGCGGCCTTGGCTAAAAAATTTTGATGCCCTAGCCCCCAAGGGTGTAATTTCTTCGCAATCGGTACAAGGTAGTACATCACAACCCCGTGTCTCCACCAAGGCAGATAGAAATTATTGTCTCCACAATCGAAGAGGAAAAAGCTTTTCAACATATTTGATTCTTAAGCGCCGTTGGATCACGGGCGCCACTGGGCTATAGCCTATTTAGCCCATTGTTAAAGGCGGCCCTGACTGGGCCCGTGACTTCGGCACACGGGCGGTCCCTCCAGAGTTTTCCAAACGAACGGACGTCTGGAGTAGAGATGCAAAAACGTAATTTCAAAATGTAATAGTGTAATTGATTACACATTACTTTCTGTAATCAATTACACAATTACACTTTAATCGTAATTTGTAATTAAATTACTTTTTGCCCAACTCTGGGCCGTACGTGCGAGAGAGTCCGACCGTCGGACTTCCTTTTAATTCGATTCAAAAACCATACGATCGCCTGTTGCTTTGTATGATACTCGTTCTTGTGCCATCTTATGTTTTTCTGATCGAATTGAAAGAACGCCGACTCTCTCGTTCGCATTGCGCTACTCACAATCAGTGGCCGCTCGGAGGCAAAGTTATATTGCGCGATCTGTCCACGGGTATTGAAATACACGGGTACACGTGGTACTACACTAATACAAATTGTAATCAATTTCATTTCAATATCAGACACTCGTTGATAGAGTGATGCGTGCACGTGAAAGTAATAAATATACGAGGTCAAGGATTAACTTGACCGCGTCAAATTCTCGAGCGCTTGCCGACGGTGCGGGTTTACTACCCCTGTTGTTCGGTGCTTCCCGTAGTTACTATCCCCACGGACGAGGCCGACTGTCGACCAGATGACGGGACCTTTGCTTATTGTCTAAAGTGTCAAAAATATTCGAATGCTAGAAAATATTAAACAATGGCAGCTATGTATAAAGCGAAACGCGTACACGGCTGTAGAAAATATTTAAAGGCAGAGTTGCGCTATGGGTGGACCATATGGAACGAAGAAAACTTATTTCTAAGAGTATTTGAGTACAATACTAGTATATAAACTACTTAACTTTAACTACAGTACATTATATTAATATGGATATGTTAATACACGTGAAACCGTATATTTCGATACACATGTACCCGTGTATTTCAATAACCGTGTACCCGTGTATTAACAAGTACACGGATTAGAACACGGATGTATTAACTACACATGTATGTTCAATACACGTTCTACGCCGTGATCCCTATTTTGGAGGCCTCGTTTCATTCCGTGCAAAATATATAGTAGAATAGTACAACCAATTCCGATCATGATTTCCATTGACTCTCAGCTTTTCCTTACACTTGTGAGTTGATGTCTCATGATTTCGTCTCACCGTGTAGGTATACCTATGTCGTTTCATACAGAACCGAAATCTGAGACGCATATATAGCGCGATCTGTGTTGATACATGCATCGATATAGGTCTCCACGTGTATGAGGACCTTTAAGCCTTCAACGACGTCGCCAGATCTCATTATTTACTATGTCATCTTTCTACGCGAACGGCGTTCTAAACGGAGATATGCGTACAATGTAGCCATTACTATAGGTATTACAGCAAGAGGTCCGCTGCCCGTGAAAATTGGCACTGCGTATGGAGGTCGTCGCTGAGGGGTTAATATTTGCTTTCGCAGGAAGCATGCGATCGCGTCGCCATCACATTTCCCTAAGTTCCATTCAGCTTTGTGAATAATTATTATGAAAGGGGGGGGGGGGAGCCTTGTGGGATATACTACGGTATGACCCAACAACCGGAATGAACCGAAATTTTGAGGGGTTGGGCGGGAGGGTGAGAGAACCTCTAATATAATATTTTATCTGCAGGTATTTGTTAGTTTCTGAGATATTAATAAAAAACTAACAAGTACCCGCAACTAAAATTTTATATTAGAAAGTGTGAAAGAGTCGATTTAA
Organism: Andrena flavipes; assembly: GCA_963971345.1. Lineage (NCBI taxonomy): Eukaryota > Metazoa > Arthropoda > Insecta > Hymenoptera > Andrenidae > Andrena > Andrena flavipes. Next base: position 38,867,647 of record OZ020479.1, on the reverse strand, counting down.
AAAAGAACCGTTTCAATTTTTCGATCCCTCAGCGCGCCCCTGGGCCCGCTGACGCATCGGGTTTTCCCAGCCACGCCATCTCGTCCACTTTTTCGCCCCCTCTCGCTCGCTCATGGATTCTCTCACTCGCGCTCACTGCAGGCTCGAAATTTTACAACCCTCTCTGTGAGAGTGAATTCAACGACGCAGCGCTTGGCTTCGCTCCGCTCGGCTCGGCTCGGCTCGGCTCGGCTCGACTCGACTCGGCTGGGCTCGGCTCGGCTCGGCTGGGCTCGGCTCGAGCGCCAAACAAAGTACTTCTTTGTCGCCTCGCTGACTCGCGATCGGCAACCCTGGACCGGGCCAGTTCGAAGTAAACTCTCGAAAAACAAGCAGCTATCCTTTTCACAAGTTTTTTATATCTAGCATTATTTTGTTTTAATATATATTCCCTTTTCTTATTCGTTTTATACTTATCGTGTGTTAGTGTTTTTTAAAATTATATATATTCCCTTTTCTTATTCGTTTTATACTTATCGTGTGTTAGTGTTTTTTAAAATTATATATTCAATTTTTCTTATTCTTTTTATACTTATAGTGTGTTAGTGTATTTTTTTAAATTATATATAATTCTGTCCTTATTCTTTTCATAGTTATAGTGTGTTTAGTTTCTTTTTTAAAATATATTTAAGTTATTTTATTCGTTTTATAGTTCGTGTGTACGCGTTACTTTTTTTTCTTTTTTTTTTAAATTTCTCGTTTGTTTTCCGAAAGCGAGCTTCGAACACCGTTTACAAAGTGTTAATTCATCACCGGTAAGTACGAGTGATATCACGATTAAGACAAAACTATCATACTGCAATATTTCATAAGTATTATTATATAAGACAGTGACAATTTTTTAATAAATTCTCCTAATTCTTTTTTCAGTAAAAAATGTTGAAAAAATTTTCGATCGTGGAATTCGCGGATGGTATGCAAATCATACCATCCAGCTGGATGGACGCTGATAGACGACGAAGTATTTGGCCGAGCCATATCAAGAATTTGTATACCCTGAATAGAACAATTATAAAAGGAATTGTTCCAGTGGACCACGATAAGTGGGACAAATGCGACATCGTCAGGTGGTTTGCCTCAGCAGGTATATTTATTTCATTAAAGTATTATTTATACACCGCGTCAAAATTAAAGAAACACTATAATTGTGCGAAAATTTTGGTCATTTTCAAAAGGCTGTATTTGTGGGAAAAATGTTTTGAAAAAATATTTAGAGAACGCATTTTAACGCTTCAAGTTTATAGTTTTTGAACGAAGAATTGAATTTTTTGTTTCATCCATTATGATACTGTTTTATCAAGATGAAACGCGGGAAACGAAGAATCTGAAATTTTTGCCTACTTTCAACGTATGCATGGGCAAAAGAATATGTTGCCCCTAAATCCAAGGAAGAGCTCTTATAGAGCAAACATTTCTGTTTAATTTCGTTTCTTTCGTTTTGTTGTATGATTTTTATTGACAGAGTTATTCGCGATCAAAGCAAAAAAGGTACATACTTTTCAATTTGAATACCTATAACTTGCGAACTCATGATCGTAGACAAATTTTCAAGAGCGTTTTGGAAAGCTAAGAAATTTTCCTTTCAGAAGCATTAGTTGGCAATTTGATGAGATTTTTTTAATCGTATTAAATCAATTAGAAAATGATCCCAAACATTACATATTCATCATTTTGTAGGAAACTTGATGCCACTTCCAGGATAATCATGGAATCATTCAAGTTTTTTAAATATTTTTTTCAAATTTTTTCGCAGATATACAGTCCTTTGAGAATAAGCAAAAATTTCGGGAAATTATATTGTTCCATTAATTTTGACGCGAAGTGTATAAATTGAACCTCAATATGCATAACTTATTAATGTGTGACGTATTAATGAATTCTCTGTGTCAGATACTTATGAGGGAGCATTAGATAAACTGGAGACGGCCATGGACACCTCCAATATTCCCGATTCGGATGCGACCAATTATTCGGGATATAGGAAAGTGTCGAAAGAGCGCAGGCGAAAAAATATTCGCGTTCACGTGTCCAGCGAGGAAGAGGACATTGAAGCAGAAGGGCCATTGGAGAAAAGGAAGAAGGAAAATATGTACCCCAAGGCACCTTCTGAAATGTCAGAAGTGCATGTACAAGAAGGTATTTTTATATTATTCAATCATTATTCATTATGAAAGTAAATGTGAAGTAATTTGTACAGTGTGTCCCAAAATTGTGCGACTTCCCGAAACGTGCAATATCTTGATGCAAAGAGACATCGAGAAGTCATTTACCTACCGTACGCTGCCACGCGCACAGCTCACACGGCTTTAATCTGTGTGGGCCGGAAGCCTCGGATCTGAAAATGGTTAAGGACTTTTCGATGTCTTTTTTCATTGGTACTATATTGCATCATCCGAGTAGTCTCGCCATTTTGGGACCCCCCTTTGAATATTGATCGGAGCATGGTGTCAATTATATGCTGAATTGCGGGTTTCAATGCAGATTTTCCATCGACGTCGACGCCATTTCCCCACCACTATTTCCAAAGAATTAATAGTGGTGAGAATAGGATGACACCCATACTACACGCGTCTCCCGAGGAAAGTAGAGTAGGAACAGCACCAACACCAACACCAACACCAACACCAACAACAACACCACAACCACAATCATCATCGTCGTCGTCATCGTCATCGTCATCATTAGCAAGTACGTCTCCGCATGTACAAAATCATATCCAATCCAATGGGTTTCTACCCATTGACTATATAATCCTAAATACGATTTTTAAATAATTAACTTCTCTTATCTTTATTCAGAGTTGGAAACACTTATAAAGAAAAACTTTGCAGCAATTAATTTGACACTGACCGATATGATGAAAAGGTTGGAACAGATAGAGTCAAAAATGCCGGAAATTTCAAACGTTACAAGCAGCAATATTGATACCGAATTTTTGGCAATAACGGAAAATCTCCCCGTTAAGGATGAAGAGGGTTTACGTAATTTGGAAGATAAATTGCGGAACAAGCCCACATTTAATGCTATGGTAAGTGACGTAAGAATAATAAATGAACTACTAAGAGTAGTATGATAAAGTCCAAAATTTAACTTTATATTCTAATTATTTTTATATTCAACAACTACTTTATCTTTCTGCATTGCAGTCATATAAAGGAAAATTACACAAGTATTATTATTTATTATAATTTATAAATGGCAGCAACATATCGTAAACTGGGGAAACATTGGCACATCATATATACAGTATTGGCTCCGTATTTGCTCGCTGCTCGGGACCGGTGGTGAGCATATATTCTGTACAGAGTCCTAATTCCGAGTGTTCGTTCGTCGCGCACGCAACGCGTTCCATCTCGATCTGGCCTTCGCCGGACAAGAGTGAGACAAAAGTGGTGGGGATAGCGACAAGCTTGTATCGCGTGCATAAAATCGAGCATATACGGAGACAATACAATAGCACTAAAAAGTTAAAGTTTTACCACATCCGAACTTACATTAACACTTAAATTTGTTTCTTTTTATGTTCAATGCACTCTGTTTTGTTTATTTTTACTTTTTAATTTTTTTAATTAACATTTTTAAATTTGATTTAGGTATCCTATTATAACATTGCATCGTTTGTGATTGTACTACAAGTGTGCAAATGCATAAAATTTTTGTCCTTTTTCTTTTTAATAGATATTAAGTAGATGCCAATGTTACCCCGTACAGTCAATGTTCCCTCACTTTGCGGTACCTGTAATTTGTAAAATGCACTTATACTATTGTACGGCGATGGGATTTTCTTGCATGTACAGGGTGTTCCATAAAATTGCGGAACATGAATATTGCAGACTTCCCGGAACATGTGATATCCCGATGCAAAAAGACAGGATATTGCATGTTCCGGGAACTCCCGTAATTTTATGGGGCATTTGTTTGCTGGCGGCGCGACAAGCTTTTATACTTTGCATACAGTTTTTTTTGTGTATATGCATATACTGTATAACTTTAATTTCACTTTCCGTTAAAAGTATTATAAAGTACTTAATGGTGATTGTTACTTTTAACTGCTTCAATGCACCCTGTGATTGGCGTTACGCGAATGCTTTTTTTAATGTAGCCCATGTTTCATGACCGGAATAATTTATTACTGACTTTTTATAGATTGAAATGCTGAAGAGGACCAGTGGAAAGAACGTTGCCCTGACGACATCCGTAATTTTGGATAAACTGATGACATGGAGTGTCGCTACAAATTATAGTTGGCATGGGAAGAAGCAGAAACCAGCGTTGTCCAAGTTCGTTAATATCACGAAATTATTACTGAGTAAGTAACTTTATTATTTATCTCCTTTGAGCACTAAAAATTGCAAAATAAATTAATGCGTATTATTCCAGGTGCTGTAAACGATGCATGTGCATCCAGGAACATATATTGTTGTGATGCGGACATTGTAGATGCGGCCTCGAAATGGCTAGCGCAATGTAAAGTGCGCATTGTACGTAGGGCGAATAAAGAAATGGGCGTAAGCCAGACGTAGGGGAAGAGTGGGTAGCCCCGATATTTAAAAAATAGACGAATCACAATCGCATCACCCTTTAAGGCGCGAAGCCACCCTGAAGCCACTAACAACAGACAAAGTTAAGGATTTTTGTTTATATAAATAAAAGTATAGAGCTTTTATATAGATTGAAAGCAATCTTTATTTTGCTAAGATCTCTTGTTTTTGCAGATTTCCGCAAAATGGCTTCCCGGAGCACTGCAACAAAAATGTCCCACACTCCCGGGACTGATTGGATGATCTGAGATGGAAATATCTATCTTCTATCTATATATATATCTATATAAATAAAAATGTAAATGTTCGTTTCTTTGAAATCTTAAATCTCCGAAAGTTCTTTATCGATTACTTTGAAATTTTGACATGTTTTATATACATATTATTATATAGATGTCACACCTGTGACAGGTAAAAACATTTAACATGCTGTTGTTTAACCAGACTGAGCCACAACAACGCGTGGCCGGGTACAGCTAGTAAGAAATATATATATATATATAAAATGAAATCTATTATGTTCCATTTAGCGTAGGATTTCAATTTTAACAAAATCACACTAATCGTTCCTATTTCGGATAACTTTTTTGTTAAACTTACGCTGCGTCGCCGGCGTGGATGGACTCGCGTGATCGTATGATCCGAGAGTACAAGTGTCATTGCAGGCACTTGTGACCACTGACAGAGTCAGTGGTACCGCACTTTACAGCGCGGTGCGGCACATGACCGATAAAATGTATTAGTTAGTTCGTCACTTTCTTGTTAAACTTACGCCGCACAATGGGGCAAAGTGACGAAGTTTGTTTCAAAATCAAAGGACTTTTGATAGAAATGAGATAGAGAGATGATTTTTTTTTTTAAATTAAAGCTGAAAGATTGCAGAATAAGGGAAAATTAAAGAAATTATGCTACGAACGTTTTTTAACTTTGAAAATCTGTGTTAAACTTGAAATATTACAACAAAATTGTGATTTATCCAATACCATGTACGGTTAGATTTCTTTCTTAACATGTTGTACATCATTTCCTGTAGATTTTGTCACGCTGATTTCAAATCCGTTCGCAAAATTTGTCTACTACCTCAGTATTTTGGAAAAATCAATTTCAAGTTTAACACAGATTTTCAAAGCTAAAAAACGTTCGTACCATAATTTCTTTAATTTTCCCTTATTCTGCAATTTTTCAGCTTTAATTAAAAAAAAATCATCCCTCTATCTCATTTCTATCAAAAGTTCTTTGATTTTGAAACAAATTTCGCCACTTTGCTCCACTGTGCGCCGCGCCGCCGGCGTGGATGCACTCGCGTGATCGTATGATCCGCGAGTACAAGTGTCATTGCAGGCACTTGTGACCACTGACAGAGTCAGTGTATAATAAAAGTATCGAGCATTGATTTTTTATATAGATTGAAAGAAATCTTTATTTTGCGAGGAATTATTTTTTATTTTTAAGAATGTAATATACATATGGTTATTAGTGTTATTTGTATTGATGATGAGTTGATATATAAATATATGAATATTTAACGATTAATGTTTATTGTAATTTAATTCCCTTCCCTCACATTTACTTTTAACGTTTCCGGAATAACGCGACCATTTTGGGGGTACGTTTCGGGAGGACGATCATTGCCGCAAAGTTGCTGTGCAAAGTTGCCTCAAAGTTGCCGTGCGAAATTGCCTCAAAATTGCTGTGCAAAATTGCCTCAAAGTTGCCGTGCAAAGTTGCCTCAAAGTTGCCGTGCAAAGTTGCCTCAAAGTTGCCGTGCAAAGTTGCCTCAAAGTTGCCGTGCAACTTTGCAGCAGGCGGACATAGAATGATTGCTGCATAGTTGCGACAACCTTGCGTGAATCGTTGCAATCTTGCACCGCAACTATGCTGCAACTATGCCGCAAGGAGAGTGTGCTGTATGGGAATCAATGCAGCACACAATGATTGCAAATTGCCATCATCACTTTACATTATATTTACAACATATATTTTAGTCATATTTAGTAAATTAACATCCCACACAGCACAGTGGACTTTGCAGACTTTGCCGGACGTTGTGCTGTGTGGGATGAGTCTAACGATATAGCAATATTCATCAATACATGTAGTAAATGTATTGATTCATTGCATGATCAAGATTTAACTCATGAAAGTCTGGCTGGGTAAAGTTAGAAACCCCTACGTGCTTTGTAGAGATCTAGAAACAGTCTAATTTATTCATCCTAACTGCTTTTCAAATAGTTTTACTAGTTTATAATGTCCTATGTATTATCTACTAAATTAGATTGTCCTAAGTTTACGTAAGGTGTTTAATTTTAGTGATTTTAAATGTGCCATGCGGGGAGCAAATTCCTCTAAAGTAGACGTTTGTGAAATGGACATTAATAATTTTTTTAATTGGGAAAACTTCACTGCTCAGCACAAATTAAAAAGAAATTCTCCTAAATCATAGATTCATGATTTTGTATCTGTGCAATTCACAAGAGGGGAAAAATCTTGAAATATAAAAATGATTTTTCTGCTGAATTTAAGGAGTTAAATTTTCTTAATGCGAAAACAATGAAAACTAAGTTATGAAAACCAAAAGCCAGAGTTCAATGTAAAGGAATTTCAGCAGAGAGAAAAGAAAATTTAATTACGAAATTGTAATCAATCGCCTTGCCTTTTGGGAATCATTAAACGTGTCTGATTATTAACTTTAAATCGTTATGTTCCTGTCTATGTTTAATTTGTTCGTATGTTTGTTGTAAGTTGTATGTATATGTTTATTTTTAACTACCTAATTTATGCCAATGTTATTTCTGTTTAAGTTGTACATTTAAAAGTATGAATTAAACCCGATTTCAAGTGTCTTAATTATGTCTTCCGAACACCTGTTCAATCCTAATCCATGCGCTTAAAGACGTACCCGGGACCACTTTTTTTGTAATATTCGTCATTCAGAGGATCTATATAAGCCGTACGTGGGAAATTCAGGACGTCCCCGGGACGTTTTGAGGACGGTTGTTGAGTCCGAATCCAGGCGCTTTAAAAGACGTACCCGGGACAAATTTTTTGGTAACTTTCGACCTTCAGAGGACGTATATGAGCCGTTCGTGGGACATTCGGGACGTCCCCGGGACGTACGGTACGTCCGGGACGGACGTCCCCGGGACGTTTTGAGGACGATTGTTCAGTCCGAATCCAGGCGCTTTAAAAGACGTACCCGGGACTAATTTTTTGGTAACATTCGACCTTCAGAGGACGTATATGAGCCGTTCGTGGGACATTCGGGACGTCCCCGGGACGTACGGTACGTCCGGGACGTACGTCCCGGGGACGTTTTGAGGACGGATGTGTGCTGTGTGGGTTATGTACACTAACATATGTTATATTTATATATTTCATGTATTGTATATATATTTTAAGTGCGTACGCGATACGTGTATTCTGTGTACACTTTGTATATTCTGATTTGTATATTCCAACCAACTACAGGTGTATCCACTACTCATTCTAGGTGCATTCTATAGTCATTTCGCGCATGCACGCACGAGCAATTTGATTATAGAAATAGAATAATTTAATTTATAATTTATAACAAATAGAATAATAATATTGTAGTATTGTAGTTTTTCAATATTTGTAAACACACATAGTGTAATGCAGTAGATGATATAATTTGTAGTGTACTGTAACGAAATAAATGGAAATACATTTTTATCAAATTTCATTTTATTTTAATCGTATCGATAACCGTCTTCAACACCGTCCCAATGCATTTAGCCTAATTTAGACCCTACATATATATATATATACAAACCCTCAGGATGTACCATATTCGGGTCCATATGACTCCTCACTCCCCGCATAGATTTTAGGAAAGAAATTCGCACACCTCTACACCTGCCGCCTGTTTCGAACTCTCGCTCCAAACAAATCTTTCAACATTTCAATCCATTTTAGAGTAGTTCTTGAATTGAAATATCCTTTGAAACTGAAATGCACCTCATAGTATAGACGACGTTCTATAGATGGCGCCTATATAGCAGGTAGCACTCGACGTCTTAAAACGTCCCAAGCCCGTCCCAAATAAGTCCCAAGCCCGTCCCAAACACGTCCCAAGCCCGTCCCAAATACGTCCCAAACATGTCCCAAACACGTCCCAAGCCCGTCCCAAACACGTCCCAAGCCCGTCCCAAGCCCGTCCCAAATACGTCCCAAATACGTCCCAAGGCCCGTCCCAAACACGTCCCAAGGCCCGTCCCAAGCGCATCCCAGGGACGTATTTAGGACTTTGCACAGATGGCGCCACTGTAGTTACACGACGTCCCAAAACCGTCCCAAAATCGTCTATAGACGTCCCACAACCGCCCACGGACGTCCCGGGGACGTTTTGTTACCAACCGGGACCTTCAGACCTACGGACCTAGAAGGGACCTAAAACGTACGTCCTCGGGACCTCGTGTGCTGTGTGGGTAGCTCATAATGCACTTTTGCCTTTTTGATTATACCTTCTCTATTTAGCTCATAGTATTTTTTTCCCTTTCTGTATTTCTCTTCTTTATTTGCGTCATACTGCATTTTTTTCTTTTTTATTATACATTCTTTGCGTGCATTATAATATTCATAATTAGAAAGTTTTTTGCCTTTCTCCCTTTTTTTACAATCTTTCCTTTTTTCATGTTACACTCCCCTTTCTTTGCTTTATAAACAGCTCTTCTTTTTAAATTAATTTCCTCTTTGTGTTTTTTATAATAATTAGACATGTATTCTGTCGTATTACTTGGTGGGTTTACATTGCTGATTTTTGACTTTGAAACCAATGGTGGACCTGTCTGATTTACATTATTTTTATATATGGTGCTTTCTTTGTCACTAAGTACTGGAGATATTTTATTATTATCTGTTTCGTTAGTCATGTAACTTTGACCGATTTTAAATGGAGGATCATTTCCACAAGAGGGATTTTTATTAATTGTGCTACCAATTGCAGATTCATATTTGTGCACACAACACGTTAATTGTTGATCCTGAGTGCATGGAAAATGTTCTATCCGATTAGATTGAAACATTTGGATCAAATGTTGACGCATCAACGTATGAGTGTACGTTACTTTGTCGGGGAATATTTTGAATAATAACGAGACGGCAAATGCAATCGCAAAAACTCCGCAATCCCGACCGTTAGGTTGAGTTTGTACACGTGGAAATTCAATAAATTCTTCGTCAATTGCACCGTCATGTTTGTTCAAAAAAGGGTACAACTTTTGCAGAAAAATTTTATGATGACTATGCAACATCGAGGAATTAAGAGAATCATAAATATAAACTCTTCTTTCATCATGTTTATAGTAGCTACAAACCCAATGTCCCCCTGCATTGGTTCCTAATTCTTCGCTTTGGTGCAAAATCTGTATGTGATCCTGATTTTCAGGAACTGGTTGAATGGTATCAGGCATTTGAACTCTCCACGTCTCGCGTGGTTTGTAATTGGAGTTAGCTTCTAATAATTTGTGAAAATATTCGATATGGTCATCTGTTAACCATTCGCCTTTATTGATTATTTGCATATTATGAAAACTGAGTGGTGAAATATTAATAATACTTTTAATTACAGCCATGACGAATTATACTTTTTTTTTATATTTCTAGTCTAGTACACTATATTCTATTGTATACGATATTTATTATATAAGATAAAGCGCGTTGCAGCCAGCAAAGCTTATCTAGTTTTCTAGTATACACTATATATTCTATTGTATACGATAATAATTATCGAAATTGGTCTTATTTGAAAGCTTATAGGCGGTTTACATAAGAAAAATGCCTTTAAATTTAGAAAATATTGCATGCGTGATAAGATATCAATGATGTAATAAGTTTCAGGTTAGGTTGGATACACTATATTCTATTGCATACGATATATTTACTATATAAGATAAAGCGCGTTGCAGCCAGCAAAGCTTATCTAGTTTTCTAGTATACACTATATATTCTATTGTATACGATAATTATTGAAATTGGTCTTATTCGAAAGCTTATATGCGGTTTATTAAATTTAAAAAATATTGCAGGCGTGATGAGAATTTAATGATGAAATAAGTTTCAGGTTAGTTTGGATTAGCCGTTTCTCGAGTAAATGATAGCGATAGCGACAGTCGACATATACAGGTTGTCTGTCCTGTACTTGGCGTCGAGACGCTGCCGCGTCTCTAGATAGAATATAATAATATAATATATCGATAGTAATGATAAATCGTCTTTATTCCTTTTTCTTTTTAACATACGATACAGATACAGTACAATTAGAATCGCAAATAACGGAATACAGCGCGATACAGCCAGTAAAGCTTACTTATAATCTAGTTTTTACACTATATAAGGTACAGCGCAATACAATCAGTAAAGCTTATAAATCTATTTTTTGTATACACTATATCCTATTGTATACAATAAAATATAATACAATAATAATAATAATAATAATAGTACAGTCAGTAAAGCTTATAACGGTATGGGCAAGGCTCAGCGTGACTGTTATTATGCCTGACCCGAAATATATTTGATGAAGCGCAATGCAGCCTGAAATAAAACTTAATACACTTAAGGGCGCAACGCATCCCAGGGTAGCGCAAAGCAGCCACTCGAGTGTACTTTATTTTTGTTTTAAAAACTCCAACCTGTAAAAAACGAAAAATTTGTAATAAACACTAAACTAATAACATACTTATTATTTTATGTTGGCGCAATAAATAAACGGAAGCAAATAACGTTTAGATAGTTTTAATATTTAAGAGATTACAAGCGGTTCAAAGAGGCGTCTATCGCGTATGACGTATCTCTTGTTACTAATGTTACCAAGCAGGCAAGAACATAAACGTTAATTCGAGCATTAATTCGTGCCAAGTTCAACTCATAGTAATCGGCAGGCTTCACACGCCAAGCTTCATTGCATTGCATTAACATTTTATTTATAAATAAATGTAAACATCACTTACAAATATAATATTTTGCTCTGTTGCTTCTCCTTCTGGTTTCCTTCCAAGGGACTTGAAACTAAAAAGATACACATTTCAATGAATAGGTTAGCAAAAAATATGTTAGATTATTATTTAACACATGTAATGTAACAAATAACCTATTCGTTTCATTATGCGTACACCTTAATTAATAATAATGAAGCACACTTACATGCAAGGAAATCAGGAAAAATTTTCGGTCGCCGTGACATGCGTGTGCATCAGCTCCGGTCGTCCGCTTTGTTTTTTGACGTTCCCGTCGATCAGAGCGATAGTGGTGGAGAATTATCGATATGCTATCGATAATTATCGATAATTTTTCAATATCGAAAGCAATCGATATTTCTATATAATTATCGATGGTAATCGATAGTCTTCTCCCCTCCATTTCCATTCTGTTTATAGGCGGTATTCTCAGTCATTGCTTATTTTTAAGATCGTCTTAAGCATGCGGCATCCTCTACTAACCTCGTAGACCAGTAGAGGATGCCGCATGCTTAAGACGGACTTAAGAATTATAAGCAACGACTGAGAATACCGCACTATGTCATGACGCTATCCACGTGCTTGAGTTTCAAAAACTCGACAGCGGCAGCCATTTTTTATTTCGATCTTTGGGGTATTTCCCTTAGAGCATATACTATGGAGGTCTCTTTGAAAGCTTGAAACTGTCGCCAACATGTTGCGAGAGAGAAAGACATGTGCGAACTGGTACGAGCGAGAGAAGAATTGTCACTCTAAGGCAATGATACCTCCATGTATATATGCTCTAAGGGTTATATACGCTTATAATAGTGAATTGACGTTTCGGAAACAATCGATAATTTATCGATACTAGGGGTCAAATTATCGATTAATATCGACCACCATCGATAGTCACGACTATGTGTCCGTATCTATGCCAACCGCGGGCTCCTTAAAAACAAAAGAGCAGCGGAGGAGCTCGCCTCATCGTTGCACGAGGCGAGAGAGCCCATTCTTGATCGTGACTGCTAATAGAATAGTAATACCTACCTACATTCAACCAACAATGACTGAAAATGTAAGTAATGAAAATAATATTCATATGTTCATAGCTATCGGTATTCATATGCTCTTGCCCGGTTATCTGTATTCGCTAGTTTTATTCGTGAAATATTCGTGAGATTTATTTTGATTCGTTAGTTTTATTCATGAATAATTTCTTCGTGATTCCTGAGATTTTTCCGTCACTTAAATTCTAATTACACGCGGCGTATGATCTAGAGACGCGGTAGCGTCTCGACGCCAAGTACATGAAAAACACCCTGTATATGTCGATGTCGCTACCGTGTATCTTTACTCGTCGCGGAGACACTCTAACCTAATTCTGACATTTATACATGAATATCTCATCACGCCTGCAATGTTTTGTAAATTTAAAGACATTTTTCTTATGTAAACCGCATATCGGCTTTCGAACAAGGCCAATTTCAATAAAATCGGTCCACACATGACAGAGATATCATAATATCGTTCATGGATCAGTCGAATTTATTAATTTTCGTCTCCTGATTCTCCTTCTCCAAGAAATTTTTCGTCAACATAATACGTATATACGCGTTACACACACACCTTCAGCCAACACATGTATCGTTCTTCGTTCGTCGTCCGCCATTGTACGTACATATATATATACTATTTTGAATTTTATAACCTACCAAGTGCTAAGTGTCAGAAAAAGTAAATTGTCCGAATTTGGAATGTCAGGAGTTTTTACACTACATAGGAGACTGAATTATTGTCTCAATTAATAAGGTAAGTCGCCAAAATTTTTTTAATAGATTTCTTATGTAGAGTCGCAGACTTGGAAGTTGTCCGGAAATGGTTCGACTGAGAAGCATCTCCTTTCACACAAGTTTCTGGAAATTTGTACCATGCATGTACAAAATAAAATATATTGTAGTAAAAAATTGCACTGCATTTAAATTGCCAGATATTTGTATTTGCATATCAGCAATTTAGAGTTTTTATGTATATTATAGAAATGAAGGAGACGCACAGGATTCTGATAAAATGAAGAGGACGCACAGGCTTGGATAATAGAATTGGAGGAGACGCATAGGCTTGAATGGATAGAAATGAAGGGAATACACAGGCGTAAAGGTTGTCCGGAGAAGAATAGATAAATAGAAGAGCATCTTGCTTCGCACAAGTTTCGAGAAAGTAAAATAAGGTAAATCGACAAAATTATAAACATACTAAACTAATTTTATTCCAAAACCAATAAATTGTGTTTTGAAAATATTGGATCTCTTCGTTCATCTTCGCTGAATTATTACCATAGCATTTAAATTTCCGGCAACAAGACATTCTGTCACACGCTCTCATTTCCTTCGAATATCATACGCTCTCATTTCCTTCCGACATCATACGCTCTCATTTCCTTCCGACACATTTGTAATCTACACTTATTATAGCAAAATGCCAATCTATTTCTATATAGTTGCTACGCTATTCATTAATTTTACTAGTTTTCCATTATCCTTATACCCTTATACTCTTATATACCCTTATAACCTATCCACAGTAGTTGCCACGCTATTTATTAATTCATTAATTTTTTAGATTCCCATTATTATTACCATTAGAATTTAAATTTCCTGCAACAAGACTTTCTGCCATACGCTCTCACCTCCTTCGGACACATTTTGTAGTCTCTACACTTACTATAACAAAATACCACTCTATTTGTGTACATAATAAGTTCTACGTTAAGTTGTAATAATAACTAAAATAACTAAAATGTGGATTTTATATATATATATATATATATATTATATTATATATTTACAGATAATCGAAGCAGAAGATGATGCAGTATGATCTACGGCAGAGAAAAAAATGATGGAAACATAGCGTCTCGACGTCAAGTACATGCGAAAATTTATTTTATAAATAATAATAAATAATTAGTAAAGGTGCCCTATTTTTCTGTTAATAATGCAGACGAAGAGAATCATTTCAATAGCTGAAAGAGAAAGGAACTCTGCTGCACGAGCAAATGAAATAACCCCATTTTTATGTTTGAAATAATAAAACTTTATTTTTTATTTTATTTCTGTACTCCTGTCCCCCTGCCTCCACCTGCCCCCCTCCCTCCCCTCCCACCCCGCCCTCTCCTCCCCCAATGGTAATCGGCAGCACTCAATTTGTATAAAAAATTCATAAAAACTTCCTGCCGTCTGGATCGTCCAGCCCTAGTGCCTCTATCTGAAATGATAAATTTTAAATGAACTAAATAAAAAAGAAAATAAATAAATCACAGACATCATTGATTTCTTTTTTTAGAAAAACACTTACACGTAGGCCAACGGCGTTGCTCCGCTGGTGGCTGATCCCCCCTCTGAATCGTTGCTGGTGGGGGTTGAGCCGCCCTTGGGTTCGGTGCCGGTGGGGGTTGAGCCGTCCTCTGGGTCGGCGCGCGTTCTTGCCCCCCCATGAAAACGTCTTCGTCGTCATTTGATTCTGGAAAAATAAATTTGATTAATATTATTTAATTTAATTTTTCTGTAAGTTAATCGTTAATCGTTAAGGGGATAGACACGGGTAATGCAGCGCGCTGTATACCGACATAATCTGGCCCAAAACATAGGTTTAGTAGGATACGCTTGATTTCCTTATATGAGCGAATTTTGGGCTGGGCGAGGTCTCATTCGAAAGAGGAAGGTTCAATGTAGCGCGCTGTAGACATGGTTCGACGAGATTTTGTTGGTATGTAATGATATGAGTGACCAAAGTAGAGAAAAAATGGACAAAATACACTCGCAGATTCCAAGTATTTGTAGGTCACTATAAGAGTTTTGTGACTCAAACAATGTCTACAGCGCGCTGCATTGAACCTTCCTCTTTCGAATAAGACCTCACCCAGCCCAAAATTCGCTCATATAAGGAAATCAAGCGTATCCTACTAAACCCATATTTTGGGCCAGATTGTCGGTATTACAGCGCGGTGCATCGCCCGTGTCACGTGACATGTTTACCTCCTTAAGTATTTTTAGGTCACTAAAAGAGTTTTGTGACTAAAACGGTGCAGCTAGTGCTCCGCGTTGAATCTTTTTCTTTCGAATGAGACCTCGTCCAGCTCTAAATCTGCTCATATAAGGACGAAAAACGAAAAATCCCAAATCCATGTTTTAGGTTACATTGTCGGTATTACAGAGCGGAGCATCGCCCATGTCACGTGGCTTGTCTACCCCCTTAATAATATAAAACTTACCAAACAGAAGGGCGTTTTCCTCGGCAAGTTCTTGCGAGGGGTCCTCCTTTGAGACGTACTTTGTTTTCTGCAAAAATGAATAAACCATTAATTAGCCATAAAGCTAAATGACATAGGCAAAGTGCATACCAAAGACTGTCAAAATCTTACAGGTTACATGCACATTCGTTAGTTTTATTATTCGTGACATTAAATAAATTCCCACGAATCAAAGCGGCGAATTGAAAATCCACCGGGAAGTTAAGCTATGCTATACTATGCTGTGCCATGCTATGCTATGCTATGCTATGCGATGCTATGCTGTGCGATGCTATACTATTAAAATATTAGCTTCAATACATTCTTATGGAACCGTTTCCATCAAAAGCTAAGTTAAAACATAGCATCGCATAACATAGCTTAGCTGCTACGAGTATATTTATTTGTATTATTTGTATTACTTACATTTTCATTAGGCGTAGACATCTTGTGCGTCGTGGCGTTGTACGAAAAACAAAAGCAAGCTTCAGCTTGCCCAGTTGCAAGGTAAACATTCGACGATCAAAGCGCTCGTTTTAGAAAATATCGATCGATACTGCTAATTATCGAAATCTTTCTTCAATACGTTTCGCGTTAAGCGAGGGTATAGAAAATTTGAATTTCGCCCGACGGCGCGCACGGGCACTTGGGTCTAGGCATGATGTAAAGACATAAGGTGTGCTCGTGCGCACCCTTTACAAATTAGCCAATAACGTGCCCTTCCCAAGATCGTTCATATTGGATAGTCAACCAATACGACAGTTGCATTAAAATCTGGTAACGTAACGTAGTCTTGTTCAAACTTCGCACCTTTACAGTTTACGCTACACGAAGTTAGGTAGTACATTATAAACTCCATAATGTAACTAGGCGGCCATATTTTAACATGACGTCCCCAGGACGTCCCCAGAACGTCCCCCAGGACGTTTTTGGGACTTTGCCGGACGTTGTGCTGTATGGGTACATCATGGGTCTAGGGTCGCGTGAAACACAAAACGAAGCGGACGACCGGAGCTCATTTTTTCGTATGCTCCATGGTTCAAATCCATATATAGAAATATGCGTTGGGACGTCTTCCTATTACACCGTGGTCCATGGTGTGACCGCACGGACAATTGGCAAGCGTGTTAAGTTATAAGCAAATATATTCACTTATATTTTGATTGTGTTAGAAATATAAAAAATATTCATCAGCTAAGTTTTAGGTAAGACTGGATTACCCCAATTGAAATTTTCTAATAATTAATCAAGCTAATATATTTATAAATTATTATTTTCAGATCGTGGATATTTAATGATTTAAAATATTTTAATAAAATAATAATCATTTAATCGAGATTGAGTCCACAGATAAGTTTTAGGTAAGACTGGAATACACCATTTGAAATTGTCTAATAAATAATCAAGTTAATATATGCATAAATTATCATTTTCAGATCGTGGACATTAAATTCTTTAAAACCAGCGTGGGATCACCCATTCTATTCTATTATTCTATTACTTTTTCATACTTTCTAACCTCTCTTTGTTTTACATTCACTTTTCCTTTTTTATTCCTCTTTCCTTTAATAATTAATATTCTCTTAGTCTTGGCAGCTTATGCGCCAACCTCTCGGCTGCTTATGCGCCGAAACTCTCGGCTGCTTATGCGCCGAAACTATCGGTTGCTTATGCGCCGCAATTCTCAGCTGCTTAAGCGCTGAATTAATGCGAGGCATTCCTAAATTCCATAATAATACACTAGTAATCACAAAGTGTAATTTCAACTGCTGAAGCGTGATATTCAAAATCAATAAAAATAATATTCTTGGTTATAAATCGTTGTTGAATTGTTGAATTACGTAACATACTTATTGGACATTTCTATCTTATATTATTATAAATAATCAATATAAATATAAAATTATAATTCATCATGTCTATAGTTAATAGACTCTTGCCACTCAATTTAAAAATTATGAATATTATCAATAGAGGCGAATGGTTAACAGATGATCATATTGAATATTTTCACAAATTATTAGAAGCTAATTCTAATTATAAACCACGCGAGACCTGGAGAGTTCAATTGCCTGGTACAATACAACCAGTTCCTGAAACTCAGGATCATATACAGATTTTGCACCAAAGCGAAGATTTTAAAAGCAATGCAGGGGGACACTGGGTTTGTAGCTTCTATAAACATGATGACAGAAGAGTTTATATTTATGATTCTCTTAATTTCTCGAAATTGCATAATCATCATAAAATTTTTCTTGAGAAGTTATACCCATTTTTGAACAAACATGACGGTACAATTGACGAAGAATTTATTGAATTTCCACGTGTACAAGCTCAACCTAACACACGGGATTGCGGAGTTTTTGCGATTGCATTTGCGGTCTCGTTATTATTCAAAATATTACCAGACAAAGTAACGTACAATCATGCATTGATGCGTCAACATTTGATCCAAATGTTTCAATCTAATCGTATAGAACATTTTCCATGCATTCAGGATCAACAATTAACACGTTGTATATATGAATATAAATCTGCAATTGGTAATACTATTAATAATAAAGATCCCTCTTGTGGAAATTATCATCCATTTAAAATTGGTCAAAGTAATATTACTAATGAAAAAGAAGAAATATCCCCAGTTGAAAATGCAACAGTAAGTAACAAAGAAGTCACTACACATACCAAAAATATAATTCAGACAGATCAACCATACGTACCATGTAAAAGGAACGAATACATGTCTAATTATTATAAACGGCAGAAAGAGGAAATGAATTTAAAAAGAAGAGCTGTTTATAAAGCAAAGAAAGGGGAATGTAACATGAAAAAGGGTAAAGATTGTAAAAAAGGGGAGGAAAGCATAAAATTTTATAATTATGAATATTATAACGCACACAAAGAAGGAATAATAAAAAAGAAAAAAGTGCATTATGATGCAAATAAAGAAGTGATATGCGAAAAGCGAAAAAATTATCATGAGTTGAATAGAGAACGTATAATAAAAAAGAAAAAAGTGCATTATGACGCAAATAAAGAAGTGAAATGCGGAAAGCGAAAAAATTATTATCAGCTAAATAAAGAAGGTATAATCAAAAAGGCAAAAGTGCATTATGACGTAAATAATGAAGTGATTTGCGAAAAGAAAAAAAAATATTATCACCTAAATAAAGAAGTTATCTCCAAAAAGCGGAAGATACGTTATGTTGAAATACGTAAAAACGATGATTATAATAAAGTAGCAAAACGTCGTGCCGCTCTGCAAATAATAAAAAAGTATCGTTATATTGATGTAACAAATAACAATATAGCAACCAAAAATAACAAAGAAACTTATATTAGAAATCTTTCAAAAATTATTAGCATACCGTCTGGAGAAGCAAGTAGGTTGGAAGCTGAGCGTATAATAAAATGGTGTTTTCATATTAGGCAAAAGTACATTTTTGAAATGAGGAAACTGTTGAAAGATTGTAAACAAAAAGTGGAAGTTTCCTTAACGCGCGCAGCAGAATGTTTAGAAGTTGAGGACAGGATTAATGCTTTGTGTGGAGAATCCAGACATACGTCTTCTTCAGAATCATATTATGCGGAAAGTTCGTACCATCCTTTCAGCGGTTCTGAATCAATTATACTGAATTCGGCAGGGGAAGCTATAAACGTTCTACCTGTATTGCAATCAAAGAAAACGACAAAAGCATGGCATTGTAGTTATCTTTGTAAAACGAAAGATGTTGAAATTCTGAATAATTTACAGGATTTCTTCAAACGATTGTTAGAATGCTCATTAAAAAAGGTACATAAGTTGAACAACCATATCAGTAGCTGTTCTAATAAAGTGCATGCTGAAAAAGTTGGTCATTCTCATGGTTGTTACATAAACCCTAAACTATGTAAGTCCAATTTTTTAGCCATTGAGATTTTGGCACCTCACTTTCCGGATTTACGACATTTGAAGAGAATGATATACAAAATAGCGAGCATTTATAAAGACCAATTACATAATTTAGACAAAGCCTTAAACGATAATGACCTTGAAACACTTGAACGAATAACACTTCAAGCTCGGAAAGAAGCTAAAGCGTTACAAAAAAATAATACTGACATAAGCCTGAACGAAGAAGAGATTATATCTCGATATTATTTAGCATTTAGAGCTTTCACAAAGCGGTCTATGGACACACCACGCATTCCGTGTGTTTCCTGCGAGAAACTCTGTTTTCAACGACAGGTTCGTAAGCTTGATATTTCTAAAAGAACATATAAGGGAAATGTACTGCAAACGTTGTTAAATTATATTGGATACAAAGTTGGTGACATGCATTTTATTTGCCGATATTGCCACGATAAAATTTGCAACGATTACATGCCACCAAAATGTATTTTAAATAAGCTTGATGTACGTTCAGTTCCAGAAATATCAGTGTTGAACGATTACGAGCGAATTCTCATTCAAAGAGCTAAATCGTTTCAAACGATTGTGAGAATGGATACAGTAATGCGTAAAAATATGCCACATAAACATATGTTTCCAAAAGTAAAGGGGAGAACATTCCATCTTCCTTTGCCGTTAGAAGAAAATTTAAAAAAAATCTGTCCTCCGACTGAACCTTTAAATCAAAATCATGAATTATACATATTGGTGCGGGGCCTTCCAACAAAATCTAAAATAGTTTGGGAAAAGTTAGTTGACTTGAAGAAAGTATGGAATGCCTTAGTGTGGTTGAGAGCCAACAATCCTCTATATTCAGAAATTGTTTTACCACAATCGTACAATTTATTGCTGAGTGCCAAATTACCACATACAGAATTTCAAGAAGAAGTTGTTGCCAATGATAATAATAACGAATCTATCGAGGACGTTGAAGGTGAAACACTTAACATCGATGAAAACAACAAACGTGCATTATTAACGCAAATGTCACAATCTGATTCATATTATGAGCAGTTTACGATTTATCCAATGTACGACAAAAGGGTTAATGAATCTGCTACCGCACTCTATCAAATGCTTAAAGTTCATGACATTCCGTTGGGCCATCGTGCTGAACACTTAGATGTGAAATGTTTCCCAGATTTATATCCTTATGGGGTGAATGGACAGCATGAAGAAAGATTGATACGTTTGACTGATCATGAATTCATTAAGTCCAAACTGATGTCCAAGCATTCGCAATTTCGATTGAACATGCAATATATTTTTTATTTATTACACGATACCAATATGCGGCAATTGAACGCTGGAATTTTTCACAAAATGAACGTCGTAAATCCACGTGAAAAATACACAGCTGCTGGTTTTCTACAGCAACTCTCTAAAGATCAGCTACAAACGAACTTGAGCACTATTTTTTTCAGATTACGTAATACAGCACAGTATTGGCGAAAACCGAGAAACGATTTGAACTGTATGATACACCATTATGGACCAGCTACATGGTTCCTCACGCTTAGTCCAAGTGAGTGGCTATGGACAGATTTAATAGAATATCTTCGTGAAGTAAACGGCCCATTGGTGGCTAAAATGTCCCCGAACGAACTCATTGCTTCTGATCCCGTTTCAACTGCTCGATTTATAGATAATGCATTCCACGCTATGCTGGATTTCATTTGTTCGCCCGACAATCCGATTGGCAAGGTGACACATTACTTTTGGCGCAGAGAATATCAAAGCAGGGGATCACAACATTTTCATCTTTTAATTTGGATTGAAGATGCTCCTATAATCGATAAATCTTCGAAGGAAGATGTAGCACGATTCATTAGGAAATACGTCACTTGCAGATTGCCCTCACCGCATGTGTCGCCACAATTATATAGTCGTGTAATTGCACATCAAATGCATAAATGCAATAGCTATTGTTTACGCAACAAAAAAACTAAAAATTCCTTCCGTAAAGTATGTAGATTTTCATTTCCACGTCCAGTTACAGATACTTTGGTAATAAGGGATGTAGCTGTTTCTATAGGTGCTAGAAAACAATTGAAAGCAAAAGGTATACTCTATGATCTTCCACGTTCAACACAGGAAGTACGTATCAATGATTATAATGCTCCCGTTCTCACGGTTTGGAGAGGTAACATGGATATACAATATATTGGAGAAAAGACAGGGTTGGTAACATGTTACTGTACTAAGTATGTGTCAAAGCCGGAAAAAAGTTACGCTACGGACACTTTGGCAGCAATCAATTCTACTAAGTCATTAGCTAGTCTGCTGTGCAACCTTGGAATGCGCATGCTAAATCATAGAGAATGTGGAGCGCCTGAATGCGCTGATACTCTTTTAGGATTATCATTGTATGGCACTGACTCCAGTACTACTATTAGATGGTTAGATGTAAATATACTGAGAAGTAGGAAATTGAAAACTCGCAAAGAGATTGAGGATCTGGAAGGTGAATCCACAGACATATTTTGTCCATCCCTCATAGATGATCACTATCCTAACAGACCCAAGGAATTAGAATCTATGCATCTGTACGATTTTGCTATGTGGTATGACGTTACTAAAATTAGACCGTCTGAAAAAACTGAATACTATGAAATCCGTGCATCTTTGTTTTTGAAAAAAAGGCAAAGAGGGTATCTTATCAATCATTATAAGTACAATGTTCAAACCCAACCTGAGAATTATTATTTCTCATTATTATTATTATTCCAACCTTGGAGAAATACCGACGAATTGAAAAATGGATTTAACACATATGCGGAATCTTTTTTGTCGCTAGAATCACAATTGACAGATGCAGTTCAGTATCACGAACGAATAACGGATATTCGAGAAGCGCGTGATCATATAAAGGAAGAAATTGAAAAGAACGTGTTGAATACTGTAGAACAAGAAGAAAATGATCAAGGCGATCACCCCTTAGAGTGTGTCCCCATTGAAACTGTTGGTGCCATGAAAGACTTTAAAGACACGGAAAAAAAATTGGACTGTGGTGATCTTCAAGAAATGATTTCGGAATTGAACCATGATCAGAAGCGGATATTTGATAAAGTTACTAAGTCCTTGACGTCTAACGATAACATTCTTAGACTTTATGTCAGTGGAGAAGGTGGCACTGGGAAAAGTTTTTTAATAAAAACTATCAGACAGTGGATCAAGCAGAGTATCGGAAAAGACACAGCAGTAACTGCTCCTACTGGAATCGCAGCTTTTAATATCGAAGGTCTTACCATACACCGATTATTTCAATTACCTGTAGAACATGGACATACAGCCCAGTATAGGCAACTTAGCGATGCAGCCCTTTAAATTGTACGAGATCAATTAAAAAATGTTGCTTTACTAATCATCGATGAAATTTCGATGGTTTCTAACGTAACTTTCCTGTACATACATCTACGACTTTCAGAAATATTTGATACTGCATATTCCGATGATGGTTGGTTCGGAAAAATACCTATTCTGTTATTTGGTGACTTATTACAACTTCCTCCTGTTCACGAAGAACCTGCTTTTATACAATTATCTAATAAGAGTATAGAGAAAAATGTTGGAGGATTAGGTTCTTATAATTTATGGTCTGCCTTGTTTAGCTATGACGAATTGAGAATAAACATGCGACAGCAGGGTGTAACGGTTTCGGACGTAGCGCAACGCGTCTTACAGGATCCCGGGATTGGTTCGAATGGCGTGCGATAAAGAATTAAAATTCAAGAACAAGAATTTAACTTAAATAGTGTTTATTGTAGAAAACACCTCTAAATGATACATAAAAATGTAAATTAACGCCTTAATATTAAAGAAATTAATTAGGTTGCGACTCTAGGTCGTTACAAAAGTAAAGTTGATCGTCTTGGGTTGCGACACTAGGTCGTTACAAAAGAAATACCCGTTTGAACGATCGATTTGGAGTAATATAACTTAATTAACTATTAATAACGTTTAGTCGAATGATAGGAATTAGTTTATAGGTTATGACTCTCGGTCGATATAAGAATTGGATTGCGGATAATGACTCTCGGTCGATATAAGAATTGGATTGTGGATAATGACTCTCGGTCGATATAGGAGTTAGATTATGATTTAGGAATTAGCTTATAATTCTAGGAAATTGAATATGTTTAGTTTGAGAATCGTTTGAATTGTTTCGTTGTCATCAGGGGCGGTTTTGCCACCTGGAATAGTCTTGTTCCCTCGTCGCTCAGGAGTATTAGTACTAACCTGAGATTAATAATTATTAATAACTTAGCTTCATCAACTAAGTGGCCTGCAAAGCGGCCCCCAAGGCAGAAAACCTCTCGTCAAACCTGGCGACTATGGCCTTGGTTTATTACGATCGGCTCGACCAAGTGTCCAGCAAGGCGGCCTCCAAAGTTGGAGCATTAAATTTATGTTGGAATCAGCCAATGGCCATAAATGATTCAGTGTAGTATTCACTTTGGAATTGTAATTCATAATGATCCTCTCTGGGCTTTCTTGCCCGTATTTATACATATTCGGGGTTCTGGGAGCGCACCAATGGGAATGGATTTTGACTATTACGCGTCAATCATTCTCGTCTCGCTCGATCAGTTCTCCAGTCGGTCTACTGGGCGACTGGTTATGCGCAGGCGTGTGCGTGGAACGTTCGGTTCCCTTTCTCGTTTGTCACGCACCAATTACAATCACTGCTTCTGATCCTTGCTCTCGTCGATCCGCTGATCGACTGAGGATCGCGCATGCGTTCGATTCTCCCACTTCTTTACACTCTTTCGTCATACTCGCGTTTCGCGGTACCCTAAGCTAATATTAATATTAATCCTAAACACGCTTTATAAAAGTAAGAATAATAAGAATATAATAAGAATATAAGAATATAAGTATTTAAATGATTATTATTTAAGTTTATTAAAAAAAAAAGAAAGGGCAGTTTTGGGGTTTGTTACAAGGGTGATAATATTTACAAAGAGATCTTGTCGAGAATTCGCACTGGAGTAGTGACCGCTTCGGATACAAAGCTTTTAGAAACGAGGAAATTAAATTTCAAAGCGACAAATTGTAATGACCGATTAAAGGAATTAAGTGATTACATGCTTAATGTAGGTTCTAATACGGTGTGTTTACTTCCCACATGTGTTCAGTGTGATGTTTTGAACGCTGCAATGCTGAGTCGATTTCCATCCGAAGAAATACATTTGATTGCTCATGATACAACGAATTGTGCACCGTATTTGAAAAAAAAGGTGTCAAAGGTACTAAACAATAATGACGAGGATAGCTCCCGAACGGCGGGACTTGCAAGAGTCGTAATTGTTAAAACAGGAGTGCAAATCATGATTAGAAGAAATATTGATGTTACATTAGGTCTTGTCAACGGTACCATTGCTAAACTTGTTTCAGTTACACGAGGTGTTGATAATGACGTTGAAAAATTGAGAATTATATTACCCACGGGGCAAGAACATATGATAGAACGGGTAAGTGTTAAATTTGAAGTAATGGATAGAGCGTTCGTTATTAGAAAACAATTTCCGATTTGCCTCAGCTATGGTATTACTATTCACAAAAGTCAAGGACTAAGCTTGGAGAATGCTGTCATAGAAGCAGGTAATTCAATATTTACTTGCGGACAAATTTACGTTGCTCTTTCTCGGGTGACTACATTACAAGGACTGCATCTTATCAATTATGATCCATCTTCCGTAAAGGCACAAGAATCGGCTATAATAGAGTATAATAGATTGCGAAAAAAATATAGACCTGATCTTATGACTATTTCAATTTCTAAAAACCGCGTTCTCAAAGTTCGTGATGCTGTTTGGGCAGTACCTAATTATAATATATCCGAATGTCAGAATACTGATGATCACATCGTGGATACCATGCAATACTACGTAAGAGGTCTCCCGAATTCTGATGGTGCGTCTTGTTATGCGAATGCCACAATCCAATGTATGTTATATTGTCCATCCATAAGAGAAAACTTATTTTCGATTGAAAAAGATGATCATATTATAAAAGTCTTTATGGACCAATATAAATCGAATCAAAATCCAAATATAATACCATTACAGCAATTTGCAGGAGAAAAATACGCTAACAATCAGCTACATGATGCAGCTGAGTTTATTACCTCTCTTTGTGATCAGGAGATTCTTATTAAGAATGCAGTACAACACGAAATTACAACGGTATTAAGATGTTTAGGTTGTAATTACACAAGTACTACTATCAGTACAAATTGTGTGGTACATCTTGCACTACCCAAGATGTTAAAAAATAAACCATTCGAATTTCAAGATATAATAAAATACAATTTTACAGGATGGAAAAATTTGAAAGATACCTGCAATAATTGTGATAATTCAAACACAATGAAGAAACTCGATATAACTGCTTCCAAACAAATTCTTATTGCAAAATTACATTTGTTCGATCACGATAGTAGTGAAACAACAACGAAAGTGGAAAATTTCTACGTCAAAGCAATGCCTACTACTAAAATACAATTGGTAGATCACTGTTATAAACTTAAGGCAGCGATTTTCCACCATGGTAAAAGTAATGCCGATGGTCATTACACGAGTATGGTAAGGGGTAAGGGCACAACGTGGGTATCCGTTGATGATTTACAAGTAGAAAAACAAGCTTGGCCACGAAATGCTAAAAATGCATACATATTTTTCTTCGAAAGGTGTTAATTGCGTTTGTTAATACACTTCAATGTTAAATACGTCCAGCGCCAAAGGTTGCTTTCACCGACATAAGCTGCTTCGTGCACCATGTATTGTACACAAAGTACTATACATATAATATTAATACATATAGATTGGCAATCCGGTGCACATCGTTTCTGTTCGTAGTTGTTAAACTTACGTAGAATATAGAATTTATCCTTAATTCTGTCGCGTGATAATTTGTAATTTATAATATTAAAAATTATATAAAGGCAGTCCCTATGCAAATTGTCTTTGTAAAAAGAAGTGAGATCCCCATAAAAAAACTTCAAAAAAGTAAAAAAATACGCCAAGTACATGAAAAATCAAATTAATCACAAAAATAGAAGACAATAATAATCACAAAAAATTGTATCTAGAATTTATCCTTAATTCTGTCGCGTGATAATTCGTAATTTATAATATTAAAAATTATCTAAAGTCAGTCCCTACGCAAATTATCTTTGTAAAAAGAAGTGAGATCCCCATAAAAAACTTCAAAAAAGTAAAAAAATACGCCAAGTACATGAAAAATCAAATAAATCACAAAAAATCGAAGATAATAATAATCACAAAAAATAGAAAAAGTATACAATACAAAAAAGATGTGAAATCAAAATGAGCTGCCAGTACATAAAGGTGCTTTCCAACTGCGCAAGATGACACAACTACATACACACAGCTAAAATGCTGTGGTCATACATTCCTTTACAATGTATTACATAATATTAAGCAGATATATTTTTATACAAATAAATATTTTAATACGATAGAAGAAAGTCTTACATCCAGCGCAAGGATAGATATTGTTCAATAGCAAATTTGAAATTGGAAATTCGGATTATATAAAAATTACATTATATTATTACATTACAAAATATGTTTCTTCTCATGACTTCACGAGCCTTTCAATTATTCAACACACAAAAAACTGTAACGTATTTAACATTAACATTATTTTGTGAACGATTCACAATTGTAATTAGTAGTAAAACAAGAAGCTATTGCACAAGTTGAAGTATATATTCTATCTATAACTCATAACGCCAACGATTAGAAATATAACAAACATATCTAAGTTGAACGTAAACGAACATATAAAGTACAACATTTTGAAAGTCTTTGGTAGGCAATTAGAAGTATGAAACACATCCAAGTTAAAATATGTTTCTATGTATCCAATATGTTCTTGTTGTATTACTTGCTATACAGTTACAGTCTACTTCCATTGATAGTTAACATAGGCAAAGTGCCTACCAAAGACTTTCAAAATGTTGTACTTTACATGTTCGTTTACATTCAACTCAGATGTGTTTGATATATTTCTAATCGTTGGCGTTATAATTTCTAATCGTTGGCGTTATAAGTTCTAGAACAGGCATGGAACTAAAGTGAACGCAGCGGCCGTTTTTCGGAGGCGACGCCTCCTTTCTTCCGCCGCGCGTCTTGGCCCCCGCGGCGGGCCTAGGAGCTTCGAGCGCCTCAGACCCGTACCATATGAACCACGCGTAGCGCATTGGGGCGCCCCGTATGGCTACGCGCGATTCATATGGTACGGGCCTGAGGCGCTCGAAGCTCCTAGGCTCGCCGCGGGGGCCAAGACGCGCGGCGGAAGAAAGGAGGCGTCGCCTCCGAAAAACGGCCGCTGCGTTCACTTTAGTTCCATGCCTGTTCTAGAATATGCTTCAACGTATGCAATATCTTCTTGTTTTGTTACTAGTTACAACTGCGAATCGTTCACAAAATAATGTTATAATACGTTACAGCTTTTTGTATTGAATAATAATAATGGAAAGGTTGTGAAGTAATGAGGAGAAACATATTTTGTAATGTAATGTAATGTAATTTTTATAATTTCGCATCATACACTGTTTCAGTTTTCAAATTCTTATACTTCCTAATTTCCAATTTGCAATGGAACAATACGTACCCTTGCGCTACATGTATGACTTTCTTCTATCATACAGCTTTTATGATCTCTTGATCGTTTTTGCTAATGAATTGTTTATTTATTTTTGTAGGAAAATATGAGGGAGGCCATGCTCGATGGTAAATAATAATAATTTATTTATATACCTACATTTATTCAAATTTATTTTTCCAATCATTTAATGATGAAATTAATTTATTTAGACATTGACGCTGAATTGGCAAGCTTAAATATGACGGAGCCGCCACTGCCCGCGGCTCCGCAACCAACACCGCCGCCACCACCGCTAGCACCACTACCAGTGAACCCGGCCACGGCCGATGGTAAATGCATATACACGTTTTATTACAGTCGGTGTAGAAAGTATTCGTACAGCGACCAATTTAAATTAAAACTTTGCATATCCATGTCAGTAATAATAAATTTTAACGGAAAACAATGATTAATCGATATTCTTTGATGTTTGTAGAATAGATTTTGTATAAACAAAATTTTTTTGTCCAATTAATCCCATAGATGCTATATGAGATTGATATGTGGTAATTATGGCGGCGTTTTAAAATATTTTGGTGGGCTATATAAAATCCTCTGCCTAGTATTATATGCAGAATGCTTTGGATCATTGTCATGGGTATAAAATTGTCATTAAGTCCCATTTTATTTGCACTAGCATGGATGTGCTTGCTCAGGATGTCAATATAAACTCTATAATTCATAATACCATCGATGAAATGTAGAGCTTCTACTCCAGCTGCACTCATGCAGCCCCAGACAAATACAGAACCCCCCGCAGTATTTCATAATATTTCATCATAGGTCGCAAATTTTCGTTCCTAAACTCTGTATTTTCTTTTTTTTCTCCATACTGTGAAGTCGCTTTTGAACCCAAATATTTTGAATTTGTTGGCTTTAGTGAATTCGAAATATTTGGGTCCAAAACACACTTCACAGGATGGAGAAAAAAGAAAACTTCACAGTATGGAGGAAAAAGAAAATGCAGAGTTTAGAAAAGAAAATTTACGATCTATGATGAAATACGGCGGGGGGTTCTGTATTTGTCTGCAGTTGGAGTGGAAGCTCTACATTTCATCGATGGTATTATGAATTATAGAGTTTATATTGACATCCTGAGCAAGCACATCCATGCTAGTGCAAATAAAATGTGACTTAATGAAAATTTTATATTTACCTATGACAATGATCCAAAGCATTCTGCATATAATATACTAGACAGAGGACTTTATTATATAGGCTATAATTACCACAGATCAATCCCATATAGCATCTACGGGATTATGGACAAAAAAATACGTAATCATATAATATTATATCTAAAGAAAGTTTGAAAGCTATTCTGCTAGAAGGGTAGTGTCACGTCCCGGGTGGAGGTCTTTGGGGGACAATGACACTGTGGGGGTTTTTGAACACAGGCGAGGATCTGAAATCCTGCACACTGCGAGTTGAGGGAGGTTAGGCGAGGATCTGGAATCCTGCACACTGGGGTAGAGGGAATTTAGGCGAGGATCTTGAATCCTACACACTGGGGTAGAAGGAATTTAGGCGAGGATCTTAAATCCTGCACACTGGGGTCGAAGGAGGCTAGGCGAGGATCTTGAATCCTGCACACTGGGGTAAAAGGAGGCTAGGCGAGGATCTTGAATCCTGCACACTGGGGTAAAAGGAGGGTAGGCGAGGATCTTGAATCCTGCACACTGGGGTAAAAGGAGGTTAGGCGAGGATCTTGAATCCTGCACACTGAGGTAAAAGGAGGTTAGGCGAGGATCTTGAATCCTGCACACTGGGGTAAAAGGAGGTTAGGCGAGGATCTTGAATCCTACACACTGAGGTCGAGGGAATCTAGGCGAGG
Source organism: Andrena flavipes (assembly GCA_963971345.1). Lineage (NCBI taxonomy): Eukaryota > Metazoa > Arthropoda > Insecta > Hymenoptera > Andrenidae > Andrena > Andrena flavipes. Next base: position 38,837,379 of record OZ020479.1, on the reverse strand, counting down.
ATCTTGAATCCTACACGCTGAGCGACCAAGGAGGGTTTAAATAATGAAATTGTACCCAATGAACACCCGTTAGACCCTTGTGGGTTTTTATACCGGTTCGATAATAGGATTTACCGCTGCATATACATAAGAAGTCACTCGTAATGGTTCCGCGAAATCCGTCTAGGCATACGTCGGTACGTGGCCCGTGCAGAAGAACGTTTGTAAACACTGTAAGAACACTCGCTCGCGAACCGAGATCAGCTGTTGCAGCAGTTCGTTACGTTTGGGATCTTCGTTGCCGAAGGATTAACACAATAACTTCACGATTGATTTAAATGGTTGTTTATTCTGGTTAAACAAGTACGTTATCATGCGCTGCGTTAATAGTGCAGTAGCGGTGATCGTTGGCGTATGACATTTATAAATGTATATAAAATAAAATGTTTATGGATGGACATGCGATACACTAAAAGATAGTAAAATAGTATGTAATAAGCTTTTAGCGTTAATAAGACAAATAGAATGGTTGCAATAAGCGTTAACAAGCAAATAGTATGATCGCAATGAGCGTTAATAAGATGATTAATACGAAAAGTAGATAAGAATAGTAATATGGGATGTGGGTGATATACAATGTTATTTATAATAATGATAATAGCTTACAGTAGCTGCCGTAGGTAATTGTTTCGTAGATCACTGATTTGAACTTTAGAAATACTTATGGTTTGAAAAGTTTCCGTAGAAGAGTTTCGTATAAAAGTTTCCGTAGGAGAGTTTCCGTAGAAGAGGTTCCGTAGAAGAGTTTCCGTAGAAGAGTTTCCGTAGGAGAGTTTCCGTAGAAGAGTTTCCGTATGAGAGTTTCCGTAGAAGAGGACGAGGACCTCTTGGGTCCTCGTATTTATGTAAAATCAAAAGATTGTTAGGGGCGAAGGGCGGTTGCGGTATGCAACCTTGACCTATTTCGGCACGTGTCGCAGTACAGGTTATTAATAGATTTGGTCTTCCGGGGTTTTTATATGGCCTTGTAATGAATATTTGTCGTTAAGACTTCCGGGGTTCTTTTGCATAGAGTTTTGAAAGGGGATACTCAACCCATTGGATGGACTGTGGGTGGTTTGATTAGAAAGAGGGAAAAGGGGTAATGACTTCTTTGGTCATGGGGAGGTTGTGAGACGTGGTCTCGATTTAAGAGGGGTTTTTAGGGACGAGGGACTTGTATTTATTAGATTTGGAGTCATGTGGTCGTGCCACGTAAGGTTAAGAGGGGATTTGGGGGTCGTCGTTGACCATCTTGAGATGGGGACCGCTAAGGTACATCGCCAAGGTGATCAGGGGTTTGGGGAAAGGGTAAGACTTGATTCTGGAAGACTTTGGTGGAGTGAGTTTATGGAGGACTTGTACTGTTACCGCGCGAAAAATAGTGGGACGTCACAGTAGAATAAATTATAAAATCAAAAGGCAATCCCACAAATTATTAAAACATTAAATATTTAGTTTATTTCCATAGTTTATTAATTCTTTATTCAACTGTACGAATACTTTTTGCGCGGCCATTTCTGCGCGTTTATCTGTTTTTGTTAATATCTTTGTAAATGTTAAATGGAATAAAATTTTGTTTATACAAAATCTATTCTACAAACATCGAAGAATATTGATAATTAATCATTGTTTTCCGTTAAAATTTATTACTGACATGAACATACAAAGTTTTACTTTAAATTGGTCGCTGTACGAATACTTTCTATATGTTTCTAGAATGCTTTAAAATATGTATATAAATTTAAATACTAATCAATTTATTGTTTTTACTTCTAATTACAGGACCGTACGTGGCTCGACACGAAAAGGGCGGATGGAGGGTGAGGGCCCGTCGCGAGAACATTATCGCACTAGAATTGATGCGGAATCAGGCCCTCGCCGTCCGAGACATGATCCGGAATCAATATCGTGGCCATGGCCGTGGCCGGGGCCGTGCTTTAGATCGAGGGCGGGGCCGGGGCCGTGGTGGCCAATGAACAATATGTTAAACTGAATAAAATGTATAATATATTTTATTATATATAATAAATATATAATTTTTTTATTTTATACATAAAAATGTGGTTATTTCATTTATTTCATTTACTCTCTTTCAGCTGTTGAAATAATTCTCTTCGTCTGCATCGTTAACTGAAAAATAGGACACATTTATGAATATCACACGTGCTCATGTTAAGATCATTGAATCATTGAATGAATAATTGCGTATGCAAAATCCTACCTGAAAATTTGTGCGTACATAGTCTAACGTAGATCACACTGCATCATCTTCTGCTTTGATTATCTGTAAATATATAAAGCCACATTTTAATTATATACAACTTAACGTAGAACTTATTATTTATAGAAATAGAGTGGCCTTTTGCTATAGTGAGTGTAGAAACTAAACAATGTGTCCAAAGGAGGTGAGAGCGTATGGCAGAAACTCTTGTTACAGGAAATTTAAATGCTAATAGTAATAATTAAGAGAAAATGAACAAGATCCAATATTTTTAACGCACAATTTATTGGTGTTGGAATAAAACTAATTTAGTATATTTATTGGTGAATTGAAATAATGGGAATCTAAAATATTAATGAATTAATGAATTGCGTGGAAACTACTGTCGATTTTACATAATGAATTGCGTGGCAACTACTGTCGATTTTACATAAAAACTTTAAATTGCTGGTATAAAAATATCTGACAATTTAAATGCAATGCAATTTGTTACAATATATTATTTTGTACATGCATGGTATGGTACAAATTACCAGATACTTATGCGAAAGAAAATGCTTCTCTGTCGAACCTTCTCCGGACAACTTCCAAGCCTGCGACTCTACATAAGAAATCTATTAAATAAATTTGGCGACTTACCTTGTTAATTGAGACAATAATTCAGTCTCCTATTTAGTGTATGTAAAAACTCGTGACATTTCAAATTCGGACAACCTACTTTATTTGACACTTCCCACTTGGTAGGTTATAAAATTCAAAATAGTATACATAGGTATATATATATATATATATGTACAATGGCGGACGACGATCCCTGCCGAATGATTCCGAGAGTCGACGAACGAAGAACGAAACGTGTTAGTTCGTCGGTGTGCGTGTAGCGCGTTATACGTACGTATGTATATGTTTGACGAAAATTTTGACTGGAGAAGAAGAATCAGGAGAAAAATCTTACCGAAACTGACAGATCCATGAGACGATATTACGATATCTCTGTCATGCGTGGACCGATTTTATTGAAATTGGTCTTATTCGAAAGCTTATATGCGGTTTACATAAGAAAAATGCCTTTAAATTTAGAAAATATTGCAAGCGTGATGAGATATTAATGAAATAAGTTTCAGGTTAGGTTGGAATAGCTGTGCGTCGAGTAAAGATACACGGCAGCGACAGGCATATACAAGGTGTCTTTTTCTTTCATGTACTTGGCGTCGAGACGCTACCGCGTCTCTAGATATTTTCCTCTTTTCTTACTCCTTTTCCAAAACCCTTTCTTCTGTATTTCTCTGTTAGCTCCATAGTTCAGAAAAAAATGTTATCTGTTGTCGACCTACCGCTCCTGAATCCTGCCTGCGTTTCTGGTATTAAGTGGTTCTTTTCCAATTCCTCTTTTAATCTTTTTTCTAGGACCACAGCATATATTTTGTACACTGTGTTTAGGATGGTTATCCTCCGGTAGTTGCTTACCTTTTCTCTATCTCCTTTTTTTGAATATTGTTGAATTCACCCCTTCTTTCCACCTCTCCGGGAATCCTTCTCCCTTCCACACTTTATTGAAAATTTCTGTGATCTTTTTTACTATTTTCACTTTACCGTAAATCCAGGCTTCATTTTCTATTTTGTCTTCCCCTGCTGCTTTTTTCTTTTTGAATTTCCTAATTTGTTGCTCCTGTTATTTCGTCTTCCTCTTCCTGTGTCTTCTCTCCTTCCGTGTTGTCTATCTATTCCAATTCTCCTACTTCTTTTTTACAGTCGGCGCCTTCTAGTAATTGTTAATTGAGGTATGGACGATAGCGACACTCATACAGATTACGAATCTTTTCGGATTTTTTGTTTCAGATAAGCCTAAGCCGGGAAATCACCTGCACCACGTTTTTGTTTAGGTGTCATAATGACGCTTTGTAAAAAACAAGTAAAACAAATTAAAATATTTTTTTAATTTTTTTGGTATAATATAAGAGCAGCTTTATAAAAATCAAAAAGAGTTATTTCATTATATGTTGTATTTACTGAGAAAAAAATCTTTAAAAATAGCTTGATTTTTCGACCGTCCACAGTGGAGTACCCCCTTAACTACGGTTCTGCCGGCAGATGAACAGCAGATCCGCAGCGGATCCTGCTGCCCGTCTCACATAGAGACACTATAATAAGAGCAAAGAGTAGGTATGATAAGAGGCGTCACTCAACAAGGACAGAAATAATCTGGGAAAATCACTAAACAACCAATTTAAATGCCCATTCGGCAATGATCGGTAAGCTTCGGCAATGATCGATAAACTTCGGCAATAATCAGCCAATTGTGGTAAGGTACATTTAGTCGATTTGAATATCCCGCTCGAAATAGACAACCAATTTAAATGCCAAGGTCAAGCAACGACTTCAAAGGTTCCGCCCGGAGTGACGCCTCTCATTATACCTACTCTTTGATAAGAGTCTGATCATGAGAAGGCCACTTTTTGATTGGTCCACCATTTTTTATCGAAATCCTGCGAGACATAATTTTATACGTACTTGTTCTAGCTGTCAGAGAAATATGGACAACCTAACGAAATATTCCGATGCGATCCCTCTTTCAAATATTGATTCCGTCACAATAGCAGTTGTCCTTGCTGAACGGTTCATCAGTAGGTTTGGTTGTCCTCGGATCATTCACACTGATCAAGGAAGTAACTTTATAAGTAAGATAATGAACCATGTATGCATAATCTTTAAAATTCAAAAAATAACATCCACGGCTTTCCACCCACAATCTCTTGGATTATTGGAGAGAGCACATCGTGTTTTTGTAAATTACCTTAAACATTACTGTACACAAAGTAATTGGGATGATTGGATCAGATTTGGCCTCTTTTCATATAATACTTCGATCCATAAGCCCCACTGGGTTCACTCCGCACGAACTCGTGTTTAATGATCTCACTGTTGAAATAAAAATTGGCAATAAAGTAAAAGTAGTTCATACGAATAAGCTTAAGTTAGCTTTCATAAGACTGGATTCTTCATAATATTGTCACTGAATAAATTAAATTTAATGTGTGAATTCTAATATAAGATCTAGATGTACAAAAATTTGTGTAATTTGCTTGTGACGTGCCAAGTAGTCTGCTGGGTCCTTTGACTTACCTTTGTAAACACACTGCGAATTATATATTTTATATAAAGCACGGTACCTATGTAATAGTAATAAGGATAAGAAAAAAAATATATATGTGTCCAATTAAGAACCTGGTTGCTTTTTTAACTATCTGTAAAGAAATTTTAAATAAACAATGGAAATGAATTTCTATCGTGTCCGATTTTATTTTGATAACCCTTCCTTTTATTAAATTTATGTTATAATTAATCAGTAACTATATAATTAATCGATAACTATCTTAAATAAGCCCTAATGGCGATTTTTAAACAGCTGCATTTGACCCAATTTTTCGATAATTAAGACGCCTGTCAGTCCTAATCCAGGCCCGTTTAATGCGTTTTTAAGGCGCCTATTCCAGGCGTCTGTAGGACGCCTGTTCCACGCGCCTTTGGGACGTCCCGTTTTGTAACATCCGGCGCTCCCAAGGCACATATCGGATGTTCGCGGGACACTCGAGGCGCCGTCAGGCCGGGCGCCTGAGAGGCGCTCTTACGGCGCCTGTGTGCTGTGTGGGTATTATCTGCGTTTTAAATGGACAAATTATCTGAAAGCCTGCGAGGGGGAGGTATGGGTATTAATGATCTGAGAATACCTTGCCTGGCCACGCCAAGTATTTGATTTCCAGGCCGCGGACATCTAGGCAAATGTCTAGATGTTACATTTTATCTTCACATTATTTAAAATGTCCGCGATATGAGTAATGGAATGTATGAATACACCATTTTAGCTGTGTATATGTAGTTGTGTCATCTTAAATGCAGTTGGAAAGCACCTTTATGTACTTGCAGCTCATTTTGATTTCATATATTTTTTTATATAGTATATTTTCTTCTATTTTTTATGTGATTTATTCGTATTAAAATATTTATTTGTATAAAAATATATCTGCTTGATATTATTTAATACATTTTTTCATTGTACTATTGTGATTTTATCTTTGTAGAAATAGTCATTGTGATAATTGGCGCAATTGTTGTATATCATTTTTTTGTAGAGTATAGAACATTATTAAATTTATATTAATTTACGACAATGTTTTTAAATGGGATTCTTTTTGAAGAGATTATATACTTGGCGCACTTTTTTGTACCTTTTTGTAAAAAGGTAATTTTGTAGGGATTTTGATGGGAGAGCACTAATAACCATATATGCGTAACGTTGTAATATTTATTGGCTCATTAGAGCACATTTTAGTACAGAGTAGAAAAATGGTATTGCCATTTGTATTATTGGCTTACACGAACAGAAAGTAAAAAAGTATCTAGTTAGAAAGGAAAAGTTGTACATAGAAAAATAATGACGCGCTTTACGCGCCATCTGATGATATATTCGAGAGAGGCGAGATATATTCCTAACACCTCCCCTCAAAGTTGTATCTCAGTCTCCATTCCCATTCCACATATGCAGTTTTTGTGTTTTGGCCCGCTAAGGGCTTTAGTGAGTACGTCAGCTGGCATTTGCTCTGTCGGTAGGTACTCAAGTTCAATCAGTCCATTTTCTTTCGCTTCTCTTACAAAATGGTATCTTACGTCTATATGTTTAGACCTGGGTTGTATTGCTTGACTGAAGATTAGTTTTTGGGCACTCTGGCTGTCATTTTGGATTTTGGTTGGTTTGTTCCCAAGCCCCATACTTCCTAATAATCCCTGCAAATGAACAATTTTTCTTGTGGCTTCTGATATTGCCATGTACTCAGCCTCGGTACTTGATAACGCAACTGTGCGTTGTTTCTTGGCTTCCCAGCACACGGGTGCCCTGGCTAGTATGAATACGTATCCTGTAATAGATCGTCGATCTATCGGGTTGCTTGCCCAGTCAGCATCTACCATACCGATCAGGTCTTTATCTGATTTTCTGTATCTAAGTCCGTACTTCGGTGTACCCTTCAGATATCGCAGAACCCTCTTGGCTGCTTTCCAGTGTGTTTCTTGGTAACACATGTTGAATTGGCTAAGATAATTTACGGTGAATGCTATGTCGGGCTAGGTACAAGAGGGTTCGTTGATGTTGCTAGGTACAAGAGGCTTCCAATTAGTCGTTGGTACGGAAAACGGTCATCTTTTCTGTTGTTCTGGCCTGCGCACGATAGGTCATAATCCTTCTCCATCGGTGTATGCGCTATTTTACATTCGGTCATCCCGAAACTTTCCAGGAGTCGGTTTACGTATTTCTCCTGTGTTAGATATACTTCATGTTTGTCTAAGTCTTGCTTGAATTCTATACCCAGGCATCTGTTTACTACACCAAGGTCTTTCATGGCGAAATTGTTGATTAGATGCTTCTTCACTTTTGCCATCCAGTCGGGTTTGTTAGAGGCAATCAAAATGTCATCAACGTATATTGCCAGCAGCAGTAAATTATTACCATCTCGCATACTGAATAGGCACTTGTCATGGGGGTTGGGTCCTAAACCCGCTTCGATTAATTTTTGGTATAAGGTTCTATACCATTGTACTCCCGATTGCTTCAGCCCATATAGGGCTCTTTTTAACGAGCAAACTTTGTCACTTTTACTATTTAACGCTTCCAGCCATTCTCGAGCAGTTTTCAGTATGTTTGGGTCAGTGATACGTTTGCTTTTATTTCCTACCGGTTTGCCTTTGAGTATCTTTTCGAGTGTACATTCTAATTTAGGTGGTATTTCCATGTATACCGTTTCGTTTAACCCGCTATTTAAGTATGCCGTTATTACGTCCATGTGGTGTATTTCCAAGTTCATTTCGGCTGCTATTGCCGATAATAGGCGTATTGAGGTTGTTCTTACCACTGGGGAATAAGTTTCTATATAATCCTCCCCAAAACGCTGTGCACACCCTTTGGCTACAAGTCGGACTTTCTTTATTACAGTGTGTCCGTCTGTTTTAGTTTGTAATACTAAACGATTGCCGATTACCTTGCGATCCTTGGGTTTTTCGACAATCTCCCAAGTCTTGTTCCTCACCATAGCCAGGTATTCTTCTTCGAGTGCCGCATACCATGTGTCAGAGTCATCCCCTGCCTCCGCCATGCTCCAAGTTGTAGGACCTTCCTCTATTATTAAATTCGCGAAGACATCGTCCTCTGTTGTAGATGCATTGCTGCCCGTATCCTCAGCAGGTTCAGTGTTTTCAACACTAGGATTGCTGTATACTTTCCTCGGGCGACCCACTGATCCGGTTCGTAATATTCTGGGTCTCCCTTTACCTCGTTTCGCAGGTTGATTCCTGTGTAGTAAGTTCGGTTGAGGTGGTTCTAATGTTTCGGTTTCTCCTATATCACAAGTTCCCTCTTCGAGTTTGTCTTGGAATTGTATCTCCACTTTGCTTATATTATTTTCGGGTTCCGGGTCCTTTTTATCCTCAGAAAAAACGTGTAGTTCCTCGTCATTTTGCGGCATTTGAGGTTCATCGAAGAACTTTACATCTCGGCTCACAATAATTTTTGCAGTTCCGAGGACCATAATCTATAAGCCTTAGAGGTGTTAGAGTAACCTACCAAAACAGTGGGATGAGCTTTTGTTGAAAGCTTACCGCCTTGATTATTTTTATTTAATACAAATGCTTTGCTACCAAAATTTCTCATGTAGTTCACGGACGGTATTTTGTCGGACCATATAGTGTATGGTATTTCACCATTTAGTGACTTGCTTATACAACGATTTCTAATGTACACGGCAGTATTCACTGCCTCTGCCCAAAATCGTGGGCTCAAATTTCCTTGGCGCAGTAGACATCTTGCCATCTCAACTAGCGTACGATTTGATCTCTCGGCTATGCCATTTTGTTCTGGAGTGTACACTGTGGTTAACCTACGTTGAATTCCTTCTTTGGTTAGGAAATCATCGAACTCTCGATTGCAAAATTCTGTCCCGTTATCACTCTGCAAATATTTAATCTTCTTTCCTGTTTGGCATTCCACCCGTGCTTTGTAGTTTTTAAAAGCCTCCAGCACGTCGGATTTTTCTTTGAGAAAGTTTACTTCACGCCATCTGAACTTGTCGTCCACAAAAATTACAAAATATTTTGCACCTGAAATTGATGCGTGGCGTGATGGCCCCCAAACATCAGTATGTACAATTTCAAGTAGGTCTTTGGTTCTTCCATTGTTAGCTTTCGGAAATGGTAGCTTGCATGCTTTCTCTCTTGCGCAAATCTCGCATTGTAGTAGTTCGTTTAACCTTTTAATGTTCAAACCATGTACCTTTTGATCCCTTACCATCAGTTTTAAATCCTTTTCATTTATGTGTCCAAGTCTATGATGCCACATCTCAATTTCATTTCTAGGTTTCCATGGGTTGGATTCCTGTGACAGCTTAACCTCTTCACTCCCGTCAGTTATATAATATAGGTCGCCTTTTCTTCTCGCTGTCATCATCACTTCATTATTGTTATTAATTATTTTGGCATCGTCCTTTCCAAACACAGTGTTATATCCATGGTTGGCTATTTTCGCAACTGAAAGTAAATTAGTACGGCGGTCAGCAACATGATATACATTATTCAGATTTACCTTGAGTGGTTTATTATTGTTTTCAATAATCTGTTATCTGGGTTGAATTTGTGTTAGCTAAATTCAAGGATTTTTCAATTGAAGTTAGTTGCTTGAACAAGTTTTTGTCGGCAACCATGTGTGACGAACATCCACTGTCTAGACACCAAACCATTGGTTGTTTTGTTGTTTCGCTTATATTTAGTAGAGCAATTTCTTCTATCGAATCTGAGTGGCTATAGTTTCCAGTTTCAAGTTGTGTTATTGTCTGCGGTTTGTCCAAATTTACTCGACAATTTGCAGCTATGTGTCCAGATTTTTTACATCTGTAGCACTCAATGGCCTTGCGGATAGGGCCCCTTGTTTCTCTCCCTGTATTACTTCTTTGGTTCGTGGGTTTTGGGTATCTGTAATTTTTCTTGTCGTTATTGTTCGAATTTGATACCCGTTTGGGATCGTTACTACTTGTACGTCTTTGTGAACCTTTTACAAACAATGCGTCTTGGCTTGCTTTTGCATCACGACTTAAGTTTTCCCTTGAGTCATAATCCTCCATTATTTTTACTTTGAGTACATCTGGCTTTGGTATGTCATCTCGAGTTGCGATAGCACGTCGAAAAGTCTCAAAGGATGGTGGCAGGCTGTATAACAATAATATCGAAAGTAATTCTTCATTCACTTCGATTCCGATTTCAGCCAATTTATCAACGGTGTCAAAATATTCGGATAAGTGAGTTCTCAAATCTCCTTCCTCACTCATTTTATTTGACACTGTTACGTCCTGAAGGGACTGCTGTGAAACACCCCGAGCGGTTAGGGTGATCCACTGGGTTCGCTGCTCTGTCGAAGTACTAAGGCACACCTTGACTATACTTACCGGGGAAGGATATAGAGAAAAGGGGGTTCAATCAATGGTTGACTCGGAAATTGAGGATAAAACATAAGAGTAAAATATATTCTTGATAAGATAGAGTCTGCTTACATACCCTTGGGACGGCGCTCCGTCCCAGCTGTCGCTCGCTGTGCTCTCGGGTAGCACGCGGCACGCTTGCCGTCTAAGGTTTCGCTCGCTCTCGGGGTCTCTGGCCCAAACGCAGGTCGTGGTCGCTTGCTGCGCTGTCGGTTAGCACACGGAAGTCTTCGAATTGTAACTCGCGATGTCGAACAGTTTGCTATCCTCGCTCCGTCAACGTCGGTCACGGTTAACGCTGAAGGGCTCTCCCGGCTAGGCCGTTCTCGGTGCGTCGGATGGAGTTACCCTCTTGCGAATTACTACCCGCCGAGCGTGCTTCGCGGTGCAAACAATGGAACGATGACGCGATCTCTAGACGGCCCGCTGGCTCGTCGTAACTTCCTACTTCGAAGTCCCGAAAACCGATCAACTCGCGACTATCACTGAGAATTAATAAAAAGCCCCTGAGATCGCGCGATCCAGGCTTTTATAGCGCGATCCAGGCCAGAGCCACGCACTCCCCATTTCGAGAACAGGGGGGGGGGGGGGGGAATTGCTCCGTCAGTTACTGCTTTTCGTAATTTCCATTGCTCCATGCTCTGGAATCTAGGGCCCGGACCATCGGTGGTCTTGTTGCGTTTACGCTGACGGATTCCGCGTCTGCCGACCTACTAACCCGAGCGCTGCGATTCCGCTGAATCGCCGATGACGAAATGGAATGTGACGCGGGGACAACACCTCCCCACCTAGACATGAAATGGTCTCGAGAGGCCATTTCATGAATTCGTGCGTAGCTGTCGTCGCGTACACTTTCCTTGCGGCTTAAAACTATGGCGCTACTACGTCTAAGGGGAACGTAAAGGTATAATCGCAAATGAGTCATAATTAAGCGGAAAGAATAAAATAACCCATATATTGTTACATTGTAACTCAAAAGAAAATGTTGGAAGTGATAATAATTAACGATTGGGGGGGGGGGGGGGGTGTTCTTCGATGAAGCTCTGCTGCGAGTAAAAGTAAAACAAAACAATTAGAATCTAGTCGCGAATTTTTAAGTGGTTACAGTTTGGTGGGTATTTACCTAATGCGAGGGGGGGGGGGGGGGGTATATCTTATTCCGCTCCGGCAGGTACGATCCTGATCCTTCGTGGCTCTTGTTGCGTAACCCACGGCTTCGGGGCCTGCAGCACAGGGAACGCCGGTAGGTACCTGGGGTTGGCATCGAGCATCGCCTTTATGCACCCCGTGCAGTTTTCTGGGGTTGCCCACTCTAGGTGGCGGCTCCGGCAGCGAGTGCATCTGGTCATGGCCACAGCTCTTTCTTCTACGGCGATCCAATGCACCGGAACCCGCTCGTATTCCTTGGTGACCTCCGTTGGCGCAACCCACCAGCATGGGCCACACATGGTGACGGTGTTCTGGGCCTTGTTGGTCCAAACTTGCCCCTCGGTTCCGTCGTAACACTTTCTTGCCCTCACACACAATTGCTTGTGGAATGGGGCCCGTAGATAACATGGGAGTATAACTTCTGCCAGGGACGAGCGGATGTACTTTCTGTCGTCGAACCTCGGTGCGTCCATAATTGGAATGTTTTGTTTTGAATTGGAATCTCACGTCAAACTATACAACGACTGTCCCTCGCTTCGCTTAATTGCTATCTTATATGCTAGTATCCCTACCAACTAATTTTCGCAGCAGAGCGCCTCGCGGGGTCAACGCGCGGGGTTTTTGCTGCGATCAGCGAGGTACTTCTTAGAATACCTCAAAGTATGGCTCGGAAGTTGCGAAACTACTCGCTCGTTCTATGTGGGCTTTCTCGATTGTCCTCGTGGGTGATATAACGGGTAAATCGGGCGGAAAGGGTGTAATCGTTAGAGGACGGGGTTTGGAAATTATTTGGGGAGGGGGACGGTGTGGTATCATTTCTATATTAACCTTTGTCTCTTTCCTTAAGGGCTCCCGATGTGGGTTGCGGCGTGCCCTTAAAAGGCGGTATCCCATCCAAATGATAAGGATAGCTACTAGAATGCCTCCTAATCCTGGTAGTCCATAGGTAACATATGTCGATAAATTTTCCGTCCGATGGTGGGTTGCTATTTCCCTTGCTTGTCTTTCTATGTCTTCTAATGCAATTGAATTTGCTTTGGTATGAACATCCTGAAGATTCCCCTGTGTTTCTTTTTCTTGATAATCCGTTAAAATTTTCAGATGGTGTTCCGTGAGAGTTGGCAAAATTTCCGAAATGTTAATGCCGACAGATGGTTTATAGCTGGTTGTTAATGCCTCGGTGTCCAATCCGGTTGCCCAGATCTGGTTGGTCCCGATCTTGGCCTCACAATCTCTTTTTAGTTGTAATATTCCTGCCCCCTGTAGCACTTCATATCCGGCTGCGTGCTTATTGCATCGAACCTGCAATGCCAGGGTGTTTTTAACGGAATATAGCCAGGTGTTGGGTGTTATCATCTTCTGGAGGAAAACTTGGCTTCCAGAAAGGGCCTGAATGTTGCAGCTAGACCACTCGATGTTTCATGGTTCCAGTAAGGCATCCGTCTCACAGCTTGGTGCTTTTTCCAAATTTTGAAGTGGTAAACTGAGTTCGCACATGTACATGCGGGGGTGATTCCTGCATGTCGTAATGTAATTCTCGTCGGGCATGAAGTATTGAGAGTTGATTCGGCTGATTGCCAGATATGCCATTCTTGGTTTGATGAATATTGGAGTAGAGACATTGGTCGATATAGTTTGAAATGAGGGGCAAGGTTGAAGGTGGTAAAGTTCAAAGGGAATTTGATCGAGTAAAGGGATGTCGAGTGACAAGATGATTCGGCCCATTGAATAAACTACGTTCAATTTGGTCACCCCTTGTAGTTGTTCGGAATTCAATTCTTCCGTGGTCAGCGGGAATTCGTACGGAGTAGTTTCACGAATTCTTTCGGAAGTTCGCGCCAGTTGGCTGGGGGACAGAACGGCTGGGTGTAGGATACCGAGTTTTGCGAACGTAAGCGCGTCTGTAATTACAATCAACGCGAATACATATTCGTCCACATTTCGGATCATTAAAAATGTCCATATCGCAAAAGCTACTTCTAACTCTACTTTCGTTTCGCGCTCGTCTAATTGGCGGGTTCCCCTTGCTAATTCTCTAATTCTATCGTCCTGGTTTCGTATGGCATTCGTTACAGATTTCAGCGAGTTATGTATGTCTTGGAATTCTGATTTTACAATGTGCGTTTGGTTACCTAACAATTCGGCGAGGTGATTTTGATCTTTATAAAGTTTATCTATTTCCTTATTGTAATATTGCGCATCATCGCTGTCCAAGGTTCCAAAAAGGGCCTTACTCAGCGATCCGATGAATCCAAGTGGTACCGATCGCTTGGTACGGCTGGCACGGGGCTTTCCCAATATGCTGAGTAGTAAATCCTCGTATCGTTTGCTATCGAGCAATTTTTGGTGCAGGGCCGCATTAAGATTATCGGCCGGGCAAGATGTCCAGTTATAAGTTGTACATAATGCCTTCATCTGGTTGATTTGAGGTTGGGTTTTTGGTCGCGAGGTTAATAATTCGACGACTTCGATACCTGTGACCAGTCTCCATTGGGTGTGAAAAACTCGGAGAGGTCTGATTTTTTCGTAGTATGAGCCCGGGTTGTGGCTCAAAGGTGATACTTGGTAGTCCCCATCTATGATATTACCAACAACGCTTGTCCCAACTAACGTGAATATAAGCAGGGCACGTCCGTCCATGGTGGCTGTGGTTTGAGGAGGTTCCCGAAAAATGTTCTTCAAGGGTGGGAATTCTATTATTTTTTTTATTTTTTTTTTTTTTTTTTACGGAAGTGTCTACTGTAAATACGAAAAAAAAGAAATAAGTCAAATGCAAGGGGGGGGGGGGGGGTTATTGCATGTTACTGCACCTTGGTTGAAAGGGTCGATTAGAGGAGCCCTCCCGGTTAGACCCGTTGTAAACTTAGACCATTGACTATGCTGTATTGGCATCAAGGTGGTTCCTCTTTAGTATAAGCATACTTTAATTTGTCGAGATGTTTCACGATTTGCTGGCCCTCATCCGAAATCAGTACTGCATTCTTTTGATCGGTGATTGCTTCTATTTTGAAGGGGCCTATGTAATGCGGATCGAATTTATAGAGTCGAGGTTCTTTAAGTACGTAAACGAGGTCATCTACCGCGAATGTAACTTGATTGCTTTTTCGGTCATAGATATTTTTCGAACGTAATTTACTCATGTCCAGATTTGCTCGTGTGATTTTTCGGATCTCCTCTAGGCGTTCCACCAAACTCTGAACGTATATTGAGTACGTTAAGAGCTCCTCGCGGGACAAAGGTGTAAACGGATCCGTAGCTAATTGTCCGAAAACCACTTCATATGGAGTGAATTTTGTGGCTTCGTGTATCGAAGTGTTGTATGAGTACATTGCGAATGGGAGGAGCAAGTCCCAATCCTCGTATTTTTCCAAATAATGTTTCAAGTATTCGGTTAGAACGATGTGACTTCTTTCTAGGGAACCGTTAGTTTGTGGTCGGTATCCCGATGTAGTTACATGTTGGACTTTGAAGGTTTTGGCTATTCCCTGTATTGTATTATTGATGAAGCTCGAGCCTCGATCCGTTAATATGGCACGCGGTGCGCCGAAAATTGCAATGAAGTAGCGTGAAAATGCGTCGGCGATTGTAGTGGCTTTTATATCAGGTAGAGGTACGGCCATACAGAATTTTGATAGCTGACATTGTATTGTTAGTACATGACGGTTTCCACTAGGGATAGGGGGAAGTGGTCCTACGGTGTCTAGGGCTATTTTATCGAAAGGTTTCGCGGGTATATCCGTGATTAACATCGGTTCCCGGGTTTTGATTCGCACAAGTTTTTGTTCTTGGCAGCTCGGGCAACTGCGTATATAATTCTCTACATCCCGATGTAGGTGAGGCCAATCAAATAGGTTACGTATGCGTCGATACGTTTTTGTTATTCCCTTATGTCCACCTATCATGGTTTCGTGATAGTGACGGATGATATTTTCCCGTTCGTCTTCAGGCGGTAATTTCACCTCCCCGGAACAAATTATAATTGAGACGGGCGTATGTTTGAAAATGATTTTGCAATGTTTCTGGAGCGTTTCGGCATCGAATCGGTGTAGAGTTTCACCATGCGCCGCTATTCGAACTGAACGGACACGTTCGCTTTCTACGGCGTCCCTGAGCGCCGTTAATGCTGATACCAGCTCTCCTGCTCCCATTTCATGGTAGAAGTTTCGTGCCCCAATGATGCTAAAAATTTTCCCTATCTCATTGTGAGTTATTATTACACAATTTTGAGAGAAATCTTCCGGTGTTAGTTTTGTTTCGTCTAGGAGTCCGGTTGCTATTAAGGTTTTACAAATTTGGCTAGTTAATATTCTATCGGATGATATAAAGTGTGCATAGTTGTCAGGGGTGGATGTAAGTGTAGTTCTTACAATTTTTACTGCACATTTCGTTGGTTGTGCTTCGTCAGTCGAGATATCCGTCATGTTTCTCCAGTATTCAGAAAATTCCCGTGAAGCCTTTTGACGGTAAGGGGGGTCCTTGAATGGCCCCACGGCTGCCCCGTATCGTTCCGTTGATTCGAGCGATTCTATTACCTCGGACCTTGAGCTCGTGCCCGAATCTTGTCTAGGAGGCGATGGATCGTTTGATTCTCTCGTAATTGTGTCTTCTGGCCCTATCATGGTTGATTGCGGGATGTCCAGGGTTTCCTCATAGAGAGGTACACCCCATGACACTCGCTTCTTAGGGGCCGAGCGTAGTTTCATCTTCTCAGGACTTTCCTTCCCGTCACGCGGGGGGCCTTCAAGGATGGTGGTTCTCATCTCCGTTTGCGGGCCCTCAGGGGTCTCAAGGGTGGGGGCCAAGTCGTCTTCTGTGTGCCCCGCACCTGGGCCCTCCCTTGATTTCGGAGAGTAGTCCTTTTCAAAGTATTCGTAGTGATCCAACCGCCCCTCATCCAGGCCTTCCAGGGTAGTGATTTCCTCTTGTGGGAATGGACCTATGGCAGAGTTATCACTCAGGGTGGTGGATTTTTCGTTGGTCAATTCCAGATCCTCGTCTTCATCGAGGAATTCGGGCATTCCCACTTGTCCTTCCGCTGAGTCCAGAATGGTAGAATTGGCCCTATTTTCTATATCCTCCGTACTGTCTCTTGATAGCGTAGAATCGTCTATAAGCGACGGAGGTTCTTCGTAATTTGGTCGTGGCTGGCCTTGACGGCGCTCAGCTAAGCGTGTTCCTATCCCCTTGTTTTCGTTATTAGGAACGGTTTCCTTCGGGATTGCCGGGAAAACGTGTGAGACCGGATTTCGTGATAGCGCGTCTGCGTTGGCATTTACTCGGCCGGGTTTGTAGATGATTTCGAAATTATAATCAGCGAGCGTAATTCTCCATCGAGCGAGTCGCGATACTGGATCCTTTACCGAAAATAACCATTGGAGGGGCCGGTGATCAGTTACCAAGGAGAATTTCCGTCCATAAATGTATGTCCGAAATTGTTTTACCGCGTAGATTATCGCGTAGCACTCCTTTTCTGTGGTCGAGTAATTTTCCTGGCTAGATGAGAGTACCTGTGAGGCGTATGCTATCGGCGGGTCCTCGCCTATTTTGCCCTGGCTTAGAATCGCGCCGACAGCTACGTCGGACGCGTCGGTAGTAATGATAAATGGTTCGTCGAAATTTGGATAACGTAACACCGGTTCTTCGCAAAGCGCCTGGCGGAGATCTTGGAAACTCTCTTGGTGATTCTCAGACCAATAAAATGGGATCTTCGGGGTTGTTAAATTTGTGAGTGGTTTAGCGCGTTTTGCCATGTCCGGGATAAAGCGACGGTAGTAATTGACTAGACCCAAGAATTGCTTCAAATTTTTTCGGTTTTTTGGTACGGGGAATTCGGCAACGGCCTTAATCTTTTCGGGGTTGGGTCGTACTCCGTCTGCTGCTATTATATGGCCTAAGTATATGACCTTGTCCTTTAAGAACTTAGCCTTCTCTGTCTGTAAAGTTAGGTTGTGTTCGCGTAAGCGTTCGAAGAATCTCGCGAGTCGGTGTTCGTGCTCCGCGAGTGTACGCGAATATACGACCACGTTGTCTAGATACACGTATAATTCCTTACCGATAAGCTCTCTCAACACGTGGTTCATTAGACGCTGGAAGGTTGCCGGAGCGTTTTTCAATCCGAAAGGCATGCGGAGATATTCGTAGTGTCCGTCGGGGGTAGTAAACGCGGTTTTAGCACGGTCCTTGGGTGCCATAGGAATCTGATGAAAACCGTTTGCTAAGTCAAAAACTGAGAAGTATTTGGCACCACCTAATCGGTCGAGAATGTCCGTAATTCGTGGTAAAGGAAAACGGTCGTCGATTGTTCTCGCGTTCAGGGTTCTAAAATCAGCTACCACCCTCCAACGTTTGTTTCCCTCTTCATCTGCCTTCTTCGGGACCACATGAAGGGGGGAGTTATACGGTGACGACGAGGGAGCGATTATTTTTAAATCCTCTAAATTGTGCATTTGTCTGGCAATTTCTTCGTCCATCAACGGGGAATGTGGATATTGTCGAGTAAACACGGGCGTTGATTCGGTCAACGGAATGGTGTGTTCTACAGACGTCGTTCCGCCCAGCGGATCTCCGGGCACGAAGAACCTGTCGGAATATTTTACGACTAAATCCTTGATTGACCGGCGCGGTTCCGGATCCAATTCTTCCACTTTTAATGTTTTGAGTATAAGTTGTAACCGTTCTTCGGGAGGCTTTTGTTCCACACGATAGTCTCCTAGATCTTGATCTTCGTTAGCGTCGAATTCTTCCTCAAAGGGGGAAGGGCGACCCATCTCGTCGCCCTCGGGACAGTCACAGTCTTCGGGGAGGCAAATGCGTACTACGTTCCCATCCGACTCCGGTTTTGATGGTTCACTTAAACGTGTTACGAAGCCCTCGTGACTCCGTTTACATGCCGCTAACGTGTGCTCTAACTCTTTACAATTGGAGAAAACTATCGGGCTGATTGGGTGTTTAGCTGTTACCATGGTATGTTGGTGGAAGGAAACAATGGCCTCCTCCTGGAGGAGATACGGACTCCCGACGAGACCCGAAATTCCCTTCGGTAAGTTGGGCATGCGCAGTACGTGGAAGAGCGCCCAACTGCCATTAATTTTTACGACAGTCGTCCCCAAGGTCATGATCTTGCCGTTTAAACCATTAATTTCGAGGGGAGTTGTGCTCAGGACCATGGCCTTCGAGCTTGCAGATCCGATATCCAAGAGGTTCAGTGCAGAACCTGTGTCTATGATGAATTCTCCCTCACCGTTTTCCAATTGTTCTGCCTTGATCCGGATGCGGGGGGACTCCGCGCGTATGACTCCCATTGCCGGTTCTGATTTTGGGGCGGTCGTTGGGCCTGCAAGGAGGACCCGCCCGCCTCGTTCCGTGTGAACGGGCAGGCGCGCTGGGAGTTTAAATGATCGATATTTCGGGCTGACGTTTCGCGTTCTGTCGATCCTCGAGATTCTTGAGTTTCGTATTTCCTTGAATCGTCTCCTTGTCGTTGGTAGACTTGTGATTCGCGGGAGTCATATCGTTGTTGTTTGGGAGGTTGATTCCTTTGGGGATCGCGAGGTTGATACTGTCTATTGCTTTGATATCTTCCGCGGGTACCTCTTCTGCGGGGAACGTACGGTCTGCGTTCATAGTCCAGCGGGCGTTCGCCTTGCCTCGTCAGCAAGGCCGCTGGACGGCGCTCCACCGTCGGGTCGTGATAATACGACTCCTGATAATAATCGTCTCGATAACGAGGGGCACTGTAACCGGAGTAAGGGGAATGATAATCGCGGTACGAGTCATCTTCAGGTGGCTGTCTCCACTCAGTCCACCTACGCTGAGGGTCGTACGGGGACGGCGGACGCGCGTTTTGTGTGTACCCGCCATTGTCGTCGCGCGGCAAACCTGACAATTCCTGTTCTCGTCTTTGTATGTGCAATGCTAGATCGAACGCGTCGTCCAATGATTCGGGATTTGATAATGCTACTTTGGTCGAAATTCTTTGAGGTAGAGCCGTGATAAACGAGGTTCGCGCAAAACGCTCCACCTCCTTTATAGTCCTCTCGACATTTCCTCCGATTAATTCTTTTGCTCTTACAATTACTTGTTTGTGCAAACGGCCCACGCGGTGGATAAAGTCTATTAGTCGTTCCCGGGGATGCATGCTTATACGTTCGAGTTCCAGGCGGAGCTCCTCATAACCGCGACATGGGGAGTATCGGGCCCTTAGAAGCGAAAGCAGATCTGCCACGCTATGACAAGCTTTCCCTTCGACATAATATCTAATAGGATCTTTTAGTTTATAGATCAGTTCGGTCAGAAATCTTTCTTCTTGACCGGGTGGTATTCGCTTCGAGGCACGCTGTATCGCGGCAGCGAATTCTTCTAATGTTATGAAATCGGGATCGAAGCGGGGAATGCTGTCAAGCGCCCTATATACTCTTTCTTCGTCTTCTCGGGAACGCCATACGTCTAATGCGGACATTTCTAGGTCGTTCGTCCGGGAGCCGAAAGATGGTCGGCCGCTCGTGGATGGCGGTAAAGGGGGAGGAAACAACAGTAGGGGCATTAAGGGAGGAAGTATTTTCGGGGGTTTGTGTACTGGGAAAAAGATGTGAAGGGGGTGATCTCAACATACCGCCCGGCATTGTTAGGTAATGGTCGGAAGGGGCGTTGAGTAGCAGAAAGTGTAGTCAAGTTACGAGTAGACAATTGCGGCAGGTCGCGATATGTGGCGACGGCCGCTCTCTCCTTCTAATTAGAAATAATAATAAGGGGGAAAAAAAAATAATCCCACTTCTGACACCAGTTTGTTACGTCCTGAAGGGACTGCGGTGAAACACCCCGAGCGGTTAGGGTGATCCACTGGGTTCGCTGCTCTGTCGAAGTGCTAAGGCACACCTTGACTATACTTACCGGGGAAGGATATAGAGAAAAGGGGGTTCAATCAATGGTTGACTCGGAAATTGAGGATAAAACATAAGAGTAAAATATATTCTTGATAAGATAGAGTCTGCTTACATACCCTTGGGACGGCGCTCCGTCCCAGCTGTCGCTCGCTGTGCTCTCGGGTAGCACGCGGCACGCTTGCCGTCTAAGGTTTCGCTCGCTCTCGGGGTCTCTGGTCTATAACACAATTAGTCAATCAATCACACTCCCCAACATAAGCATGGACTCCTTTGGACACAAAATCCAAGTGACAGATCAGTTGGAAGAAGATTTGGTTCCAAGTTATGATGGGTTCACTTCAACCCAATCCGACATGAATTTATCCACAGATTATGCTATATCTCCCCAAAAGACCTTGGAGGACACAACAGAGTCAACTTCCTCATCTAGACCTTCAGCAAAAACTGAAGCATCAGGTATTGCAAAACTTCTTTCAGACTTTCAGTCCCTTAAGCAGACTATCATGCTGGCGTCAAATTATAATTCGGAAGAGCAAACTTCGATTGTGTCTTCAATTGTTACAGACTTAGTTACAAATTCCTATTATTCTGGTCTGATTGAATATTACAATTTGCATACTCATCTTATTGCACCTCACCATCTTTTCAAGTGCTTGTTAGACATGGGAGCAACTCCCTCTAAAGATCAAGTTCAAGCTTGGACTTATAGGTTTGAAGGAATCGTAATGGAAAAAGGATTCAATAGAGAAACTGAACTCCTGGAGTTGAAGCAATTATTTACTAATGTTTGTAAAAATGTACAATCAATGGTCATAGATCATAAAAGCGAGTCAGAAAATCTCTCAACTCTGATTCAAGAAACCCGACAAGTACAAACTTCAACCCATGACACTTTAATTCAACTACAAGAATTTGTAAATGATATTAAAGTACCTGAACTTTGGCAGGCAAAAATACCATCAGATTCCAAATCACAACTAATCTATGAATGGACTATTCATCCCATGAAAATAACATGGAATCAGGGTGTTGTTAAAGTATTCTTAGGAAGGTCATCTGGTCAAGATGATGAAAATCAAATGGTTGCTATAGCTAAGTTGATCAAGACTTTAACTATTAAACAATTGCAATTACTTAATGGAATCACAATGTCCCAACTTATTAATATTTGGAATGTTATGGATAAAAAATCGGACGTCGCTCGCTGTGCTCTCGGGTAGCACGCGGCACGCTTGCCGTCTAAGGTTTAGCTCGCTCTCGGGGTCTCTGGCCCAAACGCAGGTCGTGGTCGCTTGCTGCGCTGTCGGTTAGCACACGGAAGTCTTCGAATTGTAACTCGCGATGTCGAACAGTTTGCTATCCTCGCTCCGTCAACGTCGGTCACGGTTAACGCTGAAGGGCTCTCCCGGCTAGGCCGTTCTCGGTGCGTCGGATGGAGTTACCCTCTTGCGAATTACTACCCGCCGAGCGTGCTTCGCGGTGCAAACAATGGAACGATGACGCGATCTCTAGACGGCCCGCTGGCTCGTCGTAACTTCCTACTTCGAAGTCCCGAAAACCGATCAACTCGCGACTATCACTGAGAATTAATAAAAAGCCCCTGAGATCGCGCGATCCAGGCTTTTATAGCGCGATCCAGAGCCACGCACTCCCCATTTCGAGAACGGGGGGGGGGGGGGAATTGCTCCGTCAGTTACTGCTTTTCGTAATTTCCATTGCTCCATGCTCTGGAATCTAGGGCCCGGACCATCGGTGGTCTTGTTGCGTTTACGCTGACGGATTCCGCGTCTGCCGACCTACTAACCCGAGCGCTGCGATTCCGCTGAATCGCCGATGACGAAATGGAATGTGACGCGGGGACAGCAAGCACGGAATGGACCTGAAGGGCCCATGTAACAACACAATTCTTTTGAGTAGTAGCGCTTTTCGCGCTGGACCGCTTGACTGGTATATAGATTCTAGTTTTAGCCATGCCTCTCTCGACGTTTCTAATTTCTTTATCAAGAGACACGGTAGTGTCTCGCGCCAAGTATATATAGTATATGCGCAGCGCAAGACACACCAGTGTCTATATTACGCCGCGACTCGCTATCAAGAACCCTCAGATTACCGAATCTCAATAACGGCTGATCCGATTAGCTTTTTAATGGTCTTAATGGATAGCTTGGGTTTGATTTACATAAGAAAAGTGTCTTCGTTTTGTTCCTACGTGCCATATGAGCTGAGATATTCCGATGTAAAGTTGGAATTTGCCGAATTCTATGTTCTGAAAATTAAGAATCGTCGTCGTCGTCGTCGTCGTCGTCGTCGTCGTCGTCGTCGTCGTCGTCGTCGTCGTCGTCGTCGTCGTAAAGTGTAGGCAAGAGGGGAACATGAAAGGGAGAGGAAATGTCTCCAATATGCACGTCTTTCATTGGATGAAGGTTTCGGCATTCGGCCAATCGCGTAACGAATTGTTGTCACGTGACAGCCAGACTGTAGAGCGTCGAGGTAGACGTAACCTAGCTAATGTCAAACAGTTATAACCTTCCAAGTGTCAGATAAGGAAACTTACAAATTGTTTAAATGTCACGAGTTTTTACACCATAGAGCACACTGAATTATTGTCTCAATTAACAAGGTAAGTCGCCAAAATTTTTTAATAGACTATTTATGTACAGCTTATAGAAACGGACGGGACGGACAGACTTGGAAGTTGTCCGGAGAATGTTCGACAGAGAAGCATCTTCTTTCGCACAAGTGTCTACAAAATAATATATTGTTTTTATACCAGCAAACTATTTTTACATTAGAGTTTTTATGTAAAGCTTATAGAAACGAAGGGGACGCACGGGCTTGGAGAGAAATAAAGGAGACGCACAGGCTTGGATAAAAATGAAAGGAACGCACAAGCTTGGATAGAAATGAAGGGGATGCACAGGGTTGGAGGTTGTCCGGAGAAGGTTAGATAGACAGAGGAGCATCTTGTGTCGCACAAGTTTCTGGAAATTTGTCAAATAAGGTAAATCGATAAAATTTTTCAAATTAGCGTAGCATTAAGAATTAAGAAAATTAAGGTGTACTGCTTACAACGTAGAGCAAGTGACATTAATGAAGAAAGTACACTGAAAACGCATCTCCCTTTATACTTTTCAATCTTTTGTGAAAGATATTCATAATACTTTATTAAAATCCACAGTAGTTCCCACGCTATTCATTAATTTTATTAGTTTCCCATTAACAATATTTCAATTAACATACTAAATTAATTTTAGTCCAACACCAATAAATTTATTGTGCGTTAAAGATATTGGATCTCTTACTTCATGTTCGCTAAATTACCATTAGCATTTAAATTTCCTGCAACAAGACTTTCTGTCATGCGCACTGACCTCCTTCGGACACATTATGTAGTCTCTACACTTACTATAACAAAGCGTGACTCTATTTCTATATAAGTTCTACGTTAAGTTGTAACTAAAATGTGGATTTTATATATTTACAGATAATCAATGCACGAGCAAATGCAGAAAAATAAGCACATTTTCATTTATAATTTTATTATTTTTAAGAATATGTATATATAGTTAAAATCGAATTTTATTATGAATATGGAAAACTGTATAATTCAGAGGAGAAAAAAAATGGGACATAGTATTATATTTTAAATAAACGATTTTATTCAGCGTCGATCCTCTGGTTCTTGCATGTTGGTTCATACATGACAAATTAAATTTAAACCAATTCCACCAATCCAGTTGTCTCGAAACTTTGCAGGCCTGCGTATTTGAAAAACTAACCTAACCTCGAGGGGGTGAAAAAGGTACCCAGTTAACAATAATAATCAATAAACATATAACCTATAACCATAAATCCATACGACTTGGGCTGTGTTCCGATTCACGCATAATGCAGCATAATGCGCATGAAGTGCATAGGGTACGTGACATATCCTATGCAGTCTATGCGCAGTATGCGTGAATTGGAACACAGCCTTAAAATCAGCCACTCGCGATAAAGACAAAAAGCCGCTGCGTTCGGGTCGCTAGTTGCTTCACGATTTCCGTAAATACACAATTTATATCGAGAAATGATTCCTTATGTAATAGAAATAAAAAAAAATAAAACATTAAAGGCGTTCTGTTTGAGATTCCATTAGTTCTCTGCTCTGCCGCACGCTTGCTCACCGCAGCACCTACCGGGCTGCAGAATACGCCGCTGATCGACGATCGATGCGGCGATCGATTGTCGCTATCGCTTGCTCAGCCAATCACCGGGCGCCACGTGAAACGAGCGGCCCAATCACAATGCGTACTTTCTTGATCGATTCTCGAGGATTGTTCGAGAAGACGCTCAACCGTTTTCGGCGTGCCCTTTGTTCACTCTTGTTTCATACCGCTTGTCGTAATAACGTGTCTAACATTGTTCGTTGCGCAACGTACGAAATTCATTTAAAACAGTACTTTTCAGTGCTCGGCTCACGCCTAATACATCTTTTGTGCTCACCTCTTTAGTTCTGTTCACGCGAGTGAGTTAGATAAATTCTCTCGACCTTTCTATCGTTGTGCGCGATACGTGTGTTCATCGCGTTTCACGTGACCGCGTGTTCGTGTTTGTCGAAAGATAATTGAACCAAACACAATTGTGCTCATCCAAGCTCATCGTGAGCTCTTTCAATAAAGTGACTTGGTCAATATTGACTCAACCGTTCGTGCACCGCGCATAACTTTCTCACCGTCCTAACCTCACTTTTGAACCACGTGCTCAATCGTGACTTTCTCGAACACGTTCTCAAACCGAAAAGGATCACTTTCGGCAGCACAAAAGATTGCAATGGAAAAATGTATAATTTAGTGGAGATAAAAAATGATTGAGGCGTATTATATTGTAGGGATCCAATGTAGAGCCCTACGGCCGGTATTCATAAACGTGTCTTAAGATTAAGCAAATGCTTAAGCATTCGGCATCCTTTACTAGCTACTTAGGATAGTAGAGTATGCCCCATGCTTAAGCATTTGCTTAATCTTAAGACACGTTTATGAATACCGGCCTACGTTACTGGTGAAGGCGTCGGGCGATCGTGGAACGTGTCGAGGCCTTAGAGCATATAAACATGGAGGAAGCATGCAATCGGCGAAAATGTAGACAGCGGTAGAAAGAGATAAATATACATGGGGGACTCCTTCTCTCTTTCTAACATAAAAAAAAACGTCGCCTCTGGCGTTAGAAAGAGAGAGGGTGTCCCCAATATATATTTTTCTCTTTTTACCGCTCTACATTTGCGCCCACTGCATGCTTCCTCCATGTTTATATGCTCTAATGTCGAGACAGTCGAGAACGAGCGATCGAGAGTAGTAGATGTGTGCGACAATAAAAAAGAAATGTGAAGTGCGAATGACATTTGATAAGATGCATAAGTGCTTTTTCGCTACGCGGGGGAGGGGGGGGGGGGGGGGGCTTACGGTCACCGCGGCGATACACTTGCGAACAGCAGATTTACATGCGGCTGTATACGGTCCGAAGTGTGAAGGGTTAAAGCGCAAAGAGCCACCACGTGTCGACCATTCAATAAACCTATCGATTGTTACTGTCTATAGTAACCAGGTAGTTATCTCAATACCCTGTCCCCACGCCTACAATATTATAAATTAAACGATTTTAAATTATGAACAAAAGTAAACAAAATTATTTATTATATATATATATTTTAAAAAAAATCGATATATAATAACAATATATAAAATAATAAAATATAAAATAATAATACATATGAAATAATAATAGATAATAATAGATAAAATAATAAAAGATATATAAAAAACTAAAAGAATAATAATAAAAAAAATTATAAATGGCCGCCACGGTCATGGCCACGGCCACGGCCACGGCTACGGCATTGCGCCATCACCAGGACGCGAAGGGTGTTCGATTGGTCCCTCAAAATTTGAAAGGCGGCCCGAGTCTCATTTCGAGCCCTCACCCTTCGCCCACTCCTCTGGTGACGAGCTACACGTCCTTCTGTAATTAGTAAAAAATACATAATAATTAGAGTCACTTTTATTTGATCTGTTATATTAATTATTTGATCTGTTATATTAATATAATAATTAATTACTGCTCAAATCTGGTTAATTCTTATTATGAAAATATATCTTAATTTTTTAAACTTGTCTCATTAAAATTCTGCAATGATTCATTTTCTACTAATTTTTCCCCTATTAAAATCTGTCCGGCATGTCAGCAAATCGATAAATATTATTTATAAATTTTTGGCACGCGCAGATAAATAAAAAGGATCGTCTCCCCTGATGTAGGCTTAAGTCAGGCTTTTTCCTATACATGTTACCGCCGCTCGACCTTTGTTTCCGAGATATTTGCGAAAAACTTCTTTTGACTTATTCCAACGCAATGCATTCCACTTTCTAAATTGTGCCGGGTATTAGTATTGGTTTAGGCTGGATTAGTGAGGGGTGCGCGCGCCCGCTCGCGGGCGCGTAATGCATGGTAGCGAACCGATGTGAGTCGGGATGTTGACGATAACAGTTCTTTGCGAATATCTCGGAAACTACTGTCGTGCGGCGGTAACATGTATAGGAAAAAGTTGTTCAGAATCTTGATCTTGATAACGTATCCAAAAATCATTGCAATCAGAGAGGATGGAAAACTTCTAAATAATTACCAAATTTTTATATTGTTAAAAGATAAAAAGATATTTAATTAAAGTACTAATTTAAGTATTAAAAATTAATACCATGTGCCGTGGCTGGCCTCCCTATCTGCTGCGGTGGTAGCGTTGGTGATGGCAGTGGTTGTGTGGGTGATGTTGGTAGTTGTGGTGGTGGTGGTATCGGTGGTTGTGCTGGTGGTGGTGTCGGTGGTTGTGGTGGTTTCCTTGTGGCTGCCAGTGGCAGCCAAAATGACCTGCCTAAAGTGAAACAATTTTTATTTTGTTGAAAGATAAAAAGATATCTAATTAAAGTATTAATTAAAATATTAACAATTCATACCGTTTGCCGTGGCTTCCTTGTGCCTAGGCTGTGGTGGTGATTGCTCTTGATGGCTGCCACTGGCAACCATCATGACTGTATCGTCATCAGAGTCTGGAAAAATAAATTTGAATAAATGTATATATTAATTCTTATTATTTAATTTTTCTGTAAGTTTATAATTAATGAAACTTACCATTGAGAAGGGCGTTCATCTCCATTTTCTACAAAAATTAATAAACAATTAGCAAAAAAGATCAAGAGATATACGTAAACTGTCAGTGGAAGTAGACCGTAACTGTATAGCAAGTAATACCACAAGAAGATATTAGACGCGTTGAAGCATATTTTATTTTAATTAACTTATAATGCCAATGGTTAGAAACATCAAACATATCTGAGTTGAACGTAAACGAACATGTAAACTACAACATTATAAAAGCCTTTGATAAGCACTTTGCCTACGTTAAGTATCAGTGGACGTAAACCATAATAACTGTATAACAAGTAATACAACAAGAAGATATTGGGTACAAAGAAGAATATTTTAACTCAGATGTGTTTCATATTTCTAATCGCTGGTGTTACAAGTTAGAATTAGAATATGCTTGAACGTGTCTAATATTTTTTTGTTATATTACTTGTTATACAGTTACGGTCTATGTCCACTGATACTTAACGTACGCAACGTGCCTATCAAAGACTTTCATAATGTTGTAGTTTACATGTTCGTTTACATTCAACTGAGATATGTTTATATATTTCTAATCGTTGGCGTTATAAGTTACAATATGCTTCAACATGTCTAATATCTTCTTGTTGGAACAAGAAGATAATGCTGTAACAAGAAGATATTGGATACATAGAAGCATATTTTAACTCACAAGGGGAGGCCGCGACATCTGGTACACGGATTTTGATGAATCTCATATATGTTGTAGTGTAGGTGTAGTAGTCCAATATATGTCTCACATGTTGGGTCCACTGCCCCAGAGTTTCCGAAATATTAATAAAAAAAGATGTTTATGCGTTGACGAATAGAAGCGATAGTGAAGTTTATTGTAATGATGACTAGCGGCGCGTGTAAAGGGCAGGTCTCGCATCGGAACTTTTTCACCGGTTCGATTCTCACTGGGATCATTTTTTTTTCTATAAATGTATTTTGTATTGTTTTATTCTAAAATATGACATTTATCGTAAAAATAAATGAAACAATAAAATTCACGACACCATGCACATCTATTAAAAGATGTATGGCCACAGGTACATTTTTTAATTGTACAATTAGTTTCTAGTGGACATTACATTTGATTTATGTTTTTACGATAAATGTCATATTTTAGAATGTAAAAAATAGTACTTTATCTTTTGAGGAATAAATCAATACAAATTACATTTATAGAAAAAAATTATCCCAGTGAGAATCGAACCGGTGAAAGTTCCGGTGCGAGACCTGCACTTTACACGCGCCGCTATTCATCATTGCAATAAACTTCGCTATCGCTTCTGTTCGTCAACGCATAAACATCTTTTTTTATTAATATTTCGGAAACTCTGGGGTAGTGGACTCAACATGTGAGATATATATTGGTCTACTACACCTACACTACATCTTATATGAGATTCATTAAAATCCGTGTTTCAGATGTCGCGGCCTCCCCTTGTCAGATGTATTTCATATTTCTAATCTTTGGCGTTACAAGTTAGAATATGCTTCAACGTGTCTAATATCTTCTTCTTGTTTTACTTGCTATTATATTATACAATTACGGTCTACTTCCACTTATACTTAACATAGGCAAAGTGCCTACCAAAGACTTTCAAAATGTAGCTTACATGTACATTCATTAGTTTTATCTCACGAATAAAAATAAATTCTCACGATAAAACTAACAAATAAAGATAGCCGGACTAGAATATATGATTAATTAACGATAACTCTGCTATGCTATGAATATATGATATATGAATAGTATTTTTTTATTACTTACGTTGGAATTATCGCTTTGCATTATCACCACTGTGAGCACTGGTAGGCACCAAAAACGAGAATGCGCCGGCAAGAATCGGCGAGTTTCAGCTTCGCTAGATGGTGGAGGAAACACCTATAGGAGCGGTGGTAATGTGTGCATGCACTGCGCCTGCGCCAGTCACGCACACATTACCACCGCTCCTGTAGGTGTTTCCTCCACCATCATTGCAAATGCATCGTTTCTAACCGTCCGCACGCAGCGTCAGGGCCGTCTTAACAAATTGAGCGCCCTGCTGCGGCATGATGTATTGAGGGAAAGATAGAACATGATGCGTTTTCTCACTGTCAACTGCGGTTCGGTCCGCGCGGATCATGACGCAAGGATGCTCCAGAAAGAATATTTTGTCTCCAAAATTGAAGAGAAAAAAGCATTTCAACATATTTGATACTTAAGCGCCCTTGGATCACGGGCGCCCCTGGGCTATAGCCCATTTGGCCCATTGGTAAGGGCGGTCCTGCGCAGCGTGGGACGGTTAGGATGTCCTATCTAGCATTTTGAAACAACCGAGAAAACTGAAGTTTTACCATTTCCTTCTGCCGTTCTTCATTCAAATTAAAACATGTTTTCATTATTTCGTCAAAGAGGAGATATAATAAGCGGCGTCACTCCGGGTGGAACCTTTGAAGTCCTTACTTGACCTTGGCATTTAAATTGGTTGTCTATTCGAGCGGGATACCTATTCAAATCGACTAAATGTGCCTTGCCGCAGTTTGCTAATCATTGCTGAATGGACATTTAAATTGGTTGTCTAGTGATTTTCCTAGTTTATTTCTGTTCTTGTCGAGTGACGCCTCTTATTATATCTCCTCTTTGATTTCGTAACAGCCTAATACAAGTTTTTGTAATAGGTGTACCAGTAGGTAATATATCATTAACGTTCCAATTAATTAATTGTTTTAAGTAGGATATTTTAACCATCTGGAAAGCAGTTAGGTTAAATACATTAGACTGTTTCTAGATCTCTACGGAACACGTAGGGTCATCTAACTTTACTTAAAAGGTAAAAGGCGTGTGGAACTTCAAATATTTCAACATATCTTGAAAAATGAAAAAATGCTAGATAGGACATTTTAACTAAGGAGGGCAGTACAGGAGCGGTGGTAATGTGTGCGTGTCAACCAAGTGGCGTCAGTTCACGCACACATTACCATCGCTCCTGAAGGTGTTTGTAGTGATGGGATTCGAAGCACTTCGAATCTGTCTTGCATATCAGGCGACTAAATCAAAGCACTTCGAACATGATTCGAAGCTTAAAATTCTTGAGTCTTGATAAGCTTTGAAAGTCTTGGAAATTTGGAAGTCTTGAAAGTCTTGATCGTCTTGGAAATTTTGAAATTCTTCAAAGTCTTGGTAGGTTTCGGACCCGTATGTACGTCCACCGCCGACTCGCGGGACAATACAGTCATAAACCGCGACCCTGGCAAGACCTACAGTTGTAAATCTCGACCCTGGCGAGTCCCTCTGGCTGATCAACCTGGCTGATTTTTGGTAACCAGATGTTCATTTTCAAGACTTTTAAGATCTATCAAGACTTATCAATACTTATCAAGACTTTCAAGAGTTTTAAGCTTTCGAATCATGTTGGAAGTGCTTCGGATTCCATCACTACCTGAAGGTCCCCTTCCATCACTGCAAATGAATCGTACCTAACCGAGCGCGGGCCTCCTCGCCACGTGCAACGATGGCAAGCTCCTCCGCTCTCTTTTGTATTTAAGGAGCCCGCGTTTGGCATAGATACGGGGTGCGTTCCGATTCACGCATATTACGCATGAAGTGCAGAGACAACCGTTCCGTTTTAAGGTGTGTTTTGACGTGACACTAAACTAAAGTCATAATATTCACTGTCCTGACACTGTTGCGTGACCACGCGAACGTAGCCACGGAAATGTATATAATCGATAGGTAAATCAGGAGCGAAATTTGAAAGCAGATGTTTGCGTGTGATCAAGGAGATTTTATAATAACCGCTAAAATATGCAACAACACTGTATTACAGCGTGAATCAAATGTTACAACATCGTGACATCTATAAACTGTGACGATGTTGTAACATTTGATTCACGCTGTAATACTTCATGACTTTAGTATCACGTCAAAACGCACTTTTAGTTACTGCGCTTCATTGGTGATGCAGAGAATTCCCTAGAATCCTTTCACTTCCGATGCAGCAAACGCCGAAATTTAAGACGTGAAGCAGTTACTGTGCGCTCGCTGCATCGGAAGTGGCATCGTATTGGTGGCACGTGAGAGAAATTCTAGGGAATCGTACGATGCCACCAATTTCATGCGTTCACTGCGTGAATCGGAACGCGTGAGAGTCCGCCGCGGGCTTTTTGAATTGTTGATTCTTAGGCTGGGTGCAGGCGAGCGGTGTTACGTATATAGAATTTCTATACGCCGCTTTCATCGAGCTCGCGTCTGTGAAGGGAAGACGCCCTAAAACCCTTTCGTTTATCAAACATTTCACTTAGGGGGTCATGATCTCGACCATCTAGATAACGACCACGGGAACGGAAGTGACACGACGATAACCCCGAAAGATTTCCTTATATGGAAAATTCCTAATGAACCCCCACTCATTTTTGGGAGTATATAAACCCTTTGTTTTCTACCCTCTGTGGTTAAAAGTTATAGAGTCACGCGTAGAGTCACGTCGTGTCACGCTCGTACAGAGTTGGTTAAATCTAGCAAGATCGGGCAAAGTCTCCGTCAGAATCACAGTTAACCTCATAGAATCCGCAAGTCCGGTTTATATTCTATTTGGCACGTTGAAATAGCCGCTCGTACGCCCCGCATCGCCAGTGCGTCAACACCGTGCAATTATTGGTAAATTATACACTTTATATAATTAACTAATCGCGACACTTACATTTGTACAATAACTGATTATTGAATATACGAATGGTGTTCACTTGTAAATCGAGTAGATTCGTTAAACCCATCTTTTACCCAGTGATCCTTATAATATTGGTAGCACTCACCCACTGATACAACTTTACCGCTCGAGTTGTATTAACTTTAATTAAGAGTTACGAGGCATTACTAACATTTCCCACGACTCCCTGATTTCGTATCAGGTCCGTTCGCAAACCCTTTACCACAACAAACCATCTTCTCCAACCCAGTGGCTCCCCGATTTATCATCGGGTTCGTCCACGAAACCTCACCCTCCTACGGCTCCCTGATTTCGCATCAGGTTCGTCCGTATCCTACAGCTCCCTGATTTCGCATCAGGTTCGTCTGTAATTCTACCAACTTCCGAACAGCTCCCTGGTTTCGCGCCAGGTTCGTCTGTAAATAATCCGACCTCCTAGCAGCTCCCTGGTTTCGCACCAGGTTCGCCTGTGAACTTTATCCTAGTGACTCCCCGATTTCGCATCGGGTTCGTTCACGACATTTCACAATCCTGCGGCTCCCTGATTTCAAATCAGGTTCGTCCGCGCTTGACTCCATTCCTAGAGGCTCCCTGATTTCGCATCAGGTTCGTCCTCACCGTCAATAATCCTAGCGGCTCCCTGATTCCGCATCAGGTTCGTCCGCGCACCTAACTAATAAACTCATAAACCATATTCCCTAGAAAATATACCTCTCGCCGGCCTCTCGCGTTGCCGCAGCCCCGGCTCGTAACAGAACTGGTGACAGCGGTGGGATTCTACTGCATTAGAATCGCCGTAAAATTTGGGTTTTTAAATACGTTAAAATCACTCGTAATTTAGTATCGACAATATACTAGTTTTCTCTAGTTAAGTCACTTAGTAAATTTTCAAAATGATAAACGCACAGGCGAACGTCTCTTCTAACGACATTATGAACCTGACAGTTTCTATTGCAAACACAATGTCACTCTTGACGCAACGGACATGTATACAGAACATTACAATGTCAATTCCAACCTTCGACGGTGAAAGTCCACCCTTGACGCGCTTTGCACAAAATGTGGAAGACGGGTTAACTTTGATTCCTGAGGGTACGGAAGCTGAGTATCTTGCGATAATATTGACGAAACTGATCGGTCCTGCACGCAGGTGCACGTTAGAACATAAATTCAATTCTGTTAAGACATTAGTCCAACATTTGAAAAAGAGATTCGCGCCGGGAAGGAGTTTGTCGTATTTTCAAGTTGAAATCGCGAAACTACGAATTCGCGAAGGAGAAAGTCTGCGACAGTACGTCGACAGGACTAGTCATCTCGTTTATTGTGCGCGCGGAGCTATTCGGGAAAGGTATCTGGATCACTCCGAAGACCTCGTCAAAGAAATGGAAAAAGACGTTAAAGAAAACTTCATCGATGGTTTACCGGATCGAATTTCCTTGAAAGTGTCGGCTCAGTCTCAAGACATCAAAACACTTGAACAAGCTTACGACGCCGTGCTACAGATAGACAGAAAATTAAGGAATCGGCGACAGTCCCCTCGTAATGAATCACCCTCCAGGTGGTCTCGTCGAGACCATTACGCCGAAGATTCTCGCCATCACGACCGTGAAGTGTCGTACCCACTTTCTCCGAGTAGATATGACCAAAACAGGGATCGGTCTACAAGAACATCTGGATTTGAAGAGGAACGAGAAGGACGGGCACGCACGACGGCCTGGACCTTGCGTCACCGGAGCCCTTCGGATTCCCCTTCTTATCGCTCCGACTCACCGCTTCCAGATGATGGGGAAAAGCAATATTCCATTCTAAAAAATCATGATAAAAATCGCAAGCCGAGTTTATATTGTTGGCATTGCGGTACAACTGGACATGACGGAAAATCTTGTAGGAAACAACCGCGTAGTCCGAGATATCGACGAGATTCGTCTGCCGAATCAAACAAGTCTTTAAACTTCGATCGCGCTCAACGTACAGGCGAAACGATGAGCGGAAACAAAGAAGTTCGCCAAAGGACAGTCCGCTTCGAAGAGGAACTCTCATCAAGGAAGCACCTGCCCCACGCATCAACATCAAGGTTCCAGAACTGGAGACAGGAACGGGAGAATTCTTGATCGATGGTGGAGCATCTGTTAATTTAGTAGTCATTAACGCCTTGGGAGAAAAAGCCGCGATAAACTCTCGGGAAGAACTCGAGCTAACCGGAATTACTACTAACCCAATTCATACTTTAGGAACAACAATTCTCCATATCCACGAAGCTCCTGCGCTTTTCTATGTGGTGAAAAAGCTTGCAATAGAAGCAGACGGACTTATAGGAAGCCCATTTTTAAAACAGGAGGAAGCCGAAATTTCCTATTATCATGGGACCTTGGTGTTAAAAAACAAACCAACCCGACCTATACGTTTTTCAAATTATCAGGACCTACCTCAAACAAAAGAACTACTGTCGTCGACCAAACATCGTATCGAAGCTAGGACGTCGCAACAGATTGCTATAACAATTACAAACCCGAGGATTAAGGAAGGATATTTACCGCGTATCAAGACCCTTGAATATCTTTACATAGGAGAAACAGTTGTGAGGAACAATAAAGGGAAGTGCTACGTTATGGCAACGAATACCAGCGATGCACCCCTAGACGTAGAGATAGAACCACAAACATTGAAGCCGTTCGAAATCTTCGATTCATCAGACGAGGATTTTTACCCAGCTGCGGAACATCCGTCGAAATTCCAATCACACGAAGATAGAATACAAAAAATCTTAGAAGCCTTAAACACTAAACACTTGAATAAGGAGGAACTAGATTTCGTTACTAATTTAGTTAGAGATTTTCCTGACCGTTTTTATCTTCCTGGAGATAAACTTGGGAAGGCCCGTGATTTTAAACACTCAATCCATACATCCAACGATATTCCAATCAACACAAGACAATATCGCTACCCTCTTATACATCAAAAGGAAATTCAAAAGCAAATCAGCGCTTTATTATCAAATGGTATAATTACACCTTCAAAATCTCCATACAATTCACCTTTGTGGATCGTACCGAAGAAAGAAGACGAAAACGGAGTAAAACGTTGGCGTCTGGTAATAGATTTTCGCGGTCTCAATGATATAACAATTTCTGATAAATATCCATTACCTCAAATCACAGAGATTTTAGATCGTTTAGGAGGAGCCAAATATTTTTCAGTCTTTGACCTCGCCAGTGGATTTCATCAAATAGAGATGGATCCAAAAGATAAAGCAAAAACAGCATTCACTACTCCAAATGGACATTATGAATTCTCCCGAATGCCTTTTGGATTAAAGAATGCACCACCCACCTTTCAACGCCTGATGGATCAAGCACTCACTGGACTTCAAGGAACAGACCTCTTTGTTTACTTGGACGACATAGTGATCTATGCATCATCGTTACAGGAACACAATATCAAAGTCAACAAGTTGTTAAATCGCCTTCGAGAACACGGATTAACACTCCAGACCAACAAATGTCAATTTCTTCGAAAAGAAGTTGCATACCTGGGACACATTATTTCAAAGAAAGGAGTAAGACCTGATCCTAGGAAATTAAAAGCTGTTAAAAATTTTCCTACACCTACAACGCAGAAGAACATTCAACAATTTTTGGGACTTGTTGGATATTACCGAAGATTCGTACCTAATTTCACCATAAAAGCAAAACCTCTAATTAATTTATTAGGAAAAGGCGTCAAATTCAAATGGACAGAAGAACAGGACCAGAGTTTTAAGCAATTACGCAATGAACTCTGCCAACAGCCCATATTGCAATACCCTGATTTCAGTAAACCTTTCATTGTAACAACAGACGCATCTGATTACGCAATTGGAGCCGTACTTAGCCAAGGAGAGATAGGAAACGACCTGCCGATTGCCTACGCTTCCCGCAGCCTAAATAAACCTGAGAAGAATTATTCGGCTACGGAAAAGGAATGTTTGGCCATGGTTTACGCCGTAAGATACTTCAGGCCTTACATCTACGGAACCCCATTCACTCTCGTTACAGATCACAGACCGCTGGTCTGGTTACATTCTGTTAAGGATCCAACTTCTAGACTTATGAAGTGGAAGCTCCGACTTTTAGAATATGAGTATCAGGTTGTACATAAATCTGGAAAAACGAATAAGAACGCAGATGCATTGTCGCGGAACCCCACGTCTGCCTGCCTGCCACTTATTCCACGAGAGCTCCAGGATCCCGAATACAAAGTCCAGATACCGAAAACAGACGCCAACCTCGAAACAATCGGACACCGCATACGACAGTTACGACGAGATAGGGAAACCCGACCGAGGTTATCTTCCTCCGCGGAAATAAGAAGGGCAGGATAAAGGAGATAGACATCCTGGGAAGTAACGTGACGATAGGGAAAAAACTAAAGTACCTAGGCATACCACGGCGTACAGGACGGTTTCGACCATGTCGTTATGCGTGCTGGCCGGCAGATTCCCAATTGACCTCAAAGCCAAGATGTGGAGGGAGGTCTTCATAGAGAAAGAACGAGACAGAACGGACCCCTTGTACCGTGGGGATAAAAATGCCCTTGCCATCAGAGAAACGGCGCACAGAAAAGCCGCCCTGGAAAGAGCGATGGCGGAATGGCAAGGCCTGTGGGATAGCGTGGAATTGACATGCTGGACAAGGGCCATAGTTACATCGGTGGAAACCTTCCTGGTGACCGGTCCGAAGGCCGTCACCGTAGATTACCACATGTCCCAGCTACTCACAGGACACGGGGCTTTTCAGGCCTACAAAAAAAGGATCGGAAAAGCCGCGGAAGATGGGTGCCTGGGCTGCTCCGTGGACCGAAAGGACGACGCCGAGCACGTCATCTTTGCCTGCCCTCGGTACGATGAGGAGCGGAGGGAGCTGACGAACGTCATAGGGCCTGACCTCGACAAGTCTAACATAATTACCAAAATTGTGAGAACAGAGCGAAACTGGAATGCCTTCAGAGACTTTGCAGGAAAAGTCATGAGGGATAAGGAAACAAAGGAAAGGGCCCTGGAAAAAATGGCCAGAGAAGAAAGGCTTAGAATTAGAAGGGAAGAGGCAGATAGGGCCAGGAGAGAAAGGGCCAGACTCTCCAGAAAGAGGAAGAGGGTAAACGGGAATGAAACCGGCCCTAGCAAAAGGAAAAAAAGGAAGCGTAGGGCGCCGCTTTAAGGACGGAGACCTCCGGCTCGTCAGTGCGAGTATTTCGATACCCTGCACTCGTACATTGGGACGGTAGGAAAATGGAACCGACGATTGGTAACGAGCCGACGGGTGGCAATGCCCCGACGACCGATGGGGAACCGGCGGTCGGTAAGGGATCGACGAGGGATCGAGGACCGGCGGTCGGTAAAGGACCAACGATAGGTCACTGACCGAGAGACGGTAGGTGACCGACGGTCGGTATGGCGCCGACAAGTGATAACAGTCGGACGGTAGGAATATGGAACCGACGATTGGTAACGAGCCGACGGGTGGCAATGCCCCGACGACCGATAGGGAACTGGCGGTCGGTAATGCAGCGACGTTGGATTTAAGGGTAAATAAAGTACACTGGTACTAAGGTCAGACAATGGGTCCGCCGCGTAAAGTGCGTGTTGAATGGAAGTAGTCACGCCAAGTACCCAGTCAGCAGGGGTGGAAAAAATCGAGGATATATAGGAGGGGGTTTTTAGCGGGTAGTCCCGTTAGGGGGAGTCCCGCATAACCCCGGGCCTCTGCTCGGGGTATGCATAAAAGCATTTTCCCCCTCCAAGTCAAAAAAAAAAAAAAAAAAAAAAAAAAAAAAAGATAGGGAAACCCAACCCAAGTACCGAGATACAAGCAGCAGCTCGGATGAAATAGAAGAAACCACACGTGGAAACGTTCAACATTCTCCAATAACACACAAGAATCGATCTTTTCCCAGCTTATCTCAAGAGGTAACAATGCCAGACGAACGCCAGGAAACCATAAACAGTTTTTTGCCTGCAGCAAATTCCACTCAAATCGTTCCTTTAGATAAGGACCAGACCATGTTTGATAATCTGATATCTTTTGAAGAGCCGTTCGAAGATACAGTCATAGAAAATACAAAAAACTTTCAACCAGATTTACTGAGTACACCGCAAGTATCATCGGAAGTAATGGAAGAATCTTTACGACCTTCAATAAATCAGCTACCTGCAGAAACTATGACCGAAGCAAGTGTGGGACAACCACTTGACAACAGGTTAACTCAACCTAGGGTCTTTGACCACACGCTTGACCCATACCCATTCTCCACTACCGAAGTCGAGAATATAAACGACCTTGATGATTTGGAAGAGATTCCATTAGATCAACCACATAAAATTATTGTTTCTTCAAATACCTTTACCGCTGAAGAAGGACATTATGTACATTTCATTTCCGCAGACTGCAACTTAGTAAACCCCGTTGAAAAATTACTGCTGGACACTGAAATGATTAATAAACCAAATCTTCTAGCAGCACAACCAAAAAGGGGACAGGTGATAACTACAGATAACGGACTATTTAATACTTTCAGCGTAATAATCTCAGACAACTTCTTTGATAATATTAAAAGAGTAGATGTGCTCGATGGATTGAAAACTCTTCGACATACTTTGGATCAGAAGCAAATTAAATCAATTCGGATCTCTGCTACGGGGGACCTCCACAAAATACCATCCACCGAATTCGTCAAGATGTTAGAAGAAGTTTTCATAGGAACAGGCCTGCAGATTATTCTATGCAACTGTACCATCACAACTCCATCCGAAGAAGACAGACAGCACATCATCTGCGAAGCTCATGACAGTTTAATTGGAGGACATAAAGGAGTAACGAAGACATATAAACGCATCCGATCAAAATTCCATTGGCCGCACATGCGCAACGACATTCAAGACTATATCCGAAGATGCCAAAGCTGTCAAGAACAAAAATTAGTTCGAGCGAAAACTCGTCAGCCGATGTTAATCACTGACACACCTATAGGAGCCTTTGACAAAATTTCCTTGGATACAGTAGGACCTTTACCGATTTCACCCAGTGGGAACAGACACATTCTCACCATTCAAGACAACTTAACTAAATATTGTGCAGCTGTAGCAATACCTAACATTCGAGCTGCTACCATTGCCGATGCTTTCGCCAGACATTTCATCGCGATTTACGGTACACCCCGCGCAATACTGACAGACAAAGGAACTAGCTTCATCGGAACACTTATGACCAATCTCTCTGAAATATTCAAAATCAAGCAAATCACAACCTCAGGATACAGACCACAAACCAATGGATCTTTGGAACGAAGTCATATCGTCCTCACTGAATACCTCAAGCATTACATGGATAATTATGAAGACTGGGATTTATTAATACCGTTCGCAATGTTCTCTTACAATACATCCGTTCACGAAGCAACAAATTTCACCCCATACGAATTAATCTTTGGAAAACCAGCTCGAGAACCAACCTCTTTTCCAACCGGTGAAAAACTAAAATCGTATGGAGACTACCTAGTAGAATTAATAACACATATGACTAATATTCGCAATATAGCATCCGATAATTTAAATAAAGCAAAAATCCGTTCGAAAAGCTATTATGATGCTCATGCAAAACCAGCAACATTTAACGTAGGCGACTCTGTCTATGTACTCAAGGAACCGCGCATTAGTAAATTTGATCCACATTACATTGGACCTTACCAGATAGTAGACGTGACAGACCTGAATAATGTAGTATTACGAACGCGTAATAAATTAATCACCAAGCATCAGGATAAACTAAAACATGCTTATTTTCCATAGATAGTTGAAAATCAACCATGATTTTCGCATATTTGCTCCTGTTTCCTCTCGCTGTCATTAGCGACGATCAAACCATAACACCACTCGAAGGAGACACTGGACTCTTCTACGAAAAACTACCTGAAATAAGGACCTTTCAATCACAATGGCGACTAGTCACATCTCTAGATGTTACTCGATATCTTAGCTATGCTCCACATGTAAAGGATCATATCTCATCGATGAATCAACTCTGCAACCGTCACAATTCTATCAATTGCCTCAGTAAAGAATTAGGACCTCGATTAATCAAGAAAGAAGAAAATCTGGTATATTTATAATGCCTCACTAACTAGTGGGGTTTTTCCCTCTCAGTAGAAATCTAGCCTCGTTACTCCTATCTTCAAGGCCGGTGACCGTTCTGATATTAGAAACTATCGGCCTATTAGCAAATTATCGGTACTGCCCAAGGTATTCGAGGAGATCGTCACTGATATGCTTTCCACCCAGCTGACAAGTTTCTTATGCGTTGAACAGCATGGTTTCGTTCCGAAACGCTCCACATCTACCAATCTCGCGGTGTACCACAGCTTTGTCTCTAATGCCCTAGATGAGGGCCTGCAGGTTGACACAGTCTATACTGATTTTCAGAAAGCCTTTGACACCGTTGATCACTCCATACTACTTCACAAACTTGCTTCGTGGGGGTTTAGCGGGCCTCTTTTAACCTGGATCGAAAGCTATCTTTTGGGACGGGTACAGATTGTTAAGGTGTCAAATTGCTTTTCTTCTCCAATTGGTGTCACCTCAGGCGTTCCTCAGGGGTCGCACCTCGGTCCCTTGCTGTTCAATGTTTTTATCAACGATATCGCTGTGGCTCTTTCGGACACCAATTTCCTGTTGTATGCAGACGATCTGAAATTGTTTAGAATAATCCGGGGTATTGAGGATGCTTATAGCATGGAAAATGATTTACTGAGGTTAGAGCAATGGTGTACTGCTAACAGAATGCGTTTGCACACTGGGAAGTGTCTTGTACTTAGGGCCTCCAGAGCGAAATCATGTCTGAAGCATTCGTATAAATTAAATAATGTTGAGCTAAGAGAAGTTACCGAAATTATTGATCTTGGGGTTTGCATTACACCTTGCTTTGATTTCAGGCCCCACTATACGCGCTGTACGGGTATTGCATTGAGAGCGTTAGGCTTTATCTCCAGGTTCGCCAGGCACTTTAGGGATGGAGAGTCTCTGAAGTTGTTATACGTTGCCCTTGTTAGGCCTCATGTAGAATACGCTTCAATAATTTGGAGTCCTAAGCATGTGAAATACATCAAATTGGTCGAAAGGGTACAACACAAATTTTTGAGGTTTGCCACCCGTATCCTAGGCAATCCTATGGATAGAGCCGACCACGACTATGGCCCTGCACTTGCATCGTTTAAAACAGGCATGGAACTAAAGTGAACGCAGCGGCCGTTTTTCGGAGGCGACGCCTCCTTTCTTCCGCCGCGCGTCTTGGCCCCCGCGACGAGCCTAGGAGCTTCGAGCGCCTCAGGCCCGTACCATATGAATCGCGCGTAGCCATACGGGGCGCCCCAATGCGCTACGCGTGGTTCATATGGTACGGGTCTGAGGCGCTCGAAGCTCCTAGGCCCGCCGCGGGGGCCAAGACGCGCGGCGGAAGAAAGGAGGCGTCGCCTCCGAAAAACGGCCGCTGCGTTCACTTTAGTTCCATGCCTGGTTTAAAATGATCACTCTAGAGGAACGTAGGCACATTGCGGATATAATTTTTCTGTACAAAATCATAAATGACCACATAAGTTGCCCTGACTTGCTTGCCTTAGTCACATTAAACGCCCCGGCGAGGAACATGCGGTCTAGACCACTCTTTGTTGCGAGGCTTCCGAAATATAGGTATTACGCGATCGACCCTATAAACAGGGCGATGTGTACCATGAATCGTGATTTCAGTTGCGTTGATCCCTTTCTGGGATCCCTGACCTCGGTAAGGACGTTATTATATAAGATAGTAATCGACTCTCACGGCGACACGTAGTACGTTGTCCATGGTTTAAGGTTAGTTTAGTTAATCCTACTTATCCATTTATTAACGGCTACATCATTCATTGTTCGGACTCTGTAATTTGCATCTGTCTTGTTTTGTAAACCATGGGGATTCCCCGTAAAATAAATAAATAAATAAATAAAACACCATGCATTACAGTAATCTAATACGCACTGCAATAGGTGACACCACACATCTTAAAACATCATCGCCACGTCGTAGTATACCTTTTGGATTTATCGGCACTGTCAGTAAAATGTTATTTGGAACCTTATCACAAGAAGATGCAGAATATTATAACCACGAATTAAACAAAATCTACAAGGATCAGCGCGAAATTACCGAAATCATAGCAAACCAGACGCATATCATAAAGGGAGAATTCTCAATCACGCATGCAAGGCTAGTTAATCTAACTCGAGCCATATCCCAATTAACTAAAACAATGGTTGAACACTCCAAAGCATTACAAGAGACACAATCCGATATCAGCAAACTACGTTTTGAAGCAATCATCAGAGACTCAGTAATTGAAATCGAAAGGGGTTTAGACGACTATAACACCAACCTACTGCTGCTAATAGATGCAATATTATTAGCGAAGCAAGGAATTCTACACC
This sequence comes from Andrena flavipes, assembly GCA_963971345.1. Classification (NCBI taxonomy): domain Eukaryota; kingdom Metazoa; phylum Arthropoda; class Insecta; order Hymenoptera; family Andrenidae; genus Andrena; species Andrena flavipes. The sequence continues at coordinate 38,794,234 of OZ020479.1, read as the reverse complement.
CCGCTATTCTTTCACCAGATCAATTATTAAGATCAGCGCAGAAAATTAAGGAAACACTAGTATACGAATTCCCTCTAACGCCCGAAGAATTACTCACAGAACAAATTGAAAAAATTACAAACTTAAACGTAGTATTTACCAGAGGAAGGATACTCTTTGAAATCACCATACCTCTTTTAGAGCGAAAAACCTATAGCTTATATAAAATATACCCCTGTCCATCAACACACAACATTGGAGGAAAAACGGTAATCTCTTATATCCAGCCACAAATTCAGTATATTGCGGTCTCATCAGATGAACAACAATATTTTTCTCCAACGGAAGAATACTTAAAGACTTGCCGTTTTCACCACAACCAATTTTTGGGACCAGCTAACCTACCTATATACCAAGCAGATCGACAACCAACTTGTGAATCTACTCTGCTACTGAACCCCACTTCAATAAATTGGAACTCTTGTACCATTAAATTGACCACACAAGTGAAACCGTATTGGCAGACTTTAAATACACCAACTACATGGCTTTATTTCATGCCAGAAAATAAAAAAGCACAAATTTATTGCAAGGGAAAGAAACCTATAACACGAAACATTACTGCTATCGGAATCTTTAAATTACAACCCGGTTGCCAAGCAACAATAGACTCGGTACAACTAAAATCATTGGAAAATATTGATACACCGCAAAACATTGAATATTACCCCTCTAAACCTTATAATATATCAATAATTATACCGGAGGTTACTGAGCATCACTTCGAAGCCTTGAAAGTGAACGAGCAAAAACTTGCAAAATGGGAGGATCTTCCAACAGCCTTATCCCTTGTCGAAATAGAACAACGAGCTAGGAATTTTGCAAGCCACCGAACATCTATTAGGCAGGTACAGATTTCAACGTTTTCCTCTATTGGAAGCATAATAGTAATACTGGTCATAGTAAATATAATATTGGTCATGAAACGAAATCCTCGTCAGCCCAACGAAAAATTAGAATGTCCCAAAGAAAATCAGGAAATAACGATAAATGTACCAAGTACATTTTCTACAGTTTTCTAAGGGGACGAAACCACTCCCACAAGAATCCCTCCTTTGGGACATGTATAGTTCCAGGGTGGGGGCGCGTTAAGGGTTCTTCCCTATAAAAGCTGGGCATCAGGCCCCTCAACTCAGCACAAGTTCAGTCTCTCCATGTCAAAGAACATCTCCACACAAACGTCACCAGACGAAGGTACAAGGACCATAGCCGTGCAAACTAGACACCACGGATATTGGGAAACTTCTTCTCGAGTGGGTACCACCATAACACCAAGGCCGTATCACAGCAGCACGGGAGGAATCGTCGTGAAGGGCCGAAGCTCCTCTATTAGGAAGCCCCGCATCATCTCGGTGGGAACCCAAACTAAAACAACTAAAGCTCGTCGACGTATCCCGGACTGCCTGGTGCTCCAGGAAATAACTGACGACAACATTCGGGATTGGACCCCTGGAGAACCCATCCTCGCAAAGAAGAAACGGAAAAATGAAAACCATGTCGGCAAGTGACCTCAGGAACATGTCCCGTTGCCTGGTCATGTACGTGGAGGACCCCACCACATTCTGGATCTCTTTGGACAAGTACGGCGAGGCAGCAAAGGTTATGCTGAACGAATTAAGAATATACATGAAGTCCAGACAACACCTATGTTTGCCAGCAATGGACAGTATCAGGCCGGGACGATATGTGACCGTAAGGTTTCCTAGGAAAGGGTGGCTTCGCGGTGAAGTCACCGCAGTGAATGGGACCACCTGTACCATCTTCCTTGGTGACTATGGCATAGCAATGGACTGCCCAGTCACAGAATTGCGATCCCTGCCACCCCGGTTCCACGCCCTCCCCTGGCAGACAGTGAGGATTCGTCTGAGGGGCGTCAAGCTCCGTTCCTGCCGACCGCTCCAGAGGACTACACAGATTGCAGAGATGGTCATGGCAAGGAGGAAGGGCCTCCTCACCAACGTAGAATCAACGCTGGATGGCCTCACAGCCACACTGACGCTTGACCGGCTACCGGGACAACCCCCATTGGACGTCATCGAGCACTGGTTGCAGATGGGCTACGTGGTGCCCAACGACGGCTAAACACTCCCACACCACAACACTTAGCGATAAGTACACTAATTACACTACACTACACCCGACAATTCTCTTTTACACTTTGCTTATAAAGGGATTTGTAGGGCGTTTTCCCTTCTCTTGAAAAGCATCACGAGAATCGCGATGTTTTATCTTAGGGGGGAGATGTTACGTATATAGAATTTCTATACGCCGCTTTCATCGAGCTCGCGTCTGTGAAGGGAAGACGCCCTAAAACCCTTTCGTTTATCAAACATTTCACTTAGGGGGTCATGATCTCGACCATCTAGATAACGACCACGGGAACGGAAGTGACACGACGATAACCCCGAAAGATTTCCTTATATGGAAAATTCCTAATGAACCCCCACTCATTTTTGGGAGTATATAAACCCTTTGTTTTCTACCCTCTGCGGTTAAAAGTTATAGAGTCACGCGTAGAGTCACGTCGTGTCACGCTCGTACAGAGTTGGTTAAATCTAGCAAGATCGGGCAAAGTCTCCGTCAGAATCACAGTTAACCTCATAGAATCCGCAAGTCCGGTTTATATTCTATTTGGCACGTTGAAATAGCCGCTCGTACGCCCCGCATCGCCAGTGCGTCAACACCGTGCAATTATTGGTAAATTATACACTTTATATAATTAACTAATCGCGACACTTACATTTGTACAATAACTGATTATTGAATATACGAATGGTGTTCACTTGTAAATCGAGTAGATTCGTTAAACCCATCTTTTACCCAGCGATCCTTATAATATTGGTAGCACTCACCCACTGATACAACTTTACCGCTCGAGTTGTATTAACTTTAATTAAGAGTTACGAGGCATTACTAACATTTCCCGCGACTCCCTGATTTCGTATCAGGTCCGTTCGCAAACCCTTTACCACAACAAACCATCTTCTCCAACCCAGTGGCTCCCCGATTTAGCATCGGGTTCGTCCACGAAACCTCACCCTCCTACGGCTCCCGGATTTCGCATCAGGTTCGTCCGTATCCTACAGCTCCCTGATTTCGCATCAGGTTCGTCTGTAATTCTACCAACTTCCGAACAGCTCCCTGGTTTCGCGCCAGGTTCGTCTGTAAATAATCCGACCTCCTAGCAGCTCCCTGGTTTCGCACCAGGTTCGTCTGTGAACTTTATCCTAGTGACTCCCCGATTTCGCATCGGGTTCGTTCACGACATTTCACAATCCTGCGGCTCTAGTCCAGTGAAATTAGACGAAAATCTGCCCAATCTACGGACTAATTCCCACCAAGCTGAATTTTGGCATGAACCTTTATTTGGTCGTTTTAAACAATATGTCAAAAGTCCCCATTAATCCCACTGCTGCTAAAAATTTTACAGAGGGTTGAAAAGAAAAAAAACTGTTTTTCGCAAATATCTCGCTATCTAGCAGTTTTGCGACAAAAATAGTTATTATACAATTTATAGCCTAGGAAATTCTCTACAAAAAAGGTCCTACAAGTTTTTTCGTAGGTGTAACCATTTTCATGTATGTCGGGTTACCGAGTTTCAACCCCCATAAACTTGACAAGGGAAGATCTTGAACCTGGAAATTCAGAAAATTATCAAACTCTGGAAATATGTAGGGGAAGTCCTCCTGAGTACAACGCAATTTCGTTCGATGCCCAAATTCACTCCAAGAGGGTGCAATTCACCCTTAAAATTTTTTTTGGGGGGTATTATTACTCGCGAACTGTAGGAGATAGAAAAAAAGTGTTCAGGAAAAAGTTACTTCTTTTAATTGGGACTATCAGTTGGTAAATTATAGGTCTTACAGTTCTTACGGTTCACGAGTTATAACTCAAAATCGAAAACAAAACATATTTTCAGGAGTCAATTTCACCCCCTTACAATGAATTTGGGCAACAAACGAAAAAATTACGCAATACACACCTATATTAACCTTTGTATATCCCTAGTTTTAAAAAATTTTGAATTTTCCAGGGGGTGGATCTTCGCCCGCGAGAAATAATATACTCATTTCCACACCACCCCGGAGGTAGAGTACTGAGGGCGTTTTTTTTTAAACGTGATGTCCCCAGTAGGCCTAATCCACGATGTTTGTTTATTATAAATACAAAAATTACGAGTCTCCCTCATGTTCTGCGTCTGTTTTTTCAATTAGTATGTCTTCCGCTCAGTTCTTTCGTAGGAGTAATGAAAACGTCAGCTTGGTCTTGAGCCTGTTTCACGTTGATGGTGGCAGCTTCCAATTTTTGAGACAGCATAGGAATAAACCTACTCTTGTTCTTTCTATTCGCTTAAATACGTTTAAAAAAAACGCCCTCAGTACTCTACCTCCGGGGTGGTGTGGAAATGAGTATATTATTTCTCGCGGGCGAAGATCCACCCCCTGGAAAATTCAAAATTTTTTAAAACTAGGGATATACAGAGGTTAATATAGGTGTGTATTGCGTAATTTTTTCGTTTGTTGCCCAAATTCATTGTAAGGGGGTGAAATTGACTCCTGAAAATATGTTTTGTTTTCGATTTTGAGTTATAACTCGTGAACCGTAAGAACTGTAAGACCTATAATTTACCAACTGATAGTCCCAATTAAAAGAAGTAACTTTTTCCTGAACACTTTTTTTCTATCTCCTACAGTTCGCGAGTAATAATACCCCCCAAAAAAAAGTTTAAGGGTGAATTGCACCCTCTTGGAGTGAATTTGGGCATCGAACGAAATTGCGTTATACTCAGGAGGACTTCCCCTACATATTTCCAGAGTTTGATAATTTTCTGAATTTCCAGGTTCAAGATCTTCCCTTGTCAAGTTTATGGGGGTTGAAACTCGGTAACCCGACATACATGAAAATGGTTACACCTACGAAAAAACTTGTAGGACCTTTTTTGTAGAGAATTTCCTAGGCTATAAATTGTATAATAACTATTTTTGTCGCAAAACTGCTAGATAGCGAGATATTTGCGAAAAACAGTTTTTTTTCTTTTCAACCCTCTGTAAAATTTTTAGCAGCAGTGGGATTAATGGGGACTTTTGACATATTGTTTAAAACGACCAAATAAAGGTTCATGCCAAAATTCAGCTTGATGGGAATTAGTCCGAAGACAGATTCTAATTTCACTGGACTACTCCCTGATTTCAAATCAGGTTCGTCCGCGCTTGACTCCATTCCTAGAGGCTCCCTGATTTCGCATCAGGTTCGTCCTCACCGTCAATAATCCTAGCGGCTCCCTGATTCCGCATCAGGTTCGTCCGCGCACCTAACTAATAAACTCATAAACCATATTCCCTAGAAAATATACCTCTCGCCGGCCTCTCGCGTTGCCGCAGCCCCGGCTCGTAACAGCGGTTTGCGACAGTTGGCCGCCGCGGCAAGGATCAAATATCGATCTATCGAAATTTTTCATTACGTTTCGCGTTAAGTAACATCATGTTTTCTTATCATTTATAAAAATAATATATAAAGGGAAGTATTTTATAAAAAATAATTTAATCAAGATCAAGAATTACGACCACAGTAAACAATTGATAATCTGTCAAATAACCCAGATGGCACACTTGGTCTATAAGCCGTCTTTAAGACGTCTTTCAAACTTTCAAGATGTCTTAAAGACGACTTGTAGACGTCGTGTGCTATCTGGGAATCGACTCATCAGAAAAAGAATCGAGTAGAATCACCCTACCCTACTCACGGTTACGAACCCCGTTCCACTGCACTTTTCGCTTATAAGCAAGTCGAACGGAAAATTCCTGTGGTCGTGGGCGCAGGCGATTTGGGCTTACGTGGAACACACTCTTAGCTGTTGTAAGGTCCCCATAAAAAACTTGAAAAAAGTAAAAAAAATACGCCAAGTACATGAAAAAGTCGAGGACGAAAAAGAGTATTATTTGTACTTCTACGCTAGATTTAACTGTATGTAAGATCCGGACCGAATAAAGAAGGCTGAAAGAGTATTCAAAAGGTGATGGTAAAGAAGATGTCGCCCGACGGCGGCACATTTTCTTGGTACGAGGAGGGCTCGGTCTGACAGACGGGCACGTGGGCCTAGGGTCGCGCGTAAAGGCTGACGTTCCAATGTGCGGCCGGCGACTGCGGCCGGCGACGGTCCCACTAGTGTAAGAGAGAAAAGTATGTATTCTCCCTTGCACTAGTGGGACCTTCGTCCGCCGCACATTGAAACGTCAGCCTTAAAGCAAAAAAAAAACAAAGCGGGCGACCGGAACTCACGCATGTCACGGCGTCCGAAAATTCTTCTTCATTTCCTTACATGTAAGTGTGTTTCATTATTATTAATTAAGCTGTACGTATAATGAAACGAACATATTTTCAACGAATACGTTATTGTTTCATTACACGTGTATACAGATGTATGTGCAGTCAAATAATCGTCTGCGGAGATTTTAGCTAACCTATTTCTTTATTGAAATGTGTTCTTTTTAGTATCAAGTCCCTTGGAAGGACTTTTATTCTCCTTAGTAGGAGAAGCAAAAACAAACATTATATTTGGTAAGTGGCGTTTAGATTTATTTATAATTCTTTATAATAATATGAATGATATTAGTGTTTATTACAAATTTCTCGTTTTTTGCAGGTTGGAATATTCAACAAACAAGTAAAGTACACTCGCTGAGCTGCATTGCGCTTTTCCGAGTAAGCTTTACTGGCTGCATTGCGCCTTATTTTATAACATCACTCGATAGACAGGCTGCATTGCGCGTGTCACGAGTGTAACTTTCAAGAAAGTTGCAATAAGAGATAATAAAAAGTAATTTTAGTTCTTTCTACTAAAATGTCTATACAGGTAAAAAAGAAAGATGGAATATCGATGTTTACCGAAAAAAATAAAAATGAAATTTTTCGTGGTGAATGGTTATGGGATGATGATATGGATCGTTTCAATTGCCTCTTACAAAATCATTCCAATTATAGACCTGTTGAAACGTGGCGAGTGCAATTACTTGATACCATACAACCCATACCGACAAATGAAAATCATATACAATTTTTATATAGTTCGTTGTCGAGGGATAATGCGAATGGTAATTGGTTACTGTACGGAAGAGGTCATTGGGTATGCAGCTATTACAACAGAAAAAATATATTTATTTATGATTCTTTGAACAATAAAAGGTTAGAGAAAGATCACGAACAATTCTTGAAAAAATTGTTTCCAACATATGACTTTATCCAGAATCCTGTCAAATTTCCTACTGTGCAACAACAACCAAACGGTAGCGATTGTGGTGTTTTCGCAATAGCCTTTGCTGTTTCGTTATTATTTAATATTAAACCTGACAAAGTACAATATAATCATAGTTTAATGCGACCGCACATGATAAAAATGTTTGACTTCAATATTATAGATCATTTTCCTCAAGACTTAAAATTAAGTGTTCCTCATAAAGTGCTTCCATTAAAAAAAGTAAAAGCAAAAGAGGTTAAAGCGGCTTGTAAGCGCACAATACGTCAACGTGAAAAAATGGAACAACTGAAATCGAGCTTATTACAAACAAATTGCAATTTTCAGCAATCTGAGGACGGATTAAATAGTAATATCTCAGCTGAACGGCGTCAACAAAAAATGGCGTTGTCATTAGAACAGAAAAGTATTATTGCTGAAGGCAGATGGTTAAATGATTTGCATATGGATCATTTTAATTACGTTTTAAAAATCTGCTCAGATTATAGACCTGTCGGAACATATCTGGTACAATCAATGGATAGAGTACAACCCATGCCGAGGAATAAAAATCATATACAGATATTACCTTCTGTATCGTTGGGAATACATTGGACATGCTGTTATTACGATTCAAAAAATATATTTATTTATGATTCCTTTAATACAAAACTGTTAAGTACGTGTCAGGAAGAATTTTTGAAAAAATTATTTCCAACGTATGATTTTATCCAGAATCCTGTCCAATTTCCTACTGTGCAACAACAACCGAATAGTAGCGATTGCGGTGTTTTCGCAATAGCCTTTGCTGTTTCATTATTATTTAATATTAAACCTGACAAAGTAAGGTATGACCACAGCTTAATGCGTCTGCATTTAGTACAAATGTTTGAATCCAATGTTGTAGAGCATTTTCCTCAAGATTTAAATTGTGGTGTTCCTCAGGAAGTGTTTTCATTAATAGAAGTAAAAACAAAAGAGGCTAAAGCGACTTGTAATTCAGAAAGTAATAGTAAAAAGCAATGTCTACCTGATGAGCCAGATTTAGTAGAGCATTTTCATCAAGATTTAAATTGTGGTGCCACTCAGGAAGTACTTTCATTAACAGAAGTAAAAACAAAAGAGGCTAAAGCGATTTGTAATTCAGAAAATAGTAGTAAAAAGCGATGTCCACCTGATGATCCAGATTTAGACAATAATGCTAAAAAGAATCCTAAAAGACGGTGTCTATATCAAGAACATCTGGAAAATAATCGCGCGGAAAAAGTACAACGATATAAAAAAAATCTGGAAAATAACCGCACGAAAAAAGTACAACGATATAAAAAAAATCTGGAAAATAACCGCACGAAAAAAGTACAACGATATAAAAAAAATCTGGAAAATAATCGCGCGAAAAAAGTACAACGATATAAAAAAAATCTGGAAAATAATCGCGCGAAAAAAGTACAACGATATAAAAAAAACCAGGAGAATATTCTTTTTAAAAGGCGGTTTCGATATCAACAAGACATTGAAAATAATCGTTTGCAACTTCGGTGCCGATATAAACAAGATTTTAAGAAGCTTTACAATATGCGATATTATCAGAATCAGAAAAGAAGTAATTTAACACTTGCTAATAACAATACTGCCAAAAATATTAGAAAAAAATATGCTATGCTTCGGTCGAGAAATTTTATGAAAATTCGCGATTCTGCGGAAGTATTAGTTACAAATATTTTACACAAGCTCAATATTACAAATTGCAGCAAAGATTATATTAAAAAACGATTAGAAGTTGAAAAAGTCGTACGCTGGTGTATACACATTAGAGATAGTTATGTTCGTAATATGAATAAAATGTTAACTCTGCTTAAAAACAAATCAGAAACATGTTTGACTGTTTTTGCAGAATGTTCTACGGTGGATGACAAATTACGCGCGCTGTGTGGCAGATCTAAACATACAGCTTCGTCTGAAAATTATTTTCTTGATTCTACATATTACAATATAAATTTATCTGAAGTCACTATGATTGAGCCATTAATAATAAATATGAAAGGACAGACTGAAAATGTATTACCTTTAATTGAAGCACGAGCAAAAAAAGCATGGTCTTGCAGTTCTTTATGTAAAATTAATGATCCGCTTCTAATTGACCGATATCATAAATTTCTAGAAGCTATAAATATATGTACTTTGAAGAACTTACCCAAACTTATGCAAAACATTCACGAGTGTACTGTGAAAACTTCAAATAAATTAGGTCATACGCATGGTTGTTATATTGATTTAAATTTTTGTAAAGCGATGTCTGTTCCAATGCAGTTATTGTCGCCTCATTTCCCCAAAGTAAGAAATATTAGACGTTTTATATATCAACTTAAATGTTTTTATAAAAAAATGTTATATCTGGACAAAGCATTGTATTCGGTTGATCTGAATACATTAAATGAAATTGTAATTTTAGCGCAAGAAAAAGCAGATATGTATAAGCATCAGCAAACTGAAATAATATTAAGTGATGATGATATTGTTTCAAAATATCATAATGCATTTATGGTTCTGAGAAAATGTTCACTGGACACCCCGCGGTATAGTTGTATATCGTGTAAGAGACTTTGTTATAGAAGAAGTGTTTTTAAAATTAGTAAACAAAAAATGCGGAGGGATAATCGAATTTGGAAAGATTTAATGATGTATGTAAAGCAACAAAAAAATTGATCTGCAATATATATGTAAGTATTGTGATAGAAAATTTCGTAGTGGCTTGATACCTGCTTATTGTATTCTAAATAATCTCTCGGTAAATGATGTGCCTGAGGTAGTATCATCTCTTAACGAATTTGAGAAATTGCTTTTACAGAGAGCTAAAGCTTTTCAAACTATTGTTAAAATGGGAACAGTTGTTAATAAAAAAACACCTGCACGACAAAGGATACAAAAAGTTAAAGGTAGAACATTTCATTTACCACTTCCTTTACAGCAGACTTTCGATAAGTTATGTTCCAACACTGATCTAATAAATTTAAATCTTGAATTTATTTTAGTTCGAAATGTTCGAACTAAACATGGCCTGGCCACGCCAAGTATTTGACTTCCAGGCCGCGGACATCTAGGCAAATGTCTAGATGTTACATTTTATCTTCACGTTATTTATAAAATAAAAATATATCTGCTTAATATTGGTTAATACATTTTTTGTTTGTATAAATAGCCATTGGTATAATTGGCGCAACTTGTGTATATCATTAGTTTTGTAAAGCTATTAATTTACGACAATGTTTTTAAATGGAATTCTTTTTGATGGGATATTAATTTACGACAATGTTTTTAAATGGGATTCTTTTTGATGGGATATTAATTTACGACAATGTTTTAAATGGGTATTAATTTACGACAATGTTTTTAAATGGGATTCTTTTTGATGGGATATTAATTTACGACAATGTTTTTAAATGGGATTCTTTTTGATGGGATCAAGAGACACGGTAGTGTCTCGCGCCAAGTATATAATATATATATATATGCGCAGCGCGAACACGGAGTGTATCTATTACGCCACGACTCGCTATCAAGAACCCTGAGATTTCCGAATCTCAATAACGACTGATCCGATTAGGTTTTGAATGGTCTTAATGGATAGCTTGGGTTTGATTTACATAAGAAAAGTGTCTTCGTTTTGTTCCTACGGGTTTTATGAGCTGAGATATTTCGATGTAAAGTTGCAATTTGCTGAATTTTATGTTATTAAAATTCAGCATCGTCCCGGTCTTCGTCGTCGTCCTACACTTCTAGGCAAGAGGGGAGTATGAAAGGGTGAGGAAATGTCCCTCAGGCACGTCGTTCATTGGTTGCGGGTTTCGGCCAATCGCGTAACAAGTTGTTGTAATCTGACAGCTAGACAGATAAATAACCTATCAAGTGCTAAGTGTCAAATAAAGTGAGTTGATCGAATTTGAGATGTCAGGAGTTTTTACATTAAATAGGAGACGGAATTATTGTCTCAATTAACAAGGTAAGTTGCCAAATTTATTTAATAGATTTTTTATGTAGAGTCGCAGACTTGGAAGTTGTCCGGAGAAGGTTCGACATAGAAGCACCTTCTTTCGCATAAGTTTCTAGAAATTTGTACCATGCTGGTACAAAGTAATATATTGTAGTAAAAAATTTATCTTATAATTAAAAAAGAAGTGGGTTTTCTTTCTATTGATAACGCCACTCTAAACCGAATAAACATTATCTTATAACATTACTCGATAGGCAGGCTACATTGTGCCGTATCACGATTATAAATTAAATTGTCGATTTACCTTATTTGACAAAGTTCCAGAAACTTGTGCGAAACAAGATACTCTGTATATCTATCTAATCTTCTCCGGACAACCTTAACGCCTGTGCATTCCCTTCATTTCTATCCATCCAAGCCTATGCGTCCCCTTCAATTCTACTATTTAAGCCTGTGCGTCTCCTTCATTTTTATCGAAGTCCTGTGCGTCCCCTTCATTTCTACTATAATATAATAAGCTTTACATAAAATAGAAACTCTAAATTGCTGGTATACAAATACAAATATCTGGCAATTTAAATTCAATGCAATTTTTTACTACAATATATTACTTTGTACCAGCATGGTACAAATTTCTAGAAACTTATGCGAAAGAAGGTGCTTCTCTGTCTAACCTTCTCCGGACAACTTCCAAGTCTGCGACTCTACATAAAAAATCTATTAAATAAATTTGGCAACTTGCCTTGTTAATTGAGACAATAATTCCGTCTCCTATTTAGTGTAAAAACTCCTGACATCTCAAATTCGGACAACTCACTTTATTTGACACTTAACACTTGTACAAACCAGACGCAAACATAATTACTATTTCAAAAAAACGCTATTAAAAAGTTAACGATGTTCCATGGATATTGTCAAAAGTAATTGATAATGTCCAAGAAAATTGTCAAAATAAAAAATTATTACAAAAAAATGTTTCTTGGGTTTTACATGGTTTTCAAAATACAGATAATGCTTCATGTTATGCAAATGCAGCATTACAATGTTTAATGCATTTAAGTGCCACTAGAAAACAATTGTTTAATTGTAATGAATCAACAAATACTTTGAAGATATTAATGCATCGATATGAAAATGGAATGCGCAATTTAAGTACATACACAGCACGGCAAAGTTTAGGAGAACATTTTTCAATAAACGTAAAACGAGATGTATTCGAATTTCTTATAACCCTGTGCACAGAATATGATTGTATAAGACAATTGGTAGAGCATCAAGTAACTTCTACTACTAGATGTAAATCTTGTGATTGTACAAACAGAATTACTTCTGATAATTTAGTTGTTTCAATACCTATTAACAATTTGAAAAAAAAGCTATAATCTTAACGATTAATTAAACGTTACATTTTCACATTGGTATGAATCAGAAAACGGATCATGTGAACAGTGTACAGGAAAAGATATTATGTTTAAGAATGAATTAATATTGACGAAAGATATAGTTATTATTCGTTTAGTAGTATTTTCATCACCAGATGATAAAATAGTCAAAGCAATACGGAAATTTAATATATGTACTATTCCCACATCCAAAGTAGTAATAGCTGGACCAGTTACACCAGTATATGTAAAGAAGAAGGAATGACTAGTAGTTGGATTGAAGCCGATGACGTGCAAATTAAAAAAAGGCAATGGCCCAAAGGCGCTAAAAATCTTTATATTTTTTCCTTACAAAAAAATGATAATAAATAAGCATGTTAGTGAACCGATGTACAATCCCATAAAAAGAATGACATTTAAAAAATTGTCGTAAATTAATAACAATAAACACTACAAAATGTGTGAAATCCCCACAAAATTACCTTTTTACAAAAAGGTACAAAAAAGAGCGCCAAGTATATAATCTCTTCAAAAAGAATCCCATTTAAAAACATTGTCGTAAATTAATATAAATTTAATAATGTTCTATACTCTACAAAAATAATGTTCTAGACTCTACAAAAATAATGATATACAACAATTGCGCCAATTATCACAATGACTATTTATACAAAGAAGAAATCACAATAGTACAATGAAAAAATGTATTAAATAATATCAAGCAGATATATTTTTATACAAATAAATATTTTAATACGAATAAATCACATAAAAAAATAGAAGAAAATATACAATATAAAAAAATATATGAAATCAAAATGAGCTGCAAGTACATAAAGGTGCTTTCCAACTGCGCTTAAGATGACACAACTACATATCCACAGCTAAAATGGTGTATTCATACATTCCATTACTCATATCGCGGACATTTTAAATAATGTGAAGATAAAATGTAACATCTAGACATTTGCATAGATGTCCGCGGCCTGGAAGTCAAATACTTGGCGTGGCCAGGCAAGGTATTCTCAGATCATTAATACCCATACCTCCTCCTCGCAGGCTTTCAGATAATTTGTCCATTTAAAACGCAAACAATATGAGTACATTTTCATTATATTGCGTTTTAAACTAATTGCAAGTTCATTCATCGACACCGATACCTTTCCCCTCACAAGCTTTCACATAATTTATCAATTTAAAACTCTGACAATATAAATACACATTCATTTTATTGCGGTTTTCAATAATTCTTATTCATCGACATCTTGACCTTGCCTGGCCACGCCAAGTATTTGACTTCCAGGCCGCGGACATCTATGCAAATGTCTAGATGTTACATTTTATCTTCACATTATTTAAAATGTCCGCGATATGAGTAATGGAATGTATGAATACACCATTTTAGCTGTGGATATGTAGTTGTGTCATCTTAAGCGCAGTTGGAAAGCACCTTTATGTACTTGCAGCTCATTTTGATATTAATTTACGACAATGTTTTTAAATGGGATTCTTTTTGATGGGATTATATACTTGGCGCTCTTTTTTGTACCTTTTTTTTAAAAAATATGTATTAACTCAGATGACTCTACAGATAGCACAATATCAGCAAGAGCTTTCTCATCTTGAACTTGCCAAGCCGTAACGCGTGTGTTTGCAACAGCAATATCCTCCGCTGGATCGATTTCTGGTTTGACTATATTACCTTTCACATATCCCCAAAGGCCGTCCTTCACCAGCATCGCTCTCATCTGCATCCTCCAAGTATCATAGTTACTCTTGTTCAATTTATCGAACTTGATCATACTCGCACTCATTTTTCACGTGTGGAGCATGTGGTCACCGAAAAGAAGAGGTTAAGTATACTATACCAAATGACGCTTTGGTTCAAAATACTATTTCTTAATTGTACAACCTGCCTGGGCCCATAACCAGATGGGAGAGCACTAATAACCATATATGCGTAACGTTGTAATATTTATTGGCTCATTAGAGCACATTTTAGTACAGAGTAGAAAAATGGTATTGCCATTTGTATTATTGGCTTACATGAACAGAAAGTAAAAAAGTATCTACTTAGAAAGGAAAAGTTGTACATAGAAAAATAATGACGCGCTTTACGCGCCATCTGATGATATATTCGAGAGAGGCGGAGAGATATTACTTTGATTTCCTAACAGATTTCACACATTTTGTAGTGTTTACTGTTATTAATTTACGACAATTTTTTAAATAGGATTCTTTTTATGGGATTGTACATCGGTTCACTACCATGCTTATTTATTATCATTTTTTTGTAAGAATTCAGTCTTCTTCCAACCGACTCGCGTGTCGTTTGTTTATACCCACACAGCACACATCCGTCCTCAAAACGTCCCCGGGACGTACGTCCCGGACGTACCGTACGTCCCGGGGACGTCCCGAATGTCCCACGAACGGCTCATATACGTCCTCTGAAGGTCGAATGTTACCAAAAAATTAGTCCCGGGTACGTCTTTTAAAGCGCCTGGATTCGGACTGAACAATCGTCCTCAAAACGTCCCGGGGACGTCCGTCCCGGACGTACCGTACGTCCCGGGGACGTCCCGAATGTCCCACGAACGGCTCATATACGTCCTCTGAAGGTCGAAAGTTACCAAAAAATTTGTCCCGGGTACGTCTTTTAAAGCGCCTGGATTCGGACTCAACAACCGTCCTCAAAACGTCCCGGGGACGTCCTGAATTTCCCACGTACGGCTTATATAGATCCTCTGAATGACGAATATTACAAAAAAAGTGGTCCCGGGTACGTCTTTAAGCGCATGGATTAGGATTGAACAGGTGTTCGGAAGACATAATTAAGACACTTGAAATCGGGTTTAATTCATACTTTTAAATGTACAACTTAAACAGAAATAACATTGGCATAAATTAGGTAGTTAAAAATAAACATATACATACAACTTACAACAAACATACGAACAAATTAAACATAGACAGGAACATAACGATTTAAAGTTATCCCACACAGCACACGGCGTTCTGAAGGCGCCTGTTTTCGGCCTGTTTTAGGCCTGTTTTAGGCCTGAGCGCCTGACCGTCCGGATTTGTAACAAGGCGCCTTGAATGCGCCTTAAATGCGCCTTTTAGGCGTTGTAAAGGCGTTCGGGAGGCGCTCGGGAGGCGTTCGGGAGGCATTCGGGAGGCGCTCGGGAGGCGTTCGGGAGGCGCTCGGGAGGCATTCGGGAGGCGCTCGGGAGGCATTCGGGAAGCGCTCGGGAGGCGTTCGGGAGGCATTCGGGAGGCGCTCGGGAGGCATTCGGGAGGCGCTCGGGAGGCGCCGTGTAACTACCCTGGCGCCATCTATACAAAATTTCAGAAGCGTCTATAAGGCCGTCGTCACTGTCGTCAGTCGTGTATCTGCACACCGGGTTTTCCGTTCCTTCTTCTCGTGTCGGATCTTGTCGTAAACGGTTGTATGAAAGTGTGCTCGCGATTCAAGTATTATAAGAAGATTATAATTGTTCGATATTACGTTATACAATAATAGTGTGTTACTTTCTTTATTCTATTAAGTGCTCACGCTTGTTATACAAATAAGAATAAATTGAATGTTGATTGTAATAACCAATCCTAGTATAATTTTTGAACACAGACAGTGACTACCTCGTACGCATAGTAATGGCTACATTGTAGGCATAGTACTGCAGGCTACATCACTGCCACCGTCCGCTTGGAGAGAGAATAGTGGCACGCGACCGCCGCATCGTCCGCGTAGAGAAATTGTTAAATTCGGCGCCATCGTTGAAACGTTAAGTGTCTTTATATGTATATTCTGTATATTCTGTACATTTTGTATACTTTGCATACGTACATGTGTATCACCTAGCTATACTTCTTATGTAAGTGCAGTCTGTATTCATTGCGTGCATAAATAAATATAGTAAATGAAAATGAAATTTTATCCAGTCTGATTTCATTTTAATAACCCTTTGTTTCATTAAATTTAGATTAAAATTAATCAGTATCGATAACCATCTTACATACGCCCTAATGGCAATTTTTAAAGAGCTGCATTTGACCTAATTTATCTATAATTAAGACGCCTGTCAATCCTAATCCAGGCCCGTTCCAGGCGCCGTTAACACGCCTGTTCCAGGCGCCTTTAAAAAGCCTGTTCCAGGCGCCTTTTAGGCGCCCATTTCAGGCGCCTTTGAAACGCCTGGCAGTCCTAATTCAGGCGCTTTAAAGGCGCCTTTAAGGCGTCCCGTTTTGTAACATCAGGCGCTCCGAAGGCGCATATTGGACGCTGGTGAGGCGCTCGCGGCGCCTCTAAGGCGCCTCGAGCGCCTGGGACCATGCGCCTGAAAAGCGCCTTTAAGGCGCCTGTGTGCTGTGTGGGTAATAATCAGACACGTTTAATGATTCCCAAAAGGCAAGGCGATTGATTACAATTTCGTAATTAAATTTTCTTTTCTCTCTGCTGAAATTCCTTTACATTGAACTCTGGCTTTTGGTTTTCATAACTTAGTTTTCATTGTTTTCGCATTAAGAAAATTTAACTCCTTAAATTCAGCAGAAAAATCATTTTTATATTTCAAGATTTTTCCCCTCTTGTGAATTGCACAGATACAAAATCATGAATCTATGATTTAGGAGAATTTCTTTTTAATTTGTGCTGAGCAGTGAAGTTTTCCCAATTAAAAAAATTATTAATGTCCATTTCACAAACGTCTACTTTAGAGGAATTTGCTCCCCGCATGGCACATTTAAAATCACTAAAATTAAACACCTTACGTAAACTTAGGACAATCTAATTTAGTAGATAATACATAGGACATTATAAACTAGTAAAACTATTTGAAAAGCAGTTAGGATGAATAAATTAGACTGTTTCTAGATCTCTACAAAGCACGTAGGGGTTTCTAACTTTACCCAGCCAGACTTTCATGAGTTAAATCTTGATCATGCAATGAATCAATACATTTACTACATGTCTTGATGAATATTGCTATATCGTTAGACTCATCCCACACAGCACAACGTCCGGCAAAGTCTGCAAAGTCCACCGTGCTGTGTGGGATGTTAATTTACTAAATATGACTAAAATATATGTTGTAAATATAATGTAAAGTGATGATGGCAATTTGCAATCATTGTGTGCTGCATTGATTGCTATATGTTTGTCTGCCACTGTGTAGTGTATCTACTACTCTATCACTACCGTATATTTTTGTAAAATCCGATATGTGTATTATGTACACTAACATATGTTATATTTATATATTTCATGTATTGTATATATATTTTAAGTGCGTACGCGATACGTGTATTCTGTATACACTTTGTATATTCTGATTTGTATATTCCAACCAACTCCCTGATAACCAGATGACTGCAATCTGACGTCAGATTGGCAGCAGGGTCTGCCGTGAGAGCGCAGAGCCTGACGTCAGATCCGTAGTCATCTGTGACCGCATTAGGCTGCGTTCTGAGGTACAGGGCCTGACATCAGGACCTGACGTCAGATGGGCAGCAGATCCACAGCAGATTCTGTCGTTCGCCTGACACGTATAATAGCGCCATCTGAGGGTCAGAATTGGCAAACAATTCCCTACGCGTGACGTCACATGCACGTGGCTACGCACC
This sequence comes from Andrena flavipes, assembly GCA_963971345.1. Taxonomy (NCBI): domain Eukaryota; kingdom Metazoa; phylum Arthropoda; class Insecta; order Hymenoptera; family Andrenidae; genus Andrena; species Andrena flavipes. The sequence goes on along the minus strand of OZ020479.1, from coordinate 38,775,966 downwards.
AACACATACGATTGCTATAGGTGTGTCCCCCCACCCATTCTACTGCGCGCAGGGAATTAGTAATCATCAGTTTTGGAGCTGAATGAATATATTCGCATAACCTAAGAGGTTTATTAAATAATAAGTTTTCAATTTATATGTAGATATTTTTTATTTTCAAAAACAAGTGGCACATATACATAATTAACCCTGAAAACAAATACAATATTAGTGTAAAATTGGAATGATACTGAGAATGTACCAATCCATGAGTATTTTATTAAACGGGCGCTGAAAAGTGCCGATTGATGTTCATTGTGAACGTCGAGAGTGTTCGAGTTTTAATAAATTAAAATGGGCACTGAAAAGTACCGTTTGGTTTCTTCGCCACTGTAAAAGGAGACACCTCTCGACTTTTAATGGGGTCATTCCACGCCAACTCAGACACTTTTCGGAGTAACATTTCGGATTTTGGTACAACTCGGATATGTTGTAGTCTTTAGTGATGCATAAACATATCTCGAAGGATTTTTGAAAATTTCAAAAATTGTGGATGTTACAGCTCTTTGAAATATAGTGTTTACTTATTTTCTAAAAATTGTAACTCTTGAACTAACAAACCGACAAAAATGACCTTCTGAGTGCTTGCAGTGGAGATATAAGAGTACCTAATAAAAATTATTTCACTGGAAAAAAACAAATTTTTAATCATTTATTTTGCAATTCTTGTAAACAAATGCAATTTTATAATTGAAGGCAACTTTTTAAAAAATTGAAAAAAATAGGAGGATATAGCCCTGTTTGTCCTCTTTATGGACATGTTTGGAACACGATGGAGACTTTAAAATTGGCCAAATGAAAATTATTTGAATGGAACGCTGCGTCAAGTCACTCCGGCTCGACTGGTCACTCGGGCCGTGCGGTACTCGCAGCGGCCAAGCGGCTATACCTGCCACTTTTATATAGGGTAACAATGAGGACCGCTGCAAGGTTTAATATTGTTAATAGTTACTGAAAACTCACTCTTTGTCGATGGCACTTATTGTTTGAAACATTTAAGTTGCCATTGTTCAATGGAAACCACGAGAACGTGATGAGTATTCTTCCATCGGGAGAGAGTGGGATGTGATGGGATTATGTCAAAGGATAAATATTTTATCGTATTTTTGAGCGCCTTTTGGAATAAATGACCGGTTATGTAATTACTTATTTGATAATTGCTACAACTTTTGATACATTACTGTATTAATTTATGTTAAAATCTATAAATATATGTTTTAGGTATAACTATTGCAAATAAAATATAACAAAAATATAACAGTTTGATCGAATGAAAGATGTATCTCATACATCATAATTTTCTATACACAATCAATTTTCTTGGAAACAAGAATAGTAATCAAAAGTTTAATCTACAATCTAATAATTAAAAGAGATAATAAACACGTACTAAGAGACGTTTCCATTCTTCCCCATGTATAATAGGCGCTCCGTTTTACCCCGCGAAAAGTGTTCCGTTTTGCCCCACGTGCAGTCATTTAGTAAACATTTAATATTTACACTTCAGCGTGAGGTAAATAACTTTTTATATACGTCAAAATGTAGCGTAAGAAATATAGAATCCAACGATGTACTTGCCGTTATTAATTTTCGAAGTCCAAGTACCGAAAAGTGGTCGAAAGTCCAACGCAATATTGAAACGTCGATACCGGAAATTTTTCAAACTCTCTTAATGGAAAAATAACTTGTGCAGGGGTCTATGGTCTATCATAAAATGCTATGAGGACCCTTTGGTTCCATGTCACGCGGTACCAACCCATTCGCACCCCTTATCTAAGAGAAACATTGGTGTTCCGTTTTACCCACCCGTTCCGTTTTACCCCACTTTCCCCTACCGATACCAGGAGTTCAGACAGTACCACTTTGAACTATTTATACAATAATATTGACCGTAAGCAGCCCCTAGACGCTCAATATATTGTGCAATATTCAATATTGCACAATATTATTGACCGTGTGGGGCACATAGCAAAAATATTGTGCAATATATCGCACAATAATATTGAGCGTCTACAGACCGCTTCAGACCCGTACCATATGAACCGCGCGTGGCGCATTGGGGCGACACCCGTATCAATAGATTTCCGCATCACCCATGGGGTACTATTATCGATGCGTTTTTTTTTTTGTCAGTGGTATCCCCTGTAGGCCTATTCCACTGTGTCACGCTGTGACGTCCCAATATTTTTCGCGCGGTCTTATTCTAAAATTCTATCATAAATCACGAAATCACTCCACCAAAAAGTCCTTCAAACTCAACTCTTACCCCTTTTCCCCAATCGCTGATCACCTTGACGATGTACCTTAGCGGTCCCCATCTCAAGATGGTCGGTACGAAACCTCCTTCGCTTAATTCGCCCAACGAGGCACAAATTCCCTCCTCAAACTAAATCTAAACAAGTCCCTCGCCCCAAACTCTTATTAAATCGAGACCACGTCTCACCCCTTCTCTACGACCCTCCAAATCAAAACCACAAATACCCCTTTCCTGTTAAAACGACCAAAATCCATTCGATGGGTTGAGTATCTCCTTTCGCAGTCATAAAACCCCAAAAATCTAACTGCGACACATATTTGGCGTACGTGACATAAATATGTCTATTAATAACCATACCGTTTATAAAAACCCCGGAAGTCCTACCGTGACCCACTTATTAAATGTGTCAAGGCCGCTACCGCGCGTACCCCCGCAACGTCCTTATAAATACGAGGGGACCGAGACAGAAGTCCTCTTTCAACGATAACAATTCGACCAAGAATCATTGTTAAAACCAAGAAAGTCCATTATATTTTGTGTTACAATCATCTCACAACTCATTGTAAGCATTTAAACCATACCATTTTCATTGCATATCATCCTCATCACATAATCTTGTATTATTATTGTTATTTTCGTGTCTATGCTTATTGCAATTCATTATTATATATATATTTCATATTATTTACTTTATTAACTGTTTATTGCATTTTCTTGTCTACGCTTGTAGCGATTTCATATTATTTACCTTATTTACTGCCTATTGCATTTTCTTGTCTACGCTTGTAACGATTTCATATTATTTACTTTATTTACTGTTTATTGCATTGTCTTGTCTACGCTTGTAGCGATTTCATATTATTTACCTTATTTACTGCTTATTGCATTGTCTTGTTTACGCTTATTGCGATTTCATATTATTTCTTTCAATAACTATTGATTATTACTTATTCACATGTAATTCATATTCATACTCATACGTTTCAATAACCATTGTATATAATGAATATCATGTACTAATGCTAAATCCCTAGCGCATAATTATAACGTAAAAATCACCAACAGTGCATCAAATTGAATAAACAATTTCTATTCAAATCACGTTACGAGTTATTGTGTCTAGTCATCTGCTTGCGAAAATTCCCAAACGGAATCAAGCTGTCACAACAGCTGATTCCCGTTCGTGAACGCGAGAACGGTTCTAGTGTTTACAAACATACTATTGCATGAGCCGTGCAATCCACGAAAAACTTAAACGTGGTTTCTTATATATATATGCAACGGTAAATCCTATTACCGAAACCAAAACAAATATAAAGTACCCACACAGCACACGGCGTTCTGAAGGCGCCTGTTTTCGGCCTGTTTTAGGCCTGTTTTAGGCCTGAGCGCCTGACCGTCCGGATTTGTAACAAGGCGCCTTGAATGCGCCTTAAATGCGCCTTTTAGGCGTTGTAAAGGCGTTCGGGAGGCGCTCGGGAGGCGTTCGGGAGGCATTCGGGAGGCATTCGGGAGGCGCTCGGGAGGCGTTCGGGAGGCGCTCGGGAGGCATTCGGGAGGCGCTCGGGAGGCATTCGGGAGGCGCTCGGGAGGCGTTCGGGAGGCATTCGGGAGGCGCTCGGGAGGCATTCGGGAGGCGCTCGGGAGGCGCCGTGTAACTACCCTGGCGCCATCTATACAAAATTTCAGAAGCGTCTATAAGGCCGTCGTTACTGTCGTCAGTCGTGTATCTGCACACCGGGTTTTCCGTTCCTTCTTCTCGTGTCGGATCTTGTCGTAAACGGTTGTATGAAAGTGTGCTCGCGATTCAAGTATTATAAGAAGATTATAATTGTTCGATATTACGTTATACAATAATAGTGTGTTACTTTCTTTATTCTATTAAGTGCTCACGCTTGTTATACAAATAAGAATAAATTGAATGTTGATTGTAATAACCAATCCTAGTATAATTTTTGAACACAGACAGTGACTACCTCGTACGCATAGTAATGGCTACATTGTAGGCATAGTACTGCAGGCTACATCACTGCCACCGTCCGCTTGGAGAGAGAATAGTGGCACGCGACCGCCGCATCGTCCGCGTAGAGAAATTGTTAAATTCGGCGCCATCGTTGAAACGTTAAGTGTCTTTATATGTATATTCTGTATATTCTGTACATTTTGTATACTTTGCATACGTACATGTGTATCACCTAGCTATACTTCTTATGTAAGTGCAGTCTGTATTCATTGCGTGCATAAAGTCATATTGTTATAGAAATATATACATATATATATATATATATAACACACACACATATATATATAATAAAATATGCCTCCGTATAACAAACTAGCCTACACGTTACCCGGTTTCACCCGGGAATTATTTACGATGTTTCCAAAATAACAAAGCCTAAAAAAATAAATAGCCTATAATCTAATCTAGGACGTACGTAATGTATATTCAAAATTTCATTGAAATCCGTTCAGCCGTTTAGGCGTGAAAGAAGGACAAACAAACAGACAACGAATGACTTTTATATATTAGTAAGAACAAGTAATGTAACACAAGTATTGTATAAGTATAGCTTTTAAATATTTGTAAACACACTGTGCATTATATATTTTATATCAAAGCATGGCATGTAATAGTAATAATGATAAAAAAAGAAATATATGTGTCCAACTGAGAACCTCCTTGTTTTATCAAGTATCTGTAAACAAATTTTAAATAAATAAATATAGTAAATGAAAATGAAATTTTATCCAGTCTGATTTCATTTTAATAACCCTTTGTTTCATTAAATTTAGATTAAAATTAATCAGTATCGATAACCATCTTACATACGCCCTAATGGCAATTTTTAAAGAGCTGCATTTGACCTAATTTATCTATAATTAAGACGCCTGTCAATCCTAATCCAGGCCCGTTCCAGGCGCCGTTAACACGCCTGTTCCAGGCGCCTTTAAAAAGCCTGTTCCAGGCGCCTTTTAGGCGCCCATTTCAGGCGCCTTTGAAACGCCTGGCAGTCCTAATTCAGGCGCTTTAAAGGCGCCTTTAAGGCGTCCCGTTTTGTAACATCAGGCGCTCCGAAGGCGCATATTGGACGCTGGTGAGGCGCTCGCGGCGCCTCTAAGGCGCCTGTGTGCTGTGTGGGATTACAGATTCGCGCCTGGTCTTCCCTCAAAACCTCGGTGTGACGGATTATAGATTCGCGCCTGTACTCCATCCAAATCTCAGAGTGACGGATTATAGATTCGCGCCTGTACTCCATCCAAACCTCAGAGTGACGGATTATAGATTCGCGCCTGTACTCCATCCAAACCTCAGAGTGACGGATTATAGATTCGCGCCTGACATCCATTCCTTCCCCCAATTGTCATCGTTCCCAAAGACCTCACCCGGGACGTGACACACGCGATAAAAATGGATAGGGAAAACGCGTTTTACTATCAAAATTTTAAATACGTTTGGGAAAACTTAATTTTCGTGCACGTTTAGACGTGCTGGGCATATCTAAAATATCAACTTTAATACGTACAAGTCGACCAGCCTCCCCGTTGATATTTTAGATATGCCCAGCACTTCTAAACGTGCGCAAAAATTAAGTTTTCCTAAACGTATTTAAAATTTTGATAGTAAAACGCGTTTTTCCTATCCATTTTTATCGCGTGACACAGTGGAATAGGCCTACAGGAGATACCACTGACAAAAAAAAAACGCATCGATAATAGTACCCCATGGGTGCTGCGGAAATCTATTGATACGGGTGTCGCCCCCATGCGCCACGCGCGGTTCATATGGTACGGGTCTGAGGCGCTCGAAGCTCCTTGGCTCGCCGCGGGGGCCAAGACGCGCAGCGGGAGAAAGGAGAAAACAGTGCGTTCACTTTAGTTCCATGCCTGACATATAGCATTCATAACTTTATATGATTGTCCAGCTATTACTACTTTGGTTGTGGGAATAGTACATATATTAAATTTCCGTATTGCTTTGACTATTTTATCATCTGGTGATGAAAATACTACTAAACGAATAATAACTATATCTTTCGTCAATATTAATTCATTCTTAAAAATAATATCTTTTCCTGTACACTGTTCGCATGATCCGTTTTCTGATTCATACCAATGTGAAAATGTAACGTTTAATAAATCGTTAAAATTATAGCTTTTTTTTCAAATTGTTAATAGGTATTGAAACAACTAAATTATCAGAAGTAACCCACACAGCACAACGTCCGGCAAAGTCCCTGGGACGTCTACAGACGTCTGCAGACGTCCCAGGTACGTCTTGTTACTGATCAGGACGTAAAGACGGTCTTTACGTCCTGATCAGTAACAGGACGTACCTGGGACGTTCCTGGTACGGTCTGTCGACGTCCCTGGGACGTTGTGCTGTGTGGGAATTCTGTTTGTATAATCACAAGATTTACATCGAGTAGTAGAAGTTACTTGATGCTCTACCAATTGTCTTATACAATCATATTCTGTGCACAGGGTTATAAGAAATTCGAATACATCTCGTTTTACGTTTATTGAAAAATGTTCTCTTAAACTTTGCCGTACTGTGTATGTATTTAAATTGCGCATTCCATTTTCATATCGATGCATTAATATCTTCAAAACATTTGTTGATTCATTACAATTAAACAATTGTTTTCTAATGGCACTCAAATGCATTAAACATTGTAATGCTGCATTTGCATAACATGAAGCATTATCTGTATTTTGAAAACCATGTAAAACCCAAGAAACATTTTTTTGTAATAATTTTTTATTTTATTAAAAACCAAAAAGTGATGTCAGCGCGTAGGTTCGGTCATATAAACAATTAATAAAAGCTATTTTGCAATTTTTATTCGACGTTTCGGTCTATGATTTAGACCTTTTTCAAGAAAGAATTGAAACTATTGCGTTTGCTTTTACACGTTAAACCCCACACAGCACACGGCGTTCTGAAGGCGCCTGTTTTCGGCCTGTTTTAGGCCTGTTTTAGGCCTGAGCGCCTGACCGTCCGGATTTGTAACAAGGCGCCTTGAATGCGCCTTAAATGCGCCTTTTAGGCGTTGTAAAGGCGTTCGGGAGGCGCTCGGGAGGCGTTCGGGAGGCATTCGGGAGGCATTCGGGAGGCGCTCGGGAGGCGTTCGGGAGGCGCTCGGGAGGCATTCGGGAGGCGCTCGGGAGGCATTCGGGAGGCGCTCGGGAGGCGTTCGGGAGGCATTCGGGAGGCGCTCGGGAGGCATTCGGGAGGCGCTCGGGAGGCGCCGTGTAACTACCCTGGCGCCATCTATACAAAATTTCAGAAGCGTCTATAAGGCCGTCGTCACTGTCGTCAGTCGTGTATCTGCACACCGGGTTTTCCGTTCCTTCTTCTCGTGTCGGATCTTGTCGTAAACGGTTGTATGAAAGTGTGCTCGCGATTCAAGTATTATAAGAAGATTATAATTGTTCGATATTACGTTATACAATAATAGTGTGTTACTTTCTTTATTCTATTAAGTGCTCACGCTTGTTATACAAATAAGAATAAATTGAATGTTGATTGTAATAACCAATCCTAGTATAATTTTTGAACACAGACAGTGACTACCTCGTACGCATAGTAATGGCTACATTGTAGGCATAGTACTGCAGGCTACATCACTGCCACCGTCCGCTTGGAGAGAGAATAGTGGCACGCGACCGCCGCATCGTCCGCGTAGAGAAATTGTTAAATTCGGCGCCATCGTTGAAACGTTAAGTGTCTTTATATGTATATTCTGTATATTCTGTACATTTTGTATACTTTGCATACGTACATGTGTATCACCTAGCTATACTTCTTATGTAAGTGCAGTCTGTATTCATTGCGTGCATAAAGTCATATTGTTATAGAAATATATACATATATATATATATATATAACACACACACATATATATATAATAAAATATGCCTCCGTATAACAAACTAGCCTACACGTTACCCGGTTTCACCCGGGAATTATTTACGATGTTTCCAAAATAACAAAGCCTAAAAAAATAAATAGCCTATAATCTAATCTAGGACGTACGTAATGTATATTCAAAATTTCATTGAAATCCGTTCAGCCGTTTAGGCGTGAAAGAAGGACAAACAAACAGACAACGAATGACTTTTATATATTAGTAAGAACAAGTAATGTAACACAAGTATTGTATAAGTATAGCTTTTAAATATTTGTAAACACACTGTGCATTATATATTTTATATCAAAGCATGGCATGTAATAGTAATAATGATAAAAAAAGAAATATATGTGTCCAACTGAGAACCTCCTTGTTTTATCAAGTATCTGTAAACAAATTTTAAATAAATAAATATAGTAAATGAAAATGAAATTTTATCCAGTCTGATTTCATTTTAATAACCCTTTGTTTCATTAAATTTAGATTAAAATTAATCAGTATCGATAACCATCTTACATACGCCCTAATGGCAATTTTTAAAGAGCTGCATTTGACCTAATTTATCTATAATTAAGACGCCTGTCAATCCTAATCCAGGCCCGTTCCAGGCGCCGTTAACACGCCTGTTCCAGGCGCCTTTAAAAAGCCTGTTCCAGGCGCCTTTTAGGCGCCCATTTCAGGCGCCTTTGAAACGCCTGGCAGTCCTAATTCAGGCGCTTTAAAGGCGCCTTTAAGGCGTCCCGTTTTGTAACATCAGGCGCTCCGAAGGCGCATATTGGACGCTGGTGAGGCGCTCGCGGCGCCTCTAAGGCGCCTCGAGCGCCTGGGACCATGCGCCTGAAAAGCGCCTTTAAGGCGCCTGTGTGCTGTGTGGGACACGTTATCTAAGACGTGCACCTTGCTAGTCGGTTGGAGAGTGACTGAGGTAAATAGTATACAAGCAAGAACATCCGCAAGGGTATAGAAAAATAACGGTCCTAAACAAGTCAAAAGTGAGACTATACCCTGATAGCCACCTGCCGGCAGTCTGCCAGCAGATTGACGGCAGGGTCTGCCAGGAGAGCGCAGGATCTGCCGGCAGCTGCGGCGCAACCTACGTCCGCATTCGACTACGGATCTGCCAGCAGGCCCTGCCGGGCAGAGCCTGCCGTCAGATGGACGGCAGATCGACGGCAGGTCCTGCCGCCCGCCTGACACATCCAAGAGCGCCATCTGAAGGCCACAATTATCAAATAATTCCCCACGCGTGACGTCACATGGACCTACGCACCAACACAAATGCACATTACTGCTGTAGGTGTATCCCTACTCCAAATAAGAAAGCAAGCAGATTCTACATTTATTAAATAATTCATTTTACGTATTTCAAACAGTATTTATTCTTTCTTTATTAATACAGGATTGCCGATTACAATTATTACAAAATAATATAGATAGCGCATATAAATTCGAAGAACATTCAATATTTACATTTATAAATCTATATACAATACGTCCCGTAACCAGTGCTGTATTTTAGACTTCTTTTTTCTGTAGAATCACCACATGCCGTATTGTGTTAGCGCTGAAAACAAATAGAACATTAGTATAAAATTAAACGTAACGTATGAATGAACAGGATACATGCGATACTTACTTCAGCTCTATCTCCGCACAGCACATACCCTAGGCGATCATGCATGCTCCTGCCAACATTAACATTTATAATAAAACATGTGTTAAATTATTATTTACGAAACAAGATGCTAAATATTCGCACTACGCGCATAACCCTATTTTTTTTGTCTTGCAGATAATGTGACTCTTGATTTTCGCGACGTAGATAATTAGAAATTATTCAATTCCATAATTACGTTTGTCTTCTGGATACGTCGAGATGATTTGTCTGGATACTTATTGATGGATGAAATGTCTTGGAATATTCTTCGATTTGTCCGGCACTGACCAGCACTGACTGCCACTGCCACGAAAACGAACGCAAACTGGACGTAGATACTTGACCAATCACGAGTTTCGGCACTATAGCGCAGCCAATCCGATCGTAGCTCATTGTACCGCCAAATTGGTACACGTGGTACATCTACATACCGTTTATTCAAAGTGGTATCCGTTGTGCTTGAAGACGAACGTTCGAGAAATATTCCACGTGATCCTGAGCATCAATATCCAGACAAATCATCTCAAAGTACCCGGAAAGCAAACGTAATTATGGTATTGAACAAATTTCAATTATCTACGTCGCGAAAATCAAGAGTCACATTATCTGCAAGACAAAAAAAATAGGGTTATGCGCGTAGTGCGAATATTTAGCATCTTGTTTCGTAAATAATAATTTAACACATGTTTTATTATAAATGTTAATGTTGGCAGGAGCATGCATGATCGCCTAGGGTATGTGCTGTGCGGAGATAGAGCTGAAGTAAGTATCGCATGTATCCTGTTCATTCATACGTTACGTTTAATTTTATACTAATGTTCTATTTGTTTTCAGCGCTAACACAATACGGCATGTGGTGATTCTACAGAAAAAAGAATTCTAAAATACAGCACTGGTTACGGGACGTATTGTATATAGATTTATAAATGTAAATATTGAATGTTCTTCTTCGAATTTATATGCGCTATCTATATTATTTTGTAATAATTGTAATCGGCAATCCTGTATTAATAAAGAAAGAATAAATACCGTTTGAAATAAGTAAAATGAATTATTTAATAAATGTAGAATCTGCTTGCTTTCTTATTTGGGGTAGGGATACACCTACAGCAGTAATGTGCATTTGTGTTGGTGCGTAGGACCATGTGACGTCACGCGTGGGGAATTGTTTGATAATTGTGGCCTTCAGATGGCGCTCTTGGATGTGTCAGGCGGGCGGCAGGACCTGCCGTCGATCTGCCGTCCACCTGACGGCAGGCTCTGCCCGGCAGGGCCTGCCGGCAGATCCGTAGTCGAATGCGGACGTAGGTTGCGCCGCAGATGCCGGCAGATCCTGCCGTCCGATCTGGTTATCAGGGTAATTAATTATTGTTTGAATCTACTTTTAAGCAATATTTGTTGATGATGAATTTAAATTTTGTTTGTTTTATATTTAGTTAAAAAGAAGACAAAATTTATTTTAATATAAATATAATATAAAGCTTTTTGGTTATAAAGAAAAGAAGTTTTTACCCGAACAACACTATGCAAGTCATACCACCAGTTATTATAAATGTGGTAAAGTGACATTCAAGGTGTAAAAAAGCATAATTACATATGTAAATTTTATGTAGCATTGTTTGAAACATATGAAGGAAGTGTGAGGTCGAAAAAATCCATCAGAAAGGTCACATCATATGTCCTTACTTTTTCAGTAAGGTTGCGTAATAATCTTGTATCTTCGGTGTTTCATACCTAAGATTTACGCTTGGTTGTTTAATCATATGTAATGTCTCTAATAGAATTCTCCGACTCCACATGGCTTCCCTATCAACAACTTTGACGTTGTCGTAGTCAAATCTATGATCAAACTCAAGTGAATGTTTAGTTAAGGCGGTGTGTTGAACAGGAGATAAAAAAACATTTCTTTTATGCTCGTAAATCCGTCTATCTAAGTGTCTCGAAGTCTGTTCAATATAAACTTGATTGCAACCCATACAAGGGATTGAATAGATAACGTTAGAATTTTTTAATAAAGGTATTTTATCTTTAATTGGAGGGAAAAGTTGCTTGTTGTAAAGCGGTAATTTAAAAATAACGTGTATTCCTACTTTCCTAAGGATTCTTTTTAAATCGTTTGAGATGTTATGTACGAACGGTATGACCACTGTATTTTTCCAACTAACTGGTCCGATCTTCTCGGCTTTTGTCTTTTTCCGTTTTTCCATTAATAACGGATGGTAGATTTAAAAAATGCGATCTCGGATAATCGTTGAGACCATTTCCATAGGGTAGCCGTTACGTTTTAAAGTGTTTTTAATAAGAGTTAAATTAGCTGGTCGATATTCAGGGTCAGAAAGTAAGATAGCACGATCAATTAATCCCTTTATCAATCCTACTTTATGTTGCATGGGATGCGCTGAGTAAAAGTTTATATACCTCCCAAACCAACTCGGTTTGTGATACCAGTTCGTGATTAATTTATTGTTGGATCTGCAAACTATCGTATCAAGAAAGCTTAAACAAGAATCTTTTTCTATCTCATACGTGAACTGAAGTCTATTATGGAAGCCGTTAAACGTATCCAACAGTGTTTGTAAATTATCCAAATCAATGCAAGTAATAATGTCATCAACATATCGTTTATAAAATTTTAGTTCAAATTGTACCTTTGCGAGAGAGACCGCCTCTAACCTTTCCATTACTAAGTTGGTGATGACGGGGGAAATGGGAGACCCCATGGCCGTTCCAAAAACTTGCTTATAGAAGACACCGTTGAACGAAAATACATTAGCGTTCAACACGAACTTCACCGCCTGGAGGAAATCATCTCTATTGATCTTAGTGTGCAATTCAATTTCGTTCCAACGATGGTGTAAAACCTGTATAGCTAAATCAATGGGTATATTAGTAAAAAGGGATATCACATCCAAAGATACCAGCCGCATTGACTCATCAGGTAATTGGACCTTTCTAATTTCATTGCAAAATTGCCAGCTGTCTACGGTGTGGTACGAGGATTTTCCTACTATCTTGGATAATATATTAGCCAAGAATCTAGACAATTTATAAGTAGGACCACCAATAGCCGAGACAATGATTCTCCAGGATAAGGTTTCTTTATGCGTCTTCGGAAGCGCGTAGGCTCTAGGCACTATAGCATTATATGTTTTTAAAAGTTTACCCGTCACTTCACCGATCTGTTTCTTTTTTATCATGTTAGAAATAATAGAGTTTGCCTCCCTCTCAAATGTACATGTATATTCAAATTTACTAACTGTATAAGTGGTTTCGTCTTCTAATAATTTCATTACTTCCGAATTGTAGAAATCTTTATCCACTACGACTGAGGTGTTCCCTTTAAAACTAATAAGTTATTGTGCTCTTTAAAGAATTTTTTTGTTTCCATAATTTCTGAATTAGATAAAAGCCTATTGTTGAGTTTAATTGGGTTGGTAGTGTAGTTAATAATTTTGTTAATTATTCTTATTCTAGTTGTGGTCTGTGTGTTATTATCATTAATTTTTGTTAAACCTGATTCTATTGACGCGATAAACTTGGGAGAAGTTATAAAATTCTTTGAAACAGTCAGAGCATGTTTGGGGCCAAAGGTTAGTACTTTTTCAACATTCGGTGGAATTTCTACATCAGAAAGGTTTTTTAACCAGTTGTTGTTCAGGTTACTAGAAGCAATGTCATCATCTCAATTTTTTATTTTGACAATTTTCTTGGACAGAATCAATTACTTTTGACAATATCCATGGAACATCTTTCACTTTCGAATAGCGTTTTTTTGAAACAGTAATTATGTTTGCGTCTGGTTTGTACAAGTGCTAAGTCAAAGAGGAGACATAATAAGAGGCGTCACTCGACAAGGACAGACATAATCTGGGGAAATCACTAAGACAACCAATTTAAATGCCCATTCGGCAATGATCGCTGGGCTTCGGCAATGACCGCTAAGCTTCGGCAATGATCGCTAAGCTTCGGCAATGATCGCGGTAAACTTCGACAATAATCAGCCAATGTGGTAAGGTACATTTAGTCGATTTGAATATCCCGCTCGAAATAGACAACCAATTTAAATGCCAAGGTCAAGCAAGGACTTCAAAGGTTCCGCCCGGAGTGACGCCTCTTATTATACCTACTCTTTGGCTAAGTGTTAAATAAAGTGAGTTGTCCGAATTTGAGATGTCAAGAGTTTTTACACTAAATAGGAGACGGAATTATTGTCCCAATTAACAAGGTAAGTTGCCAAATTTATTTAATAGATTTTTTATGTAGAGTCGCAGACTTGGAAGTTGTCCGGAGAAGGTTAAGGTAGGATTTCCTAGACACGATTCGCCGCGGCGGCGGATCGTGGCGGTGAATCGCGGCCCATCGCCGCGGCGAGCAGACCTCGGGTACCGTGTTAAGGGACCCAGTTGTGTTGGAGCACTTGGAAGGGTCTATTCTAACGGTCGGTATACCTGCTTCAGAAAAACCAGATTGTTTATTCTTTATCGTATCTCTATGGAAGTGACACCGATGGCTTCCTTACGTTTTTCCGATGAAGATCATACCAAATGTCATATAAATCGGGCTATTTTTAACGAAGATAGCTTGAAATTATGCAAATGAATTTTTCATCTAATTTCCTTCATTATGCTCCGAATTACGTCGTTCTTGGTGTTAGTTTCATCGGCGAAACATGGAGAATCGATTGACACCGTTTTCGCAAAGATCTGATGAGAAATGTGGAACTTGGATTTTTCCACTTTTAATGGTATTCCAAATCCTTCGAGGGTCGAAAGTCATGAAATTCGGTGCGGCATCACGGGAGGTTGACCTTGCCACGTGGTGCCAGCCGGCATCTCTTTGACAGGCGCCGCTCCAGAATCACCCTCTACAATACAGTATGTACAATGTACATATACATATGTACATATAGAGTCTCGAGGACGAAATGAGACGACGATTCGAGGTGTGTGAAATTGGGTACCGATACCAGGAGTTCATACAGTACAATGTTTCAGCTTTCAACTATTTTATATTTTTCAATGTAATGTAGAAAGAAGAGAAAGCAAGATGAAGGTAACTGTTGTTGTAATTTAATTATAAAACACACATTGGAAACACCGTTCCTCATAGAGGAGGGCGATTTACCCCTGCGAATTCGGCGGCGGAGGAGGAATCTTCCCTCTCTTGACGAAATTGAGGGGGAAAACCCCACATCTGGTGGCCAAAAATTATTCTGGCTGATCGGCCAGAGCGCCTCGACAGGGTCGCGGTTTATAACCGTACTATCCCTCGAGTCGAGGGTTAACAACGGCACGCGCAGGTTCGAAGTCGTCGCATGTACCCACTACTCACCGGCCGAGCAATATACGAATTAACTCAGATTGAAGAGTCCCTAAAATTCTTAAAGACGGCACGACGGTCTTGATTGCCCTTTTGAAATGCTGCCAAACAGATGTTGTCTAAACGTTCTTGGGAAAATATGAAATTACGGGTCAAAAACAACGAATGAATTCTCGCTGAGTTCTGAGCTTTCTATGTTCCAACGCACAATGGGTGTCAATCTCAAGAGTAGAGAAAAAAGTCGACATGCCATTTTTTCCAATTAAAATGCCGAATCATACCAACTACTTTATAAAAAAAAAAGTTTTTTATCTTTTTTTTGGCGAAGATGCCTTGAAAAGTATCTACTACTGGATCGCAAGAAGTCGATAAAAGGTTTGAAACTTCTTCGTTTGTATTGCAATGAGACTATTTTGTGCGTACATACAATCTTTTCTATACTTTTTAAAATCTTCATTTGTGGCGTCTTGGGTCCCTTCTCCCAATTAGCCGATTGGAAGGTTGCCCAAATATTGTATAATTTCGTAGAAATGTATTAACACTTTCTGAATAGTATCTATTTATTTAGTATATTGGTACCGGGATAACATGGATACAGGTTTACAATTTTTCTGCACATTCCATAGTATATATATTTATCAAATCGTTTAATTTTATTGGAAGTATTGACGTTATTTTTTTAGATAACGTCGAACCTTCGTATGAGTTGTATGTTAACTCTTCCTTTATGAACTTCCTACATAATGTTCGTCATTCTTAGTGCTAAAAATGGGATATTGCATTAATCCCCCATTTAAAATTTGCTTGGAAGTTCCCGGAAGGTAACTAAAAGGTCGACAATTGCTGATATTTTTTCTATGGGTTTCTTATGGAAAAACTATATGTAACTAATTATTTGCTACTGCTTATTGGAAACGATGCTACTAAATTCGGTTCCCAAAATATTTTTCTTTTATATCACCGAAATTCAAAAGCTTCGATTTAAAATTTTGCACAAAATAAAAACATACAAACTTTTACACGTGTTTACACACAGATCAGAAGTAGCTGCCATAATATTTTTCCCTTTTTGAGGTGCTCATATTATTAGTTTACAAGAAATATATAAAGAAAACATAATCCCATAACTTTTGGATTTCAACTAGTTTCCTTATTTCTTTGGAGTCTGTCCCACTGTGGAGATGGATCGCGCGGCGGTCTCCGCTAGACTCAGTTTGGAGCAGTCAAGGTTTTGGCCGCCGCGATTAGCCGCCCGCCAGGAGATTCTGCCACAATGGCGGAAAACAGACACTCATCGCATTGTGTTGCGTCTCGAGTAGCCTAGGTAGCTGCCGAGACAGACGCACTGACACAGCGGTTGGAAAACGCGCCTAGGAAAACAGATACATGCTTCTCCATAAGAGCGGTGCTTAGGATTTGCCGCCGCGATCCGCCGCCGCGGCGAATCGTGTCTAGGAAATCCTACCTTTAGACAGAGAAGCACCTTCTTTCGCATAAGTTTCTAGAAATTTGTACCATGCTGGTACAAAGTAATATATTGTAGTAAAAAATTGCATTGAATTTAAATTGCCAGATATTTGTATTTGTATACCAGCAATTTAGAGTTTCTATTTTATGTAAAGCTTATTATATTATAGTAGAAACGAAGGGGATGCACAGGACTTCGATAAAAATGAAGGAGACGCACAGGCTTGAATAGTAGAATTGAAGGGGACGCACAGGCTTGGATGGATAGAAATGAAGGGAATGCACAGGCATTAAGGTTGTTCGGAGAAGATTAGATAGATAGACAGAGTATCTTGTTTCGCACAAGTTTCTGGAACTTTGTCAAATAAGGTAAATCGACAATTTAATTTATAATCGTGACACGGCGCAATGTAGCCTGTCTATCGAGTAATGTTATAAGATAATGTTTATTCGGTTTAGAGTGGCGTTATCAATAGATAGAAAACCCACTTCTTTTTCAATTATAAGATAAATTTTTTACTACAATATATTACTTTGTACCAGCATGGTACAAATTTCTAGAAACTTATGCGAAAGAAGGTGCTTCTCTGTCTAACCTTCTACATAAGAAAAGTGTCTGCGTTTTGTTCCTACGGGCCTTATGAGCTGAGATATTTCGATGTAAAGTTGCAATTTGCTGAATTTTATGTTATTAAAATTCAGCATCGTCCCCGTCATCGTCGTCGTCCTACACTTCTAGGCAAGAGGGGAGTATGAAAGGGTGAGGAAATGTCCCTCAGGCACGTCGTTCATTGGATGCGGGTTTCGGCCAATCGCGTAACAAGTTGTTGTAACCTGACAGCTACACTCGAAGTCATTTAAGAAGTATTTTGCCGATCGACGAGTTTAGATCGGTTCTGCGCATATTGGCGCTCATTGGTTATGCCACCACCAATGGTCTTTCGGCTGCGCATCCGGTCTGCGCCGAAAGCATTGGCCTGGCGCCACTTTCGTATATACCGCGTGTTTCGACTTTTTGTCGGTTTTGATTGTCTTTTTTAAATGTCAAATACAAAAATGGCTAAGAAAATGAGATCGATGAGTGGCAGTAAATTCAAACATAAATGAATATTCCGGTCCCACTCCACAAGAATTCAAAAGGAAAGGTAAGCAACTGAAATATTATATGTATTTGAAGTATTATAAGCAACTGAAGTATTATAAACAACTCAAATATTATAAGGATAAATATTAACCTGAAAGGATTGGAAAATATATACTTTAATTTAATGGGAAACGTTTCTCTTACAGATAGTGAACGCTGGACAACGGAAGATTATTATAAATATATACAATGACAAAGAAGCTCAATTTCCAAATATGAAGTACAAGGAAATTATAACATTGGTGGCAAATACATGCGGTGTGGGATTTCGTACCGTCGTCGAAAGTCTAAGAGAATTTAAAAGGACCGGGACTGTGACTTCACCTTCGAAAAAACGGGTAAGGCCCGATATAATGCAGAAGATGTCGGAACATGAAATTGAAGCAATAAGGAAGCATGTATACGCCTTTTGGGAACGAAGTGAACTGCCGACAGTTCCGAGAATTTTGGCGGCGATTCGAAGAGATGAAAATTTACCAACTATATCGCAGAGTACGTTACAACGCCTGTTGAAGAAAATGAACTTCAAGTACGTACAAAGAAAGCGCAATAGCGCCCTTATCGAGCGGGAAGATATAATTCGTTGGCGCCGAACGTTCATCACGAAGATTCGAGAATTCAGAGCAGCGGGAAGACCCATTTATTATTTGGACGAGACATGGGTGAATGCGGGCGACACACGGCAGCGTGTGTGGGTGGACAACACCATAGCTTCGTCATCGAACGCCAGAGAAAGGGGCCTGACGATTGGCCCACCCACTCCGACTGCGAAAGGAAAGCGCCTCATCGTACTCCATATTGGATCGGAGGATGGTTTTGTTGAAAATGGCTTGCTGTGTTTTGAATCGAAGACCAAGAGCGCTGATTATCACAACGAGATGAATGCGGAACACTTTTTCGAGTGGTTTAAGCGCATTGTACCACATTTGAAACCAAACGCCGTTATTGTGATGGATAACG
Source organism: Andrena flavipes (assembly GCA_963971345.1). Lineage (NCBI taxonomy): Eukaryota > Metazoa > Arthropoda > Insecta > Hymenoptera > Andrenidae > Andrena > Andrena flavipes. The sequence continues at coordinate 38,757,208 of OZ020479.1, read as the reverse complement.
CGCCGTACCACTCTGCGAAGCAGGAGCGCTGTCCCGTAACGAGCTGGAACAAACCGCAGATAAGAGAGTGGCTTACCAGCAAGGGAATACGAATGCCAGATAACGCACTGAAGTGGCAGTTATTGGACGAAGTTCGCAAAATTAAGGCAAATTATGATAAATATGTGATCGATGAATACGCAAAAACAACGGGGAAAACTATTCTCCGACTACCGCCTTATCATTGCGACTTGAATCCAATTGAGCTCGCGTGGGCGGTAGTAAAAGGCCACGTAAAAGCCAATAACAATACTTTCCACCTTGCCGATGTAAAACAATTATTGATACAAGGGGTGGAAAAGGCAACACCCGAAATGTGGGCAAATTTTATCCGCCACACGACAAAGGTGGAGGATAAATTATACGACCTGGACCAAGTAATCGACAATATGCAGGATAACATGGATGATTCTTCATTCGATGAAGACGACCCAGACTACGGTGAAGGTGCACCAGAACCGAATATGGAATTGGAGTCGGATTCAGATTGAAATTACCGGATCAGCCAGAGAAGTATGGTATCTTTCAACTAGGTGTACTAATAGGACATTGAATGTGGAATTAATGTGATTTTTATTTATTCTTATAGATGTCTCAATCTGAATCCGGATCCGGCGCCAATCCCGAATGCGCACCTTCGCCGTGGTCTTGGTCGTCTTCATCGAGTGAAGGATGCTGCGCATTATCCTGCATATCGTCGATTACCTGGACAAACATTTCGGGTGTTGACTTTTCCACCCCTTGTATCAATAATTGTTTTACATCGGCAAGGTGGAAAGTATTGTTATTGGCTTTTACGTGGCCTTTTACTACCGCCCACGCGAGCTCAATTGGATTCAAGTCGCAATGATAAGGCGGTAGTCGGAGAATAGTTTTCCCCGTTGTTTTTGCGTATTCATCGATCACATATTTATCATAATTTGCCTTAATTTTGCGAACTTCGTCCAATAACTGCCACTTCAGTGCGTTATCTGGCATTCGTATTCCCTTGCTGGTAAGCCACTCTCTTATCTGCGGTTTGTTCCAGCTCGGTACGGGACAGCGCTCCTGCTTCGCAGAGTGGTACGGCGCGTTATCCATCACAATAACGGCGTTTGGTTTCAAATGTGGTACAATGCGCTTAAACCACTCGAAAAAGTGTTCCGCATTCATCTCGTTGTGATAATCAGCGCTCTTGGTCTTCGATTCAAAACACAGCAAGCCATTTTCAACAAAACCATCCTCCGATCCAATATGGAGTACGATGAGGCGCTTTCCTTTCGCAGTCGGAGTGGGTGGGCCAATCGTCAGGCCCCTTTCTCTGGCGTTCGATGACGAAGCTATGGTGTTGTCCACCCACACACGCTGCCGTGTGTCGCCCGCATTCACCCATGTCTCGTCCAAATAATAAATGGGTCTTCCCGCTGCTCTGAATTCTCGAATCTTCGTGATGAACGTTCGGCGCCAACGAATTATATCTTCCCGCTCGATAAGGGCGCTATTGCGCTTTCTTTGTACGTACTTGAAGTTCATTTTCTTCAACAGGCGTTGTAACGTACTCTGCGATATAGTTGGTAAATTTTCATCTCTTCGAATCGCCGCCAAAATTCTCGGAACTGTCGGCAGTTCACTTCGTTCCCAAAAGGCGTATACATGCTTCCTTATTGCTTCAATTTCATGTTCCGACATCTTCTGCATTATATCGGGCCTTACCCGTTTTTTCGAAGGTGAAGTCACAGTCCCGGTCCTTTTAAATTCTCTTAGACTTTCGACGACGGTACGAAATCCCACACCGCATGTATTTGCCACCAATGTTATAATTTCCTTGTACTTCATATTTGGAAATTGAGCTTCTTTGTCATTGTATATATTTATAATAATCTTCCGTTGTCCAGCGTTCACTATCTGTAAGAGAAACGTTTCCCATTAAATTAAAGTATATATTTTCCAAGCCTTTCAGGTTAATATTTATCCTTATAATATTTGAGTTGTTTATAATACTTCAGTTGCTTATACCCAGATAGCACCAAAACGTTTTAAAAATGTTTTAAAAACGTCCAAGTCGGACGTTCAGGACGTCTTAAAAACGTCCAGAAAAGGTCCAGAAAAGGTCCTAGAAACGTCCATTTTCACAAACCAGAACGTTTTTAGGACGTTTTTAAAACGTTTTCAGGACGTTTTCTGGACGTTTTTAAAACGTTTTCAGGACCTTTTCTGGACGTTTTCAGGACGTTTTTAAAACGTTTTCTGGACGTTTTTAAAACGTTTTTTGGACATTTTTAAAACATTTTTTGGACGTTTTTAAAACGTTTTCAGGACGTTTTTGGGACGCTTGACGGTACTGGTTGGATTTAATAAAAATTTAAGGAAGTAAAAGGTTTTCAAAATAAGATTAAACTCGATAACAATTTATTTTATTTGTTGAATTCAGAAATAATGCAGAATATATGCACTTACAATAGATACAAGAATATGTTAGTACGAGGTCCAATATACAGAATATATTCACTTAAAATAGATATGGATGTGCCCTTAAATAGACAGCTCTGTATTTTTTCTATTCTCTGCCATTTCCCTGTGTTCTGCTGCACCTTGAACAAGAATTTCGAGGAAACATTACATTAAATTTTACAGTAATCAATATTAGGAATAGTAAAATAAGGGTGATAGTTACATATTAAAACCGTTGCTACGTTTAATTTATGGAAATCTTTTTTCCCTTTTCTGCCAAGGACAACTAAATAGCAATGCAACATCCATTGGTCATCAACGACATTAGCGCCCGTTTTACAAAATTATACTGATTGGAATCATCAAAATTTGCCAATTCGTTAACCTAAAATTTAAAAATTATTCCAACCCTAACCTAGAACTACATACCTATGACCACAAATACTGAAACAAATATACAAAAACTGTACAAATACGTTATGAGAGCTGTATAAAAACTGTATGAACAAACGTTTACAAACATTCGGTTAGAAACATTTAACCAAATGCCTCTGTGTTTTTGGTTTTCTACTGTTTCTTTGAACAAATGTTCATATAAACATTTATATGTATATATGTATGTAGATCTAATTAGGCTTTACCTGTGCGATCTATCCATATTTCGTGGATGGTTTGGGTTAGACAGCGATTACAATCCTTGGTTTTCCTTGAACTCATGTATCCTAATCTATCCGCATTTATCACATGGCACACAGCCTCTTTTGAACGCCTGTTTTGTAGGTAACCAAAGCGTATTCTGGACGTTTTGAAAACGTCTGCAAAAGACGTTTTTAAAACGTCTGCAAAAAACGTCTTTAAAACGTCCAGAAAACGTCCATAAAACGTCCGGAAAAGGTCCAGAAAACGTTTTAAAAACGTCCATTTTCACAAATCAAGCCGTGGACGTTCAGACCTAAAATGGACATAAAATGGACGTTTTTAAAACGTTCTGTGCTATCTGGGTAATACTTCAAATACATATAATATTTCAGTTGCTTACCTTTCCTTTTGAATTCTTGTGGAGCGGGACCGGAATATTCATTTATGTTTGAATTTACTGCCACTCATCGATCTCATTTTCTTAGCCATTTTTGTATTTGACATTTAAAAAAGACAATCAAAACCGACAAAAAGTCGAAACACGCGGTATATACGAAAGTGGCGCCAGGCCAATGCTTTCGGCGCAGACCGGATGCGCAGCCGAAAGACCATTGGTGGTGGCATAACCAATGAGCGCCAATATGCGCAGAACCGATCTAAACTCGTCGATGGGCAAAATACTTCTTAAATGACTTCGAGTGTAGCTGTCAGGTTACAACAACTTGTTACGCGATTGGCCGAAACCCGCATCCAATGAACGACGTGCCTGAGGGACATTTCCTCACCCTTTCATACTCCCCTCTTGCCTAGAAGTGTAGGACGACGACGATGACGGGGACGATGCTGAATTTTAATAACATAAAATTCAGCAAATTGCAACTTTACATCGAAATATCTCAGCTCATAAGGCCCGTAGGAACAAAACGCAGACACTTTTCTTATGTAAATCAAACCCAAGCTATCCATTAAGACCATTCATAACGTAATCGGATCAGCAGTTATTGAGATTCGGAAATTTCAGCGTTCTTGATAGCGAGTCGTGGCGTAATAGATACACTCCGTGTTCGCGCTACGCATAGACACTACGCGAGACACTACCGTGTCTCTTGATTCTATGAAAAGCAATTATTAAAACTGGGTCCTCACTGGCATAAGGGCTTTACTTCAAACCTACTTCCTTCTCTTAAGAGGAATTCCGTATGTCTCAAATATTTTCGGATTTCAATATTTCAGTGACCTCTTCCCTTAAAGTTAAAGAACTCCATCGAAATTGTAATACAAGAATAGAAGTATTTTTTAGATGTTAGTGCCTTTTTGACAAAATCGTTTAACAGAACATTTTTTTATATATTCTTTTTGTCTCTGATCAAGTTACAGTCATAACAATAAATCAATCCAACTTCATTGGCGAATTGAAATTCGACATTCTAGCTTTCGCCCCCTTCAAATGGACTATTACAGATAAAAAAGTGTATATTTTTCGAAGAATACAGTATTGTCTCGTTTGCGGCTCGGTTTAGAGTACACGATGTGGACTTTCCGCTATCCCCACCACTTCTGTCTCACTCTTGTCCGGCGAAGGCGAGAGCGAGCGAGAGGCACCGAAAGCGGGCGAGAACGGTACGAGATAGACGACGGGATGATGTTTTGTCTCGCTCCGTCTTTCAGACGCCTGACACTCCGTCCTTTGCGTCCGCGCCCGTCGCGCAGGCAAAGCATTCCATATCGCTCCCCCCTTCGCCCAGAAAGAAGCGAGAAACGAACACAGCGATCCGCTAATGAGACAATACTGTAATATTATCTTCTCTCATTCTGTGTAATTCCTCTTCTCCATTCACGGTCTTCCTACAATTTTGCCAGGTCGCTCATACCGAAAGATAACGTAGGCAGTGTGGATCTGTAACACATTATGAAATACATTAGGAAATACTTAATTGTTGTTTCATGAGCGTACAAAATTTTACTGTAGATTTATGTGTAACCGTAAGTCGCGGGGTTACCGGTGGGACGGTGGAGGTACCGTATCGCCAGCTCAGGACGGTGGTCCAGGGCTGCCGATCGAATAATCGTACGCAGAGGTAGGGTAGAGCACGACAGTTTATTTCCTCTTAAAGCTATGTACAATTTTACCCGGCCAGGTCTAGGCTGGCACACAGTGTAAGTGCGGCTTATTCTATCGCGAGTCCCGGTGTGTACGGCGGCGCGAATCCCGGTGTGTACGGCGGCGCGAGTCCCGGCGCGTATCGCGTCGTGTACGAAAGGTTGCGGCGTTTCGGCGGAGCGGGAGAGGAAAGACGATTTGACCGTTCGGTGTCTTGGCGGGCAAGCCCTGCCGTGAGACCCTGGTCGGGGAGTCTTTAGTCCGGTCACCCGGTGGGCACAACCCGTGGGTGAGTCGGAGACTGTGGGGACGCTCTCGGGAACGGAGATGACTCTGTTCGGGAGATCGATATAAGATAACGGCCTGCGTCCAGAGGATGGCTCACGCTGTCCTTCTGGGAACCGGGGAGGAGGAGACATAAAAAAGACGCAGCTACGCAGTCTGTCGACGCACGGGAAATGGTGCTTACAAGAGTTATTGGCTTTCGCAAGAACTAGTGTCGGCACAAGAACGTGGAATCGCACAGAAGGTCGCTGGGAGAGGTGTACTTGTCGGTACGCTCGCTCTATGCGGTCTCTGCCAAATAGGCCCGCGCCCCCCAGCGTATATGTCCTCGTCCGCGGATTTTCGGCGGCGAGAAGGACACATGCTAATGTGCCCATCTGGCGCCGATTCTCGGTACCCGCGGACGAGTGGTGGGGGGCAAGACCGTTGGCCGAGTCGCGGTACGCGTCCTCGCGGCTGGGCGCGCGGAGGTGGGGAGGCAAGATCGTCGTCCCACCGACAATAACTCGTTACATATGAGCTGTTAAACTTTACCTGAAATATGGTACTTATTATTCCATTTGTCCTGGCATTACTGTCCCATACACCATGTTTGCAGTAATTTGGCAAAATGTCCGCCTGTAACAAATGATCGCAGACATTTCGGTAAGTTTGGTATAAAAGTAAAAGTTTGTTTCAATAATTCGTCGAACATCATGCATACCTGCGACGCCCGTATGTATCAGCCTGGCGCATTTTGACCGAACCGGATTCCGTTTGTCTGCTGTTGGGAACTTAGAAATGTGTCTGAAAAAATTAAAGGATGAATTAAATTTATTATTTCCCTCGTCACTTTCTTGGGAAAGCGACGGCGGCGTCGATCGACTCGCGTGATCGTAGGATCCGCGAGTAAAAGTGCCATTGCTGGCACTTTGTGACCACTGACACGAGCCAGCGGTGCGACGCCGGATCGATCATATTTATTATTTCCTCCGCCATTTTCTTGGGAAAGCGACGGCGGTCAACTCGCGTGATCGTAGAATCCGCGAGTAAAAGTGCCATTGCTGGCACTTGTGACCACTGACAAAATCAGTGGTACCGCGCTTTACAGCGCGGTACGACACCGGACCGATACATTAGTTTCATTATTTTCCGAGGGAGACCTCTTTCGCTTTTTCAAGCTTTTTAGTTTTTCTTTCGCTCTCTCTGCTAGTATAAATTGTGGCTCCCGAATAGGCATGCACCTATTGTGCCGACTATCTATTAATTCGGGTAGCATGCATTCTAAATAAAATTGAACCAGTTTTGGCTCCATTTCTGTTTTCCAAAATGCATCATCTCTTTTTACTTTTATAGATTTCAGCTCCTTCGGGGTCCAAAGGCAAAATATACAGTACTTTCTGTCAGTAATATGTAACTGACCTTGTACTTGATAAAAATAATGATGCGTTTTGTTCATTGAAATACCTGTTTTCCGTATGAAGCTCTTTCAATAGCTTCTTCCGGCGAAAAGTTCTCCACTGATTTGGGGCATTTGATTTCCACAATACCGTCTTCACCGATGATTCCATCCGGTGAAGCCCCTAAGAAGGGGATGTAGCTGTCGATGAAAATGACACATTCTGCAATATCTGTATATTGCTTCTTCAATTCTTCGCGAGCAATTCTCTCGCATTCTTTTCCGTATTCCACCGCGGGTGCACTAATTATCCTCGGATACAGAAATGACTTCACTCATTTGTGCAAAGCGTGTCACATCGGCGGCGGCACACTTGTCCAAAATTCGATGCAGTCAACAATTTGGACTTGTACTGCAACCATCTGCGATTCTATGCTTGTCCGATGGTTTCATCTTCAATAGCGCGTCTTTTCTCTTGCCAGTCACTGAGCATTTGCATATACTTTTCCCGATCCAGTTCATACATTTCGGATGGCATGTCTGGCTTCTGTGCATTTTCTCCATAATCGGAATCTTTCCGCGAGGGCAATTGCTTGCGTACATATCGCGCAACCTTCGTTTCCTTCTGTTTTGCAGCTTTCTTCTTCTTTTCTTCCATTTGGCGAACAAGCTCGGGCGTTTTCTTATTCATTACCGCGTTCAATCGCGAGTGCACTTGATTACTGTTGTACTCCACTACAACAGCAGCACATCTTCCTGCATAGGATCCTCTTTCGGCGAAATTTAATCTTTTTCCGCCAATGTATTTGGCAATTATTGCATTCAAATTTTCCACAGCGTTATTATTGTTGTTGTAGAGTAAGCTCTCCGCATGAGCTAACAGTGTACGAAGTATTTCTTGTACGTCCTGGTACACACCAATATTTATCAATTCTGGAACGATGTTTCTTTGATTCTCTTTATTCTTTCCAGCGCAGAAATATTTGAGTCGTGCACACTCTTTGTGTTCACGAAACACGTGGCTCGAAACTTTCTGTATGTCAACAAACAAATTCTTCGTTTCCTCCTCGATTGACACATATTGATTGTATCGAAACTTTGCGGCTTTTACGACGTCCGTGCGTATCCGGCGAATGCTGCTTTCCACAGCTTGCCTCAATAGTCCAAGTGTAGTTTTCTTCACAATCGCTTTCATTTTGTTGTAGAAGTTTCGCAACAAATGATTCGTGCATTCAATTTTTTTTACGCGAATCTGTCTCTTATATGGGTCAACAGCAATAATCTTATACACGCTGCTGTCCCCATCACCAATCAAAGTAGAATAAACTAGCCCACGTTTTTCTACGCTAGTATTGAAGCCTTCTACTATAGCATCGCTTTCCATAGCAGTCGATGCTCGAGATGTGTTCCAGTTTTTGAAACATGTGTGCTTTCGGGGTTCTTTCTCCTTTTTCGCAGCAATCCGACAAATTCTGCAAACTTTATTTCGAACACCGTAAAATAAAACTTTTTTCGTTTGATAGCCAACTATCACTCCGACTCCAGACGCAGAATCGTAACATCCACTGCGGTAGGATCTCTTCATCCAGCTTCCGTCGGCCGCAACGGAGATGTGAGGGGTCCCTGATCCGGGAAGAACGTCGCCTCTTTCAATCGCCAAACGTTTTTCTTCTTCAGCCGTTGCTAGCATCTCTTCTTCTGCAGCGGCAATTGCGGACTTGACGAATTCATCTTGATTCTTCACGAAGTTTCTCTTCGACATGCAACGTATGTTCACTCCTGCAAAAGTGTGTTCCAATTGGGCATAGCTGCCTCCACATAAAATTGTTGCATTAACGGCGCCCTGATTCCTATCCACTTCTTCAGCTTCGTCCGATTGATTGCAGATTTCAGCTTTGTAATGGTATAAAGTGCACATTACACTGAAGATGCTTCTCAAGCCACGCCGTTTCACACCAGTTATTCTTAAGTGTTCAATGCCACAGTCTTCCCTATCTTTCGCATGCTTACCTATTTTTTGTAATTGAGCAAGCACATTTGGGAAATTCATTATGTCGTTGCTATTTAGGAGAGCCGATTGCTCTTACGGCTCGTTCTTCGCAACTGTTTCTATAACGAAGTTTTCTTCTTCGTTACTTTGTATATCAAATTCTTCAAGCGTCTCTTGAGTTTCTCCCCAACTGGCTGTATCAGTATCTTCATCGGATGGCGAGTACATTATCTCTTGTCGCGTATAATGTCGTCCGTCCGATGTTGATGGTTCCTCTACCATATGTTCCTCGGCCACTTCCAAATGTTGTCCTACGGCAGTATCGTCTGCCATTTTTGCCCTTTCCTGTTTTTTCTGAAGGGTCAAAGGCTTTCTCTTTTCCCGATATACTTTCCGTTTCGATAATCTCTTTGCGTACGGACATAATTTTCGCGGACGAAGCGGAGATTTATTGTCCATATCTTTTTCTACATCCTGCATATTCACATTTAGAGTGTCACTCATTTTAGACTAAACCAACAAACACAACACAAAGACAATACAACACAACGCAACACAACTCAAAATCCTTCTACCCGTTACAAATAAGTGTAAATGCGAACCGTGAAGGTGAAACGTGAATCCGAAGATTCGTCTGCAGTGCGTTCCGAAATAAATGACGCTCTACGAGGCAGACGATGTTTTGTCTCACTCCGTCTTTCGGATGCCGTGTCACTCCGTCCTTTGCGTGCGCGATGGTCGCGAATGCTTACGGTGAGAACGGGAACGCGTACGCCCGCCGCGCACGCCAGAGATGGGCAGAAAACGATTTGAAATAAAAAAATTTAGTTCGTCTAAAAGACGAAATTTTTTTTCGAGAACTCATAAATAAGACTAACCCGAATCGTCGGCTATGATTGAATACTTCCATCATGGGGATTCAATCATCTTTGAATGAACAGTGTTCTCGTATTCAATCGTATTTTATTCGATCGAAGCTCTACTAACTTTGGCGAGTCTCGAGACTCGCCAAAGCATTTATTTTGATCGATGTCGCGCGAGGCCCGAGCCGAGCGACATTGTCGGCCGATTTCTTCACCTCCAGATATCTTCCAGTTAGAGTTATGTGGCAAATATCTGGCACATGATAGCATCCACCTGGTCGACGAGTACCACATGATAGCATCCAATTGGTCGTTCACTGACCGAGACTTTAGTCGGAGGTGAAGAAATCGGGCATGTACATATCGTTCATCCGCCTAAACTGGCGCTTGGAATTGCTCGGCGATGTGTCATCGATTATACGGAAAGTGAATTTCTTTATTTTTCATCGTATCAATATAAAAGTGACACCAATGGATTCCTGGCGTTCTCCTGATTAAATGGACAGAAAATAATTTAAATCGGATTAATTTTTACGAAACGGGGCTTTCAATTCTGCAAATAAATTTTATGTGTAACATCGTTGCTAATCATAGTTGAATCCCCATGATTGAACTACTTCAGTCATGGGCGCTTCGAATAAAAATTGAATCGGTTTATTCTTATTGATGACGAATAAGACTAAAGTCTCTTTTATTTGATACGTCATTTAAATAATTTGTTATTTAAATAATGCCCATCTCTGGCGCACGCAAAGCGTTCCATCTCGCTCCCCTCTTCGGCCAGAAAGAAGCGAGAAATGAACACTCGGAATTAGGACTCTGTTCACGACAGGGGCTCAATGCCGGTCCCGACCAGCGAGCCGCTAACGAGACAATACTGTATCATGCTTTCTCTCTTCCGCAGTCAACGGCAACTACGTGTGACTTTTTTATCCGCTCTCGCTCGTTCTCGGATTCTCTCACTCTCGACCAAAGAATTCCAAGAAATTGTGGGGATAGTCGCGGGCTCCTAAATAACCAGGAATCGGCGGGGCTCCACCTACCGCTGATGGAGGGGGAAACACCTACAGGAGCGGTGGTTATGTGTGCGGGACTGATGCAGGCGCAGTTCATGTACACCTAACTACCGCTCAGTAGGTGTTTCTCTCTCCATCAGCGGTACGGGGGCCTGCCGATTCCTGCTCGTCAGTCCGTTGTTGCAAGCACAACTGAGTGTTTGATCCATTGAAAAGCACGCGACTAAGCATCTCTCGTAAAATGCAGAATCCGGAAAATGTAAGTATTATATTGTATACTATTATACAGAGTGACTCTCTGGTTAGAATATTCAAAGGCGATGCCGCCAATAAGCCGCGCCTCGCTGAGTTTTGAGGATTTCGACACTCGCGACGAGATTTGTTGAATAACGCGCGCGTTATTGTTTTCAACGACGCCATCTGGTGATGTTATGTTTTTCTATCCTAAGTAACGCAGTTTGGCTTTGCGTCTCGACTGAGTGTACAAGCACGTGTACTACTTAATAAAGTTTTTCTGATTATTCTAATATCACGTGTATAGTAATATTTGCCTACCAACAACAGGTTATGGACCCAGGAGTTTTTTTTTTAAACAGTTGATGAAAGTTTATTTTAATTTTTCTGTGCGTTATAAGGTATAAAGATAAACTAAGGAAAAACCACGTGCAGAGTTAACCTAAAGGCTCCTACAGATGGTGATGCAAGAGTCCGTGAAACACTGATGCCGCATCACGGATGCAGCATCATGATACATGTTGCTATGTCTGTAGATCGGTTTCCATATTTCAGCATCAGATGCGGCTTGCCTCAAAAGGTTCCTACGGACGGTGATGCAAGAGTCCGTGAAACACTGATGCCTGCATCACGACTCTTGCATCAGTCTCAAGTCGCCTCCACATTACTGATTCCTGACAGTTTGTGACTTGATGCGGACGCTGAAACACCTTTTTAAAAAAATGAGTGATTCTATTCCAATACCAGTATTATTAGCAATAATAGGGGGTGCACTAATTATAAAAAATAAAAAATTGAAAAGCAAAAGAAAATGGGCAAAGAGATGGTTCATTGAGAGAAATAAATTTTCTACTAGTGCGTTACTAAAAGAATTGAAAGAATTAAAAACTATTTACGCATGAACGATTATGCTTTCGGGCATTTATTGGAAAAAATTCGACACCGCATTGAAAAGCAAAATACAATGATGAGAGATGCGGTTAGTGCAGAAGAAAAACTTATTGCAACATTAAGATATTTAGCCACAGGAAATAGTTTACAAGATTTAAAATTTGGGACTGCGATTTCTCCCCAATTACTGAGTAGTATAATTCCTGAAGTATGTACTGCTATTTATGAGGAACTTGTTAGAAATAAGGCCAACAGCGCGCAGGCCCGGGAGTGTGGGGGCGCCACACTCCTAAGAAGGGACTCACTGCCTTAGAGACTCTCAGAGGATGAACACGTGATTAAAAGTATATTTCTATAGTTCTATATTTCTATATATATATATTAAACTACCTTTATTGCTAAATAGAGCGTTAAGTTTATTTCTCCCAACCAACAATTGGTAGCAGAGCGTGGTTGGAATAAGAGAAGGAGAAATATATAGACACGTATGAGTACGTGAAAATAGAAGAAACGCTTTAACCTCAAATTGGGAAAAGCACGTGGTGTTGCAACGTGAGAAAGGAGAAAATAGATAAAAGGCATTCGACATGGCTGAGGCAAGTACAAATAACAAAAAGATAGATTTATTAACCGGGAAGAACTATTGTGTATGGGCACTAAAAGTTGGGGCAGTATTACGTGCGAAAAAGTTATTCAGGGAGGTAATAGAAGGACACGAACCACCTGTGGCACAAAATCCAGAATCAGCAGAAGGGAAGATGCGGATGAAGTGGGAGGAAAAGAATGATGAGGCATTCAGTATTATTATCACCACTCTATCCGAAGAACAGGCTGGACAATTTCTAACCGAGACAAATGCTAGAAAAAATTGGCTCACTCTAAAAGGATTACACGAAGGAAACGCTCAGGATGGACGAATAGATATTGGACTCGAGCTTAAGAATATTCGAATGAATAATACTGAGTCTGTAGTAGATTATATTACCAGAGCAAGAAATATAGCCTCTCGTAGTGTGGCAATAGGTTATCCGATTGACCAAAGAGAGGTATGTTACCATGTAATTAGAGGAGTTCACTCTCGACTAGAAAAGATTGCTGTGGTGTTGAGAACACAGCGGAACATAAGTTTAGAAGAGATAACTCAAGCACTGGTGGAAGAGGAAAATAGAAACGCACCATCCGGAAAGGGAGAATCGTCGTGGAAGTGTGAAAATGCATACCGAGTCACAAGACATCCAAAGAAGCCACAAGATTACGGGGGATGCTATGTTTGCGGAAGAAAAAACCATAGAGCAAAGGACTGCTGGCATAAGAAGACGAGAGAAGCACAGCCGGGACAAAGAAAATCCATGGGAGGTACAGGAAATAGCAGCAGCTCCAATAACCAAAGAAAGGCGAATAATAGAAATGAGCAAGGTAACATGTCAATGCAAAGTAGATATGTATTTAATTTTAATGTGAATGAGATTGACAGGAATATAGATAGAGTAGAGAATGGCGAGCATGTGTGGACATTGGATTCAGGCTCTACGTCTCACATGACTTCCAATGTAAATGCGTTGCATAATGTTAAACCAAGTAACGCGAGAATATCACTAGCACAAAATAACAAGGAAATGAGGTCTGAAGCGATGGGGGACATGAAGGTCAGCGTATATACCAGGCAAGGTGTAAATGATATATTTATTAGAGATGTATTATATGTACCATCACTGCGTGCAAATCTGTTGTCAGTAAGTAAATTAAACGAACAAGGACACGAGGTGAATTTTAAGCAAAGTAAGGCAAAAATATTAAATAGTAATGGTCATTTGATTGCCGAAGCGTTTGAACAGGATGGTATTTTTCTATTAAAAGTAGATGAAACGGATGGTAACGCCTTGATGGTACAAATTAAGGATAATGAAAAAGAAACTATAAAAATTAATAATAGTGGAATAGATAAGATAGAAAATGATTATTCAGAAAATACTAATGTAGACGCGAGCGTTAAATTAGAATGTAAAAACTATCAAGGTAGAGGGGGTAAAGGTTCGGATAAGAGGTTATGGCACCGCTGACTAGGGCACGTTTGTGAAAGCTACTTAGATTATATGCTTGATCATGAGTTAGTAAGAGACTTAAATTATACCAAAGAACCGTTGGGATCTTGTGAATCATGTATAATGGGCAAAATGTCACAAAAACCGAACTACTCTATAAAAGAAACGGGAACACGGGAACCATTAGAGTTGGTGCATATGGATCTATGTGGTCCAATGCCGGTCGAGTCAATGAATGGGAGCAAATATTTTTATGTATTAGTAGACGAGTATTCAAAGTATGTATGTGTGTACATTATTAGAACAAAAGATGAAGCGTTTCAAAAATTCGTACATTATATGAATAAATATGAAAATCAGCTAGGGAAAAAGATTAAACAGGTCAGATCAGACAATGGGAAGGAGTTCATAAATAGGAATTTTATGGAATTGTTTAATGTTGTAGGTTATCAGTAAAAACCAACACGTGTCTTATTCACGAGTTTAATATATTAGAATATATAAAGTGAAAAATATACACAGGTTCAAGTAATTATACTTTTGTTTGATAGAATAGATGTTGATTACTTAGGATTCTTTTACATGTGGGTTTTTGCAGTAAAACACGTTGTTAGTAGTTGATATAAAGGGACAGCATGCCCATGAAGTATATATTTTAATATAACCACAAAAGTAAGAAACACGTAGAAGGTGATGCCAACCTAAATGGCCCTTCACTGTTACCAACATACACTCTTCAACATTCACCCTTAAGAACGAAATATTTTAATATTACAGTCTTATAAAAATAAAAAAATATTATTTGGCATGAACACTATGGTACGTTTTTCATTTACATATTGTCTCAGTCACCATAACACTACTGAATTTTTCAAATTTTACAGACAGTAAAGGTTTGGTTAGAACATCAGCAATTTGTTCATGTGTTGGGCAATAGTTAATAAAGAACAGTCCCTCATTGAATTGTACACTTATATAATGATACCTCACATCTATGTGTCTGCTCTTCCTACTCATTTGTCCTGATTTTATAAGTTTAATTGCACTTTGATTATCAATGTTCAACCTAGCAGACACTGGTTTTTCAGTCAAGTCCTTGATTACAGCTTTCACAGTTTGCAGCTCCTTACAGCATTCAGCAGCAGCAACATATTCCGCCTCTGTGGAAGATAGGGCAACAATGCTCTGCTTACGTGAGCACCAAACCACTGGAGCGCCTGCATACATCATCACGTATCCTGTTGTGCTTTTCCTGTCCTGCACGTCTCCAGCGTAGTCCGAGTCGCAGAATACTTCTAAGTCCATGTTGACATTATTTTTCGATGAGGGATAATGGATTCCATATTTTTGAGTTCCTTTTAGATATCTTAGAATCCTTTTTATGTTAAGTATATCTTGCTTTGTTGGATTTTCCATCGATCTGCTTGCAAAATTGACACTATATGCCATGTCAGGTCTGGTGTGACATGTCAAGTATAGTAGACTTCCAATGACTTCTCTATATGGAAAATTTAATTCTTCTTCCTCTTCTACTCTTCTGTTCTTCTTTTCAGGGGTGATTGGGGTGGTCGTTGGATAACAGTTCATCATGTTAAATCGTTCGAGCACTTGTTTTGCATAGTTTGCTTGAGATATAAATACCCCATCTTCTGTTTTTGTTATTTCCATTCCTAGGTAAGTTTTAGGGTTATCTGAAGTTGTCATTTCAAATTCCTCTCCCAGTTTCAATAGCAGTTTGCTAATCATTTCCTTGTCTTCTCCTATAATAATTCCATCGTCTACATGTACAGCTAAATATAGACTGTTGTTTTTGTTCTTAAAAATACATTGATCACATTTTAGCTGGATCATACCTTTCTTTTTTCAAAAAATTGTAAACCTTTTATTCCACTGGGAAGGGGCTTGTTTCAGACCGTACAAGGCCCTTTTTAAACGACAAATTTTTCCTTTTTCCTCGTAGCCTTCTGGAACTCTCATAAAAATGTCTTCCTCTAATTCACCGTACAAAAAGGCTGTTTTTACATCAAACGTTTTTATGTATAAGTTCTTTTGTGCTGCAATAGCAAAAAGAATTCTCAGTGAACCGCTCTCTACCACCGGGCTAAAAGTTTCCTTGAAGTCTATGTTTCCTTTCTTTTGCTGACAACCTCTTACCACAAGCCTTGCCTTATAACGTCCGTCCTCCTTTATTTTAAAAATCCATCTGCTTGTCAGGATTTCTTTTCCAGCAGCCACTTCAGGATTTACACATTCCCATGTTTTATTTTTTTTTAAAGATTCTTTTTCTTCAGTTATTGCTTGTTGCCACTTTTCTTTGTCAGTTCCATTCAACGATTCACTGTACGTCAGCATTGATTCTGCATCATAATAAACTTCAAAGTCTTCAAATTTTCTTGGTCTTTTTATTATCCTTTTTGGTCTTGTGTTGTAGGTCTCTTCTCTCTGCTCTCTTCTTTCTTCTTCTTTTTCTTCTGTACTTGTATCTTGATCAGTTTCTATGAGGTCTACTTCTCTTTCATTTTCCGTTCTTGTTTGCTGTTCTCCATTCCTAGCATTATCCTCTTCAGTGATGTTATTTCCAAAGCAAGTATCTTCCTGTCGATGAGGTTCCACTGTTTCTTCTGTAAATATTACATCCCTGGATACAAACGTCTTCCTTGTTTCTGGATCCCATAGCCGGTAGCCATTTGGGGCGTAACCAACAAAAATGCTCTTTTTGTTGCGACTATCTAGTTTTTTTATTGGTCCGAGAGTCTTGGCAAAAACCGTGCAGCCAAATACTTGAAGTCTTGATAGATCAGGTCTTCTGGAGAACCATTTTTCTGCTGGTGTAGTATCGATTGTTACTGTGGGACTTCTATTTATTAGATAGGTTGATGTTAGCAATGCTTCTCCCCACATTTCTTTATTTAGTGAAGAGTCGAATATTAGTGCTCTTGCTTTTTCTAAAATGGTGCGATTCATTCTCTCAGCTTTTCCATTTAGTTGAGGAGAGTGTGGTACTGTGTAGTCCATGACGATACCCCGTTTTTTGCACCATTGTTTTAAATTTGTACTGCGATACTCACCACCATTATCGCATCTAATTTTATGTACTTTTAGATTAAAATAAGATTCGGCCTCGTTAATATATTGTTGTAAAAACATTTGCGTTTCACTTTTATTTGTTAATAGATAAACCATACAGAAGTGGGTGTAATCATCTATACAAGTAAGAAAGTATCTTTTTCCATCATATGTATCTGGTTTTATGGGTCCACATATATCTGAGTGAATCAGTTGCAAAGGTCTGGTGGCTCTCTCTCTTTCAGTTCTAAAAGGCAGTCTTACTTGTCTTGCTTGTACACAAACTGAACACACACCATTGTCATTGCAATCGGCAAGATTTTGTGGCACTCCATCACATAATTTTGGTATTTTCTTAAGGTTATTAATACTTATATGCCCAAGTTTTCTATGCCAGTCCACATTGTCACTCTTACACTGTACTGCCAGAGCTTCATGTTTAGCTCCCAAATCAACAATGTATAGTCCATTGTCAGTTTTCTCACCTTCCAGTATCAGGCTATTTTCCTTTAGTATTTTCACGCCTTTCTTGGTAAACACTACTGTACCATCATTTTCAGTGATAGCATTCACCGAGAGAAGATTTTTGGATAGATCAGGTACATAGTACACTTTTCTTAGATCGCACTTATTAGACTCAAGTGTTCCCATGGTTGACGTAGACATACTCTGATTTTTCTTGGCTATTTTAATATCTTCATTGCACGTTTCCACTTTAGTGAGCAAATCTTCATTGTTTGTCATATGACATGAGCATCCACTGTCTACCACAAAATAATTGTCAAACTTCGTTTTTACGGTAGCTTGTGTTTCAGTGAAAAATGACACTTTGTTTCCACTGTTTGTTTTGTTACTTTCTTCGCTTGTATTTTTGATCTTATTTCTGTGAAAACAGTCTTGTTCTACGTGATTTGTTTTTTTACATATTGTGCAACACTTATTTTTAAAATAGCAGTCTTTCTCCTCGTGGTTGTTCTTCTTACAGATTCGACATTTTTTATTCTTCGGGCAGTTATTTTTAATGTGTCCTTTCTCGTTACACGAAAAACATCTGATTTCACTTTTATTTTTATTTTTACATTTGACTTCGGCCCTAAACGATACATTTTCTTCTTCTTTGGGTGTTGTCTTAAATTTATTTTCTTCCAGCTGAAGTCTCGCACATAGATTTTCTAGACTCTTGTCATTTTCACTTACCGAGTCCCAAGCACTACTGAAATATTTGTACTCTTCCGGCAGAACCGTTATGATTTTTATCATTATCATAGTATCATCTATTGTCTTATCTAAGCGATTCAACTTATGTGCTACATTTTGAATGTGACTTATATTGCTCATCATATCTTTGCTACTATCGAATTTATAGTTATAAAATTCCTGCAACAGCAAACATTTCTGTTGGCCGGTGTCCTTTTGATAAATTTTCTTCAGTACATCAAACATTTCTTTTGCGGTTTTGCAGGTTATGATATGTGGCACCACGTGCTTTGCTAAAGTAGTCACCATATAATGTTGAGCTCTCGCATCACGCGTTTTCCATTTTCTTATCTTTTCAGCATCCTCTCCTTGGTTTGCCAATGTCTCCGTTCCATCCACAACGTCCATAAGCTCTTTGGCTTGAAACAGGATCTTGATTTGAAAAAACCACATTGCATAAGAATCCGCATCTTTCAATTTTTCTACGTGGGCAATATCTTCCAATGTCGAAAATGCCATCTTCTTTATTTTCTTCTTACTTTTCTGTTTTTAATTTTCAAAGTCAATGAGTCGCTCTGGGCCCATAACCTGTTGATTACTTAGGATTCTTTTACATGTGGGTTTTTGCAGTAAAACACGTTGTTAGTAGTTGATATAAAGGGACAGCATGCCCATGAAGTATATATTTTAATATAACCACAAAAGTAAGAAACACGTAGAAGGTGATGCCAACCTAAATGGCCCTTCACTGTTACCAACATACACTCTTCAACAATAGACAATAACAATAATCAACAAAATGTCTTTTCGTGACTGATTGATAAAGATTTTAGTTTTACTTTTTACTTCTTAATATTGCTAAGCACAGGCGCGCTTACCCAGCAAGACAGACAGAGAGTCTAAACTTTTACTAGACCTCACGGAAGTACAATGTAACTCAAAAGGTTTTCATGTGCGACGGCTGCGCCTCTCGTGCGCCCGCGACTATTTATTTAATTTGAAATTACTTTCTAACACCTTCTCTTAATTTCAAAGTGTTTTTAAAATTTTTTTTTTTTTTTTTTTTTTTTAAATGTATATTCTTTAAACAACTATCAGCCTCCAATAGCATTCTTGAATTGTGTAAACTTTATAGTTCCAAGAGGTTTAGTAAGTATGTCTGCCAATTGTTTGTCTGACTGACAATAGTTAATTTTAATGATTTTTTCTTTAAAGAGTTCATGTACGAAGTGATACTTCACATCTATATGTTTCGATTTTCGATTTACAACCCCGTTTTTGACCAGTTTGATTGCGCTTTGGTTGTCCACATTGAGTGTTATTTGAACCGCTTGTCCGGTCAATTCTTCAATCAGCGCCTTTAGTTGTAGCAATTCTTTGCAACATTCAGCTGCTGCTACATATTCTGCTTCAGTGCTGGACAGTGCAGTAGAGATTTGTTTTCTAGAACACCATGCTATTGGTCCTCCTCCGTAAAATATAATGTAGCCCGTGGTGCTCTTTCTAGTTGCAGTGTCTCCTGCAAAGTCAGAGTCGGAATAGGCCTCAATCCGTTCACTGTTGTCTTCCATTGTGAACGTAATGCCTTCATTCGTCGTCCCGTTTAGATACCTGAAGATTCGTTTTACATCTGTTATTCTCTGTTGTGTAACATTTTCAACATACCTGCTGGAGAATCCGACTGCGTATGCAAGATCGGGACGAGTTTTACTGGACAGATAAAGTAGACTGCCCACTGTTTCTCTGTAAGGAAAATGTTTCTTTGGTTTTATTTCAACGTCGTCCCCTTTAACAATTGGCGTTGTCACCGTTTTTGATTCATTCATTCCAAATTTTTCTATGATTTTTCTTGCGTAATTTTTCTGTGACAGTTTTATTTTATTGCCTTTTGTTTCTATTTCAAAACCTACAAAGGTCTTCGGATTTTCGAAAACAGTCATTTCGAATTCTTCTTTGAACTTATCGAGTAGATTATTCATCTCCTTTACGTTGTCTCCTAGTATTATTCCGTCGTCTACGTAAATGGCTAAATATATATTGGCATTATTTTTCTTAAATATACATTGTTCTGATTTGGTTGCCTTAAATCCTTGGGTTTTTAGGAACTCTGAAAATCTTATGTTCCATCTTAGAGGGGCTTGTTTCAAGCCATACAGTGCTTTATTTAATTTACATACTTTTTCTTTATTTTCATAACCTTCGGGAAGAGACATATATATCTCTTCGTCGAGGGTCCCATATAAGAATGCAGTCTTAATATCAAATGTTACAAACTTATATTTTCTTTTCGCGGCTAAGGCAAACAGTATTCTTAATGAGCTGTTACTCACCACAGGGCTGAATGTTTCTTCGTAGTCAATTCCGTAATTTTGTTCACAGCCTCTGGCGACTAATCTTGCTTTGTATTTTCCTCCTTCTTTTACTTTAAATATCCAGCGGTTGCTTAGTAGTTTCTTATTTTTGGCCTCAGATCGATCTACTAGTTTCCATGTTTCGTTTCTATCTAGTGATACCTTTTCTTCTTGTATCGCCGCTTTCCATTT
Organism: Andrena flavipes; assembly: GCA_963971345.1. Lineage (NCBI taxonomy): Eukaryota > Metazoa > Arthropoda > Insecta > Hymenoptera > Andrenidae > Andrena > Andrena flavipes. The sequence goes on along the minus strand of OZ020479.1, from coordinate 38,736,494 downwards.
ATCCTTTTCTTCACCTGAAACAGCTTGTTTATAAGTTAGTAGAACATAATCGTGGTATTTTTGTGGAAATTTTTTAGCTCTCGTTGATCTTCTTTGTTGAACTTCTTGCTGTTCGTCTTCTACGTTTGGTGGCAGATCTTCATGGTTTTCTTCTGTTTCCATTTGTTCTTGCTGTCTTTCTGTTTCATTTTGTTCTGTTTGTGTTTCTAATTGTTCTTCTTCTGTTTCTAATTGTTCTTCTTCTGTTTCTAATTGTTCTTCAGTTTCATTTTCTTCATCATCTTCTTGTTGAGGTGCGATGATTGTTCTTTGTCCTCTGCTTTTATTTAGTGTGTTATTGTTAAATTTTACGTCTCTTGCGCTTATTACCTTTCTTTTGTTTTGATCCCATAGTCTATATCCGTTGGGCGTGTAACCTATAAATTTATACTTTTTGCTTCTGTCATCAAGTTTCTTTAGTTGACCCAGAACTTTTGCATGGGCTTCAGATCCAAATATTTGTAGATTTGAGAGATCAGGTTTTTTTTGGTTCCATTGTTCATACGGAGTTGTATCCAGTGTCCTTGTCGGACTTCTGTTGAGCAAATATGCTGCAGATCGAGCTGCTTCTCCCCACATTTCCTTTTCCATTTCCGAATCGGAAATCATTGCTCTAGTCTTTTCTAACAGTGTTCGGTTAAGCCTCTCGGCTTTTCCATTGAGTTGGGGCGAGTACGGTATCGTGTGGTCTACTGTTATTCCTTTCATTTTGCACCAATTCAGTAGATTTTTATTTACATATTCTGTCCCGTTGTCGCTTCTTAATATGTGTATTCTTGAGTTCCATTTTGCTTCTGCAGACTCAACATATTCTTTGACTTTTTCTGTTACATCAAATTTATTCTTTATTAGTTCGATGATTACAAAATGTGTGTAATCGTCCATGAAGGTAAGTATATATCTATTACCGTCCCAAGTGGGAGGTCCAATTGGTCCACACAGATCAGTGTGTATGATCTCCAATGGTCTTGTGGCGTTTGTACGTTCGTTGTTGAATGGATGCCTCGTTTGTTTAGCTTTCATACATACCTCGCATATATTTTCTAGTTTGTTTAGATCTATGTTTGTTAGGTTCATTGAGGTTGACATTTTTAATAATTTTCTCATACTTTCTGTACTTGGGTGTCCAAGTTTTCGATGCCATTCCATGGCTAGTCCTTTGCTTTCGACTATATGGGATTTTTCTTGTACTTCTGGATAAAGTTTTACTTCATAGAGTCCTGTATTAGTTTTCTTACCTTTTAATATTTCCTTTTCATTGTATTTTACTACAACGCTATGTTTAGTGAATGTTACTTCTGCTCCTTTGTTTGTAACTGCATTCACGGATAAGAGGTTAGTGCTTAAGTTTGTATGCTATATTCTCTAGGTTACTTATGTTGGACGCTACGTCCAAGTTTTTATCATACTTAAGCGTAAAGAACTCATGTAGAAGAGAACATTTTTGCTGTTCACTATCTCTCTCGTATATAGAAGAGATTTTATTCCACATGTCGTACGCTGTTTCACAAGTCATTATGTGGAGTAGAGGACCTTTTTCCACAGTTGTAACTATGAATTTCTGCGCGTTTGCATCTTTCTTTAACCATTCTGTTGTTCTAGCAGGTGCTTGTGGCGGTGCCTTAGTTACTTGTTCATATATTTCTTTCGCTTTTAGTAATACTGATACTTGAAATTTCCATACCTGGAAGCTGTTCTTGTCGCCCAATTTTTCAATTTGTTGCGAATCGTCTGTATTATTTTTCGACATTTTTGTAGTAGAATTTTATTTGATTATTAGAATCCTTCTATATACTTTTGGCCACGTGTCTGGGCCCATAACCTGTTGTAGGTTATCAGTAAAAACCAACACGTGTCTTATTCACGAGTTTAATATATTAGAATATATAAAGTGAAAAATATACACAGGTTCAAGTAATTATACTTTTGTTTGATAGAATAGACAATAACAATAATCAACAAAATGTCTTTTCGTGACTGATTGATAAAGATTTTAGTTTTACTTTTTACTTCTTAATATTGCTAAGCACAGGCGCGCTTACCCAGCAAGACAGACAGAGAGTCTAAACTTTTACTAGACCTCACGGAAGTACAATGTAACTCAAAAGGTTTTCATGTGCGACGGCTGCGCCTCTCGTGCGCCCGCGACTATTTATTTAATTTGAAATTACTTTCTAACATTTAAAGATAAGGGTATACACCACCAAAGAACTGTAGCGTACAATCCTCCAAGTAATGGCGTTGCAGAAAGAGCGAACCGATCACTATTAGATAAAGCTCGAACTATGTTAATGGATGCAGGATTACCAGGTAATTTTTGGGCAGAGGCTATTATGACAGCAGCTCGATTGAAGAATATAGTACCTACTAAGGAAAGAGGTTCGAGAACCCCTCACGAACTGTGGTACGGCAGGAAACCGACAGTGTCGTACATCAAAGTTTTCGGATGTATAACTTACTACTTTATACCTAAAATAAATAGAAGTAAACTCAGTCCGAGGGCCAGGAAGGGAATATTTATGGGTTACTGCGATGATAGCCGATCCTACAGGGTGTATGATCCAGAGTACCGAAAGATAAATATCGTAAGAAATGCGAAATTTGACGAGAAGGTAAAGGATTCGACTTTAATGGAAGGGAGTTTAAGTGAATCACAAGGCAATCTTCTAGGACTCCCGTACGCAGAGATTACAGATGATACAGAAGCCACAGAAACAACATATGAGAGACACGTAGACAATAGAAGCGAAGATGAACAAGAAGTCGCAATAAATGAAACAGAAACGACCGACCAGGCCGGTGGAGATTTGTTCACACATCCGAACAGAACAAGTCCGGTCGGAAAAAGCAAGAAAAGAACATCAGCAGAAATAGAGCTAGATCACAGAAGAAAGATGAAGGAAAGAGAAGAAGAGTTACTGAAATTTGGAGTCAGAAGATCAGCACGAATAGAAGAGAGAAAAGAAAACAGCAGCTTAGCAACGACCGTCGAACGAATGCCAAACCACTATCAGGAAGCGATGGAAACGGCAGATTCGGAGAAATGGTTACAGGCTATGGAAAAGGAATTGGAAAATATGCAGGAACGCAACGTATGGAAGATGGTACCCAGAAGGGAAGGAATGAAAGTCATTAGAAGTAAATGGGTTTATAATAAAAAATGGTTAAATGAATCACAAACTACATATAAAGCTAGGCTGGTAGCAGTAGGGTGTCAACAAAGAAAAGGGATACATTACGAAGATAGTTTCGTTCCGGTAATAAAATTACAGACAGTTAGGATTTTACTGGCTATTGGGTGCATTTATAATTTGAAAATTAGATTATTTGATGTAGTAGCGGTATATTTGTATGGCGAATTGAAAGAGGAGACGTATATGGAACAGCCACCGGGTTTTGGTAACGGGAAGAACGAAGTATGTAGATTGATAAAGAGCATATACGGATTGCCTCAATCGGGTAGATATTGGAATGAAACAATGAATGATATATTTGTAAAGATGGGCCTAGAACGAATTAGAGAGGACCCATGTGTTTATATAATGCGCGAGGAAGAAAAGATTGTAATAATTGGAGTGTATGTTGATGATTTCTTAGTTTTAGGAACAGATAATATTATAATAGATAGTGTGACCGAGAGGTTAACACAATACTTTAAACTAACTGAGACAACGAATAAGAAGTTCCTAAACATAAGTATCACGGAGACTGATATAGGATTAGAATTGTCACAAGAGCGCTACATAAGTACAATAGTAGAAAAATTCGGGCTACACGATTGTAATATCGCGAAAACTCCACTAGATCCACAGCAAAATCTAGATGATTATGAAACATCACCAGTAGATGCAACTGCGTTTCAAGAAATCATTGGATCTATAATGTATGTAAGCATAGGTACTAGACCGGATGTAACACACGCGATAAGTAGACTTTCGCAGTATAGCGCTAATCCGCGTCATATACATTTAGTAGCAGCGAAAAGAGTTATCAGGTATCTCAAGGGGACGAGTCATTATAAACTAGTATATACAAATAGAGACAGTGTGTTAACCGTCAGCGCAGACGCAAGCTGGGGCTCAACCGAGGACGCTAAATCATTCGAGGGGTATACCATAAAAATTGGTGACAGTTTGGTTAGCTGGAAGAGTAGAAAGCAGGGGCTGGTTGCTCTGTCCACCTGCGAAGCCGAACTTTTGTCCTTATGTGAAGCAGTGCAAGAATTACAATGGGTGCAAGGCTTATTAAGTGGATTAGGAGTAGATATAGGCACTAAGTTACCAATATGCGTGAAAACAGATAGTAAAGCAGCTATAGATTGGATCTCTAATCTTAAAGTTACAAATAGAACTAAGCACATCAATCGCAAATATTATTTTATTAAGGATGAAGCGAGTAACGATAATATTAAGTTAAAACATGTAAAGTCTGAATGTATGGAAGCCGACTTGTTAACAAAGCCTTTAACGGAAGAACGGTTGAAGCAAAACCTAATGTATTTAGGAATTTCGGGAGTGCGCGCGTTGTTGCCCAGAGGGGGAATTGTTAGAAATAAGGCCAACAGCGCGCAGGCCCGGGAGTGTGGGGGCGCCACACTCCTAAGAAGGGACTCACTGCCTTAGAGACTCTCAGAGGATGAACACGTGATTAAAAGTATATTTCTATAGTTCTATATTTCTATATATATATATATATATATATATATATATATATATATATATATATATATATATATATATATTAAACTACCTTTATTGCTAAATAGAGCGTTAAGTTTATTTCTCCCAACCAACAGAACTAAAGGATGAATATTTAACGGTAAATCAAAATATTTATTTATTTTTCATACAAAATACGTAACGAAGGTAACAATCTTATAAAAGTACATAGTTAATATTACTATCTTAAAACCATGTTACGTATTAATGTTATTATAAGAAAGATATTCTGCTGAATGAAATGATGTTGATGCATTTGCTGTATTTGAATTTGTTAAATTACAAGGTGGTTGATTATATGGAATGCAGTTGGTATTGTAAGTGGGATTATTTTGTGGATTATATGGTGGGTAAGATAATCTTTGAACTGTTGGTTGAACAGTTATTACTGAATTTTCAGTTAGTCTTCATAGTTTAGAGTAGTACATCGTATCATTAATTCATTTTTCGGCAAAAATTAGTTGACGTTCATTAATGGATCTCAAATCAAATGCGATTTTTTTCCCCATAACATCAAATTTATCATCAGCCTTAACTGTATTTCCTTTAGCTGCGTTGTGTTGTTCTAGAGTTGTAGTAGCTATGGCTAAAAAATCTTTTTCTACATTTCTTCTTTTTTTTCGCTTATTAGAAGAAATTCCTGTCGTAGTGGTAGTTGTTTGTGAAGATGATGCACGTTCACTTTCTTCTGGGGAAGTGATTACATTAAGCTCTGTATCCGATACATGATTGTCATAAAATGTATCTTGTGTTTTCTGAAATAAAAGATTTACAATTATACAAAATAAAAACAAATAGCCGCTTAACTTCTACTTTTTCTTGTTCTCATTATCGAATTAATTTTTAGTTTCCAAAAAATGAAGAAGAATGGAAAGTAGTTGCTAATGGATTTAAACAACAATGGAATTTTGATACATGCTGTGGAGCTATAGATGGCAAGCATATTAATATCGTAAAACCCCCAAATAGTGGATCTTACTACTATAATTATAAAGGGAAATTTAGTGTGGTATTACTGGGAATTGTCAATGCTGATTATGAATTAATATATATTCATACCGGAATTAACGGACGTATCTCGGATGGGGGAGTTTTACAAAAAACAAAATTTTATGAAAAATTAAGGAATGGTTCTTTGAATTTGCCGTTACCAGAAGTACCGAATGGTACTCAATATTCTCTACCTTTCGTCTTTGTGGGCGACGAAGCGTTTCCGCTCCTTGAAAATTTATTGAAACCCTATGCTCAAAAAGGCCTCACAGATGAACAAAGAATTTTTAATTATAGGCTAAGTCGAGCAAGGAGAGTTGTAGAGAACGCATTTGGCATTATGGCTACTCGGTTTCGAATCTTACAAACAGATATGCATATTGATATTGAAACTGTTGACAAAGTAGTATTGGCGATTTGCGTTCTTCATAATTATTTGAGACACACGTCAGGTACAACTTATTTATCTAGCTCCTATCATGCTGTAGAAAATTGTGTAACAACACCAATTGTACCCGGAGATTGGCGTGAAAATGAAATTTATCTGGAATCATTACAACGTACTGCAAGAGCAACAACTGCAAGAGCGAAACAGATTAGAGACCGATATAATGCTTATTTTAATAATGAAGGTAGTGTACCATTCCAAGAAAAAATGGCATTTAAGAAATAATAGCATTCCGAAAGACATTTAAATTTCGATGTGTTGATAATATTTTATCTTTAAATGCAAAAATATACTTACGTCGTCCTGCGTATCATTTTCTATTGATTCACTTTCCTCTTCTTCGTCATCCATACTTGATATTCCTTTACGTGGTATTTCACTGTCTGTTGTGAATTTTAACAAGTCATAATACCATAAATTTGGCACGTACAGATTATCGCTTGAAGTACCACTTTTTTTTTATGCCAGTACTTTCTTTAACTCTCTTCGAAAACTGCATCGCATAGTATGATTTTTTTTCACTACAAAAGTTTTAGTAGCAATATTTGGAAATTTTTCTTTACATTTCTGAATAAGATCATTGTAGGCAATATTTCTTGCATTTTTGTTTGAATATTCTGGTTTTTTAGTGTTCCATAAACATTCATTTATTCTATATATATTAATAAAGTCCCGCCAGAACTCTTGGTTATCCTCCATTTCTAAAACTGTATTAATACGTATAGTAAATTTTCCATAAAGTGCTATGCTCGGGGCTGGCGGTTAACATACAACATAGCAGACACTATTCCGAGTCGCCAATGCCGCGAATAAGAAACTGGAGAACGAGCGGGAGGGGATTTTCCCTTTAATTAAGAAAAACAGAAAACGTGCAGTTTGTCTTGCTTTGCGTGCGCGTCTACAATGTATCAGCTCTTTGTATTATTTACGTATAATACCACATCGAATCTTGTGCGTCGCCGTTGTTGCGTCCCAACTAGGGCTGGGACTATTCGAATAATTTACTATTCGAATAATTTACAAGTATTCGAATACTACGAATAAACTTCGAATATTTGAGTATTCGAATGTTATTATTCGAATACTATTCGAATACTGATGTATTCGAATACTATTCGAATAGTGATGTTTTCGAATACTGATGTATTCGAATACTATCCGAATATTGATGTACTCGAATACTATTCGAATAGTATATTCGAATAGTATGGTGTGAAGTATAAATCGGGTTCTTTAGGTTCATTTTTTTTCAAGCTTTTATTTAGTTTCAGTTGTGAGTTCGTTAGTTTGTCAGGGTGAAATCTTGTAAGCTAATTTTGACCCACTTCAACATATCCGATGGGCTTGAAACTTTGCAGGCATACGTAGTTCCGATGACAATATAATATTTTCACTAAAAAGCATGAAATATTTTATAGTGAAATTTTTTTTAAAAACAAGCTTTTATTAAAATGTACTAAAAAGGAACCAATAATTTTGATACCGGCCCAAATGACTGCCTGAGAAGAATTCCCTCATATGACTAGAAATAAACGTGTGGGGCGTAAATATTGAAATGTCCTATTTATGTAAATATACAAAATATACGTATTTTGATAAATTAGTTTTCGCATTCTGCTAGAGCGCCCTTGTTGCACGATTTTTTTTCATTTGATTGTGAGCAGTGTAATTCCGCAATTCCAAGTCTGTCCTGAAATCTAACCGGATTAAAAATCAAGAGAAAATAATGCCCTTCATGTTTGAGGTCTTTGTACCGAGGATCTAATGCGCTAGCGATGTGCTCATATCTGACGATACTTTGGCCTTACTTCCATTCCATTTCAAATCGTCGCGTAGCATCTGTTGCCACTAATAATTATAAAGATAATATAATTGGATCATCTTCGTCCTGTGGTACAAGATGGGCATCATGTAAACTCCTGACAAGAGGACACATCATGGATAGTGTACAACTTTTATTTGAACACATTAATGTGGTCGCCATTTCCAAAGGCTTTTATTTTTACGATGGTCATGGCCATGTAATAGTCCGAGGGCCATCTGGTTACGCGTCTTCAAATTCTTTGGAAACCCTCGAACGACGTTCCGATATTCTAGGAAGTCATGGCACCGATTGGCAGAGGGGGATTTAACAGTAAGCGCACTAGGCGCACGCCCGGGACCCCGACTTCTGAGGAGCCCCACAAAAACCAACTTTCCACTTTTTTTAATGACACCAAATTTGATTTCATGAGTACATAATCTGTTTATGTGTTTAAAAATATGGTTAACGTGATTTTATTTTTCCTGTCTTTCTCTTTTTTGTAAGGGGCCCAATATTTTCTTTTGCGCCCGGGGCCCCAACCGACCTTAATCCGCCTCTGTCGATTGGCTTTAAACAAATAACGGAAAATCATGGCTAATTACCACCGCTCCCGTAGGTGTTCATATTTCATATGTCATATGTCATATGTCACATTTCATAGTACTTTCGTGATCAAGCTACGGCGATACACAGTAAAGCTCAGCTTTAGCGTGAGATTTGAGAAAAGCCTTTGAATTGTAATATTGTAAATAACAATGAATAAGTTGCGAAGCAATATTTGGGACTATTTTGAACGGTCCTCTAATGGACTGCAAAGCAAATGCATAATTTGTGATGCAGTTTTGAAATCCAAAGGGGCAACAACATCTTTATGGAACCATTTACGATTTATACATGGAGCAGAAGCAGGTGTAAAAGTAGCACTAGAAAATATGCAACGAGGAAGTAAGAGGAAGTGAGTAATTACGTACAATCGTACATAATTTTCAGTGAGCAATAAACAACTTGAAGTCAGCTACTCTCGTTCTTTGCAAAAACGACAAAAAGCCGTCGCGTTCAGGTCGCTAGTCAATACAAAATTATGAAAGAAAATAAAATCTAAACCAGGGACTCCTACCGATACGTAAAATACCGGTATTATACCGCTATTATACCGGTATTTTTTCGGTATTCTTTTCGGTAAATACCGAAACCTACAATGTTACTGAAAAGAATACCGAAAAAATACCGGTATTTATTTCGGTTTTCGTTAACCTATTTATCTGTTTCGGTATGATATCGGTTTCGGTATAGCTGTATTGGCGAAATACCGGTATGAGCGTTATACCGGTATTAAGTCCCTTAGATTCTAAACTATGAAATTAAAAAATATATAAAAACAAATTTTATCTTAAATGATTTTATTAAAAAATGCACTAAAACTGAAAATAATTATTTTCTTATAATACAATTTTTTTCTATATAAAATCGTGACGTACTTCATGAATTTTGCATTTGCATAATTTCATTATTTTCTTCTAGCCATTCTGATTGTGATAAAGACGCACATGAAGAAATAGATAACTCAGAAGTTCGTTCTACGCAATGTAGTAGTACATATCCTAAATTATCGGAACGTCGATCGAGGGTTTCCAAAGCATTTGAAGATAGGCCAGTCAGTTCAGAACGTGCAGAACTCATCACGCAAGCTGCAGCACAAATGATCATAGTTAATCAGCTCCCTATATCATTTATAGAGTCCAAAGGTTTTGAGTTCTTTATGAAAGTTGTGGAACCAAACTACAAAATTCCGTGCAAAGGAACAGTTCTAAGTCGAATAAATCTGATGTATAATGAAAAAAGAAATTTTGTTGAACAGAAGCTTGCTACTGCTGAGTCAATTGCCATAGACACAGATTCTTGGACTTCATTAAGTATGACTGCGTATATAACAGTGAATGCCCACTACTTAAATTCCGATTGGCAGAAAGAGTCATGGAATTTAATAACGGAGGAAATGAGCGAAAGGCACACCATCGCAAATCTTATAACTAAATTAAAAGATGTTACTGATGACTGGAAAATAACAGAAAAAGTTTTAGGAATTGTGACAGATAATGCGAGTAATATAACTGGTGCAGTTGATGCATTAGCTTGCGAGGGCGGCGTGCGTTGTTTTGCCCATACGCTACAGCTTAGTGTGCAAAAGGGACTGAAACTAAACGACGTTAAAGAAATATTAGATAAAGCTTCTTCTGTCGTTTTACACTTTCGCCATTCTGCAGTCGCTACGGAGGCACTTCGCGTACGGCAGAAGCAATTGGATCTGCCGAAACAAAAATTAATGCAGAGATGCGTAACCAGGTGGAACTCGGATTATTATATGGCCACGAGCGTCGTAAAAAATAAAAGTGCCATAAATACAGTACTGGGTGACCGGTCAATTACAAAACAATCAGTAAATGAACGGCTTCACCTATCGGATAATGAATGGAATGTACTTGAAGGATTAATAATTTTTCTGAAGCCTTTGGAAATGGCTACCACATTAATGTGCTCCAATAAAAGTTGTACACTATCCATGATGCGTCCTCTTGTCAGGAGTTTACTTGATGCCCATCTGGTACCAGGGGACGAGGATGATCCAATTATATTGTCTTTAAAATTATTAGTGGCAACAGATATTACGCGACGCTTTGAAATGGAATGGAAGGAAGGTCAGAGTATGGTTAGACAGGAGCACATCGCTACTGCATTAGATCCTCGATACAAAGACCTCAAACACGAAGAGAACGAGGCACGTAAACAAATTTGGGCTACTATTAAATCTAAATTAACAAACCCTATTGAGGGCAATGAGGATATGAATGATAATCGGAATGATAAACAAGAACATGAAAATGCCCTTGATTTTTTATTTAAAAAAAAATCATTGGGTAATAGTAGTGCTCAACAGCAGTTGGCTAATTTCCGAAAAGAGCCAGAAATCGAACATAACGCAGATTCTTTGAAATGGTGGAAACTAAATGAGAATAAATTTCCATCCGTGGCCAAATTAGCAAAATGCTATTTAAAAATACCACATTAATGTGCTCCAATAAAAGTTGTACACTATCCATGATGCGTCCTCTTGTCAGGAGTTTACTTGATGCCCATCTGGTACCAGGGGACGAGGATGATCCAATTATATTGTCTTTAAAATTATTAGTGGCAACAGATATTACGCGACGCTTTGAAATGGAATGGAAGGAAGGTCAGAGTATGGTTAGACAGGAGCACATCGCTACTGCATTAGATCCTCGGTACAAAGACCTCAAACACGAAGAGAACGAGGCACGTAAACAAATTTGGGCTACTATTAAATCTAAATTAACAAACCCTATTGAGGGCAATGAGGATATGAATGATAATCGGAATGATAAACAAGAACATGAAAATGCCCTTGATTTTTTATTTAAAAAAAAATCATTGGGTAATAGTAGTGCTCAACAGCAGTTGGCTAATTTCCGAAAAGAGCCAGAAATCGAACATAACGCAGATTCTTTGAAATGGTGGAAACTAAATGAGAATAAATTTCCATCCGTGGCCAAATTAGCAAAATGCTATTTAAACATTCCAGCAACTTCTTCTTCCGCTGAAAGAGTGTTTTCTACGGCTGGAAACATTGTCAGTACAAAAAGAAGTTGCTTAGATCCGAAAAATGTTAATAAATTAGTTTTTTTGTATCAGAACCGCAATGTCAAGATTGTCAACGGGAGTAATACAGGGTGTTCGGATACAGGTGAACATCCATGTACGGATTCGGAGTGATTTTACATGAAAAGCTAAGTCGAAAATATAGAATAAAATTTTCTGACATCCCACTACATTTTCCAGGAAATTGACTCTGAATTTTAGCCAAATACGCGTACACCGAGGTACAGCATAAGGCACCTCAGGGGCACGCGTATATGGCTACAATTCAAATTCATTTTTTTCGAAAACGAAGTGCGATATCAGAAGATTTTATTCTATATTTTTGACTTAGTTGTTCATTTAAAACCACTCCCTAAAATAACGTCCACCTGTAGCCGAACACCCTATATATGTATACATATGTACAACATAATATTTTTCTTATGTATACATTTTCACATATAAATATATTGTTAACGTATTGCTTCAATATATTGTCTCCTCTAATTATTTGTATGAGAATAAGCGTCGAGATCATATAAGTTCTTACGTAAAGGACAAACGTAAGATTGGAGTATGAGTGAGTGCGTACTATTGCGTCCCAGTCAGGAAGTGTTGCGAAGTGAATGCTAATTCAGTACATTTTGTATATTTATATAAATAGGACATTTCAATATTTACGGCCCACGCGTTTATTTTTAGTCATAAGGTAAGTGCGGGTAATAAGGATCTATAATTGAATTTACAAAAACTTGTACATATTTTTGAAAACTTTTGTTTTTATGGATATCTATGGACATTAAACTATAAACTGTAATATTTGTAACAATATATGAACACAACAAATACGAAAATTAATAGGTTTCTAAAAACTTTGTAAACGGGCTTTGCAATTAATAACAGTGCAATTAATAAGGCCCACCTATTTAGTATGTACAATTCGGATAAACAAAGACATCTTCGTCCTCAGGTATGAGCCCAACGCAATCCTCGTGTATCCAGGTGAGATATATGACACACTGTCGCATATCACTCTTGAATGCAGTTCTGCATAATTTGCAAAACAAATTGTCTGCAGAGTTGCCGTCCACGTTTTCTCTAGAGGTGGATGGCATGGGCTCTTGTTCTCTGTTGTTCCCACAATCTTGTCTTTTTTCTTCCCGTTGAAGTGACAGGTGCTTTGAAGTGCCACGGAGCTCTTTTCAATATTATTCCTGCTATGGAAGAGGCTTCCGGTTACTTCCTGAGCCTGAAAGCCCACTTAATATTTTGGTGGGCCTTATTATCTGTTTTGTCACTTCCTCATTGCCGAGGTTATATGTTAAGCGTGCACTTTACAAAATCATCAATTTTCTGGAAATATATTGCCAACATATGTACTTATACATACCTATAGTTGTACGGTAATTGGACAAGCAGTACTCCCAAATTGGATGTCCCTATACAAAGCCAAGAAACCGACGTAATTCTTATAATTGCAGAAACGCTAGTTTCCCGCGAAACATTTGTTGAATTTACAGTCCGCAAATGTTATATTAATCGCGCGGAAACTCTTTGAATGACATTTCGTATGTAATAAAAGCAATAAATGGCACTGCCAGTATTGTAGATTGACCTGCCAAGGATAAATGACAGGTGGGTCTTTTTATCCGCACTTACCTTATGAGGGAATTCTTCTCAGGCAGTCATGTAGGCCGATATCAAAATTATTGGTTCCTTTTTAGTACATTTTAATAAAAGCTTGTTTTTAAAAAAAATTTCACTATAAAATATTTCATGCTTTTTAGTGAAAATATTGAATTGTCATCGGAACTACGTATGTCTGCAAAGTTTCAAGCCCATCGGATATGTTGAAGTGGGTCAAAATTAGCTTACAAGATTTCACCCTGACAAACTAACGAACTCACAACTGAAACTAAATAAAAGCTTGTAAAAAAATGAACCTAAAGAACCCGATGTATACTTCACACCATACTATTCGAATACATCAGTATTCGAATACTTAAATATTCGAATAGTATTCGAATGCTTAAATATTCGAATAGTATTCGAATGCTTAAATATTCGAATAGTATTCGAATGCTTAAATATTCGAATAGTATTCGAATACTTGGGTATTCGAATTATATTCGTCAAATACTTGAGCAACTGAAGTATTCGAATATTCGAATACTGAAAAATTTGACAAATAGTCACAGCCCTAGTCCCAACGCACTGTACTTTTCTTGGAAGTGCCCGAAAGGAATTCGCCTCCTTTGCGGCAACGGTGCGCGCTGGCGACAGACAAAAGACAACACTGCACGAATCGACAGCGCGGCGCGATCGGCTCGACACGCCGACAAACCAATAGTGATGCGCGATATTGATCCCAACTATTGATAACGCATATCAATATATATGATTCGTTCATTATCGATACACGAAATATATTACTCAAAAAGTATCGATATTGGTAATATCGATAATTTTTTTTTACATAATCATCGCGTTTAAACACTCAAGCCACCCACCGATGTTTCGTTTCGTAGGCTGGTACTTTTCTTTGGTTAGGTACTCTGTGCAGTACTCACCCAGAAATTTAGTTAAATAAAAGTTGTTATATAGTATTAAGAAATCATTTCACTTAAATTAAGATTCAAAGTGTTAAAATGAAAACAAGTAATTTAATTTTCTAAAAATATAAAGGAAACCTAGGAAGACTAACTGAAAATTCAGTAATAACTGTTCAACCAACAGTTCAAAGATTATCTTACCCACCATATAATCCACAAAATAATCCCACTTACAATACCAACTGCATTCCATATAATCAACCACCTTGTAATTTAACAAATTCAAATACAGCAAATGCATCAACATCATTTCATTCAGCAGAATATCTTTCTTATAATAACATTAATACGTAACATGGTTTTAAGATAGTAATATTAACTATGTACTTTTATAAGATTGTTACCTTCGTTACGTATTTTGTATGAAAAATAAATAAATATTTTGATTTACCGTTAAATATTCATCCTTTAGTTCCTCATAAATAGCAGTACATACTTCAGGAATTATACTACTCAGTAATTGGGGAGAAATCGCAGTCCCAAATTTTAAATCTTGTAAACTATTTCCTGTGGCTAAATATCTTAATGTTGCAATAAGTTTTTCTTCTGCACTAACCGCATCTCTCATCATTGTATTTTGCTTTTCAATGCGGTGTCGAATTTTTTCCAATAAATGCCCGAAAGCATAATCGTTCATGCGTAAATAGTTTTTAATTCTTTCAATTCTTTTAGTAACGCACTAGTAGAAAATTTATTTCTCTCAATGAACCATCTCTTTGCCCATTTTCTTTTGCTTTTCAATTTTTTATTTTTTATAATTAGTGCACGCCCTATTATTGCTAATAATACTGGTGTTGGAATAGAATCACTCATTTTTTTAAAAAGGTGTTTCAGCGTCCGCATCAAGTCACAAACTGTCAGGAATCAGTAATGTGGAGGCGACTTGAGACTGATGCAAGAGTCGTGATGCAGGCATCAGTGTTTCACGGACTCTTGCATCACCGTCCGTAGGAACCTTTTGAGGCAAGCCGCATCTGATGCTGAAACACGGAAACCGATCTACAGACGTAGCAACATGTATCTTGATGCTGCATCCGTGATGCGGCATCAGTGTTTCACGGACTCTTGCATCACCGTCTGTAGGAGCCTTAACTGTTAAAAATAACATGGACGCGACACGTGTTTTCATTACTAAATTGAATAATTTATAATTAGTCCGTCGTAGGAGAAGGACGTGTTTGTTGTTTTCTCTCCGATCACCGTGCTGTCTACCGTTATTCGAAGTTTAAAGTCTGAAGTGTTGTTAATCTCGTCCATCATTTTGTTGTTCTTTCCTTGTGAATCACATCAGCAATTATGAACCAAATCTGTAATGGATGCAACACAAAAGTGGCGAAGCCTGTGACATGTGCTTCGTGTGGAATCGCCTCTCATCCGGGTTGCCTGGACCGGGCTGGTCATCCACATTTTAAAGGCAAATTTTTGGACTGTCTGTTGGTCAAAGCGTCCCAGGAGTCTCAGTCGGCGGTCTCATCCATCAATCCTCCGATATTGGAGGCACGTGAGGTATTGCTACTGGACAATGTTCGTCAGATCCTTAGACAGGAGATGGAAGACATTTTAACTGCCAAACTAGAGGTGTTTGAAAGGAGATTTATAGAATACATCGATGAGGTAAAATCGGAACTGAAATCTGAAATATCGGGCATCACAGGCAGAGTCTGCGAATTAGAGGAGAAGATATCTTTCTTGTCTACTGCCTCTACCACTCCCTGCACAGCCGAGGACATCATCTCAGAAATCGCGGACAGGGAGCAGAGAGCGCGTAATATCATGATTTTCAATGTTGAAGAATCTTCCAATCATACTGACTCATCATCTGTTGGTAGTACTACCTTAGATAAACAACTAGTGCATAGCATTCTCAAACAGATTGATCCATCTGGAACTTCTGTCCGTAAAGTTTTTCGTGTGGGAAATCGCAGCGGTCGCCCTAGACCCCTTAAAGTGACTTTAAGTTCTAGAGAAGACGTTATCTCCATTCTTAAGAACAAGAAGAAATACAATGGCCCGGCCCGCATTAGTGAGGATCACACAAAAAAGCAACAAACCTGTTTAAGTAACTTAAGAGCTGAATTAAAACGCTTACATGACTCTGGTGATATAAATAAGGCTATTAGATTTGTAAGGGGGGTTCCTAAAATAGTTAATTATGTGAATCGAAAAAACTAGACTCTTTCCCTTTAGTATACTATCAAAATGTACGTGGTCTTAGAACGAAACTGTATGATTTGCGTTGCGCCGTTTCCACCTTGTCCACAGCTCTCGATGTAATTATTTTTGTAGAAACCTGGCTTTGTAACAGTATCTCAGATTCTGAATTAGGTTTACACGGTTACAAGATATATAGACTAGATAGAAATAGCGAAACAAGTGAATTCAACAGAGGTGGAGGTGTCTTAATTGCGGTCAAAGAATCTATTTATAGTCGGCATATCACGACTTCCTTCGTGGAGGTCGAACACCTTTTTGTAGAATTTCGCCTTAAATTTAAATCTATTGTTGTCGGTGCCGTGTATATACCTCCGGGTTCCGATCCGACTGTTTACGAACATCATTGTCTCGCCGTTGAGGAAGTATTGTCGTCTCTCCCCAGTAGCGATATATTCTTAATCGGTGACTACAATTTATCACACACCTTTTGGAAGAACGAAAGTGATGGGACGCTCTCGTATGATTCTGTGGGACCTTGTCCCGTACCGAGGCAAGCGGATTTAATTAATGAGTATTTCAATTTTTATAATTTCCTTCAATTGAACAAAGTGTACAACTCTTATGGCTATATGTTGGATCTTCTATTTACACCTAATAAGAACTTTTCGGTACATCCGGCGTTAGAGGTGCTCACACCCCCAGATTCATATCATCCGCCGCTGTATATTCGTCTTCCAGTGCACTCTAATCACACACCGTTGTTCCCGAGTGTGACGAAAAAAGATTACAGACGAGGGGATTATAGTGAAATTAATAACTACCTCTGGGCCATTAACTCGGATAACATACTTTGTAATATGTCTGTGGACGAAGCTGTCGATCTCCTATACTTCCATCTCAATTATGCAATTGACTCGTTTATCCCGTCTTACACTTCACGTACTTCCTCTTACCCTGTATGGTTCTCATACGAACTGATTTCGTTGATTAAACGCAAAAAATTGGTACACCGTCGGTATAAAAGCACTAACTCCTACATTGATTACTTAAAGTTCTCTGAACTAAGGGGAAGATGTACTACATTGTCTAAAACATGTTGGACAGCCTTCGTCCATAACACCGAATCAGCTATCCCGCATAATGTGAAATATTTCTGGAAGTTCATTAAATCACTAAAGCAAACCAGTTCCCGGCCTTTCCACATACAGCACGATAATACAACCTTAGACGATGGTTTGTCCATTGCCAACTGTTTTGCCTCATATTTTGAATCCATATATGTAAATAATAACGAGTGCGATCAAACGTTTAACTACTCACACGACATAAATACTTCTAAATTATCGATAGACATTAGTGAGGTTTATGAGTGCCTTAACAATCTTAAAACAAACACTGGTCCCGGTAGTGATGGTATTCAGCCCGTATTCTTAAATTCGTGCAAATTTGTTATGTCCAGAATACTTTGGTTAATTTTCAATAAATCTTTGAGTGCTGGCATTTTTCCTCATAAGTGGAAATTATGCATCATTACCCCTATACATAAAGGGGGTGATGAATCATTGGTCTCAAACTACCGGCCTATCAGCATTCAAAACGTGATGCCTAAACTCTTTGAAAATATTATTGCACGCAAACTCTCTTCTCTCTGTAATAACCTAATTATAATGGAGCAACATGGATTTATCTCTGGCCGTTCTGTCCCCACTAATCTGTTGACATACCATCATTACCTAACCAACTCCGTTGAAAAAGGCTATCAGGTAGACGCTATATATACAGATTTTCGGAAAGCCTTCGACTCCGTAAACCACTCTATCCTTCTGGCGAAATTAAGGGCCTATGGTATATCCGGTAGCGTACTATCATGGCTATCCAGTTTTATTTCAAATAGGACCCAGAGCATAAAATTTAATAATTCTCTCTCCAGGATTGTCGAAGTCAGCTCTGGTGTTCCACAGGGATCTCACTTGGGACCTCTATTATTCAATTTATTTATAAATGATATTGGTGAGGTCTTCAAATTTTGCAAGTTTCTATTATATGCGGATGATTTGAAGATATATCACAGCTTGGACAGCCCGGATAGTACGCAGCTGATACAAAACGACCTCAATAGACTTGAAGCCTGGTGTATTAGAAATAAGTTACTCTTCAACATACCCAAATGTTGCGTCTTAAGATTCAGTTTAAAAAAAAAAAGAGAGTATAACATCATGTAGCTATACTATCAATGGGATGCCTCTGACGCCAGTTAATAGTGTGAGAGATCTGGGTGTTCAATTTTCATCCAACCTTTCCTTTGCGGATCACTTCCGGATAATTGCAAGTCAGGGGCTTAAGATCCTTGGACTCATCAACAGAATTTCCAGATACTTTAAAGAAACAAATACAATAAGGATGTTATACTGCTCTCCGGTTCGCCCTATCTTGGAATTCAGCTGTATAGTGTGGGCTCCATATTATAAGAACCATATCGCATCAATTGAGAGAGTACAACACAAGTTTCTTCGTCTGGCGGCTTTTCGAGGTGGCTATCCATTACCAATCATGTGCCATAGTTATAATCCGATATTATCTAAGCTGGGTCTTCTGTCACTCGAGAAACGTCGTGAGATGTATGATGCAATGTTTGTGTACGCGGTTGTGTGTGGATGTGTGACGTCATCGGTTATTCTCGAGCAGTTCAAATTTTATGCACCTACCAGGGAATTAAGACAGCATACATTATTCTATCTCGAACCGCATCGCACATTGTATGGAAAATTTGGCTGTATTGATCGTATTTGTAGACATGCCAATAACATATGTAACTCTGTAGATTTCTTTTGCGACACACCGGCTGAATTTAAGAGATCGGTTATGCAAACTCTGCATTCTCACCCACGTCCATAATTGCTCTTTATTTATTCATTTGTTTACTTATTGTTCTGTTTTTTTGTTTTTTCTTGTCTCCTACATATGCTTATGTAACGTTCAGCTGTTCAGGGACGACTGAATATAGACAGGTTCCCGAGAGGAGAGCGGCTTCCTCCGAGAATAGGATAGGTGGGGGTTCCGTGTGGAATGAAGGAGTGAAATCCAACTTAAACTTAACAATGACTTTATTCAAACAACACTTAAACTAATAACAATAACATTAATATGGCTTACAACTACGATTATATATTTTGTGTTTTTGTGTTTTTTGGGTTTTTTATGCTAATGTATTCTAATGCGCTATATAAAATTGGATATATATATATATATGTGTGTGCTACTGCTGTAAGTTCGGCCGCTACCGTTTCCGGAGCGGTTCCCGACACTCTTGGCAGAGTTCTTAATTTACTGTTCTGTAGACTTTGTCTTTGCTAAGCGGTTAAGCTGCTGCCTACTAGTAGGAGCAACGCTTGAAACCTCCACAAAAACAAAGTTCTTAACTATTAAATGATAGATCCAAAAAGGAGCACCAGTATCTTGTACACTGAGAACCAGTCGCTGCCGTTTCCGGAGCGTGCTGAAATTTTACTGGATAATACTTAAGCTACCTCCAGGAACTAGTATTCGTTAGTTGCAAGAACGTGTCAGTATTCGAATGAGCGCGCTGAGTGCTGCGTGCGCCTCCTTTTATACTGGAGAATTGGCGGGCTGGCGCATGCACAGTGTGTCGATATTTCTTATTTCGCAGTTTTCTTGCTTATTATATATTATTTTGTTTTGCGCTTTTGTCAGTAATTCTAATTAATTATTCTTAACATCTCTACAATAATTATTTCTCTAATATTTGTTTAGTTTACAATTTATAACTAAAAGTATGTACAATGAGCCTGCGCGATATTACAGATTTGCTCCGCGGTAATGTAGATCGATTCTACTTTATCGACGGTTGGTAATTGTTAGTTCGAGTCCCTGTGGGACGTTACACTTACATGTACTTTACTAAAGGGATTACCCGTAAATAAATGATAATAATAATAATAATAATAATCAGAACTATCAGTCATGGAAATATAAAGTAGAATTGCTACTAATAAAAGAAATTTTATGGGATTTAGTAGAGGTAAATCCTCCTGCAGAAAGAAATGTGGAATGGTTAAATAGGGATGGTAAAGCCAAGGCCACAATAGGTTTGTTAGTAGAAGATGACCAGTTGGCGCATATTAGAACTACTAAGAGTGCCAAAGAAGCCTGGAATGCATTGAAAGAATATCACGAAAAGTCTACACTTTCAAGTAGGATATTCTTATTAAAAAAGTTATGTACTTTAAAGTTATCGGAACACGGAAACTTGGAAGAACATTTAAATAAGATGATTGATTAGTATAATCAATTGGTAGCCATTTGGGAAGATATGAATGAATCTTTTTTGATTGGCATAATATTTTGCGGTTTACCAGAATCTTATAATAGTTTAATAAACATACTTGAAAGTAAAGCGCCAAATGAGTTAACGTTAAGTGTGGTCAAAGGAAAACTTTTGGATGAATATCACAGAAGGGTAAACTGCTCTGCGCAGTCAAGTACAACGGGAGAGACAGCACTGAAGACGAAAAGCAACAACTTTCGAAAGATAGAAGATTCAACAAAACTAAGCGATTGCTATTTTTGTAAAAAGAAAGGACATTTAAAAAAGGATTGTTGGAAATATAAAAATTGGAAAGAGCAAAAGGAAAAGGTAAATAAAACAGAAGATACCAATAATGATGATTTCTGTTTTAGCACTCATGCAGATAAAAGCGATTCAGGTGCATGGTTTATTGACTCAGGTGCAACAAGTCATATGACCAGCGACAAAAAGTTTTTTAATACCCTGGATACTAATAAAAAGAATAATGTTACTGTAGCAGACGAAAAAGTAATTAAAGTCGAAGGCATAGGAACAGGAAGTATTAAATGCATAAATAATTTGAACGAAGAAAGAACAGTAACTATAAAGAATGTATTGTATGTACCTGATTTACATGGTAACTTATTATCTGTTAAGAAAATAACGGATAACGGATTTAAAACTGTCTTTAATGAAACCGAGTGCAATATAACAAAAAACAATATAATAGTAGCTACAGCGGAAAGTATAGGAAATTTATACAGACCGAAGGATCATAAAGCATTACTTGCACAAAGCCAGCATAAAGAAAATTGTATACATTCCTGGCACAGGAAGCTGGGACACAGGGGTCCAGAAGCCATACGTAGGATTGTTAAGGAAATTCTTGCGTCGAACATAAAGATAGAGGACTGCGGAATTAAGGAAGCATGTGATACATGTATCCAAGGAAAGCTATCTCGGAAGCCATTTCCAAAGAGAACGGAGAAAGCTAAGGAAATATTGGATCTTGTTCACACCGATATATGTGGTCCGATGCAAACAGCAACACCAAGCGGCAAAAGATATGTACTTACAGTAATTGATGACTGTAGTGGGTACACTGAGGTACGTCTTTTAGCACATAAGTCTGATGTAAATAAAAGCATAAAAGAATATGTAGCTTTAGTCAAGAATAAGTTTAACAAAAAACCAAAAGTCATTAGGTCCGACAGAGGGAGAGAGTATGTAAATGCTGAATTAACAAATTACTTGAAGACTGAAGGTATACAAATACAGTTAAGAGCACCGTATACTCCGCAGCAAAATGGAATTGCTGAAAGAAAAAATAGGTACCTGATAGAAATGACCAGATGCATGCTCATCGACAGTGGATTCGAAAAGAAATACTGGGGTGAGGCAGTTCTAACGGCAAATTATATACAGAACAGATTACTTCAGTAGAATGTGAAGCAAAAGTTCATACGAGTATTGGCACGGAACCAAACCAAATTTCAAAGAAATACACAAATTTGGATGTCAAGCCTATGTACACATCCCAAGGGAAAAAAGACAAGTTAGATAATAAGGCAGAGAAATTATTTTTCGTAGGATACAGCGAAGAATCAAAAGCATATTGTTTAATAAACTTAAAGACTGATAAGATTACTATTAGTAGAGATGTTATATTTATGGAAAATATCAGTATTCAGGAGGAGACCAAAGAATTTAATGAAAATAGACTTAGAAACTAAGGAAGAAGAGGAAGAAGAACCTCTACAACAGATACAGCAGGATCAAAAAAATGAAAATAATTTAAGAAGATCAAAGCGTGAAAATAAAGAGCAAGTTTTGGAACCAATATCCGTCGCAGAAGCTTTGGCAGGAATAAACAAAGAAGAATGGCAACGAGCGTTAGATGAAGAATACTCATCTTTCTTAGCGAATAATACATGGGATATAACTGAACTTCCGAAAGGAGCTAAGGCAATTGGGTGCAAATGGTTTTTTAAATTAAAAAGAGATGCAAGTAGAAATATAGTCCGTTACAAGACTAGACTTGCGGCGCTGGGTTGTAATCAAAATTATAAGATAGATTACGAAGAAATATTTGCGCCAGTGGTAAAACAAACAACATTAAGAATGCTTTTGAGTATTGCAGGTAAAGAGAAGATGATAGTTAAACACTATGACATAAAAAATGCATTTCTAAATGTAAATTTAAAGGAAATAATTTATATGAAGCAGCCAAAAGGATACGAGATACAAAATCAAGAGCATTTGGTATTAAGATTGAACAAAAGTATATACGGATTGAAACAGTCAGCAAATAATTGGAATACTTGCATTTCAAGCAAATTAAAAGAAATAGGATATAGCCAAGGTATTACAGATCCATGTTTATATATAAAACATAGTCGAAACATGAGTACTTATGTAATAATATATGTGGATGATATAGTAATAGCTACTAAAAATACCGATGAAATTCAAAAGTTTGAGCAAGAACTTTCAGAAAAATTTAGGATGTCAAAACTTGGAGACATAAAAGAATATTCAGGAATACAAGTAGAAAGAGACAAAGAACAAATATTTTATATACATCAAAGAAAATACATCGA
This sequence comes from Andrena flavipes, assembly GCA_963971345.1. NCBI lineage: Eukaryota > Metazoa > Arthropoda > Insecta > Hymenoptera > Andrenidae > Andrena > Andrena flavipes. The sequence continues at coordinate 38,713,169 of OZ020479.1, read as the reverse complement.
GCAAATTTTAGAGATATATGGATTAAAAGATGCTAAGGGCTCGGAAATACCAATGTGTACAGGATATAGGAAAGTTCAAAATAGTAAACCAATACAAGATAATACAAAATTTCAAAGTATTATAGGTAGTCTAATGTACATAGCAGTATCAACACGACCGGACATAATAGCGAGCGTGAGCATTTTGAGTAGAAAGATGAAGAATCCAACCGAAACAGATATGAACGAAGCTAAAAGAATTATTAAATATTTGAAACACACTATAAATTATAGATTAAAGTTGGGATATCAAGAAACAGAAAAATTAATAGGATATGCAGACGCGGACTGGGTAGAATCTGAAAACGATAGAAGATCAAACAGTGGATATCTTTTTAAATATAATGGAAGCAGTATTAGCTGGGCAAGCAGAAAGCAAACATGCGGAGCACTATCATCTACTGAGGCGGAATACATAGCTTTGAGTGAAGCATGTCGAGAAGGTCTATGGTTAATCAAATTACTCAAAGATTTTGATAAAGATATTAATCTACCTATAAAGATGTATGAGGACAATCAAAGCTGTATATCATTAACAGGAAACCAAAATTATAGCAAAAGAACAAAACATGTTGATACCAAATATCATTTTATCAGAGATTTAAAAGAAGGTAACATAATCAAGTTAATATATTGTAGTACAGAACATATGATTGCAGATTTATTGACGAAACCAATAGAGAAGACCAAACTTAAAAGGTTGTCTTTGGATTGTGGACTGCAATCAGTGGCTGATGACGACGTTGAGGAGGAGTGTTGAATAACGCGCGCGTTATTGTTTTCAACGACGCCATCTGGTGATGTTATGTTTTTCTTTCCTAAGTAACGCAGTTTGGCTTTGCGTCTCGACTGAGTGTACAAGCACGTGTACTACTTAATAAAGTTTTTCTGATTATTCTAATATCACGTGTATAGTAATATTTGCCTACCAACAACAAGATTCACTACGGCATATTAAAAAATTCTTTATTCTTCCTCGAATCGATATTGCAGTGATACCAATGAACTCCTGGCGTTCTCCCGATTAAAATCATGTCATGTGTTGCGTGGCTCTTCAGGGAAATAGCGTCCAATTTAAAGGGATGGGATCGAGGCCCATGGAGTACTAAAGCACTCTGCTCCGTGGATGCGTTCGGGTCTTTGAAAGTGAATTGAGAGAATTCAAAGAAACTTTATATTCTGATTGAACAATTAGTGTATTTGATATAATCTCCTTAATACGTCTTACAAGGTCGACTCTTGTTACAGAATTGAAATATGTCCACTATTTCAGTTGTTAACATAGGGTAAACCCGGGAGACTCGGTCGGGTCGGAGAGTTGGCCGAGTCGCTATATTTCAGACTCTGTACGTAACGTGTTTTTTAACGAAGTTAGCATAGGGACATTTTCATCGGCACGACATTGATTGACGCCATTGTCGCAAAAATCTGTTGGGAAATGCAGAACGTGGAATTCGTCACTTCCACGAAACTTAGCGAGACGCGGCTTATTGGCGGCATTGTCTTTGAAGGGTCTAGCGAGAAAATCACGCTGTACAATCAGAGATGGGCATTATTTAAATAAAAAATTATTTAAATAACGTATCGAATAAAAGAAACTTTATCTTTATTTGTCATAATAATTAACAGCGCACTGGTAGAAGGAACATATATAAAAGGTGTATATTTTTAAGTAGTAAACATAATACAAAAGAAATGTTCGTTTTCGTACAAGAATCTTACAAGTACAACGTATTATGTTTTTTTTCTCTGTCCTCTCGCGGGGAACAGCCGAACTGTGCTAGAAGGACTTCGGGTTGCGAAGTCTTGATCACGCACGCCTTAATTTTTATACAGAGATAGGATGCTCGGATAATCCAATATGGTTCGACACGTGTTGAAAGAGAAATCTATATTTCACTCCGATCCGCGAGATCGGAGAAACACCGGAGACGAAGCTCGTCTTGCCTAGACACAAATTTGCGCTTTTAATGTGGACGTAGTTATACAAAGAACTCGTACCGAGGAAGAAGTCGGCTCGAAGCCCGAGGCCGAAAAGTACACGCATAGAAATCAACACCGCGGGATGTTTACACTTCGGTCGCGCGAATAAGAAGCCGGCCAAATTCGACACCGCGGATTTGGAACGGATCGGCACCCCCCCCCCCCCCCGTCCGGCCGGGACGATCCTCGATTGGCCGCTCTAGCGCGCCTAATACAAAGCTCTTATGTACACTATATACACCTTACAAGCTAATATATAATATAAGAAATATGTACAAAGAAAACGAATAAAGCAACGCTGCGAAAAGAGAAAGTAGACTCATTTTCTGTGATCGCGAACACGAACTATAAAACAAAACCTAACAGCAGTTGCTATAAATATATTTTAAACAATTTACCTCATGCACACTTTTTAATTATCAATATTTTAGACGTTAACAATAAAATATTAGATTTCTAAATTACCTGAACACTTGCAGTTGCATAATACCGTAAGCATGCGAGTAGTTGCAATTCCAGGGTAATCAGCAGACCACGATTATTTATTTTCGCCAATTCTTCGATAATTTTCGGTAAAATGCCATATAATACAGAGTCCTTATTAAATCGAAATCGCCTTTTAAATTCATCTTCATCGTAATATTCAAATGAATTTTGCACGTCCCGAATATACCTTCTAACGACTCTATTGTCCACTATATAATCATCTTCATCAATATCGCTAACATCAACATTAATATCGATATCGTCTTCAAAATTCATGTTTCGCGTCCTTTATGCAGGTAATGGCGTAAGCATTTGATGGTTTCAACTTTCAACACGTTGCCGGGGAATAGAATCTCTGGAGTGGAGGGGGACCACCACGTGACGGTATATGGGTGATGGAATCATTACGCACACATACTCCCACTGCCGTAGGTATTCCCCCTCTACTCCGGACATTCTTCCGGTGGAATCTCAAGACGGTCTCAAGACATGTAAAACGTCGTCTTGAAAATATAATCTCGCTTTACCGTCTATTTTGACACATGTGACGTCATACAAGGATTTACTTATTCGAACAAGATTTTCCTCGAGCAAATGCTCAAGACACAACCTCAAGACGCAACTATGAATCTTGAACAAATGCTTGAGATGGTCGTGAGATCAAGACGCGACTGTGAATACCGCTCTAAGACTGTATTTCGTATGTTTGCATTTCAGGAACGCTTTGTGTAGGTGAGGAGTGAAAATATGTAAGTCTATATTCCGCGGCAATGTGTGCGCAATATTCCGATAGTATTGTACCGCGGTATATGCGCAAAATTTCACGGCAATGTGTGCGCAATATTCTGGGAGTATTGTACCGCAGTATATGCGCAATATTCCACAGCAATGTGTGCACAATATTTCAGGAGTATTGTACCGCAGTATATGCACAATATTCCACGGGAAATGTGTGCGCAATATTTCGGGAGTATTGTACCGTCGTATATGCGCAATATTCCACGGGAAATGTATGCGCAATATTCCGGGAGTATTGTACCGTCGTATATGCGCAATATTCCACGGGAAATGTGTGCGCAATATTCCGGGAGTATTGTACCGCCGTATATGCGCAATATTCCACGGGAAATGTGTGCGCAATATTCCCGAAACTTTGCACAAACGTGGCCATTGCAATATTCCACGGCAATGTGTGCGCAATATTCCCGAAACAATGCAATGCAACCTGCAACCAAACGGTAACATTGCAATGTGTAGCAATGTCTCTGCAACGTTCCTGCAACTAAGTGTGCAGTAGGGGTAAAAGTCTACACTTTCATCATTGGTTCATAGATGGCGGAAGTATCGGCGCATGGTTGTAGTGTAATGCGTCCGTGAGGCGGTGTTGCCAAATTTACCTGTTCGCGCGCACGTAGTTTGCAGTCTTAACAGATGACCCGGTATGTTATCAAACCATAATTTGAGAGTAGCAATACAAGGGGGATTCTAACCCAAAATTGAGTTTGAAGGCCATTTCCCCCACTCCTCCCCCGACCTTGAAATCCAAATTTGCGTCTCAAGGTCACAGGAAATCCATCGCAGCGGGTGGCGGGAGCGGACCGGGGCGGAGTCGTGGGGGTATAAGCGGACCGCGGCGGATGACGTCATAGAGACAGATGGCGGGGGTATAAGCGCGAGATCTGAATATCGAATCAATCGATGCCGAACCGGTACCGAACCGTATCGAGGAGGAGGAGGAACCGCGGGTGAGAAGTGCTACCATGGACCTGGACTCCAACCTGTTGGTAAGGAAGGAAACATTACTTTATGATATTAATATAAATGAAAAAACTGAATCTCGGGCGACGGGGCTCGAACCTAAGACCTCCGCGGTACGAGTCAGCCGCCTAACCAACTACCCCAACGTCGGCTCTCCGACATTAGTCTTTCCCGAATGGTATATATGCCGAGCGTCACACGCGTTCGTTTTTTATCGGACGATGTCGGGGCAATGCCGCCTTTTTTACGCACCGCGTCTTCGGAGGAGGGAAAGAGACAAAGCATTATTTTAAAGCTAAATTCGGAGGAGAGAGAGAGAGACAGCAATACTTGGTGGTACAACAGCATGCATTCCATGCGATCGCGTGTAACTCGAATCCTCTAGAGCAGGCCTGCTCCATCGGGTGCAAATACCTCCTGAATTTCTGGGACCCGGGCAACAACCCAGCGCGGGACTCTTACATTGCTAACCACAGCGTGGCCTGCGGGAGAACTGCATGAGTGTGCGTCCATGTAGGCTCGTACCACGAGCCTGTAGCTTGGGCCCGGCCACCTGTTTGCGATTCTGGGCGCCGGGTCAGGAGTCAAGCGTTGAGCTATTCGTTGCTCAGCTCCACGCCCGGCGATGCAATTGTTTGCTACTGTGGGCATTTGATATGATTTGAATTGTACCGTCCTCAATGTGTGGATGATAGTAAGGAACCCCGAGATGATGCATATGTATAAAAAACAACAAAATTGAAAATATAGAACCGTATCTATTATAAAAATTCACCGAAACATAACATATTTAGAATGCTATTACTATATAAATAAATAAGTCGCAATGAAAAAGAACAAAATCTTATTTAACGATATATTATATTTGTCTAGTGGTCATCATTGCATTTAGCGATCGTTGCAAGCACAAAATTATATGCATAATGAATGTGTATGTACATTAGCGTCATACGAGGAATTAACAAAAATTTAGTGTGGTGAACTAATGAACCAATAATAATAATATATACCCGACTAGAATTATTAGTTGGGCAGACATTAGGTCCGTATTAGGCTAGCCTAATTTCGCTGTTAGGCCCGGATGGGCAGCCCCATCAGGCCAGCGTCGACTTCCGGTTTGGACGGCGGACAAGCCAGACGTACACGGAAGACCTCCTCAAGTTTTTAAGCATAATTACTGATATCGCGGTCTGATTAAGTGATAGTAGCCAACCGTTCTTGAAAGTTGTGTCGTGAGTGGTTGTGATTCGTTAAAACCTAGCCCCGGTAATGTACGGGAGGCCCCCGTGTGCTATCGGGGACAATGTCGCAACCGCCTCAGGGCGCGAAGCGTCGTATTTCTGTGATTGCTGGGGATAAAGAAAATATCTCACCGGACTCTCTTATCAAGCCCAGACAACCAAAAACACCAAAGCTGAACTCTTTGCAGCTGGACAAATTATATAAAAACTTTCAAAAAGAGAACAACTGTACTCCCAAGAAACAGGTTAAACCTAACCTCAACGTCGCTCGCAAGCATGGCCCGGCGCCATCTTCAGCAGTCTTCCAACAGGTGGCGGACGCCACCCAGCCAAGCACATCGTCGACATTGGAATGGATACATCCCAAAAAAAACGCTAAAATTGATGCTAAATCCCAAGAAGACCAATCAGCATTAAACGAAGAAAACCGATTCCATATTCTCGCGGAGAACCAAGACATGGACGTGGAGGACAACGCTCAGTCAACTGTGCCCCAAGACAACGCACCAATAAAGAAGCCGATCAGACAGCCTCCTATATATACGATAAGCACAAATATAAATATGCTAATTAATACATTTATAGCTATCGATATTCCTAAATCAGCATTTCTTATAAAAGAAATTAGCAAGGAAAACCACATCATTTACACCCAGTTTGCAGAACATTACAAAGCAATTACAGATGTGTTAATAGAGAAAAAAATTCAATATTACACCTACACCCCAAAAAAATTAAAACCCAAATCCATACTGTTAAAAGGAATTAGAGGTAACTTCGACACCGAGGAAATAAAACAAGAGATACTGAATCTCAACATTCCAGGGATCGAGATCACCAATCTCACCAAATTTATATTCGACAAGACACAACCAGATAAATATCACCATCTGTTACAATTGTCATACAATAGCAATACAAAAGACTTGTTTAAAATTAAAACGATAGCATTCCAGAGAGTACGTTGGGAACATTTAAGGAGACCTAGCATATTCCAATGCCGGAAATGTCAAAGACTGGGTCATGCCAGCAAAAACTGCTTCTTGCAATACAGATGTGTCAAGTGTGCCAAAAACCACGAGCCAGGAAAATGTACCATCACAAAAGAGGACAACAGATTACAGCTAAAATGTGCTAACTGCGGTCAGGAGGGCCACCCAGCTTCTTACAAGGGGTGTCCTTATATCAAATTCGCCATGGATCAAAAGAAGCAGGCCAAAACAGTGAAAATACAATCAACTATACGGAGCATCAACAACATAGCAGCAACAATCCGTAGTGATACCACCTTTGCCCAGGCGACGGCTAGAGGACTACATGGACAGCCCTCCCTTTTCCCACCGATGAATTCATCGCCCTCATCCATAATACCGCAGGAAACTGGATCATCTTCTAACCCAAGGGAGCTCCTTCATCATCAAAACTACCAGCAAGCGACCACACAACCCCCCTGGGTGGTTGAATTTAAAAAAGAATTAACAGAATTAGTCACTGTCCAATTCAAAACCTTATCAGCTAGAGTGGCTGAAAATGCCCATAAGATTGATTTCATTCTTAGCACTTTAAATTCTGAATAAAATGCCCAGTAATTCGCATATCATCAAACAAATTAGAGTAGCAGCAATTAACGTAAATTCGCTAATAGCTAACCATCGCCGATCTGAATTACTTCACTTTGCCAACGAGTACAACCACGATGTCATATTTCTATCGGAAACCAAACTTAATTCTAGTCATATTATATCTTTCAAAGACTATGTCATCACTAGAAAGGACAGACCTCGTGCAATCCAAGGGGGTGGTACCGCTATCCTTATAAAAAGAGGTATGCCTTTTGAAATAATCGACTATCCGTCCTCAACTACTAACGAAATAATCGAATACACTATTATTAAGGTCAGTATTAGCAGCAGTATAAATCTATTCCTAGTAAGTATCTACGCCAGAAACGACAATAGAAACCTCTTCATTAATGAAATAAATGTACTATTCCAAAGCCTTAGGCTAAACGAGAATAATAACTACTACATAATTGCTGGGGATCTCAATGCAAGACGCAAAGCCTGGGGCGACCGTGCCGATAACCAGCGCGGCAAATATGTTCGCCAATGGGCCTCTGCGCAAGATACGCAATTCAAGTTGAGGTTAATCACCCCAGCATTCCCTACCTTTAAGCCGGCTCAGACCTTCCTCGACATCTGTCTGGCCGATTCGAGATTGATCTGGCTGGATGGCCTGGGTAATAAAGCACAAACGCTCCCATATGACAGCGACCACGCAGCCATTTCTTTAACATTCGAGCTCCAGAACGACGATGGCATCGTCGTGGGGCAGGCTGAGCGGGGCCATAGATACAACTACAAGTCCACCAAATGGGACAAGTTCAAAAGAAGGGTTGCAGAGTTACACGTACGTAGCTTACCGGATGATACTAACTTGTCAATAGCAGAAATCGACGACCATATCCGGTATGTTAGCGACCTCATTGAACGATCTGTGGCAGATACTGTACCAACGTTCAAGCACTCTGATAGCGTCAATAAATATCTGAACAGCAGAATTAGAAAGCTCCAAAAAAATAAAAGTAAAGTAGTGTCCCTACTCCACAAACTGCATATTGTAGACCCATCTGCGCGACTTGAGCTGACCAGAAAAACCGTAGCCACATTAAAAAAACTAACTAAAGCCTTGCAACGCGAATTTAAAACTGTAATCGAAAAATACTGGGTCAATGCTATCAAGAACATTGACTTTAGAAAATCCGACAACTTTTTTCCTAAAATTAACGCTTTTTTCAGACCAAAACAATTTAATAGCATTGGTAATATACATGTAAAAACAGATAACGAATCAATTCTCACAAGAAGTGGCGTGGATCTTACGACCGCCAATAAAACAGGGGACGAGTACATTTTCTCGAACCAAGCGGATAAACTCAACATTATTGGAGCATATTACGAATCTATCAATTCCCCGCGTTTTCTCAATACCAACACGCGACTTAAACAAGTGGTGGACACTCGGGTTGAATTTCTTAAACTTGAATTTAATGCTAACAGAGAGCAAAACGTGACGTTGGTGCGGTTCGGAACCGATAACCCTGCTTCTAACCCGGTGCTCGAGGGTGAGGCCCTGCAACCCTTCTGCAACCCGATAACAGTGGACTACACGCTCAGGAGCTTACCCAATAAAACCTCATCCGGTCTCGACGGAATCCCACCGATCGTCCTCAAGCACTTACCGGTGAAATTAATATATGATTTGGTGGTAATCTTTAATAACGCAATCAATAGGAACTATTTTCCAAAAGCATGGAAAGAAGCAAAAGTATTACCGATCCTAAAAAAAGGGAAAAACCCCCTCGACCCTGCTAGCTATCGTCCCATTAGCCTGACGCCCAGCCTGAGCAAGGTGTTCGAATCGATTCTCAATGACACCCTGGTGGAGTTCTGCAGAGAGAACAAGGTGGTACCTGATAGCCAGTTCGGCTTCAAGCATCAACACGCTACAACTCACGCCATCCATAAGATATTGGCAGACGTGAATACTCAAGTGGCCAGGAGCCAGCTGGTAGGCGCCGCCCTTTTAGATCTGGAGAAGGCATTCGACTCCGTTTGGATAAACGGACTACTGTTCAGGCTGGATAAACACAATTGCCCACGATGGTTCATCCACATGATTTGGGACATGATTAGTGGCAAGTCCTTTGTCACCTGGGATGGGGTTGGTCTGTCGTCGCTCAGATTTGCAATCGAGGAAGGTCTACAGCAGGGGACGGTCAATTCCCCATTACTGTTCAATATTTTTATTAGCGAACTGCCTAGGTTATTTAGTTTTAATGAACCCGGACAACCAGCTATGTTATCGTTTGCAGACGATGTTGTAGTTTACTTGTCCGGTAATAGGGTTAACCGCATACGTGACGGTCTTGAAGCGGCAGTCGACAAGATTAATGGTTATTTTTCAACATGGAACCTAAGGTTAAACCCAGGTAAATGTGAAACCATCTTGTTTCGCAAGCCTCTTGACAACTTGACTTCTAAGGCCAAAGCAGGGAGCAAGGACTTTCAAATCTCAACGCTTAAGCCAGGCACTAACACCAAAATCCAAATACCCCATAAGAAGGTGGTCAAATACTTGGGTGTCCACATTGATTACCTTCTCAGGGGCAACAAACATGTGGACATCCAAGTTGAAAAAGCTACCAACGCGTTCCTAAGCAATAGCAGAATATTCCGCAACAAACACTTATCAGCAAAAACAAAAACAATCTTATATATGCTCTTGGTCCGACCAATTCTCTCCTATGCAATTCCGGTTTGGTGGAATTTCAACCACACGAACGCAGAACGACTCCGCTGCCTGGAGCGTAAGTGCCTACGAGCCTGTCTGGGGCTCTATAGATCTCGAAGCTCCGACTGGCAACACTTCGTTGCGAACCAAATAATCTACGATAAGGCTGAAATACCGCGCATAGACAACTTCCTAATTAAGATCATAAGAAATTATTTTGCTAAATTGCCTGGCATCCCCAATGAGCTGCTGAGGGCCATCGCTATACGAGATGACGAGACTGCTACTAGAGAGATGGCTTCGGGATATACTGTTCCGCAGACATTTATGAGCTGCGACAATTGGGGTCTCATTCAAGACGCCCTAAACATCCCTTGGTTATACCATTGGAGGCGAAATAAGGCCAACAAGAGAATTGCGCTCATACCGACTGAATCCCTATTCGATGATAGTAAATTTAAATATTCAAAAAAAATACCGGAAAGGGATCATAACGATTTCCACAGACTTGCGTTTCGCAAATACTGGTGGCTCGACGGCTCCAGTATTCATATGCCTGAACTACATGCCCGATGGAGGTCCTACAAGGACCTAATATAGTGCAATACGCAACCAAAGACTTAGTCCTTAACGGAAGTATTTTTGTAAATAGTGTACATACCTCGTTAGTTTATAGGACCTAGAAGTAAGTTCTTTTCTTTCTACCTCTTTTTCTTCTCTCCCCCATATGAGCGTTTTTGTGGTTTTTTCTTTTGGGCATTTTTCCACATTAGAACATGGCATTGCGATGCCTATGATGGTAATTCAATTACGATCATCACCCTCAATAATACTCACATATAAGCATCCCAAGATTGTTAAGCTACAAGTTCTGGAAGCGCCAGACAAGTAGTACTTACCTAGATGTAATACATCGCAGCTGTTTGGCAATTTTTTTAGGTTTATTGGTGCTAGAATCTTAAGTATGAATGTACAAACAACTGTCCTACAATAAACACTTTTTCAAAAAAAAAAAAAAAAAAAAAAAAAAAAAAAATAAAATCAGGCCAGCGTGCGGCATGTAACGCGAAACATCCATGACTGCCTAATTGGGAAATTCGCATGTAGCCCGTATTAGGAACTCCGCGTATGGGCCACATTAGGCTTTCCCAATGACTATCCAGTGTGGCAAAACGCATTAGGCCCACATTAGGCTTTCCCAATGACTATCCAATGACGCCAAATGCATTAGGCCCACATTAGGCTATCCCAATGACTATCCAGTACCGCCAAATGTATTAGGCCCACATCAGGATAGCCTTATTAGGCCCTCATTGGGAGACATTAATGAAATCTCATGAGGGATCCCTCATAAAAGATCTGTGGTGTAGGCTTCAGTTCGTTAAATTAATTCGTAAATGAAATAAGACTGCTCTTTTATTACAATTTTTCATTTAGTACATATATATATATATATATATATATATATATATATATATATATGTACAAAAAGTATAAGGACAAAATACCAGACATTGAGAGAAAGAAGTGATCGATTTGGCGTGGAATGACTCTTTTTCGTAATGATTTTATTTCCTTAATTATTATTATTTATTTATTATTCTATTGTTACCTATACCCACAACCCTGCAATCAACATATATAAATTACACACACACACACACACACATATATATATATATATATATATAATCGTTGATTGCAAGGTTATAGGTAACAATAAAATAATAAATAATGATAATTAAGGAAATAAAATCATTAAGAAAAAGGGTCATTTCACGCCAAATCGATCACATGTTTCTCTCAATGTCTGGGATTTTGTCTTTAAACAATTTCCAAATCGAGGAAATGATTACTTAAACCCCAAGATAGTTTCACGAGGACTACAACATATATATTCTATTTTGGACAAAATCGCAGACGTTGAGGGAAAAATGTGGTCGCTTTGGCGTGGAATGACCCAGAAGGGAATTACATTGAAAGTTCGAATATTATTAGTTGGAAAATAAACAATCTCGAGGTAAGATTTTTTTCTGGCGTGTAACTCTTCCTTCTTCCCAATCTCTAGCATGATGTAAAACTGCTGATACAACTTTTCTAACCTCGCTTTCGCTCATAGCATTTTCAGTTGACGAAAATGTTGATTTTCAATTGTTGAATTTCATATTATTATATTATTTCATAATTCAATTAATTCAGAAAAATACCTTTGACTACATTATAAAGATTTGTATTCACGAAAGTGAATAATATTCCTTCGGATGGTTTGACGGGGTTAAATTTCAGGGCCAGATCTCGTGACAAGCAGAATCTCATTATTTCGCCCACATTTCGGACGATTGTTGTTCGCTTGTTAATGAGATTTATGAATTTTTGTGCCTGCAAAAAATGTTATGATGGAATTATAATTCTTGTTTTGCATACGTAATAGATAAATAAAGACGAAAAAGTAGAATAATTTATTATAAAAGTTTACCAATTTTTGGCGAAAATCTTGGTCTGTTTTTGTTCGCGAAGGTCACGATTGAGCACGCTGTTAGAAAGTTAGGTTAGGACGGTGAGAAAGGTGTAAAGAAAACCCACTGAATTAAAACGTTATTGTCCGTTTATTAAAACACCGCGAGATGGTGATGCGCGGTGGTTGTTGATCTCAGAGCGTTGAGCCCTCTTATAACAATGCAATTCTATCGCGATACAAATTGTATAATGCGTGATCGCGAAGATTGCCACTGAGCCACCACAAATCACTTTACACAATGTATTTGAACCGTGAGCAAAAGGGTTCAATGAGCACAAAGATTTGAGCCTTTGTGAATAGTGCACAACGTTAAAGTTTAAGAATTGTAAAACACGTCTTTACTCTACTCGCTGTGAACAAAGAATGGAGAAGTAGCGTCGCTTTTTGAAAGCCCAAAAGCAACGGCTATGAGGTGGAGGCTCATTGGCTGATCAAACGGTGAAGACGAGTGTCGGTTGGCTAATCGAACGGACGAGGCCAGTGTCGATTGGCTGATCGAGCGGACGTGGCGAGCGTTGATTGGCTCACCGCCTGACGGCGAGTAGCGATCTGAAATCGATCGTCGATCAGCCGCGCGCCTGGCGCCCAGGAGGTGCTGCGCCGCGCGTAAATGCGGCGGCTTTGGGAACTACTGCATTCCCAAACATTCTCCCGCCATCAACAGCTGAAGAGGATGTTGATATCAATCTGAAACAGGCAAAACAGCCAACTTCGCAATTGGCCTGATTAAAGTTGTCGTGGCAGTCCTGAGAGTAACCACCCTGGTGAGTCCATCCTTTCCTGGGTGAAGTGTGATGACACGAGCAAGCGGCCATTTGCTCGGTGGAAATCGCTCATCTGTGATGAGCACCAGAGATCCCACCTTGATCTCGTTTGATGGATGATGCCACTTGGAGATGGACAGCTGACGTTGCAGATAGTGGGATGACCATTGAGTCCAGAAGCGTTGAGTCCTTTGTTGAATAAGTCGCCATCTTGCTGAAGGTGATATTGTTGAATGTTCGACAGATGGCTCCGGTAAAGTTGAAAGTGGTTGGCCAATAAGAAAATGGGCCAGTGTGAGGGAAGAGATGTCATCAGGGTCATCACTAAGTGGCTCAAGCGGTCGCGAATTGAGCATGGCTTCTACTTGACTAAGAAGTGTGCTGAATTCCTCGTAGGTGAGTACAGTCTCACTTACTGTCCGCCGTAGGTGGTGTTTAATTGATTTCACGACCGATTCCCACTTGCCTCCCATGTGCCGTGCTGCTGGAGGGTTGAAGCACCAGTCAGTGTTGTCATTGACAAACAGCTGACTGAGCTGGTGATGATCTTGTGAGCCCTGAGTGAACATCTTCTTCAAGATGGTATCCGCTCCGATGAAGTTGGTTCCACAGTCTGAATAGAGCGTATGTGGAATGCCCCTTCTTGAAGTGAATCTTCTGTACGTAGCGATGAAGCCGTCTGTAGAGTAGTCCGTGACGACCTCCAGATGAACAGCTGATGTTGTGAAGCATACAAAGACACAAATCCAGCCCTTCTGTGTCTTCGCACCTCGTCCCCTCCACGTCTTGAGAATAATTGGACCCGCATAGTCGACGCCAGTGTGCGTGAATGGGCGTGAGGGTGCAACTCACGAAAGAGGTAGTTGGCCCATCAGTTGATGGGCACGGATCCCTCTTTGTCGAGCGCACACAACACACCGCAGGATGTGAGACTTCACTGGTGCTCTCCCTCCGATGATCCAATAACTGTGTCTGATGTGAGCGAGGGTGAGCTGGGTCCCTCCATGCAACGTTAGCCGATGGGCATGGTCTATAACCAGATCAGACAGGCGTGAATGGCGAGGTAAGATTGCTGGATGCTTACTTTCATAACCCAGATGTGAGTTTTTAAGTCTTCCTCCAACTCGAATGACTCCTTGTTCATCGATAAAGGCTGAGAGTCGATTGAAGGCGTGGGATGATGGCAACGTTGAATTCGAGCTGAGAGCCTTGAGCTCACTGGGGAAGTAGATTGCTTGTGTTGCCTTCACCCAGAAGATCCTGGCCCACTCCAGGTCGCTTGGTGACAATGTGATGCCGGATGACGAAAGTGGTGATTTCCTCAATTTTGAAACAAATCTGTAACAAATTGATGTGATTCGAATTAATTTGTTGATAGAGGAGTATTTGTAGATGAGGTCCCAATGATATTCCACTTGAAGGATGTTAAGTAGGTGGGAAATTCCTGGACGAGCTTCCTGTGCACTGGATTCGTCCTTGAGGGTTGGTTGTGATGGCCATGATGTACTAGGTTGTGTGATCCATGATGGTCCCGTCCACCATAGATGATGATGTTCAAGCTGCGCTGTTGTTAAGCCTCGTGATGCGCAGTCAGCAGGATTTGAACTTCCAGGAACATGCCTCCAATGTGCCTCTTGGGTGAGCTCTTGAATCTGGGAGATACGATTCCTCACATAATCCTTCCAACGTGATGCGTGAGATTTGATCCATGTTAGTGTCACTTGAGAATCCGTCCACAGATGAATTGTAGCAATGTTGAATTGAAGAGTAGCTTGAACGTATTTCATGAGCTTAGCAAGCATCAATGCAGCAGTAAGCTCAAGTCTTGGAATTGTGAGCTTCTTGAGGGGTGCTACCTTTGTCTTGGAGCACACTAGTGTCGACACTTTGTGATTAGTGGACGGTGACGTCACGGTAAGATAAATCATCGCTGCCATGGCGAGTTGTGAGGCATCAGAGAATCCATGCAGTTCCACTGTTGAATTGCTGAGGGTGTTGAACCACCTTGGAGTTGAGAGCCTGGCCAGGCCTTGAAGATCTTCTCTGATGGTGAGCCAATTAGATGTGACTTGGGATGGCAGTGGATCATCCCAACTGATCTTGTGCAGCCATAACTCTTGTAACAGAGTTTTTGCTCGAATTATGACTGGTGATAGAAAGCCTAGTGGATCAAATATTTGTGCTACTTCTGAAAGCACGAGGCGTTTGGTGAATCTTGAATTCGAGCTTGATTGTGCTGAGAATGAAAAGTTATCATCATTAACATTCCATTGTAATCCGAGAATCTTGGTATTGCAGTCGTCTAGTGATATAATCGAGTTTTGAGCTCGCATGTTGATAGAAATTGATTCAAGCAACGGAGGGAAGGTCGAATGCCATTTGGCTAGTGGAAAGCCTCCCGCGTTGCACAGGTCTGTTAATTGTTGAGCTATCGTGATAAGCGTCTCACCTGTGTCAGCCCCGCCAAATATATCATCAACGTATCTGGCGTGAGTGATGGATGGAACTGCCAGAGGGAAACGGTGGCCTTCATCTTTGGCCAATTGCAGCAATGCCCTGACAGCGAGGAATGGAGCAGCCTTGGTTCCATATGTGACCGTGGTGAGCTTGTAGGGCACCTCCTTTTGGTCTTCATCAATCCACAACACCCTTTGTAGATCTTGATCGTCTTCGTGCACCTTGACTTGTCGATACATCTTTGTCACATCCGTAGCAAAGATGTACTGGTGTTGGCGAATCCACAACAGCACGTCAGTGATGTTGAGCAGGAGATTTGCACCGGTGTGCATGATGTCGTTGATCGAGTGTCCAGATGAAGTTGGACTTGATCCATTGAAGACGACTCTCAACCTCGTTGACTTGCTGTCTGGCTTGAGTACTCCGTGATGTGGAAGATAAAAGATCGAATGAGTATTAGGAGAAATGGATGGTGCTCTTACCATGTGTTGAAGCTCCTCGTATTCTCTCATGAATCCATGGTAGAGTCCCTGATATTCGCTGTCCTTGTTGAGCTTGTTGATCGTGCGCTTCAAGCAGGCGTGGGCTGTCTGATACGAATTGCCCAACAAACTTGGTGATGATTTAAGCGGGATACGCACAATGTATCTGCCTGCAGAATCACGAGTGTGTGTCGCTTGGAAGTGATCCTCACATTCTTGTTCTTCAGGAGTGAGTTGCGCAGGCGCGTCCTCAGGAAGCTCCTCTTGAATCCAAAACTTGGTCAATAATTCTTGAAGCACAGTATCCTTGTGTTGCACTACAGCAGAGTGATGCACGGTGTTTAGTTGCGTTGATCCAATGTTGACTGGTCCAAGAATGAGCCACCCAAAGATTGACAGCTGAGCGATTGGCATTGACGGGTCACCTTTCTTGATGTTGGGCTTGATGATTCGGCCATACGTGTCTGCTCCAATGATGATGTCAATGGGCCTGGATGTTAGAAACTCAGGATCTGCCAATTTAAGACCGCTAAGCTGTGGCCACTCTTGCTTCGGGGCTTCCACTGATGGCAAATTTGAGGTTAACGCCCTGAGTATGTGAGCTTGTATGCGTACAGTTGCAGAGCTGTAGTTTGAACGGAGCGTGATGAATACAACTCCTCTGGTTTGGGTGGCCTTGTGGCTTCCAATGCCAAAAATTGTAACAGCTGACTGGGTGCGTTGGAGCTTGAGTTGAGTGACTAGCTCCTCCCTGATGAAGGTTAACTCCGAGCCTGAGTCAATCAGTAATCGAACTGGAACGGGCGACACCGGCGAAATCAGCTGAGCGGTGGCTGTGGCTAGCAGCGTGATGAATGATTTCGCGGAGCGGGCTGTTGATGGATGTGCTGCATGAAGGCCTGTTGAGCTGGTGTTTTGAAGCGTTGAGCTGGTTTTTTGAAGTGTTGAGCTGGTGTGGGGTGCGACGACTGCACCGACTCTTCAATAGACTTGCTCGTCCTTGGTTGAGTCTTGCGCCTTGGGAGCGGCTTGTGCTGGTTGCGGTGCACTTGCCTGTGCCTGCGGAAGATGCAACATCGTGTGGTGAGCAGCACCACAAGTCTTGCATTTTTGAGCAGACTTGCAATCTTCCGTGCGATGTCTGCCACAACAGTTGCGGCAGAGCTTGTTGCGCGTAATGACTTTTCGCCTTTCTGGCACAGACAACGCTCTAAATTGAGCACAGGTCACTATATAGTGATCGGCCTTGCAGTGATCACAGGGGTACGCGTAGGGTGACGGCTGCGATGATCCCGATGCCTTGAGCTGCGTGGCGTGAGCTGTGCCTCGCTGAGCGGGTGCGCGTGCTGAGCTGGTGGCGCTCGTTGGTGCCTTCTTTGACGCCTTGAGCTGGTCGGCGGCCTCCATTCTCTCCAATGCTGTTGCCTTGTCCGTGATGAATTTTGCCAGCTCTTCGTACCTCGGATATTCGGAGGATGAGCCCACCGACGTCTCCCACGCCTCACGCGTAACCTTATCGAGGCAGTTGGTAGCCTGATGGACGAGGAGGCAATTATACATATCCTCGGCAGCTCCCAAGGCGTTGATTGATTTTTGCACCTCATGAATCGATGCTACGAGGCCGTTGAGCGTTGAGGCACTGCGGGTGGGCACTGGCGAGAGGTTGAGCAGCTTTACAAGTTGTTCCTCGATGAGCACGCGCTTGTTACTGTATTTCTTGTTTAGAAATTCCCAGCAAGTTTGGAAGGAGGAGCCGGTGACGGGGTGAGCATTCACATGCCTCGACGGTTCTCCTCGGAGGCTTGAGCGGAGATAGTGGAGCTTGTCTATCTCTGCGAGCTGGGTGTCCTTGATTATGAGGGACGTGAATAGCTCGCTGAATCCAGGCCATTCTGTGTAAATGCCGGAGAAGGTCGGGAGAGTGATCTCCGGTAACTTCCCTGCGCGTGCCCCTGAGCTTGAGCTGGATGGCCTGGAGGCAATAATGGCCTCAACATCCTCTCGCAGGCGGTTGAGCCTCCTCTTGGTGTCCCACACCAGCTGTGTTTCTTCGGCTGCCACCTCCTCTTGAAAATACTCATGCTCCATGCACCGTGCTGGCCACGCCGACTCGAGATACTCGTGCTCGTCGCAGAACCTCACGTGAATTTCCTCCACTTGCTCCTTGAGCAGCTTCAACTCATCAATAGAGGTGGTGTGGGCGTGTGTGGGGAGTTGAGTTCTAAGGGCTTTGATAGATTTAACTCTGCCCACCTGAGTTTTTATTTTTAAGATAAGCTGCGTGGGTAGGCCTACTGGAGATGAGCTCCTTGAGGCTGGCTTCTCCTTTGAGCTTGAGCTCTCCTTAGGGACGACGAGAGTGGCCGGCTTCGTCTCCCTCTGCGACTCGGTGGTGATCTTGGTGGCCTCTTGACTCGCCATCGTTGAGCACTGGTGAGCTTGAGCACTTCAGCACTTCACTTCACCTTTCACCGTCCACTCCGGCTCGAAGGACCAAAAATGTTCGCGAAGGTCACGATTGAGCATGCTGTTAGAAAGTTAGGTTAGGACGGTGAGAAAGATGTAAAGAAAACCCACTGAATTAAAACGTTATTGTCCGTTTATTAAAACACCGCGAGATGGTGATGCGAGGCGGTTGTTGATCTCAGAGCGTTGAGCCCTCTTACAACAATGCAATTCTATCGCGATACAAATTGTATAATGCGTGATCGCGAAGATTGCCACTGAGCCACCACAAATCACTTTACACAATGTATTTGAACCGTGAGCAAAAGGGTTCAATGAGCACAAAGATTTGAGCCTTTGTGAATAGTGCACAACGTTAAAGTTTAAGAATTGTAAAACACGTCTTTACTCTACTCGCTGTGAACAAAGAATGGAGAAGTAGCGTCGCTTTTTGAAAGCCCAAAAGCAACGGCTATGAGGTGGAGGCTCATTGGCTGATCAAACGGTGAAGACGAGTGTCGGTTGGCTAATCGAACGGACGAGGCCAGTGTCGATTGGCTGATCGAGCGGACGTGGCGAGCGTTGATTGGCTCACCGCCTGACGGCGAGTAGCGATCTGAAATCGATCGTCGATCAGCCGCGCGCCTGGCGCCCAGGAGGTGCTGCGCCGCGCGTAAATGCGGCGGCTTTGGGAACTACTGCATTCCCAAACAGTTTTAATTGAAATTATCCGAATTTCTGTCGACTGAATCCGTGCCATCTAAAACTTTTAATTTGTCATCTTGAAGTATTTTCCTTTTTTTGTTATTCCCAACGTTGAGAGATTTTTTAGGGTATTTGGATCTGAGTTCTTTTCTTGTTGAATTCTCTGCATTTGCCATTTTTGAAAACGCGTTGCACAGCACTCACTTATATGATCACAGTAATATATACGTAAAATGATCTGTTGCTTTGGACAATTCGGTACACACAAAATATCGTCGCAGCGCTCGGTAACAGTGGCAATGCAATCGCGATCGCCTCGAAGAACAAACAGCCGATTAGTTCAATTTGTTTACGTTGGAAACATATTTGTATGTACAGTCGAACTTCGATAACTCGAAATCCTCTATAAGTCGAACATTTTCTTCATAACAAATAATTTTATTACATCGTAATGGATACACTTTTGCATATCCCAGTTTATGCTTTTGATATTGTACTTATTCACATATGAAGTAGAGGCATTACTAAAAAATTTTCTCCAACACTATCACTAAAATCAAATGGGACCATTCTTTTTTTAATATCGGTAATTTTAAATGTTATAGTATCCGTATTTCTACCGCTGACATTCCACATTTGGAGACAGTGAGAATTACAAGGATACGAATAAAGTGCCTTTCTCTTCCTTAATATCTTTCCCGTAATTTCGATATTATTCACGTCATCGTTTGGGGATATCCACATTCTATACACTTGTACGATATCATTATTATTCAATAAAACTGTATTATTCGGAAATATAGTGGATAAAAGCGCCTCTTTATACTGAACTCTTTTAATTGGTATTTTCCTCTCTAATTCTTTTAATTGTCTAGTAATTTGGATTGTAGGTGGAATATCAGCTTTTTCATTCCAACTATCAGAGATTTCATTCAATCGACGGCATAATTGTGAGAGAGGCTTATTTCCATTGCGAATAAGTCGTTTCATTCTTCCTAGAGCGTTTTCAAATGGAAAACTAGAAATATTAGATAAAGAACAGTTCATATTTTTAACATCATCTGCAAGATGAATCAGATTATGGACAATTCCAACCATAAATTCTTCGCTATATATAAATGGCGCTTTGGTCACAAATTTCTTCAAATACAATCTAGCATTTTTGCATTTATCCACGGCTAATTCTTTAGACGATAATATTCTGCAACCAGTATGAAGGAGTAAGAAATGTCTATATACGACAGTTGATAAAACTTTTTTAAAGATAACAGGTCCTGCATATAACAACAAAAATCGGTATTCAGTGGCTTTGAATTTATGAAACTCTGTTAGGGATCTAGTCGTTCGTTGAAATTCAGCAGGTACTTTTATCTTTTGTAGCAAATTCGATAGTTGGATCTTATCACAATCATTCAGCTTCAACTCTTTCACATTTCCATCTATCCAATAGTGTAATAGTTTTTTCATAATTCCCAAATACAGCAAGTGCATGGAGTCTAATAAAAATTGGTTGATCATGTCAATGTTCGGATATATGCGAAGTAAAGGAGATATTCCTAAATGATGTTCTGTATTACTTTGATTTCTAAATGACAAATCAGTTCTTTTTTCAAAATTTACCAATGGATAAATTGTCCGGTTTTCGAATCTTTCGCCACGTATCGTACATCTCTCACAGGCCCAGTATCCTGCGTGACCTTTAATACATTTCACAACCGAACGTGCAGGTCTGTCGCATATAAAAGCTTTGACGGATACAGTAAATGCTCTATTATCTATAGCGATACCAGTATGTTGCAGATCGTTAATTTCATTTATAAATTGCTCCAAATATCGTTCAAGATTGGTTGGCTAAACCATCAACGTTAAACATCAATGGTATGGCACAAATCTCTTGATCATCTACAATGTTATGTCCTGCAGCCTCTCCTGTCTCGTCTTCCTCTGATGACTCAATATCATCATTAATTATACGTGGTATTATATTTCGATTGACTTCCGAGACATTTGCAACATCCGACTCAAAATTTTCTGAATTTACACTCCCACATTCTTCATAGATTCTTCTGGTTTTGGGCATCACTATCGTATCTGCAGCTTCATAATTTACCAATTCTGGGCATTGCTGATCACTGAATAATTTACGCCGCTTACGAAGTCGTTGAACTCTGAGACGTGTGAGTTCACGAGTTTTCAGATCTCGCATATCCGACATCGCAGAGGAAAACAATTAATTCTTACGGGAATAGTCTTAGAAATAGTATTGGGAATTCCAATTATAATCGTAAAAACTCTATTACGTCAACGTAACCTCTACACGAAAGCTTGCGTATACGTCGATGTCAGATTTGATGACACTGCGAGAAGCTGACTGCAAAATAACCTCTAGTTTGAGAGGCAAATGTTAGGAATGCCCAACTTAGGCGCGCGCTCGGCCATCCCCATTTGCGCCACGTATGGCAAATGTTAGGAATGCCCAACCTAGGCGCGCGCTAGGCCGTCCCCATTTGAGCCACGTATGGCAAATGTTAGGAGTGCCCAACTTGGCGCGCGCTCGGCCGTCCCCATTTGAGCCACGTATGGCAAATGTTAGGAGTGCCCAACTTGGCGCGCGCTCGGCCATCCCCATTTGCGCCACGTATGGCAAATGTTAGGAATGCCCCACCTAGGCGCGTGCTCGGCCGTCCCCATTTGAGCCACGTATGGCAAATGTTAGGAATGCCCAACTTAGGTGCGCGTTCGGCCATCCCCATTTGCGCCACGTATGGCAAATGTTAGGAATTCTCAACGTAGGCGTGCATCATTCTTTCCGGATTACGGCCTAATGAGGTAACAATTAGGCTTGCCGCAATTTAGGTGTACCTAATCATTTCCGCATTAGGCCCACATTCGTGTTTAGGCATGCCTCACTGAAATTCTAGTCGGGTACATATATATATGCAGGAGCTGTACTTCTGAAAGGCACCAGTTGCCGATCGGGATGAAACTTGGTGGGGTTTTCCGAGGGGTGTGGATAGACCCCAAATATAAAATCTTAGCTTCGGGAATTAATGCGTTCAAAAGATGCAGGGGTAATTGTGCACAAAAGGGTACAGCACACCTTTCCAATTTCGATGAAATTTAAAGGTGTTGTAAACCTCAATATTCTCAACAACTTTATCCTATATAACCGCCGCACGGTTTTAGTTTCTGAGATATTCACAAAAACTTTAGTAAACTTTTCCTCGCGGATTTGAACGAATTTTTTTAAGCGCTTTACCACTGTCACCCCTCTTAACAGTATTTCTGATGACTTATTTCGACACAACGCAATTCACTTTCCACACTGTCTCGGCTATTATATTGGTTGGGCCTAGATTAGTCGGGGAAGAGGGGGAAGAACCGATTAAGAAATCTTCTGTCTTCCT
Source organism: Andrena flavipes (assembly GCA_963971345.1). Classification (NCBI taxonomy): domain Eukaryota; kingdom Metazoa; phylum Arthropoda; class Insecta; order Hymenoptera; family Andrenidae; genus Andrena; species Andrena flavipes. The sequence goes on along the minus strand of OZ020479.1, from coordinate 38,690,591 downwards.
TCTTGATATCAGTCAATCTATTCCAGATTGTCTCTAAATTTTGGAGTAGGGATGAGAGCTCGTTGGATGAACACATATTTCTTAAAAACTACGTACCTGGTACCTCTTTGCCTTCTTGGGGGTGGAAGGGAATGGTCAATAAACTGTCGGTGTTGGAACCGTTACCGTCGCGCGAAAATTAATATGACCGGTTGCAGCCCACTCCTAAGTAATAAAGGTGTAAACCGAGTTGGCATGTAGGGCTGTAGGCCAGTGTAGGCCATGACGACAAAAATGCAGTAGAAATATGGGCTTCGAAGTGGTTAAAGTTAATTTGAAGCACGTTGGGTGCTGACAGATCTGTTGGCTTTATGAGTTTATTGCTGCCATGTGTATTTTGACGAATTCGTTGGACTTAGTTACGAGACACGAAGTAAAATCGTAGGAAGGTATTTTTCAAATACTCTTAATTAATAATTTTATTACGATAATTGTTATCTCGCTCGCTAGCTCACAATGTCGTTGGAACATTCACGACCGCGACGCGACGCCCCACTCATAATCCACTTATAGAAGGTGGAACACAGGTGTACCGGGATACATGTAACATACTTATAAATTGTATTTATTTTAATCATATTAATGCAAAAATGACCACTGCAGCACAGATTTTAAATTACTGTATCTCTCAGATGTATAGGTACACCGTGGCCCAATATGGACTTTTTAGGACCGTGAACTGCACAGAGTTAATGATTTATCGCCAGATGTACGATTTTATTTCGTGTGTCGTAACTAAATCCCACGATGTACGAGCACGTACGAGCACGAACGCGGAAGCTTCTCGCGTTCGCGAATTAGTTATAGAATTAGTCTTAAGCTAGTGGTTAAAAAGTACGTTAAGAATAGTCGTTAAGTTTAAACTAAGGTCACTTGGTATTTACAGGACGAAGCACAGAAATATATTTACAAGAGTATTTTTCAGCCACGCACTATTAATACACGTTTTATTTAACTAAACTTGCGTCTAAGACCGCGAGTTAATGCACGTTCGGTTTAACTAAAGTTGCGTATAAGACCGCGAGTTAACGCACGAAACAAGGAGTTCAGCAGCGATAGATCTGGAAAGTTCCAGTTTGGCGCGAGCGCGCGAGAGAATCTAACTGTACTGATCTAGTCGACGTTTCCAGGAAGATAGATCGATCGCGGTGATGGATCGGGCCGTTTCGCCGAATTCTGTGACGTCAGCACCCCACCCAACAGCTGTTCGTCCTAAGCAAGACGAAGGCAGTACCGACGACACAAGTCGGTCGCGCGATAGAGTGAGAGAGCTGTCTAATTAGGTGAGGTGCGCGACAACAGATGGCCCGACCGATCTCATCACCGCGATCGTGTGTACCGCGATCTAGTCGCGTTAGCCGCTTTAAAGTGCGCGCGGTTTCGGGAGCGCATCCGCGCCGCCTTGGCCTGTTGCCGTTTGGGCCAATCCCAAACATTCCGCCCGCCCTCGTCAGTATGACGAAATGGGTCTGTGCCTATTGGCTGGACCTTTCATTCAGCACGAAATGCGGGACGGTGAATAGCGGTGATCGTGAATGCGTGAGATTGACCAATTATAAGTTTGCAAGTGATAATGGCATCGTTGTCGACGCGAGTGCGCGGAGTGTACATCGAGTGCTGCTAGTGATCGTAGATCGTCAGCGCTGGATTCTTGGATCGATTGCGCGAACAAAGAACGGTAAGCACAGCGAAGAATTTAGTCTAGCGCGTTTCTCGGTATTAGATCACGCGTTCGCGAGTGAGTCGGAATGTAGGTCACGACTGTTGTTGTTGTTAGTGATTCTCCCAGGATCGGTCCCGGTGGCATCGTTATTCGGCAGCAGAATAACTTTATGTATAGGGCGCGTGAATTCTGAAGTCGCTGTTTTAAGCGTGACGACTCGAACGTGACCATCCGTGCCCGGATGCACTTGTAGTACGCGGGCGAGCGGCCACCTAGAAGGAGGCTGCAGCTCGTTTCTGATAAGGCACAAGTCGCCTGATTTGATAGAGCCTTGCGCGCGCGTCCATTTACTTCGCGTTTGTAAAGTATTTAAGTAATCGCGAGCCCATACTCGCCAGAAGTGCTGCTGCATTTTCTGCACGAGTTGCCACCGGGATAACCGATTCACTGGGAGTTCCTCTAAATTCGGTTCGGGTAGCGCAGTGAGGGCCTCCCCAATCAAGAAGTGACCGGGCGTAAGTGCGTGGAGGTCCTCAGGATCGTCGGACAAGGGCTGTAGTGGGCGTGAATTTAAACAGGCCTCGATTTCGACGAGGAGCGTGGCCATTTCCTCGTACGTGAGCTTGTGCTCACCTATAACACGACGGAGGTGGTGTTTGACGGATTTGACTGCCGCCTCCCAGATTCCGCCGAAGTGAGGCGCCGCCGGTGGATTGAAGGTCCACTCAATTCCCTCAGAGGCCACAGCGTCCAGTAGTCTGGTTGAGTTGACGACCTGCAGTAAGGCTCTGAGCTCCCTGTCAGCTCCCACGAACGCTGTGCCGCAGTCGCTTAGGATGTGGCTGCATCGTCCTCGTCGTGAGATGAAGCGTCTCAGTGCTGCGAGGAAGGCGTCCGTCGTGCCGTCAGACACCACCTCCAAGTGCACTGCTCTTGTCACAAGGCATACAAAGAGCGCAATGTAGCCTTTGCACGCATGTTGGCCCCGTCCTTTGCTAGTACGTAAAAGAATGGGACCGGCATAGTCGATGCCTACGCGCGAGAAAGGTCGGCTGGGGGTTACACGAACCGCGGGGAGATTACCCATCAGCTGACTCATGCTGTTGCCCTTCCAACGCACGCAGGTGGGACAGCGGTGAATGAACGTCTTCACCATCGGCCGTCCGCGAAGAATCCAGCAGCGTTGACGCAGTGTGGACAGCGTGAGCTGGATGCCGCCATGCAGGCAGCGTCGGTGAGCCTCGTCGATGTAGAGCGCAGCCAAGTGGGACTCATCTGGCAGGATTATTGGATGCTTGCGGCTGAAGGTAAGCAGCGAGTGCTGCAGCCGCCCGCCGACACGCAGGATGCCGTCCAGGTCCTCGGTTGTGTCGAGGAATGGGTTGAGTCGCAGAAGACGATTCTTGCTCGGGAGGGGTCGCTTCGCAGCGAGGCAGGCGACTTCCTGGGTGAAGAACTGGTGCTGCACCAATCGAACCAGTCGGCGCTGCACCTCCTGGAGTTCGTGGCCTCGAAGGTAGGGTGTCCGAGTGCCCCGATGATGTGGCAGCCATCGACAGCACCAAGCGGTGACTCTAAGGAGACGCCGATAATTAGAAAATCTGGCTAGATGTAAGCTCACCTCTCCTTCTGGTGCTGCCTGAATGTGTAGAGCCTGCCGTTGTTCCTCCAGGTCCAAGTCAGGTGCAGGGACAGCTTCGTCGCCCCAGTGATGCGTCGCAGCCAGCCACTCCGGTCCGTTCCACCACAGCGGATGATTAGGAAGCTCCGACGGTGACAGCCCTCGGGAAGCGCAGTCCGCTGGATTCTCCTGGCCCCTCACGTGATGCCACTGGGCTGTCGGCAGCGTGCGCTGGATGTCAGCTACCCTGTTAGCCACGTAGGTTTGCCACCGGCTTGAGTGCGATTGGATCCACCCCAGAGTGACCAGTGAATCCGTCCACAGGTGTACCGCGTCGACTGTCAGCCCCAGCGTCTCCAGTGTCCGTGCGGTCAGTCGAGTGAGCAGTTGAGCACCGCACAGCTCGAGTCTCGGGATGGACACTCGCTTGAGTGGAGCGACCTTGGTTTTTGCGGTGATGAGGCTGAGTTGCCCCAGTCCATTGTCCTCGACGACTTGCAGGTAGACTACGGCTGAGAACGCTCGCTCGGAAGCGTCCGAGAAGCCGTGGACTTGCAGGTGTTGCTGTGACGTCGTCAGGCCCAACCACCGAGGGATTTGGATATCTCGCAGAGCTGGCAGGGCATTGATGAAGTCGCGCCACAGACTCTCCTCCGTTGGCGCGAGAGGTTCGTCCCAGTCTGTCTTAAGCAACCAAAGTGACTGGATAAAGATTTTTGCGCGCACTGTGACCGGTGCGAGCCAGCCCGCCGGGTCAAAGATCTGCGCCGCCGAGCTGAGTACGTTGCGCTTCGTGACCTTCGCTGATGAGCAGCCCTGAAGACAGCGAATCTGGAAGCGATCGCTCTCCGGCAGCCACTGGATACCTAGCACTCCGTGCGTCGTGTCAGTGTCCCATTGGCGCGTGGTCCCCAGGTCGGCGCTAGCGATAGGCTGCAGGAAGTCCTGCGAGTTGGAGGCCCACTTCCGAAGGCGGAAACCGCCCGCCTTGCAGAGTAGAGTCAGCTCTCGTTGTAGCAGCTGGGCTTCCTCGAGCGTGGAGGCCCCAGATAGGATGTCGTCCATGTAGACGTCCAAGAGTAGCGTCTGGGAGCCGGCAGGGTACCGTATGGCCTCATCCTTGGCTAGTTGCTGCGAGCAGCGCAGCGCCAAGTACGGTGCGCAAGCGAGGCCGTAGGTTACGGTGCACAACTGATACTCCGTTGTTTTCTTGCCAGATCCCTTGGTCCAGAGTATCCGCTGAAAGTCCCGGTCGTCCGGATGTACCACTATTTGCCGGTACATCTTTTCTACGTCGGCGACGAAAGCGATGCGGTGCCGCCGCCAGCGGAGGAGGACGTCAGTCAGAGCTGGTAACAGGTTATTACCGATATGAAAGAAGTCGTTGAGCGACTTACCCGAGCTAGTTGGCATGGAGCCGTTGAACACGACGCGAAGCTTCGTAGTCGTGCTTGCTTCTCGCAGGACTCCATGGTGGGGTAAGTAGTACCCCGTGCCGCTCGGGGAGCGTCGGGTTGCCTGCATGTGTCCGAGGTCTTCATACTCCTTCATGAACTCGGTGTAGGCCTTGTGGAATTCAGTGTCCTTGGAGAATCGACGTTGCATCGAACCCAAGGTGCGCAACGCTGCAGTTCTCGACACGCCCAGCTCAGGACTGCTTTTGAACGGGAGTCGCACGACGAACCGACCCTCCGAAGTACGCCGATGAGTTGTGAGGAAGTGTTCCTCGCAGGCTTGATCGTCGAGGCTCTGGGTAGGTGTCACTCGTACCTCTTCCTGCTCCCAAAATCGCTCCAGCACGCGCGTCAAGTCCGCATGTGTGGAACAAAATTGAACTGTCGGACTCCGTTGGTCTTGAGACAGGGCGTGAAGTCCCTTGATTCCTCCCGTGAGGATCCAGCCGAAGACGGTCTCCTGAGCCAGTGGCGAGTCCGGTGGTCCCTTGCGAACGCCGTCCATCAGTATGTCGTTATAGACGTCAGCTCCCAGTAGCAGCTCCACTGGATCCTGGTTAGCCTGAAGCGGGTCGGCCCATTGCAGGCCGTGCAGATGCGACCAGCGAGCCAAGTCAGGTAGCGCACGCGGCTTGTAGCTGGAAAGATTAGCTAAAGCGAAAGCTGGCACTCGTACCGTAAGTTTCTTCGCCTGATCAGCTGTTACATCAAGCCACACTAAGCCGCGAGTGCAGAGAGAGCGTACGCCGCCCGCGAAAGCCAGCGGGATCCTTGCGCGTTGTCGCTTGAGTCCAAGCTGCTTGACTAGCTGATCGGAGATAAGCGAGACTTCGCTTCCAGGGTCGATCAGGGCGCGAACGACGGCGTCCAGCTGGAGTATACGCACGCACTCGGGCCGTTCCTAGTATCACGGTCCGCGGAGAGCCGCTGAGGAAGGGTGCCACATGGTTGACGGTTGCCTCGTGCGTTTCATCAAACGTCTCGTGGATGGAGGTATGATGCTTTTCTGCACACTTTTGGCAACGCTTGTTAGAAGGACAGTCATTCACTTTGTGCTTACCTAAGCAGTTCAGGCAGCGTTGAAGGGAGGTGAGAGCGTCCCTCCTGGAATGCTGCGACTTCTCCTGGTAGCGAGGGCAGAAGAGCAGGTAGTGCGCGCCCGTGCATAGCCCGCACGTCTTGGTGGACTCCTTTCTTGTAGCAACTTGGTGCACCTGAGCAGGCTTACCGCTGCTTCGCTTCTCGGTAGGTTCCTCCACTGGCTTTTCACCGCGTCGTTCCTCTAGAGCCTCCACGCTGTGGATGCGTGCATCGATGAACTTCTTCAGCTGGTCTAAGGTCGGTGGCTCCGTCGACGATCCGAGTTCGATATCCCATTCGCGCTGCGATTGGAGATCCAGTCGTTCAACCGTCAGATAGACGATCCAGTCTGTCGGATCGGGACGACCCATGTCGGCGAGTGCGTCGACGACGTCCCACGTTGCGTAATAGATACGCTTCAGCTCGGAAGATGACTCCTTCTTTGCTGGCTGAAGGGCACCGAGGCTCGCTAGCTGTGCTCGCACCAAGCGTCGCTTGTTTTGAAAGCGCTCCTGGAGCGCCGTCCATGCGCGTTTGAAATTGGATTCCGTCGTTTTAATGTTTCGGATTAGACCGGCCGCTTCGCCTTTCAGGCAGCCTCGGAGGTAATGGAAACGGTCTACATTTTTTAACGACGTATCTTGAATTACCAAGGACACGAATAGATCGTGGAACGGCGTCCAGTCGCTGTATTTACCGTCGAAGGTCGGTAGGTTGATACGAGGCAACAAGGCGCGTTGCCTCAGCTCACCGCCCTCTGCGTGACCCGACGGCAGTGTCGTGTTTGAAGCGTGAGGCTGAGTCCCGATAATTTGCTCGCGGAGGTCTAAAAGCTGGGCCTGTTGGTCCATAAAGGACTCTTCCGCTATGCTATAGCAGTCCTTTGAAAAGTACTCGTGCTTTTCCTGCTCGGCAGTTCGAGTCTCCATCAGCTTAGCGTGCTGAGCGGTGAACTGCTGCCAGAGGTTGTCGAGCATGGTTAACCGCGATTGTATCATCCCGCTCGTAATGTTTGCCATTCCTTTCTTTTTTAGGTTGTCGTAGACGCGCGTTAAGTGGTGGAAAACCTCGCTCTGGACGTTAAACTTGTCTGCCATTGTGAAGGCCGGAAGCGGACACTGAACACCACGCGGTCGCGGTAGAAGAATCCGGAATCGGTCGCCCGAAAGTTCTCGCGACGTTTCCGAAATCCGGCTCGAAGGACCAAAATGTACGAGCACGTACGAGCACGAACGCGGAAGCTTCTCGCGTTCGCGAATTAGTTATAGGATTAGTCTTAAGCTAGTGGTTAAAAAGTACGTTAAGAATAGTCGTTAAGTTTAAACTAAGGTCACTTGGTATTTACAGGACGAAGCACAGAAATATATTTACAAGAGTATTTTTCAGCCACGCACTATTAATACACGTTTTATTTAACTAAACTTGCGTCTAAGACCGCGAGTTAATGCACGTTCGGTTTAACTAAAGTTGCGTATAAGACCGCGAGTTAACGCACGAAACAAGGAGTTCAGCAGCGATAGATCTGGAAAGTTCCAGTTTGGCGCGAGCGCGCGAGAGAATCTAACTGTACTGATCTAGTCGACGTTTCCAGGAAGATAGATCGATCGCGGTGATGGATCGGGCCGTTTCGCCGAATTCTGTGACGTCAGCACCCCACCCAACAGCTGTTCGTCCTAAGCAAGACGAAGGCAGTACCGACGACACAAGTCGGTCGCGCGATAGAGTGAGAGAGCTGTCTAATTAGGTGAGGTGCGCGACAACAGATGGCCCGACCGATCTCATCACCGCGATCGTGTGTACCGCGATCTAGTCGCGTTAGCCGCTTTAAAGTGCGCGCGGTTTCGGGAGCGCATCCGCGCCGCCTTGGCCTGTTGCCGTTTGGGCCAATCCCAAACACACGAATACGTCAAAAAACACGTAGCAGCAATAAACTCATAAAGCCAACAGATCTGTCAGCAGCTAACGTCCTTCAAATTAACTTTAACCATTTCGAAGCCCATATTTCTACTGCATTTTTGTCATCATGGCCTACACTGGCCTATAGCCCTACAGGCCAACTCGGTTTACAACTTTATTACTTAGGAGTGGGCTGCAACCGGTCATATTAATTTTCGCGCGACGGTAACGGTTCCAACACCGACAGTTTATTGACCATTCCCTTCCACCCCCAAGAAGGCAAAGAGGTACTAGGTACGTAGTTTTTAAGAAACATGTGTTCATCCAACGAGCTTTCATCCCTACTCCAAAATTCAGAGACATTCTGGAAAAGATTGACGGACGTCACTTTGGCAAAAGCTCCTCCAGTGTCAAGACGTTGAAGGAAATCTTTTAACACGTATACATACATACAACGCGAAGTGATCCTTCATAGTATATTGTACAAGTGTACCTCATAGCTTCGCTGTGAAGTGCTATCATTAGGATTATACAATATATATAGTGTTGTGTTAACTTACGTTTAAAAAAAAAGGGCTTCAACATCGGCAAGTGGGAGTCCACGGATTGTGAAGCCCATAAAGACCATGTGGGAGGAACTGTTCTTCGTTACGGAGCATAGAGGCGCCGCTATATGCCTTGTGTGTTGCACAAAATTTAATTGTATTAGGAAATCTAGTATCAAGAGACATCATGATAATTATCACGCCAATGACTACAAAAATATGACGGGTCGATGGCGGAAACAGAAACTTCATTCTTTGAAAGAAAACCTGAGGCAATGTGAGGGAGATTTATTGGACGAGGTAAGTCATTTTTCATCTTACGGATTATTCCATGTCAGATCGATCATTTCTTACGTGAAAACTATCGTTTATTGCGGATGGTTCTTATTATGAAAATGGACTGCGCGTATGACCTACTTACGTTTTGGGACCGGGTCAAAACCGAACGCGGAACTGTGAATGGAGTGTCGATTCATTCTCCTGATATCAAAGGAAAAAGTGGTCAATTTAAGGGGGTATACCCGTTTGAATCCTCGGAGAATGTGTACATTTTGTGTATTTTTTTACAAGTCAACGGCTTGACGAAGATTTCCAATTTTTTACGATCTTGCCTGCCTTGTTCCAAGAATTTTCTTTCTTTATCAATTCTTCTTTTAACTTTTAATTATTTTTTAACATTGACTGCCGATAGTAAATGATTGTTTTAATCATAGGAAAATAGTAGTACGAGTCGTGAAGCTGTAACGCGCAGCTTTAAAATTGCGCTAAAAATAGCGAAAGCCTCGCGACCATACACAGATGGAGAATTCGTGAAGGAGTGCCTGCTGGTTTGTGCAGAAGGACAACAGCAGCAAAAGAAATTCGAAGCAATTAGGCTTGGGCGGAATACAGTCACGCGCCGCATTGAGGAGATGGCTGAAAATGTGACGCGCCAGTTACAGGATTTATGCCATACTTTTATTACATTCAGCCTAGCCGTGGATGAATCCCCGGACATTTCGGGGACTCCGCAGGTCGCGATATTTATTCGGGGGGTTAATGAAAATTTAATACCAACGGAGGAACTGCTAGATTTTTGCCCCTTGAAAGACACCACAACAGGAGAAGACATCATGTCGTGTGTGGAGGAGGTGGTCGATAATTTGAATTTAGATTGGACGAAGCTAGTATCTGTCTCTACTGATGGTGCTCCTGCCATGGCTGGCAGGAATACAGGTTTCGTTGGCCGCCTCCGAAGAAAATTGGGAAATTTAGCAGTTCCTCAAGAAATTGATGCAATACATTGTACTATACATCAACAAAATTTGTGTGCAAAGAGTATTGCATTAGAACATGTTATGTCAGTGGTAGTTAAAACTACAAATTTTATTGGAACGAATTCCCTAAAACAACGGCAGTTTAGAATTCTTTTGGAAGACGTGAATTGGGATTGCGGCGAGCTACCATTGCACACCGAAGTACGATGGCTTAGCAGGGGAAAAATTCTTGATCGATTTTTTAATCTGCGAGAAGAGATTTCCCATTTTGTGGACGCAGTAGATCGGCCTGTACCCGAATTGGTCCAAAATAATTGGTTGTGCGATTTAGGCTTCATGTCTGATTTAGCAGATCACTTAAACGTTTTAAATTTAGAATTGCAAAGAAAGGACAACATAATTGTTGATTGCCACAAATCAATTTGCGCTTTTGAAGCGAAAATTGAATTGTGGAAAACGCAATTAAACGAAAATAATGTCTCCCAATTTCCGAAATTAGAATCCATAATCACGCCCGATAAAAGTACTGATCAGTATAAAAATACATTAAAAAAGTTGGGTGATGAATTTGCAAAACGATTCGGTGATATAAAGGCGCTCCAAATTCAATTTCAGACACTTTCAAATCCATTTTCAATAGATATAAACACGGTTTCACCTGCGCTGCAATTAGAGCTACTAAATTTAAGATCCGACCTATTCATGAAAGAGAAATTCTTTATTAAAAACGATCTGAATAGTTTTTATAAAAATTTCCCAAAAATAAAATACCCCCATTTATATAAGACCGCATCGAAAATATTAGCAATGTTAGGTACAACTTATTTATGCGAACAACTATTTTCTAACATGAAGAAAACAAAATCATCAGGTCGGGCATCATTGAAAGATTACAATTTAAGATGTAGTTTAATGCTAAGTGCACACAGAAATCTGGCCCCTGATATACCACATTTAGTGAAACAAGCACGACAACGTTGACTCAAGACCCAATAAAAATAGACTGACATGATATGTTCTAATTCCATATATATGCACCATTGCATATATTGTATGTGTAGTGTCACGTCCCGGGTGGAGGTCTTTGGGGGACAATGACACTGTGGGGGTTTTGAACACAGGCGAGGATCTGAAATCCTGCACACTGAGAGTTGAGGGAGTTTAGGCGAGGATCTGGAATCCTGCACACTGGGGTAGAGGGAATTTAGGCGAGGATCTTGAATCCTACACACTGGGGTAGAAGGAATTTAGGCGAGGATCTTAAATCCTGCACACTGGGGTCGAAGGAGGCTAGGCGAGGATCTTGAATCCTGCACACTGGGGTAAAAGGAGGTTAGGCGAGGATCTTGAATCCTGCACACTGGGGTAAAAGGAGGCTAGGCGAGGATCTTGAATCCTACACACTGAGCGACCAAGGAGGGTTTAAATGATGAAATTGTACCCGATGAACACCCGTTAGACCCTTGTGGGTTTTTGTACCGGTTCGATAATAGGATTTACCGCTGCATATATATAAGAAGTCACTCGCAATGGTTCCGCGAAATCCGTCTAGGCATACGTCGGTACGCGGCCCGTGCAGAAGAACGTTTGTAAACACTATAAGAACACTCGCTCGCGAACCGAGATCAGCTGTTGCAGCGGTTCGTTACATTTGGGATCTTCGTTGCCGAAGGATTAACACAGTAACTTCACGATTGATTTAAATGGTTGTTTATTCAGGTTAAACATGAACGTTATCATGCACTGCGTTAATGGTGCAGTAGCGATGATCGTTAGCGTATGACATTTATAAATGTATATAAAATAAAATGTTTATGGATGGACATGCGATACAATAAAAGATGATAATATAGTATGAAATAAGCAAGTAAGAATAATAATATGGATTTCAATAAGCGTTAATAATACAAAGTGTTATAAGATGCTAAGCGTTAGCAGAAATAATAATACAAAGCAATGAAAAATAGTATGAAATAAGCAACAAGAATAATAATATGAAATGTCATTAAATGAGGATGATATGCCTTTAAACAATATGGTAATTGAAATAGCTTACAAGAGTCGTTGTAGAAAGATTTGTTATTCACATTCACTATAGAAGAGCTCCGTAGAAGAGTTTCCGTAGAAGAGAGGGATTCGCCTTATGGGTCCTTGTATTTATACATATTAAAAGATTGTTAGGGGTGAAGGGCGGTTGCGGTATGCAACCTTGACCTATTTCGGCACGTGTCGCAGTACAGGTTATTAATAGATTTGGTCTTCCGGGGTTTTTATATGGCCTTGTAATGAATATTTGTCGCTAAGTCTTCCGGGGTTCTTTTGCATAGAGTTTTGAAAGGGGATACTCAACCCATTGGATGGACTGTGGGTGGTTTGATTAGAAAGAGGGAAAAGGGGTAATGACTTCTTTGGTCATTGAGAGGTTGTGAGACGTGGTCTCGATTTAAGAGGGGTTTTTTAGGGACGAGGGACTTGTATTTATTAGATTTGGAGTTTTGTGGTCGTGCCACGTAAGGTTAAGAGGGGATTTGGGGGTCGTCGTTGACCATCTTGAGATGGGGACCGCTAAGGTACATCGCCAAGGTGATCAGGGGTTTGGGGAAAGGGGAAGACTTGATTCTGGAAGACTTTGGTGGAGTGAGTTTGTGAAAGACTTGTACTGTTACCGCGCGAAAAATAGTGGGACGTCACAGTAGAATGGGTTACGCAACTGGAACTGCACTTTGGTTACTAAACTTTAGTAACTTTAGTAACTAAAGTGTAGCTCCAGTTGCATAACCCATTCTACACATACAATATCAAATTTGTACAACATTATATACTTAATACGATACACGCAAAATTCAAGAGGAAAACAAGGTCGGGTGCGCTATTGAATGTGCACAATGGGTTACGCAAGTGGAAGTAAAGTGTATCTCGGTTTGCATAACTGCCAATCGCTATAACCTATTGTACACATACAATATCGCACCCCACCTTCTATTCCTCTTGAATTTTGCGTGTATCATATTATGTATATAATTTTGTAGTCGGTGTATATGCACAATGTTCTGCATTATCTGCATGGATATATATATGTATGTGTGCGCGTGCGCGTGTATATATATATATATATATATATATATTCATGCAGGTTTATTCAATCCATTTTATTTTCATTAATTCCCCGCATAACAATAATGTACATACACATTCCTTATGTATAAATCTTTGCGCTTGCAACGATTGCTGAGTGCAATAAAGACTAATACACAAATGTATATATGTATATAATTTTGCGCTTGCAACGATCGCTGAGTGCAATAAAGAGTAATACACAAATGTATATATGTATATAATTTTGCGCTTGCAACGATCGCTGAGTGCAATAAAGACTAATACACAAATAGGTCGGTAAATAGGTTTATTTTTTGCCTTTCGGCCTCAAAATGGGGTTACATGTGTTATGTGTGTAAGTGTTTCTGGGACTGTTAACTCAATGATGCGCTTTCAGTTTGATTTCTTCCTTCATCTTGTTCTTTTTTTCTTCTCCTTTTTTCCAGAACCATTCGCACCCACTCCGCTCCTTCTTCTTCTCCCTTTAGAATCGATCTGATCGTTGAATTCTCTCTTTTCAGCTCCTTACAGTCTTGTAGCATGTGACCCATCGTCTCTCTAGCCCCATTGCATAATCTGCATACTGTGTCTTTTTCCTCCTTCCAGTACTTGCTCCCCCGCTCTTCGTTTCCACATCTGAACCTAGCAATCATGCTTTGGTCTCTGCCTCTGTAGTTTCCGTCTAGGTAATTTGCTCTCTGGTCATCCCTGATTTCTGTGTAATGTGCGTTGTATCTGCCTCCTTGTATTCTGTCGTATTGTCATTGGATCTGCTCTGCCCTGTCCCTTTGCGCTAGTTCCTCAGCGAACTCTCTTCCTCGCATTCTTTCTATTTCCATTTCTTGGATATCCATCATTTTCTGCCTGTAGTATGCATCTCTCATTTCCTCCCACTTCGACTATTTCTCTGCTTGCTTCGCGTCTATTTCCCTCCAGCATTCTTGTACTATTTTATTCTTGTTCAGCCGTTTCGCTTTCTCCTCATATTTAATTGCTCTTTTCCCCGCTTCTATCCTTACTTTGTCCGTTTTTGTTTCCTCCAAAATTAGATATGCTGGTGTATTAAAGTCCAGACCTAGAGCCCACCTTATGTATTTCTCCTGTATCTTCTCTACCTTTCTGCTTCCATCCAGCCCCAAATTTCTGACGCGTACAGCAAGATACTTTTCACTATGCTTCTGAATATTCTCATTCTTCTCTCAAAATTGTTCTTGAACATTCTTTGTCCTATTCCCCATATCTGCGCCATTGCTATTCTAGCTTTCTTTGTGATTTCCCTTATGTGCACTTCTCTGCCCCCGTTTTTCTGAAATTTATACCCCAAGTATTTGAACTCCTTCACTTCTTCCAGACTGTTCCCCTGCCAGCCCCATTCTTCTCTCTTCTTCTTTCCTCTTCCTTTATGGAAAATCAGCACCTTAGATTTCTCTGCGTTCAGTTGTAACCCTTTCCTTTCAAGGTATTTTCCGAATCTTCGTATCATGTCCTTAAGATCCTTTGGTTCATTTGCCAATAACGCTATATCGTCCGCATATGCTAGAGTCCAGATTTTTTCTTTTCCTACTCTAACTCCTCCTGCTTGGTTTTTCCTCATGGTTTCTTCTAAGTCCGCTATATATATTGTAAATATCATTGGACTCAGTGGGCATCCCTGTCTTACACCTTTTGTTGTCCAGAATTTGGATGACATTTCTCCGTTTACTTTTATTGTATTTCTTGTTTCTTTGTAAATTTCTCCGATTCTCATTCTCAAGCGTTTACTTATTTCCATTCTCTTCATTAGGTTCTGAAGTTTTACTCTATCCACATTGTTAAATACAGCGCTTAGGTCCGCGAAAAACGTATATAGCCTCCCCCCCTTTTTTCTGTATTTCTCTGTTAGCTACATAGTTCAGAATAAAAATGTTATCTGTTGTCGACCTACCGCTCCTGAATCCTGCTTGCGTTTCTGGTATTATGTGGTTCTTTTCCAGTTCCTCTTTTAATCTTTTTTCTAGGACCATAGCATATATTTTGTACGCTGTGTTTAGGATCGTTATCCCCCGGTAGTTGTTTACTTTTTCTCTATCTCCTTTTTTGAATATTGGTGAAATCACCCCTTCTTTCCACCTCTCCGGGAATCCTTCTCCCTTCCACACTTTATTAAAAATTTCTGTGATCCTTTTTACTATTTTCACGTTACTGTAAACCCAGGCTTCATTTTCTATTTTGTCTTCCCCTGCTGCTTTCTTTTTTTTTTAGTTTTCTGATTTGTTCTTTTACTTCTGCTTTTGTTATTTCCTCTTCCTCTTCTTCTTCCGTGTTGTCCATTTCTTCGAACTCCTCTACTTCTTTTTTACAGTCGACGCCTTCTAGCAATGCTTTAAAATGATCCTTCCATTCTTTTAAATCTATTTTATTGGAAATACCCATTCTTTTCTTTCTTTGTTTATTTATATATTCCCATATTTGATTTTCTCCCTTTAATTGTATTATCTCATTTTCTATACTTTCTTGTAATTCCCTTCTCCTTTCTTTACACACTTTTTTGTACTCCCTTCTTTTCTTCTGATAGTCTTCTTTGTCTCCTTTGCCCCTTCTCCAGTTCCTCAGTGCTTTCCTGGCTTCTCTTTTCTTTTTTGTACAGTTCGAATTCCACCACTTAAAGCTGCCCAATTTCCATTTTTTATTTTTACTTCTTCTTTCCGTACTGCATTATTTATTTTTCCTACCATTTCTTCTACCATTTCATTCACCTCTGTCCTATTAAATTTTATTTTGTTTAATTCCATTTGAAACTCTCTCTTTCCTTCCTCTGTCCAGACTCTTTTCTCTCTCCACCTCCCCTCCTGATTTCCCCCTCGGTCTCTCATTTTATTTCCCCTATATAGTTCTGCTATCAGAGGCATATGATCTGACTCTACTCTATCTTCCACTGTGAATTTCTTGATATCTTCTTTCGTCTCGACATTTGTTAGTATATAATCTATTACCGTGCTACCTCTCGGTCCCGTGTATATGTACTCTCCTTTCTCATCTCCCTCCATATTCCCGTTCAGAATATTCCATCCTCTTTCCTCCACCATCTCTAATAACACCTTTCCCTCCGTGTTTTTAACTTTGTCTTTTGATCTCCTTACGTCATGCTTTTCTTCTATTCTAAAGTCGCCTCCTTCCTGTCCAATTCTCGCATTGAAATCTCCTCCGATTATCAGTTTCTCCATCTCCCTGTCCTCTATTATCTGGTCTAGCTCTTTTTTCGTCTCCTTCATATCTCTGCTGTACACTGTTATTACTCTCCATTTTTCATTTTGTATCCTGAATCTTCGCTCTTGAATATGTTCCGTTCCTGCGTTCGCTTCCTCCTCTTCTATGCCCTTTCTTACACCAGTGATAATTCCGCCTATCGCTCTCCCTTTTTTCCTCTCTCTAGTGGCATATTTACATTTCCATGAGAATTCTTGTGGCAATTTATCTTTCAATCCTTCCCATTGTTTCTCTTCAATCCACGTTTCTACTAATCCTATTACGTCGAGATCTTTTAAGAAATCCCAAAACTGTTTGTCTTTACTCAATAAACCTGCTACATTCCAGTAGCCTATTTTAAATGTATCTATTCCTTTCCCAAATCTGTGTACCCCCTCTCCCCGCATATCTGCATACGTAGGCGCGCGGGGAACGGGTGTTGGTACTGCCTTTTGTCGTGCGTTGGTTGTCCTTGTAAGCTCTGTGATCATCCAATAATTTAAAGGTTCACAGAACTTTACCGACTCCAAAAATTTACTTCCTTGAGTTCACCATCCTCTTTCCAAATAAATGTCTTATCATTGATTTTTACTTTCCTGTATGCAACTTTCACCTTTGCCCCTTGCTCCCTTTCCGCTTTGGCAATATCTTTAATATTTTTTTGTATCTCCCTTTCCTCTTTCGTCAGATCATTGTCAATAAACAGCCTCTTATCTTTCAATGTACTCTTCTTTTGCATTACTGGTCTTTTCTGTTGCCAGCTTTTTAACTTCGCTATCAGTAGCCCTCTTTTCTCTCCCCTTCTTACCCAGTAAGCTTCCTCGATTTCTGCTTCTACTTGTAATTCGTGCCTTAACACATACTCCACCGTATCCTTCGGCGTCTCATTCCGCGGTAGATCCTCTCCTCTTAGGGTAATATTATTTCTTCTCTCTCTTTTTTCTCTAGCCTCTTCCTTCCTTTCTAGCCCCTCCAGTCTTTCAGTCAGCTTCTCTGCCTGATCCTTCTTGGCCTCCAGTACTTCTATCCTACCTCTCATTTCCTTTCTTTCCTTTTCCCATATCTCATCCCTCCTCTTCCACTCGTCCCTCAGCTCCTTATTATCTTTTCTCAGCTCCTCCAATTCATTCTTAACTGCCATCACAACTTCTATCAATTTGTCTAATTTATCCATTTCTCTGTCCTGTTCTGTCTCCTGGCAGACCGGCGTTACTGCAGTTCCTATAACTGCTTCAGTCTTCTTCGTCGGAGGCGACCTCCCTATTTTCCTCGCTTTTAGGAATTCTTCCTCTATTTCCTTTTCGGCCCTTAAACTCTCCTGCTCCTCCTCGCCCTCCCGTTTCCTCTTGAACGTGTCCAGTATCGAGCCTTCGCTGCCCGTTCTGCTTCTTCCCAGCTTTTCTGCCAACGATGGTCTTCCCCTTCTTCTCGTTTCCTTTTGCACTTCCCCGCCTTCGCCTGCTCAGTTCATTAGAGTCTCTGCTCTTCTTTACCTACTGCTGTCTCCGTTTTGTCTTCTTACTTTTTCCACTCCCGCAGATGTCACTTATCCTTGCCACGTCTCTTACACTTCGTGCAGTCGTTTCACACCTTCTCTTCTTCACCTTTTATTTCACCCTTCGACACTTTATTAACTGTCGCTTATACTGTCCACCGGAACCTTGTCTTCTCCCCGCGTTTTTCACCAAACCTCGTTATTTTCTGCGCACTTTTGCCACACTTTTCGTGTATTTCTTTCACCTGTCTGCATACACACGTTCTTCTCTCGCGCACGTCACGTGGTTCCCCCCTATATATATATATATATATATCGTTCAATACAATTCTGTTCTTTTTCTTTGCGACTTATTTATTTATATAGCAATAACATTCTAAATATGTTATGTTTCGGTGAAATTTTATAATAGATACGTTTCTATATTTTCAATTTTGTTGTTTCTTATACATATGCATCATCTCGAGGTTCCTTACTATCATCCACACATTGAGGACGGTACAATTCAAATCATATCAAATACCCACAGTAGCAAACAATTGCAACGCCGGGCGTGGAGCTGAGCAACGAATAGCTCAACGCTTGACTCTTGACCCGGCGCCCAGAATCGCAAAGAGGTGGCCGGGCCCAAGCTACAGGCTCGTGGCACGAGCCTACATGGACGCACACTCATGCAGTTCTCTCACAAATTTCGCAACGGGTAGCAATGGGACAGTCCCGCGCTCGGCTGTTGCCCGGGTCCCAAAAATTCAGGAGGTATTTGCACCCGATGGGGCAGGTCTGCTCTAGAGCGGTCGGGCAGGGTAACGTCATTTGGCGGCGCGAAGAACGTTCGAACGAAATAAAAACGCCGAATCTTAAAATAATTTATGACGAGAAGTATGACGGGTAAATAAAATGGGGGGGCAGAATATACGTTTAAGAATATATGTTGTTACATAAAAAATAAAAATAAAGGAAAAAAGAAATAATAAATATATATAATAATAAAATAAAAAAATAAAAAAAATATAAAAAATTAAAACTATCGCAACGGCGCATAGTGGGAGAAAATGACACACTCGGCGTCAAAAATCGATTCCCACGCCAAATCGAAATGAAAATCAACGAAACTTGGTATACGGGGGTATTAGGTATCGCTGATCACGATCCCGTTGCGGGTTTTTCGAAAAAGAAGATGGCGGATCCAATATGGCCGCTCAAACTCGACAAGAACTAGAAAAATACGGATCTTACGAACGAAACACGTTGTTTATTCAAATCCTACAGCTATAACTATATATTTTATGGGCCTAGAAAGTTGCATTATACTGTAGAGAATGCTATACTAATGAATAGTTGTTAAAAAATGGTTGTTAACAATAGAAAAACCAACATTATTTATTAATTTTATGTAAATAATAAATAAATTACGTGATTAATCTAACCATTGAATATCTGTCGGAGACGAAAATAAAGATTATTGACATAAAAAAATGTTAGTAGAATTGTTTATTAATAATTTGTTTAAACAATTTTTTTAAAAAGTGACAGAGATCCATTTCATACAATCAAATTGATCATGCTTTGTTGTAACATTACTATAAACAATTGATTGTTATTAAACAATTTGTTAACATAATAGATTTCAGTAATATTCAATAACGATAAGTGAAATTTGGAAGGTACATTGGTTTTATGACATAGGCACCCACTAAGTAAGGATTCTTGGAAATTTCATCCCCAAGGTGGTGAAAAGGGGTAAACTGTATTTTCTCGGACTCCTTAGTATCTCTTAGGCCCGATTAGATATCACTTTGGTTTTCACGTACAATGACTGCCCACATAAATGCCTAAAACTCAATTTCAGGATTTTGCCCTAACCAACCCCTAAGGGGGTGAAACGTGTTTTCACGCATTCTTCAAAATCTCGTGGGCCCGATTAGACATCCAATTGGTTTTTAGTTACAAAGGTTCCCCGCCCAAATGCTTATCAACAAATTTCAGGATATTGCATAATCAACTCCTAAGGGGGAGAAAGGTGGTATAATTTGCTGTCACGGATCCCTCAAAAGCTTTTCGGTCAGATTCGATATCGATACTTGGTTTTAGCCTAGCAACACAAATGCCTAAAAACCAATTTCCAAATTTTACCCTAATCAACCCTTAAAGGGTTAATTCTGGATCTGGTGTACTAAGTGTACATTGAATTGGGGCGTCTTAAGTTTTGAATAGTAGGTGTGGACGAACATATGCATATATATATGTTCGTCATACAGAGGTTACTTTACCGAAATTATATAAAAAATTGCTACGGAAAACAGATATAAAGGTACTTCTTTTAATTATTCTACCGTAGCGAAGCACGCGTATTTTGCTAGACATAAATAAATAACTCGAAACCCAGTATTTGAACTTTTTAAACTCTTTTTACATTTTTTTCCAGTTTTATAATTTTGTTTTTATTTTTTTCGTGTTTTTCTTAATTTGTTGTTTACTTGAAGTTTATTGAATAAAATAATATTTATATTGACTCATGGTATTAAAATTCATCAGCGGACTCGTCCATGGCCCTATTTTCATCATCCGACTCCGGTTCGTTATCGTTTGTAGAAATTAATAAGTTTTTAGCTTGGTCACACAAGCGTTTAATTTTTTTTGGTTTATGGACTCTTAAGGCACTTATAATTGGACCTGATGAAACCAACATAAAATGAATTACGTCTTCGTTACAAGCAAAACGTGAAAACAGTTTACTAAAACGTAATCTTGCCTCCTTAAAAATTTTATTATTAGCTTCCTGAGTTTCCTCGGACATCCAACCAATTGGTAAGCCAAAATCTTTCATTATATTGGCACCGTGTAACAAAACTTTATGTACACATGGAGGCATTTTATACCAATCGTATAACTCAACGAAGAGTTTTGCGGTATCAAGTGCGTACTTCTCAAACTTCTCATAATCAATGTCGTATCCACTTTTCAAAATTTGTAAAATAATAACAAATCGTTGTATTAAACGACTGTCAACTCCTGTTGCGTTTGCCGCTTTCTCGGGGTCATCAAAAAATCGCCTGGCTCTGTTGCCGTCATTGGTTGTTCCGTGACCCTGTTTGACTACATCCACAATCAGTGATATTTCCGATCTTATTTTGTCTTGCACCAGTTTTTTTCGTTCCTGTTTTAACCGTTTGTCATTTCCTTTAGCATAAAACTTTTCAAAATCTAAATTGTAGGCGATGTGCAGGATACATTCCATGAATCTAATACGACAATGAAGAGTCGAAAGTCCGTAGTAGTAATGTTTTTCTTCCACGTGTAGTTTTTGAAGAAGATCTAATTGGTTCATCTGATTTGGAATTGCTCTACATATGTTACAAGATGTCGAAGATGCCTGACCTGTTAAGACGTTACAAACTTTTCCATCCACCATGGGAGAATATAATTTATGTGATACATAATATTTTTTTCTTTTAATATTAACATTTGTGGTTTTTAAATTCATAATTTTTTCATTTATATGGTCATATTATTCTTGAATTTTTTCATTGGTTTCCTTCGTGAACTGAAATTGAATCGGTCTGCATAGCCTCACGGAAGATGGACGTATATTTCTTCAGATCGTTTGTCCATCTGAGGACATTATGCTCAGTGGTACATATGATACCATAAATATAGAGTTATCAGTATTTACTGATTTATCATTAGACCACTTTTGCTTAAACACCTGTTGACCGGAACAACCATCTAAACCCCATTTCCTATGTAGAATTACTTGCTTATTCTTCACCTTCTTTAAATCTTCATTTGAAATTAACGAAAAAATTCTTACAACAGTAAAATCCAACAGCGATTGTAACTCAACTGCAGCACCAGTCTCGGTAATGGTTATATTTTCAGGATAGCATTGTTGCTTTGCTAACGATAGTTTTTCGTACGGAGGATACTGCTTCTTACCAAATAAAATAAAATTATGATTCCGAAGATTTTCATACTTGGCTTTCGTTAATCCAATATCCATATACATGGCTAAATTTTTATTTATAAAATCGTTATCATACTTCTCTATAATTACAGGCTCTTCCATTTCAACTTCCTCCACTGTGGGCTCTACAACTGGAAGAATAGCTTTCGATAAAATATTTTGGGTATAATTCTTGCGAAGTTCTTGGGCACGTCTTTGCTGTGTTCTAACACCGCATTCGCCATTTCTTACACGCGGGCGACCACGAATTCCTGCAGAATTAGGTGGTGTAGTTCGATTTAAATCAGTAGAATTCTGATCTCTGAATGCATACTTCAGTTTTTCACTCAGGAAACCATTATATTTCCTTTCAAATTTCAAACGACTCCGAGTAACACTCGCCCAGTACTTGGAATAGAGCCTAATAAAATTTTTATTAACATACTCACGAAGTTGGTGTAGTTGTTCTGAATAAAAATCGTATCGAATCTCATCGAATAAGAACGCCATGCAATTATTTACCAACGTCACAGTTAACGCATCATTTGGCTTATTTATCTTTAATTTCCCTTCCACGTAGAGGAAACTTTCACACGGCAATGTGTATAAATCCTGCTGCTGTATAGGTATTCTTATCTCATCGCTGTATCCAAACGTCGTGTTGACGTATGGGTTGTACGCGTGAGTATCGAGCTTGACGATGCGATCATCAAACGTCGGCTTCCCTCCAATGCTTAGAATGTCAGCCATTTTTTCAACTTAAATGCGCACAATGAATCCCAATGATTTCAAAAATGCAATGTTCGCAGCACTGAGCCTCTTCTTTTTAGCGCGATCAAAGCTGTTGCAGTTGATGTTGTTGTTGCAAACAATTTCACTTGGAAGAAACGGGTTTCTGGAGTCGTTCAATACAAGCATCTCTTTCGTTTGCACCACATGTATTATCGTCGTCGTCGTACGTGCAATCTGATGGTAATCTCTTCACCTCGAAAATCAAGCAACCGTGCGTCTTGATCCACAACGCGTATCGTCAGATCCGAAATGATCTGTGCGGTGATTGGAAGGTAAATGATCTGTGCAGGTGTTTCCGATATCTTATATCCTGGTGGGACTCTTGGAGAAAATTCATGTATCGTATGTACACGCCTCCCATTGTTGTACGCGCCAGCGGTTACGCTACATTCTACGCGAATAATGTTCACGTTCATGATATTAATCGGGTCGTCCGATTCGTGCCACTGTCCAGGTTCTAATACCCGATTCGTCGAGAATCCCAGTAGCGATCCAATGTTATTGGGCTTTGTAAAGTCTACGGCGAACCGGCAGTATAGTTCGCTTTTCATGGTGTTGTTGTTGGGACGCGACACTATAGGATACACATCATTGTCACTGTTATCGCCGGTGCCACCAAGATTTTGAGGATACCGTTCGAGTAATCGCTGCTTCAGATACTTGGCGATGGCGTCTAGTTCGTAGGAGCCGTGGGGAATCGTAATGTATTCAACAGTGGTGTCGGCAATGGTGTTGTTTTCGGTGTCATAATTCACAACGAAGTAGAATTTATCGTTGCTCGAGTCGATGTTCGGTATTGTATGATAGGTTTCAAAGGTTATTAGACCAAGATCGTATTCATCGTCGCTCAAATCTATGGATGGAAAGTAGCTCACCGCGGGGGTGCTACTCTTGCTGGTTAGAGTGAATGTTAACGACATATTCCGAGTTGTACGACTGGAGTGGTACTGACTCAGAGTGGTGGGAAGTCAATCCTTAAATTTGGTGCCGATCGTTTGTAGAAAGCGTAGACATAGTTGTCCACAATTGCTCTGATTGTATTTTTGGTAAGACGAACGATTGTATTCAATTTCCATAGCATCTTTATCCCGATATTTTACCAATTCCTTGGGCGGTCGAAGATTCCCAAAGCTGTCGAAATATATAGCTCGACACCCTCTCTTCGCATATGCCACCCAATGAGTCCCTGATCCCGCAGCATTGTCCAAATTTACGATATCGCTCTCGTTTCGGCGTACTCCTCCGGCTGGTAACGCGTTTCGCATAAAAATACCTCTAAAGAATGGGATACGCATACGTTTTGCCAACTCCTCCAATTGCAAATCGGTAGTTACGCCCGCAGGCATTTTTATTTTCTTCTCAACGTTTTTTTTTTTCGTTTCGATATTCCCTGTCCGCGCTTGTACGGTGCGAGATAAAGTCCGCGACCTTCCATGGAGCGATTATGGCGTTGCAGTTCCTGCAGCTGATGTTGCGCCGCCTTATTATCGTTGACCGCCTTGGCGATCTCCGCCGCTCCACCAGCTAACGATCCGAGGACACCTAGCAGCGGGAGAAGCGGTAATATACCACCCCGTTTTGCTACTGGAAGAATCCGTTTTTTCGATGCTTTCTTTGGAGTCCTTTTGCAGGTTTTTGTTTTCATCCCCATTCCGATTTTCGTCTTGGCCTTCATAGCTGCCCAAACAGCTGTAGCAGCACCTCTTTCACCCAGAGTCGAGTCTCGCGCAACGATGCGTTTTCGCGCTTTGGCAGCGAGTACCTTATCTGCCGCGTGCCTCTCGTCGAGGTCGTTGCTACGCGAATACGCAATAACGTGTTCGCGACACGCTGCGGGAGTCCCTTGGATTGAAATGGGACCTATCCAACGGATTGATGCCTCGATCACCTCTAGCCAATCGTTTTGCCAGATGAGTTCCTGGACCGCAAAACTGATATCCCGGGATATGTAATTCGATAGGTAGCGCGTTTATCGCCCGATTTAACAAACCACGACCTTTCTTTACTCTCGTCGGTGACACTCGCTACAGTTTCTAATCAATGGTGCCAGACCGTCGATATGCGTTCGCTGCCAAGAGCGATTATAATGCTCCAGACACCGGCGATGCTGCTGAACCTCAGGATCGGCTTTTATATGCTCGGGGAGCCTGTCCCACAACTAATCAACGTGTCTGCCAAACTCTCGCAGTAGAATAATCTTTGGTATATATTTCAACTGCCCAGAGGTTAGGGCTCGAATATTGAAAATATCCGACAGGACCAGAAGCATGTTGCATACTGAGCTGTTTTGCTTCGGCGCAGACCTATAAATAGACCGCTTCGACGTAGCAAAAATCATTTTTTCATGGTTCACGGACAGGATGCGATTCGTACGGCAACCTGTGGCAGTACGCGTGACAAATTTTGACGATAAATCGCAGCTGATGTCCCCGAAAACAATGCGCAGACACGGTAGCATGCTGCCAAACACTATCCGCTGCCTCATTTGCGGTCCATCAACTTGTGGAAAGACCAACGCGCTAGTGAGCTTGTTGGAAAGTCCTCACGGCGTCCGCTTCGAGAACGTGTACGTGTACTCCAAGTCGTTGCAACACCCGAAATATCAGTATTTGGATAATTTATTGACTCCTATAGATGAAATTGGCTACTTTACGTTTTCGAATAACAGTGATGTCATCCCACCGAGCGAATCGCTTCCGAATTCCATTTTTATCTTTGATGACGTGGCATGCGACAAGCAGGATACGATAAGGGAATACTTTACAATGGGGCGCCACTCGAACGTTGACTGTTTCTATCTCTGTCAGGCGTATGCAAAGATTCCCAAACATCTTATACGCGACAATGCCAATCTGTTGATTCTGTTTAAGGCAGGATACCACTTTTGACTGCGATTTTGGAGGCGTTTTTCATGATTTTTTTTGCATACAAAGACTGATCAGAAACAAAATCGGTTTAATTCATTTATTCATGTAACTATAATCTGTAATTACATATTTTTTGAAACTGAAAAAGTAAAAAATAATCTCTTGTAGGTGGCGCCAAAATACAGATGTTTTCAAATCGGCGTGTCAGATTACTCTTATAATTATCATCGGATTGACTTGAAACTTTGCACAATGATGACGTTTTCGAAACTACACCAGACGAGTCGTTTGCAACATCTATTAGACATCAACTCAAAACACCCGAGGGACAAGAAACGTTTCGCAGTCATTTCGGTTCGCTGGGGCAAAAATACATGAGCGCAATCCTAATAGGGATAGGTGATAGGGATACAACAATGGACTATGTGTACGGCGTGTACTTTGGTAATAGTGGAACGATGCTTGGGAATAAGGCTTTCGATATAGACAGGGCGATAATATAATCATAGATGGTGTAAGATATGGAGGAACACCCGGTCTTTACCAACTGATTTTCAAGAGAATTCCCGACGATATCCTGTACACCGATGCCGATAAACAAAAATACAAAAGTATACTGCTGGCGACGAATGCCCACAGACGCGATCATAATGCTAAATACTCCATATTAAGCAACAAGGGATACAAGTACAAGCATGTAATTGCACCTCTACTTCCCCGTGTGTCGACTAGTAGGGCGGGGAAAGGTCTAACGGTGCCACGAGCCATGGTGGTAAACGATAACAAGATCGATTACGTGCACTGGGACGATCCCAACGAGTTGGTGGATCGGTTGCGTTTGCTTGAAGCGTCGCGTCAGGCGGGTAACAACTCTCACGATTCCGAAATTCTATCGATTATCGAGGAACTCCGCGAGGTAGGCCTCATTATAAATTAAACCGCACGCCAATGATTTGCACTGTATACGTCGAGATGCCGATCAACAAATTTGGGGTATCGCTCGAGAAAAGTGGAGCAGCTACAATGGACTATTACAAATGGACCGGTCTGCTTCGAAATTACATGCGAGATAACGCTCTTTGCGTGACCGGTGCCGACTTTGATGCAAAATCACGCAAAATACGACGCGTAGGTCAGCCGGTGACCGACACCGATGCTGTTAATAAACTATACGTGGAAAAGAGCACTAAACTTTTGCGAGAGCAGCAGGAAGAGGTAGAGAGGAAGCTGATCGTGTTTCAAAGAGATTGCGTTGAATTCGCAGCGACAATGCGACGGAGAATCATGCGAGACGGTTGAACTTGTCCTCGGGCCGACGGGGAGCACATAATGCACGTACACGATAATTATCACATCATTCGCGTCAAACATGCAGTCATTGCCGAAATCCAAGAGTAAAGAAGAAAACCATGGCCACAAGAAGCGACGACTCGTTGAGGAATTACATGCTCCAGCTCGAAGACATTTCCCGCGTAGGCGCGTCATAGTGCATGGATACGACGATCTGTGGCAAGCTGACATTGTAGAAATGCGACCATACTCGCGATTCAACCAGGGTCACCACTACATACTCGCCGTCATCGATGTGTTAAGCAAGTATGCATGGGCGTTGCCGCTCAAGACTAAAAGTGGCGCTGAGGTGACTAAAGCGTTTGCAAAGATATTTAGAGATCGATATCCTAAAAATTTACAAACCGATCAAGAAAAAGAATTTTACAATACCGATGCGCAAAAACTCATGACAAAGCATGACATTAATCATTATTCTACGTATTCGGTGATGAAGGCCTCCGTCGTGGAACGTTTCAATCGAACATTGAAGAACAATATGTGGAAACTGATTACGCTGAATGGAACCTATAGATGGACCGATTCGCTACCGCGTCTGCTCGCAGAGTATAACGCGCGAAAACATAGAACCGTCGGAATGCGTCCTTGCGATGTTACCCCTGCGATCGCCGATAAAATGCTAGCCACCGTATACAACAACATAAAGATCACTGCTCCGGCGAGATTCAACTTGGGCGATTTTGTGCGCGTGAGCAAATTTAAAACCATCTTCGATAAAGGCTATACGCCGAATTGGACAACAGAGGTGTTCAAGATAGCCAAAGTACAGACAACTAATACCGCAACCTATCTGCTGGTCGATTTCTGTGGAAAATCCGTTGCTGGAGGATTCTATGAACACGAGCTGCAACGCGTCACCGATCCTGTTGTATATCTAGTGGAAAAAGTGTTGCGTAGAAAGGGGAATAAGGTGTGCGTCAAGTGGCTGGGGTTTGATAAATCACACAATTCTTGGATAAATAAAAATAATGTATTGTAAAATAATCAATAAATGTAATTATACATATACATGTGTGAACAATTTTTTATTTTAACACGTTAATTCCACCATTTATAATTTCTATACATGTATGAATAATTTTTATGCAATAATTTCGCTATTTATAATAATTTCTATACATTTGCGAACAATTTTATATTATGCAATAATTCCACTGTTTATAATAATTTTTATACACGGGAATACAATTTCTATTTTACAATAAATACAATAGTTTCTATTTTACAACGGTATATTATAATGTCCCCAGAGCAGAGTGTCGGTCGAATCGGGTACGATATGCCACTTGTCTTCGTACGGACTTAGAGCGATTTTAGACTCCGAAATGGTGTACACTTTGTGCAATTTAGACCGTATGTGCGATTATCTGCGAACCATTTCGATCTCCCTATGCAAACACTTCGCGTAGTCGTCGAAAGTTGTCGTTCTGGCTATGACGTTGGTCTTGACGCCTTTCGCCTTTTTCATATCTTTTTTACCGTCTACGCGAAGCGCATACATTTTCGCTCTAAGGCCTACGAATTCAGTCATTATCGCACCGTTATTTTCGTCCTTGATCAGCCCTGGAACCTTCTTATTTAC
This sequence comes from Andrena flavipes, assembly GCA_963971345.1. NCBI lineage: Eukaryota > Metazoa > Arthropoda > Insecta > Hymenoptera > Andrenidae > Andrena > Andrena flavipes. The sequence goes on along the minus strand of OZ020479.1, from coordinate 38,662,687 downwards.
GCGTGGCATATTATATGGATTGTCGATAGGATAATCGCTTGTGTCGAATCTATCGATATTGTGCTTCATGGACTCGTAGATATCGTCGCATCGAATGTGATAAATGAGGCTGTTTGTATCGTTGTATAGAATTTTACAATTTGATCCGTGCTGGGGAGACATGTACTCGTGATGAAATTCGTACAAACAAATTTTTTATATGTCTAGAATACACATACCCACGTATATCGGTTTGTTGAATTTCACCTCGAGTTTACGCAATTCAACAGCTATTAAATTTTCCGAAAAAACACTTCTGCTGTCGAAATTCGGCTTCGCGATCATTGCCTCCGCATCATATCGCCCTTCCCAATGTATTAAAAGGTTTACGTCCACGTGGTTTCGTACATTTTCCATAGTTTTGCCGAATACCGCATTGTTCATCAATTTGTACATATTTTTTTCAAAGTCGTTTGTCGCGCTTGTGTAATCGTGTTTGGTTGCGGAACGATTACCGGTGGGACGGAGAAGGGATTATTGCCGACTCAGTCGGTGTGTCCGGGTTCGGCGAATGAGTTAAATGCGTATTTCAATTCAATAACTGTGTTTATTGGAATGCTGTGGAATTCTGTTTACATTTATTTCCGATCCCGTCGGAAGAGCTACGGAGCTACGGTTTTTATCGGCGCGTCGATTTCGCGGCGGCGGCGACTTGGCGGCGAGCGATAGGAGAGAGGATATCGGTGTATTTAACGTTCTGCTCGGAATGGCCTTAAGGGGCACGTTCGTACGAGAGTCGTATAATAGAGGTTCAGAGTGCAATAGGCTGGTAATGGTACAGTATGGCTATGGTCGATACTGACACACCTCACGGTACGGCACGAGAGAACTCTCGGTCGTTATTATCAAAAAGAGCGTCTTGGATTGCTTGAAGCGGTATAGCGACATGCACAAGAGCTGTTTATTTCGCTCGCCGCGGCCTTTATATTGGTCGGCCGTCAATTATCGCTCGCGAGAGAGACCGCGGGGCCGCGGCCGCCAAGCGGTCGCGGCGCGAACTAAGCCCATTGTCTCGGTGCTGGTGTTCGCTCAGCGCGTTACGTGACTTCGTCACACCCCCTCCTTACTTCGGGGGAAATGGCAATGCTTTCGGCTTCTGGCCGTCAGGTACATGTGTCCTTATCTTAACTTAGTCTAAGGGGTTGCAACCCAACACGCACTTAACCTACCCACCACCAAATCTTAACCTACCTTACTACTACGCTATCGGAGTTTTACTCCGCGGGAGCAGTCGGCCGCCGGTTCCTGACCTCGACGCTCAGATCGCCATTTTGGAGCCGACTGCCCAAGACGACGGCGGTCGAAGTGGTGACCGCGTATACCCGCCGGGGACGCATGGCGGGGGGGGGGGGGGGGGGGGTGAAAAATCACCACGCCGGGGCGCTCAGTGGCCCACGTCCATGGCCTTCGTGCAGCTATTGGTGCGGCCGCTGGGGGGCCCTGCAGGCCTGGCTGTACCAGCGGCTGTACGGTTCGTGGGCGGCCTACCGGTGATGGTGTAGCCGCTGGGGGGCCTTGCAGGCCGGGCGGTACCAGCGGCTGTGCTGGCGGAGAAACCACCGGCGTTGGCGAGACTGCCGGGGTTGTTCTGGGACTGGCTGCCCGTTTTGTCCTCGGCAGCCGTCGCTTGCGCTCGGCTGTTGACTTCCGGGCGCGTGGAACGTTTGGAGGCTGGGAGGTGGATGGTCCCGTTGTCGGGGCTCTCGCCTCGGCCTCCCGGTCGGAGACGATTGTCATCCCCGCCATTCGGCGAAGGTCTAGGGGTTGCGGGGTCCGGTGGGCGACCCGACGCTGACGGGTGGTCGCTCCTTGGACGTTCGCCGTCTCGGTTGTTGGGAGCTGCGATGGTCGAACGTCGACCATCGCCACCTCGGGTGCTGCGTGGGCGAGGAACCTTCTGGGTGGCGCCTGGAGGCGCGGTGGTGGTCCACGGTGTCGTGGGGTGTCGGCCTCCAGCCGGACAGCAGCGGGCCATGGCCGGTTCTCGATCACACGGACGCGCCGTGTGCGTCTCTCCGGCGGGCCTACTGGCTCGGTCCCGAGGGGCACTGCCGTCGCTGTCCCGGAGCTCTCCGGTGGAACTGCCTTGTGTCGTCGCATGCTGATTGCCAATTGTCTTAGCACGCTCGTCAGCCACGGCTTTTATAGCCGTCGCGGTGGCGCTGCCCGTGCCAATCGGTTCGCGGGGATCGCGCGGTTTCAGATCACTGAGGTGCGCGCGCATTGTTTTACCGCGCGCCCCCTTCAGTACCACGACGTTTGGTCCATCAAACTTGGCAACGATGTACGGGCCGGCAAATTTTGGGGCCAGCTTAGCATTAAACTGCCTCGCGGCCGCGCTCAGGTGATGTTCGCGTTTCATCACCTCATCGCCGAGCGCGGGTCGCCAATCTCGGCGGCGTAAATCGTAGTGGTGTTTCTGGTTCTGGTGGGCTCGTACCAGATTCCACCGTGCGAGTTCGATGCTGTCTTTGATGTTCGTTAGCCGTTGTTGCCATCCTCGGGTGTCCTCTTGGGTTGGCTCCTCCGTTGGGTCGCTCGTGTTCAGGCGTGGATCTCCGGGAGCAACGAGTTCGCGGCCAAAATTTAAGGCGGCTGGTGTGCTCCCCGTGGCTTCGTGTCGTGCCGTGTTGTAGGCAAAAGCGATCTCCGGGAGCCAATTATCCCACGTCGTGTGATCCCCGTCGGTAAATTGGGCGATCATCGTCTTGATTACTCGGTTGGCTCTTTCTACTGGATTACATTGCGGGGTATAAGGCGGTGTTTTCCGGTGGTCGATGCCATATTCTTTCAGCATGCCGGTAAATTCTCGGCTCTCAAATTGCTTTCCGTTGTCGGTAATGACTCGGCGTGGGCACCCGAAGCGCATGGCTACGCGCTCCCGGAAGGCTTTTGTGACGGCCGGGGCGGTGGCTTGTCGAAGAGGCTGCAGCTCAATCCACTTTGTGAATTTATCCTGCATCACCACTACCACGGTGTGGCCTTTCTTCGATCGTGGGAGCGGTCCGACTAAATCGGCCGATACAACATCCCACGGGTAGGCTGCTGGTGTGGTTTGCATTAGTCCTGCTGGTGCTTGTTGCGACACCTTATACTCTTGACACTTAGTACACTGGCGGACGTAGCGGGCTGCATCTCGGAACATCCCGGGCCAATAATATTTTCTGGCTAATCGGGCGGTAGTCTTGTTAATCCCGAGATGGCCGGCCGTGGGAGCATCATGGTTAGCCCTTAGTATTTCGTCCCGCCGGCACGCACTGCTTCCACTCGTCTTCGGGATGGCCGCCGGTGGTATCTGGGAAGTACCGGTATAATTCGCCATCGCGAATCTGGTAATCGGGGTGGAGGAGCGGTGTCTCCTCGACAGCTCGCTTCTTGGTGTCGTACCATTCTTTGGGTACCCCGGTGCCCACGTCTGCAATCTCGTTTTGTCGTGATAGAGCATCTGCTACGAGATTGTTCTCCCCCTTCCGATACTCTATTTTGAAATCGTACTGTTGGAGCTCCAGGCTCCAGCGCGCCAGGCGGCCCGAGGGGCTGTCAATTGACTGTAGCCATTTCAATGCCTGGTGATCGGTCAGGACTGTAAAGGAATATCCCTCCAGATATGGGTGCATATTTCTGATGCCCCAGACCACTGCCAAGCACTCCTTTTCGGTAACGGAGTAGTTTCGCTCGGCTGAATTGAGCGTGCGGCTGGCATAGGCCACTACTCGTTCCTGGTCATCGTGCTCCTGTGTTAGCACTGCACCCAGGCCACCTTGGCTGGCGTCTGTTTGCAGTACAAACGGTCGGTCAAAATCGGGGCAAGTTAACACCGGCGCTGTGGCTAGTTGGTGGCGGAGCGTCTCGAAAGCGGACTGGGTTTCTTCGGTCCAGCTCCAACGTGTTCGTTTCTGGAGGAGTTGGTGCAACGGTGCCGCTGTGTCCGAGAATTGGGGAATGTATCTCCGGTACCAGGAGACCATCCCCAAGAAGCGTCGTAATTCTCGTAGATTCTGCGGTGGGGGCGTGTTACGAATTGCCTCGACTTTTTCGGGGTCCGTCTTAACCCCTTGGTCAGAGACAACGTGTCCGAGGTATTGTAATTCCGTCTGGCAGAAACGGCATTTTTCTTCGTTTAACTGAAGTCCTGCTTGCTGCAATCGGCGTAATACTTCTCGGAGGTTCTCCAGGTGCTCTTCGAACGTTCGTCCCAAGACAATGATGTCGTCTAAGTATGCAAAGGCCCTTGGCTCGAGGCTGGGTCCGATGATACTATCTAGTAGCCGTTGGAACGTGGCGGGGGCCGAGTGGAGACCGAATGGCATGACGCGGAACTGATATAGTCCGCGTCCGGGAACGGTAAAGGCCGTTATCGGGCGGCTCTCCTCGGCCAGCGGTACTTGCCAGTACCCATTTGCGAGATCCAGTGTCGAGATATAGCGTGCTTCGCGCAATTTGTCGAGCGTTGCCTGGACCTGCGGCAAGGGGTAGGCGTCTTTTTCGGTGACGGCATTTACTCGGCGGAAGTCGATACAAAAGCGCTTCTTCTTTTTGCCTTTCTTGGCAACCATGACCACGGGGGAGCTCCAGGGGCTGCTAGACGGCTCTATTACTCCGTCTGCTAGCATCTGGTCTACTGCCTCGTTAATTAAGGCTTGCGTGGCCGGGTTCCTAGGCATGTATCGCTGCTTGATCGGTTCGGTCGTTTTCAGTCGTATTCGGTGTTCGGCGAGGCTGGTTGTGCCTCGTAACTTCCGGAGTGGCGGTAACTCCTCGTTCAGGAGTTGTTGCAGGGCGGTCTCTTGGGCTGGGGTGCATTGTCTAATGCCTGGGGCTTCCACGGCCGCGGTTTCGACGTGGCTAGTCGCCCATCGGTGGGCACCAATCTGCACTTCTAGGCCCAACTTGCTCAAAACGTCTATGCCCAATAGCGCGGCATGCGACAGACCCGGAAGCACGGCATACGTGTGCTTCACCGTCTGATCGTGAATGGCTGCTGGTAGGGTCATCTCGCCCCGTAGGGGTACCTCGGCGCCGTCGGCGACGCTAGCCGTGAATGTGGCGGGGGCAAGGGTATATCCTTGCTGCTTGCATGCCGTGGCGACATCTGGCCGTATGAACGAGCGGGTTGCTCCGGTGTCGACCAGTGCCCACCAGCGGAATTTTCCCACCTGGAAGGCGAGGTACAATCGAGGGTCCTCGTTTACTGGCTCGGTTAAGGCGTTGTGGGTTGGGCGTTTTGTCGGTCGCCTCGGTTGCCGCGCCCGGCCTCGTTTCCCGTAAAGGGATTGCACTTGCAGTCTCTGGAAGTGCGTCCGGCGGTCCCGCAGTAGGAGCAAAATAGCTTGCTCGCTCGTTTGCACTCGGGGCGTCGGTGGCCATGCTGGCCGCATCGCCAGCAGCACGTCGCTCGGTCGTACTCGGCCTGTACTTCAGCCAGGCCGCTGCTGCTGCGGGCTTGTTCGGCTTTCTTCTCCGGCCGTTTCTCGGTTTTGTCGGTTTCCTTCCGTCCGACGCTGGAGGCCTCTTTCTCCTCGGCCGTGACTTTGTCTTGATCCGCCGCCAGTCTCATCAACTCTGGCAGAGTCTTGAACTCAGTCCTTTTGATGTACCGACGGTACTCTGGTCGGAGATTACGGTAGGCACGATTCACCTGCTGCTCGAGTGTGTACTTCCCGTACTGTTGCATCAATGGTAGGAGATCTAGTATAAAGTCGGTAGCTGTCTCTCCTGGACGTTGAATGCGCCGGGTAATGGTTTCCTCTAACTCGTTTTCGTCTTCGGCAGCGAGGAAGAACGCTCGAAAGTCGGTAACGAAATCGTCCCACGACTGCCATTCGGTACGGCGGAGGCGATACCAGCCCAAGGCCCTTCCCTTTAGAATCTCGGAAAGGCACTGCACGATCTGCGTAGGGGTGACCATATAACTGTGTTGTAGGTCCCCGAGCCATTGCAGAAATTCGGCGGCTCCGGCGCCGCCGTCGTAGCGCGTTCCCCACCTTCGGATTTTCTCCATTGGCGTAGCCTCTGGAGCAGCTAAGCTGAATCCCGTGTCGATGGGTGCTTCTTCTGGCGCCTTAGAGGTGTCGCCAGTGATCGTGATTGTTGGTGGACCCATAATATTATGATCTCGGCAGTACGTGGTGACTCGTTGGCGTAATTCGTCAAGATTGCCGGTGGCGTCGATCCCGTATTTTTCCGCGACTTTTATCAGTACAGCCTTCCGTAGCTCGTAAACCCAGCTTACGCTTATGCTCACTCGCCCTTCTCCTCTTCAACGTCCCTGTTCGGGCGCCACTTTGTAATCGTGTTTGGTTGCGGAACGATTACCGGTGGGACGGAGAAGGGATTATTGCCGACTCAGTCGGTGTGTCCGGGTTCGGCGAATGAGTTAAATGCGTATTTCAATTCAATAACTGTGTTTATTGGAATGCTGTGGAATTCTGTTTACATTTATTTCCGATCCCGTCGGAAGAGCTACGGAGCTACGGTTTTTATCGGCGCGTCGATTTCGCGGCGGCGGCGACTTGGCGGCGAGCGATAGGAGAGAGGATATCGGTGTATTTAACGTTCTGCTCGGAATGGCCTTAAGGGGCACGTTCGTACGAGAGTCGTATAATAGAGGTTCAGAGTGCAATAGGATTCCGGCCTAACGGGCGCGGAGGTACCTCTCTGACGTAGGCAGGGCGCAAGATAAATCTCGGCCTATTTCGGACAGAGGCTGGTAATGGTACAGTATGGCTATGGTCGATACTGACACACCTCACGGTACGGCACGAGAGAACTCTCGGTCGTTATTATCAAAAAGAGCGTCTTGGATTGCTTGAAGCGGTATAGCGACATGCACAAGAGCTGTTTATTTCGCTCGCCGCGGCCTTTATATTGGTCGGCCGTCAATTATCGCTCGCGAGAGAGACCGCGGGGCCGCGGCCGCCAAGCGGTCGCGGCGCGAACTAAGCCCATTGTCTCGGTGCTGGTGTTCGCTCGGCGCGTTACGTGACTTCGTCACACTTGTTCTAAACCGTGTATTGAGTTCGATGTAATTGCGGAGCCAGGGAGATTGAGCGAATTGAGCGGTGTATCTTTGTAATAACAAGACCGTGACACGTGCACTGCTGCAGGTTGCGATACTGGATTACGTAACGCTGCTTATCGTATACCGTCGCGAGTAACTTGTCCTGTCTGCTGCCAGGCGGTTTGGAACGCGTCGGGCAGAACGGTAGATCGGCGTGAGCGTCGTGTAGACGTTGCGGATATTCCAGATCTACCTCGAGAATGTACCCCGTGGGCGAATTGACCAGGATCGAAGACACGTTAAAACTCGCAACATCTTCGACCCATTGAAATTTGGCGTATGGTAGGGGCTGACACATTGCCCATCCATATAAATTGTTCACGTCAAAGTACATCACGTACGATGACTGTTCCGATGCGTCGTAAGATGGCATGTACTTGTTATTGGTATGTGCGTATCTTCCGGGACATTGGCTTAAACCCCCACGTATACCGCGTTCGACAAACATAACCATGTCGACATCTGTGAGCAATTCGAATGTAATTTTGGTATGTTTTAGCATTGCATCCCACGTGAAACCAGGTAGAGTATAATAATGCGCTGAATCTAGTCCGTAACTCTTGATACAACTTTCGCGAAAATTTTCAAAAATATCTGCCAATAACAAGACATCTGTTTTTAAATACAAGTCGCTGTATTCGCCCAAGGTTCTAATCCCGAAACGCTGCCAGACTGTCTCGGCGCGTGCGTAATCGCTCTCGAATACAGTCTCATCCGATAACAAACTGTGGAATGACTCGCGCGGCGGTAAGCATGGATCCTGCAGCTTGTTCGCACAATCAAGGTATTCGTACGGAAATACACCCTTTCGCTTTAATAAATTGAAATCCTCGGTGGATAATGTTTCAAATTGGGATCGTAAAATTTTTAATTGATCTGTGCTGAGAAAAGATGCTAATTTGTTGAGACTGGTATTGAGAAATTTGTACGAATCGATGAACCGTAATTTAATATAATTTCGCGAGTCTGAGTCAGCCGTATCTTCGACATTTTTAGTGAATGAAATATACTTTTCTTTAGTTATAGGCAATACGTCAACGTGACCGTCGAAAGCGGTAGCTAATTCCTTGATAATGAAATGTGAATCGTAGCCGGATAAATTATGGAAAACTACGGGGATATAAAACGCATTTTTATAATTTAAATTGCACTCCGAATGTGCCGGGCCTCTAAACCGTCCGGACATATGACAATGATCGCGAACTCGTATATCGTCAGCCTTGAATGATGACAGTGTGTTGCATCGCGAAATGTCGCCAACTGTTTGTTGGTTAAATCCAGCATGGGAACATTACTGCTCAAGATGGGTTTGGCGAAATTTGCAAATTTTTTCAGTTCATCGACGAACCATGAAACACAATCTGCGTCGCGGCAACATCGATACACCGATAGTGATGTATCGTACGAGCAATGCATATAATAGGCTATACTATGAACTTTATGATGTTGATACGTATGTAATTTGTTGTCATCAATTCGATGGCTGTCCTCTGTTTTCTCGATGATGCACTCCAGATTAGCGTACACCACGAAGGGGAGCCGCTCCTTCCTGCAGTGGTTCTCGAAGCTGAGGAAATTTTTGCCTTCGCTGGGCAGCACGATGGCACAGTCGGGGAGTGCGCGTTCGGCCGTGTTCGGGTGCGGACGCGTCTAGTACTTCTCGAGCTAACCTCAAAAATTTCTACGCGATATTAAAATAATAATAACTGCAATTTTGGGAGCAATTCTTTCATTACAGTGGGCACCAGTTGCGGGCCCCAATGCCCCAAGTATATTGTAGAACCGTCACAACCCCTACAGCAAATTACGTTGCTGAAAGGTTGCAGTTTCGTTGCAGTTACGTTGCAGTTACGTTGCAGGTAATATTTCTGAGATGTTGCAGAAATGTTCCTATGTCCGCCCGTGTGCAACATTGCATGAAATATTTCTGCAACTTTTCTGAGATTTTACAGCAACTTTTCTGCAACTTTTCAGCAACGTTTCTGAGATTTTACAGCAACTTTTCTGCAACGTTTCTGAGATTTTACAGCAACTTTTCTGCAACGTTTCTGAGATTTTACAGCAACTTTTCTGCAACGTTTCTGAGATTTTACAGCAACTTTTCTGCAACGTTTCTGAGATTTTACAGCAACTTTTCTGCAACGTTTCTGAGATTTTACAGCAACTTTTCTGCAACGTTTCTGAGATTTTACAGCAACTTTTCTGCAACGTTTCTGAGATTTTACAGCAACTTTTCTGCAACGTTTCTGAGATTTTACAGCAACTTTTCTGCAACGTTTCGGAGATTTTTCAGAAACTTTTCTGCAACGTTTCGGAGATTTTACAGCAATGTTGTTTCGACAAAATTTGTGTGACATTACAGGAAGGATAAAAAATGTAAGGGAAATTGATTAAATCACAATAAATATTGACAATTAAATATTTATATATTTTTTTGTAAAAGTCAACAACAACAATAATAATAACAATAAACATCAGTGCAAATTCATGCTTATATAATGATGTTTCAACTTCAGCGTATTTTGTAACTTATATATTTTTTTCTTTATTCGTGTGGGGAATACATACTGTTGGCGCTGTTAATAGCCCATCAAATCTAATTAGGGCGAACAGCTAGAGTTGCCACCCGTACTTTAAAATCAAGTATCTTACGTTATTATAGGTAAATGTATTCTATACTTTTAGATAACAATAAAGTACCCGAAAATACTTTATTTCACAATTAATGATATTATGTGAAACGTAACGCAATATTATTAAATTCTATCTGTTCCCGCCACTTCAGCATTTACTGAGAGAGTTTTCTCTGTCATAAATGTGAAGTGGCGCTATGAAAGAAACAAGGCCTCTCTCAATCTAATAAAAAACGAATTATTTATATATTTCAATATGAATATTGAGTGCAATGATGCCATTGAGACATTTTAAAATAATACAAATTTACTTTGTAATGCTAAAAGGAATAGAAAATATGTTTGGAAGAAATAAAAACTAATACGATTAAAATGTACTTTTAATTTGTTGAGCGTACTTTTTTTGTATACCTCACGAAAACAAATGTACGTTATTTTTCTGTAAAAAGGTGGCAACCCTACGAACAGCGTTACACAATATTTATTAAGATAATATATATAACTTTCTATTTATAAATAAATGTTCGAATGTAATTACATGAAATCATTTGCATCAAAAGCCGAATGTAGAAAATTGAGATAATTTAAATTGTCATCTTATTATTATCCTATTTATGATAAATAATATACTATGTATAAATAAATTGAGTTTTAAGGTGTAAAATTAAGTTTTGTTTTTGTCATTTTAGCTTTTTAAGCAATCGGGATTTTTATTTAATTTTAATTTCTTCAATTACCGGTAATTCGGTAAAATTTTCAATCAAAACCGTGTTATCGGTAATTAAGCGGTCTTTTTGTAAAGTATTGAAAATATAACACTAAGCATTACAATAAAATACTTTTCTTAAACTCTAATCGAGCATTACAAAAAATATATGTAAATAAAACTATTCTGAGCATAAAATATAAAATGATACAAACAAAATAGATACTGAAATGTCACAGGGGCAAGGGGAATCGCCCGCTCGCTCCAGATTATCCCCTCCAAGAATTCCTACTTTTCGGTTCTTAGCGGCTGTCCATATCCGCGGATTGTCGCGATTGGTTTCGTTCGCGATCTTCATCCCGCGACGAACTGTGTTGGAGGGGATAGGTTGAAGCAAGTTGACGATTCCCCTTACCCTTGTGACATTTTTTTTTAAACTATCGAAAATAATGACTAAAGTCAACGCTTGAATCGGCAGCTTGTTCCGTGACGCCGGATATATCCGGCGCTCGTACACACAGGTCATCAGATGGATGCCGGATATATCCGGCGGTCGTAGCGAAAGGGTTAAACCGCCTGGTCCACAGCGGTTACGTCCTGCTCCTTATTTGTCTTCAGCTCTGCCCGCATGATCCGCGTTTTGCTTTGTGCGAACCACTTTCCACCCGCGTTCCCTATTTCTATATCTGTTGATATTATACCTCTCTCGCTTAGTGCAGCGTGTACTGAACCTGGAATAATACATGCATTTATTTTACAATTTTAATTGCTGAAATGAGATAAATAATAAATTTACTTACATAATACTAATTTCACAACATATTTATATGTTATAAATGGTTTTTTTTGTTTTTTTCCACGCCAACTATATTTCATTGCCACGCAATCACTTAATAATTTTTGCAGCACCTTGGACGTTGTCATTGTAAGGTGGCTCCCACCGGTCCTCTTCAATACATCAACCTTTAAAAAGTCATTAACAAATTATTTCAGTCATGAAACATGGCTTCAATAAAACCAGCATTCGTGTAACACCAATCACAGGGTGCATTGAAGCAATGAAAAATAACAATCACCATTAGTTTAAATAATTGTTATAAAAAAGTTAATAAAAGTTATACAGTATAAGCATGTTTACAAGAAAAGTGTATGAAAAGTAAAAGCTTGTCGCTTGGCCAGCAACGAAATACAAGGTGTCCCATAAAATTGCGAGACTTCTCGGAACATGCAATATCCTGTGTTTTTGCATCGGGATGTCACATGTTCCAAAAAGTCCGCAATTTTATGGGACACCCTTTACATGCAAGAAAATCCCATCATCGTACAATAGTATAAGAAGTGCGCAGTGCATTTTACAAGTTACATGTATGTTGCTACTATTTATTAATTATAATAAATATCAATACTCAGGTAATTCTCCTTTGTACGACTGTAATGCAGCAATGAAAGTAGCTGTTGAATATATAAGTAATTGTAATATAAAGTTAATTTTTCACTTTATGATACTAGGGACACTTATGTTAGTGCATTTATTACTCTTACGTCACTTACCATAGCATTAAATACAGCCTCGTCCTGTAATTGATTATTTAAATTACGCAACCCCTCTTCATCAGTGATGGGAAGATTGTGCGTTGAAAATTGTGTTTCATTATTATCTGCTACGTGTGTAGTATTAAAGTTCATTGCGACTTTTGCTTCCAGTCTGCCTAATTGGTTCTTCATATCATTTAGTGTTAAATTAACAGCTGCAAAGCTCTTTATCACAAATCTTTCGAACTCTGAATAAAGATAAGAGAAGTTAATTTAACATATGTCATTCTTTTAACAAAAATCACATTTACGATTATAGTCAATGGGTAGTCAAACCCATTGGATTGGATATGAGTTTGTAGTTGCGGAGACGTACTTGATGATGATGATGATGATGATGATGATGATTCTGCTGTTGGTGCTGCTGTTGGTGCTGCTGTTGGTGCTGGTGTTGGTGCTGCTGGTGTTGGTGCTGCTGGTGTTGGTGCTGCTGGTGTTGGTGCTGGTGTTGATGCTGCTGGTACAATTTCCTCGGGAGACGCGTGTATCGTGTGTGTCATTATATCCACTGGACTTTGTGTTTGTTCGATATACTTTCTTATTGTCGGGCTTGTAAAATCTGCATTGAAACCCGCAATTCATCATATAATTGTCACCATCCACCGATAAATATTCATGCGGGTGTCCCAAAATAGAGAGACCTCTCGGATGATGCAATATACCGATGAAAAAAGACATTGAAACCGTTTTCGGATGCGAGGCTTCCGGTCCACGCAGTTTAAGGCCGTGTGAAGTAAGCGCACAGCAGCGTACGGTAAAAGACTTTGCATGTTCCGGGAAGTCCTGCAATTTTGAGACACCCTATATATTATTTCACAATTATTTTCATAATAAATGATTAATATAAAAATACCTTGTTGCGATAATGTACGCAGAGGTGGAATGGGTAATCCAGTTTTTGAGGTTTTCTTATGCCTCTTCGTGGGGGGTTCATCCAGAATGTCATCTTCCTCGGTAGACAATGCAATGCGGGTATAATTTCTCGTGCGCTCTTGTAATGTTTTTCTATTATATCTTCCCCCGTTCATACCATCGGACTCCTTAAAGTTGGACGTGTCCATCGCATCGTCCCTCAGCTCAAGAGCTCTATTAAAATGATCTGACACAGATAATTCGTTAATACGTAACACATTAAGTTATATACGTATTCAGGAAGAATTTATAGAAATAATATTAAAAACCAAGAAGTGATGTCAGCGCATAGGTTCGGTCATATAAACCTATGCGCTGACATCACTTCTTGGTTTTTAATATTCTAAAAATACGGTCGAAATTATAAATTCTTTATTTATAGAAATAATGATTGTATTGAAAAAAAAACATACCTGTTGAGCAAAACCACTTTATGATATTACACTCATTCCAATTATCTCCTTCCCGTGGAGGCTCTCCCTTCATAATTACTTTATTTAGCGTATAATCATTCCTAATGTGGCTCGGCCATACACTGCTACTTTTCTCCGCGTTCATCCAGCAGGATGGAATGATTTGGACCCCATCGGAGAATTCAACAATACTATACGCCTTCAACATTGTTGAGGATTGTACTAAAAAATAATTATGAGAATTTATTACAAAATCGACACTGCATTATATTAGAATACTTATGAAATATTGCCGTATTATAGCTTCGTGTTAATCATGATGTTACTTGTACTTACGGATGATGACTCGAGCCTTTCCAAAAGTTTTTCGAAGGTTAACTTCGAAAAAAAAGCAAAGAAACAATAAAAAAAAACACGCACGCGAACTATGAAACGAATAAACTGAAATATATTAAAAAAAAAAAAATAACTAAACACAAAAAATTAAAAAAAACTAACACGCACGCGAACTATAAAACGAATAAACTAACTGAAATATATTTTAAAAAACTAACTAAACACACTATAAGTTTAAAAACATTAAAAAAAATCTAATTATATGTAATAAAATATTAAAAAACACACTTAACACACTATATACGTATATAAAAGGAAAAAGGAATAAGATAAATTGAATATATAATTTGAAAAACACACTAACACACTATATAAGTATAATAATAAAAAGAATACGAAAAATTGAAAATATAATTTAAAAAACACACGATAACTACGAAAAGAAGAAAAAAAAAGAATATATATTAAAAGAAAATAACGCGAGATATAAAATGTTTGGAAAACGAGAGCTGCTTGTTCTTCGAGAGTTAACTTCGAACTGGCCAGGTCTTGAATCAGTGTTGGTTCAGCGCGATTCAGCCACGCGACAAAGAAGTTCATTGTTGGCGCTCGAGCCGAGCCGAGCCGAGCGGAGCCGAGCCGATCCGAGCTGCGCCGAGCTGAGCCGAGCCGAGGCAAGCGAACCTTTGAATATTTTCTACAGCCGTGTACGAGCTATTCCACGTCAAAACGGATGGAGGGAAAATTTAGTTTCACCGATTCTTTCCAAAATTACAGCATTTGTCGATAAACTTGCATAAACAAAGTATACTGAATTTTAAAGGCCTATGTCAAATAGTTTTCGAAATATTTAAAGTTGAAGTCTTAAAAATTGGAACAAAATCGGCTGCCGCGTCATCACTTAAACTCTAATATCTCGGTTATTTTTAAAGATAATGTCTCCGTCATGGGCTCATTTTAAAGCTCAAGGAATGCTTGCTCAACCCGTATTTATAATATTTTGTTTATTGTTAATAAACTTGACAGTAATCGATGTCAAAGTTTCAAATCGCGATTTTACGTCGTTCCCACCCATGATCCGGCTTGAAAAAAATACCATTCGATTCGTTGAACCTTCAGCTAATAAATGCATTTTTCAAAAAAGTGGAGCAATTTTGGGAACAGTCAACAAAAAGTATAACTAACGATAGTGCACACCGCTTAGAACTGCACGGATCCCATGGTCAATCCGCACGCACGCGTTTTCAAAACAATCGCCTGGCGTAGGAAAGTATTTATATACGATGCGACAAAACAAACTCTTCGTTCAGTAACAAGATGTAGAAGTGTAAAAGGAAGAATCACTAAAAGCTACCTACTATTGCTAATTTTTTATATGGCAAGCAGATATTCCTATTAGTTTTCTCGAGAATATCGAAACACTGAAGGAAAAGTTTGTTTTGTCGCATCGTATATAAATACTTTCTTACGCCAGGCGATTGTTTTGAAAACGCATGCGTGCGGCCTGACCATGGGATCCGTGCAGTTCCAAGTGTGCACTATCGTAAGTTTTATTTTTTTGTTGACTGTTCCCAAAATTTCTCCACTTTTTTGAAAAACACATTTATTAGCTGAGGGTTCAACGAATCGAACGGTATTTTTTTCAAGCTGGACCGTGGAGGGGAACGCTGTAAAATCGCGATTTGAAGCTTTGACATCGATTGCCGTCAAGTTTATTAACAACAAACAAAATATTCTAAAAACGGGTTGAGAAAGCATTCCTTCAGTTTTAAAATGAACCCATGACGGAGACATTATCTTTAAAAGTTGCCGAGATATTAGAGTTTAAGGGGAGGTTCCGGTATAAATGTTGATTTTTTTTATTTCATTTTTCGAATGTTCAATCTTTTAGGAATACGTGTTTAAAAGGATTTGTTGAAATTCGTAAAATTCCCGTAGTTATAGGCATTTAAGTAGCGGCAAATGCATGGGCAACAACCGGCCACTCGGCGCTCACGTGAAACTTTAAACGCGTTTTTCTCAAAACAGTGTTCTCAAAACGGTGGGACCTGTATCTCCAAAAGTTATTATCCGATTCGACAGAAACTTTTTTTATTTTCAAGAATATACTTCTGGTTAGGGGGGGAACTAGAAAAAATTACCAAAAATTGAAAATTTATAATTTTCAAAGGCGTTGAAAGGACGAAAAATACAGGGACAAGTGATTTCAAACTTGAAGTGTCGTTATTTTCTAAAAACAATGTCATTTTTGTAATTTTTTTCTAGTTCCCCCCCCCCTCTAGCCAGAAGACTAATCTTCAAAATAAAAAAGGTTTCAGTCGAATCGGATAATAACTTTTGGAGATACAGGTCCCACCGATTTGGATCAATTTTTTGACGCCTTAACATTAACGACTCCCCAGGGCTGTCTGCAATGATTAATTATAAAACAAAAAATATATTTCAATAATTTAAGACATCCTTAATACAATGCAAAAAGTTCCATTAAATTATATATAGTGGTTTTCCTTTAATTAATTCCTAAATATCACCTATTTTTTGGGGCTTTAGACCGGAACCTCCCCTTAAGTGATGACGCGGCAGCTGATTTTGTTCCAATTTTTAAGACTTTAACATTAAATATGTCGAAAACTATTTGACATAGGCCTTTAAAATTCAGTTTTACTTTGTTTTTGCAAGGTTATCGACAAGTGCTGTAATTTTGAAGAGAATCGGTGAAACTAAATTTTCCCTCCATCCGTTTTGACGTGGAATAGCTCATACGCGTTTCGCTTTATACCTGCCATTGTTTAATATTTTCTAGCATTCGAATATTTTTGTCACTTTAGACAATAAGCAAAGGTCCCGTCATCTGGTCGACAGTCGGCCTCGTCCGTGGGGTAGTAACTACCGAAGCACCGAACAACAGGGGTCGTAAACCCGCACCGTCGGGAAGCGCTCGCAAATTTGACGCGGTCAAGTTAATCCTTGACCTCGTATATTTATTACTTTCATGTGCACGCATCACGCTATAAACGAGTGTCTGATATTGAAATGAAATTGATTACTATTTGTATTAGTGTTACAGATCGCGCAATATAACTTTGCCGCCGAGCGGCCACTGAGTAGCGCAATGCGAGAGAGTCGGCGTTCTTTCAATTCGATCAGAAAAACATAAGATGGCACACGAACGAGTATCATACAAAGCAACAGGCGATCGTATGGTTTTTGAATCGAATTAAAAGAACGCCGGCGGTCTGACTCTCTCGCACGTACGGCCCAGAGTTGGGCAAAATGTAATTTAATTACAAATTACGATTAAAGTGTAATTGTGTAATTGATTACACATTACTTTCTATACTCGTTAATTTAGGTAGTTGACGACAATTTTGTCAACTACCTAAATTAACGATTACAAAAAATGTGTAATCAATTACACAATTACATTTTGAAATTACATTTTTGCATCTCTACTCCAGACGTCCGTTCGTTTGGAAAACTCTGCAGGGACCGCCCGTGTGCCGAAGTCACGGGCCCAGTCAGGGCCGCCTTTAACAATGGGCTAAATAGGCTATAGCCCAGTGGCGCCCAACTGGCGCTTAAGAATCAAATATGTTGAAAAACTTTTTTTCTCTTCAATTGTGGAGACAATAATTTCTGTCTGCCTTGATGGAGACACGAGGTTGTGATGTACTACCTTGCAGCGATTGCGAAGAAATTGCACCCTTGGGGGCTAGAGCATCAAAATTTTTTAGCCAAGGCCGCTGAAATTTAGACGGCCTTGGGTCCAGTTGGTTTTTCCACACCCCTCGGCCCTTGAAATACTTTATGATCGGCGAAGGCGTCCTTGCGTTGGGGTCGTTGCAAGGCTGCCGTTCTAATACGCGGCCGGCGACAACGGCCGACGACGGTCCCACTAGTGCAAGGGATAAGTATGCATCTGTTTCTCTCTTGCACTAGTGGGACCGTCGCCGGCCGCACATTGGAACAGCAACTTGCACTCATCGCCGTAGCCGTTCCAACGTAAACACTAAACCGACCCACGATGCATGGACCTGCCTTCTCCGCACAGCGTCGAATTGTCTTACACAAGGCAAGATATCGAAAATTAAAGAAGTTATGAAACTTTGGGCGTACGTATTAATACATACCTATACAGGGTATTACTTTATAATACGGAAGTTTGCTTCCGGTTAAAAAATCGTTGTCACAATAATGACAATTATAAAGAAAGATTGATGTAACGAATTTAGGCTGAAGGCCGCGATTTTAAAAATCCGAAAATATACTACCACATTCGGTGAAGAATTTTGTATAAAATAAGCCTATCTCTTGTTGGTAATTTACATATTGAACGTCGTAGGAACTTAGGAAGCTGTAAAGGACAGCGGCGCGCCCCGTTTCAGGTAAGCGTGCCGTGCTCTGCACTATTACGGTCGGTTGACCGCAATACTCGCACCCTCTATTACATCAATCAGGTCTAACAACGGTAGAAACAATAACGACAGCTCACGTACCCATCACAAGGGTGTCAGTTATACCTGCAGAAGAATTTTACTAACCCACTCTTAGCGACCTTCAGCATGAATTTGCAAAATAAAACTTTGTTTATAATTTTCATTATTGTAAATACCATTTTTTAACCGGAAACAAAATTATTCCGGAAGGCCGATCCTGCTAGATTGAAATAATGCGAGAATCAACTAAATCCCACAAAAAAAACTGCAAACGGAAAAAATACACTGCTGGTAAAAATTCAGGGAACACTATAATTTCCAGGATAATTTGATCATTTTCAAGGTGCCATTTCCAATGCGCGGCTCGCCGCGGCGGCATCTGTTCTACTATCTGCGACTTCGACCGCGCGCGGCTGCGGCAGGTTGCTACAGTGTATGCAAGTCTGCTCCAGGATTCCGCCATTATGGCAGAATCTACTAGCCGCCCCGCGGCCCATCGCCACAATGGGACAGAATCCCCAGAAATAAGGAAACAAGTCAGAATTTAAAAGTTATGGAATTATGTTTTTATATATTTTTTGCAACCTAATAATATGAGGTCTTAAAAACGTAAAAATATCATGGCAGCTACTTCTGCTGTATGTGTAAACATGTGTCAAAGTTTGTATGTTTTTTGTGCAGAATTTAAAAATATACTCATTGCAATACACACGAAGATGTTTTAAACTTTTTTATCGACTTCTTCAGATCTAGTACTAGATAGTTTTCTAGGCATCTTTGCAAAAAAAAAAAAAACTTTATGTTATAAAGTAGCCCGATACGATTCGACACCTTGATTGGAAAAAATAGCATGATGAATTTTTTCTCTATTCTTGGGATTGATGGCCATTGTGCGTTTGGTCTTTGCAAGAGGCGTGTTGATAATGGATAATACTTTGTAGTGGCTATACTGGTGGTATTTTGCTTACGTGCGTCGAAATAAAAGCGGGCTCAGAGCTAGGCGAAAATTCATTCATTCTTTACGATGGGTAATTTATTATTTTTCCAAGAACGTTTCGACAACATCTGTTTGCCACATTTCTAAAGGGCAATCAATTTTATGAGGTCTTTAACAATTTTAGACATTCTTCAGACCGTGCTAATCCGTATATTGCTCTATCGCCGGGTAGTACGTGCGATGGCTTCGGACCCGTACGTAGGTACAGTTGTTAATCGTCACGCCGACTCGCGGGACAATACGGCCATAAACCGCGACCTTTGCAAAACGGTCCGGCCGATCACCCCTGGTAAGTTTTTGGCCACCAGATATGACATTTTTCTCATGTTCGTTAAGGGTGAGAGGGTTCCTCCTTTACGAACGAATTCACTCAGGGAAGGTCCCCCCCAGTGTTGCCAGAACCGTGGGTTTACGCCCACGGATCCTACTACCACTCCACGACCAAGCGTACCCCCCCCCCCCCCTAGCGCCTGTACTGCACCACACAAGCATACTCCTTTTCTTTTCATATTGTAGCGCGTGTTTATACTGAAGAGATAAGTGATCCATCTCCAATTCGAAGGGAAGACGTCAAGTCAGTGGACTACCCCTTTTCTTCCTGTGTCTCTCAGAGCCAGGCAAGAATTAATTCGTTCTATACGATCGATAATTTATTATTTTTCCGAGAACGTTTCGAGAACATCTGTTTGTCAAATTTCTAAAGGCCAGTAAAAAACGTGGTAACATTTTAACATAAATTAACTTTTCATCTAATTTCCTTCATTATGCTCCGTGTTTTGTAACAAGAGCGAGGAGCACCACCGCTCTTGACTTTTAGTTTAAAAGAGAAAACTTAATTTACGTTTAAAGATATTTTTAATGGCGTCAATAAACGAGCACGCTTATTGTAAATACACAAAACACACTAATTTTATCTTAACTTGAACGTAATTATAAGTCAACGCAATTATCACGCACGTACGTGGCAAACTTTTAATAAATTCCAAGAAGTGGAATAATTGTCGGAGCACCGATAGCTCTTTGTTATCGAGACTGCGATAATAGAGGTGTTTATCGTAGCACGATTCACAGAGAGACTAGAGCTATCGCGGAGACGGCACGGGCCAAGACACCGGCTCGGAAGATCGACTCCGGGCCAATCAACGCAGCCCACGTACTTGTCGAGAGACAATGACAATTAGGCGAGCACGTACACCAGTAACTAGTCCAGGTGTCAAATCAGAGATGGCCCGACCGGTCCGTCTCCGCGCTCGCCCAGTCGCGAAACAGCCACCCGAAGTGGGCTCAAAACCCGCGCCGCACCGCGACACCGAGCATGCACAAAGATTGGTCGTTTTACCGAGACCAATCCCAAACACTCCGAAATATGTCGTTCTTGGTGTTAGTTTCATCGACGAAACATACAGAATCGATTGGCGTCGTTTTCACAAAGATCTGATGCGAAATGCGAAAATCCTGGACATTTATCACTTCTTCTTCTTGATGGTATACAAACCCCTTCGAGGGTCGAAACACATATTCGGTGTCGAAGACGGTCCTCGAGACCTCATACAACAATAGACCCTGGTCAAGTGCTCGAAAAGGGCCAGCGCGGCGCGTCGTGGGGCCCTGGCGGCGACACTTATGTATAGGAAATGCCGTCTGCGGCCACACGACGAATCCTGCGGCGTGCTGAGGCGGCGCCGCGCCGCTCGCCGCCGCGGCGAGCCGCGCGTTGGAAATGGCACCTTCAAATGGCTGTTTTATGAAGATGAAGCGCAAAAGACAAAATTTCAACATTTTGTGCCTAACTTGAATGTATGCACGGGCTTCGTATTTCCATTAGTACATGACTCACACCAATCTCACATTTTCGCTTTAATAATTGGGTTGTCCTCTAATTGTCTTGTTACTTTCCGCGGCACCTTGTCCGCGCGGATTTAACTGCAGGTTAAAGGTTCACCCAGGCCAACCCGGAACTTTTCCGCTGCGGTTCCCGATATATCGCGTTGGTCTGTGGAACCCTTTAATCGGCTTTCGTCCCCTACGGCTTAGGCCTATGCGGATATACCTGTGCTACTACCAATAAAGTAATAAAACGTGTCGAACCGATCCTAGCAAAGTTAAATGACTTGCCATGATTATTTCTCAAGGACCTCCGCTGAATTGTACGTGTCTTGTATTTTTTCGCCGAAGCTATTAAACATGACCTTTCGTTGGAAAAAGAATTTCAACCAACGAGACGCGTACTTTCGTCGTAATATTTCTGTCAATTCCCTTCTCCCAAAACTCGAAATGCGTTTCTTTTAACAGGCTAAAGATTTTACGGTCTCGCTGGTAGCAAGATGCATTCAAGATACCTCGCGAAGGTACACCGGATCGCAACGGGAAGTCCGCTGACTGCGCGTGGAAATTTGCTTTCCTGCGCTTCATCTTCATAAAACATGGATATTCTTTAAACCGTAGCGGCCAACGGCACGTAGGGTTGCCACCTTTTTTACAGAAAAATAACGTACATTTGCTTTCGCGAGGTATACAAAAAAGTACGCTCAACCAATTAAAAGTAAATTTTAATCTTATTAGTTTTTATTTCTTCCAAACATATTTTCTATTGCTTTTAGCATTACAAAGTAAATTTTTATTATTTTGAAATGTCTCAGTGGCATCATTGCACTCAATATTCATATTGAAATATATAAATAAGTCGTATTTTATTAGATTGAGAGAGGCCTTGTTTCTTTCATAGCGCCACTTCACATTTATGACAGAGAAAACTTTCTCAGTAAATGCTGAAGTGGCGGGAACAGATATAATATACATAATAATATTGCGTTGCGTTTCACATAATATCATTAATTGTGAAATAAAGTATTTTCGCATACTTTATTGTTATTCAAAAGTATAGAGTATTTTTACCTATAATAATGTAAGATACTTTATTTTAAATTACGGGTGGCAACCCTAACGGCACGACCAAATACGAACATTTGGCGTGTAAGTGTTCAGCACAATTTATGACACGCGCGGCAGAGAAGCTATTTTTGAAAAAGGCGCTTTCCGTTCGCTTCCTATTTGAATTTTGAACAAAGCATGTTTTTACCCTTCGAAACTTTCGTTTACGGCCTCACTGGCAATTACGGGTATCATAAACACTGAGTTTTCGAAGGGCCCACGCTGGGATGCCTGGCGGCCTGCGACCAGCCTCGTCACGCGCTTCGAGCGCGGAAGAAATTCAGCTGCGTTGCCAAATTTTCACTAGGAGTGTCTCCAAGTGAGTGGAGATACGCTTTCGAGTGTATATGTACATACTTAGGTCTATGTGACATCATGTTATCTCAACGCGAAGAGATCGTGTCAACCCTGTGGTCCCTGCCTTCGGCCAACCCTGCGTGCGATCGCTCGTTAAATCGAAGTAAACTCTGAAGGAACAAGCATCTCTGATTTTGAACAGCGCTTGTAGTTCGAGTTAGTTTCTTTTTTACATTATATTATACTTACTTTTTTTATCCCTTTTATATATTTCGTATTAGTGTTTTGTTATATATATATATTTGAAAATCGTGGTATCACGGCGCGAACCACGTTTCAATTCTGGACGTGCATTGTCCACAATTGCCAATTACATTGTCTCGCAGAAAATATAACTAATTTGCGTTTCAACATCTGGTAAGTACCACTGCTGATAGATCATCTCAAGTATATAGTTGGATATACTACGGTATGACCCAACCAACGGAATGAACTGATATTTTGAGAGGTTGGGCGGGAGGGGGAGAGAACCTCTAATATAAAATTTCAGCTGCGGGTATTTGTTAGTTGCTGAGATATTAATAAAAAACTTACTATATAATACATTGAAATCTACCTACAGTGACTTTTGAAAATATTCGGACACTTTTTAAAATCGCATAACTTTTTCAAAATTAATCCAAACGACTTGAGTTTTTATTTTGTGAGAAGCTAGAGGGTCATTCCACGCGAAGTCGGACAGTTTTCGGAATAACATTTCGGATTTTGGTGCAACTTGGATATGTTGTAGTCTTTAGGGGTATATAAACATATCTCAAAGGATTTTTCGAAATGTCAAAAATTGTGGATGTTACAGCTCTTTGAAATATAGTGTTTACTATTTTTCCGAAAATTATAACTCTGGAACTAATATACTGATAAAAATGACCTTTTGGGTGCTTACAGTGGAGATATAAGAATACCTAATACAAATTATTTCACTTAATATAAACGAATATTTGACCATTTATTTAGCAATTGTTCTTAACAAATGTAATTTTATAGGTGAAGGCACGTTTTTAAAATTTTTGAAAAAATATGAGGATAAAGCCCTGCTTTTCCTCTTTGCGGACAGGTTTCGAAATGCGTGGACGTTTTAAAATTTGCCAAATGAAAATTAATCGAATGTAACGCTGCGTCAAATCACACCGGCTCGACTGGTCGCTCGGGCCGTGCGGTACCCGCAGCGGTCAAGCGGCTATACCTGACATTTTTATATACTGTATTAATTAATGAGGACCGCTGCAAGATTTAATACCGTTAATAGTTACTGGAAACTCACTCTCTGTCGATGGCACTTATTGTTTGAAACATTTAAATTGCCATTGTTCAATGGAAACCACGAGAAGGTGGTGAGTATTCTTCCATCGGGAGAGGATGGGATGTGATGGGATTATGTTAAAGGATATTTAAAGGATATTTTATCGTATCTTTGAGCGTCTTTTGTAGTTTTAGACTTTAGCTTTTAAATGAGAGACTGTATTCGTTGGTATAAATGAATGAAAGTTTCGCGTTCCAGAAATTGTTTTTGCAAGTCCACGTCTCTCTAGTAATAATCGTGAATATTTTTGATATTATTCTATTGCTCAATAGATTGCAAAAACAATTTCTGGAACGCGAAACTTTCATTCATTTATACCAACGAATACAGTGTCTCATTTAAAAGCTAAAGTCTAAAACTACAATAGACGCTCAAAGATACGATAAAATATTTATTCTTTAACATAATCCCATCACATCCCATCCTCTCCCGATGGAAGAATACTCACCACCTTCTCGTGGTTTCCATTGAACAATGGCAATTTAAATGTTTCAAACAATAAGTGCCATCGACAGAGAGTGAGTTTCCAGTAACTATTAACGGTATTAAACCTTGCAGCGGTCCTCATTAATTAATACAGTATATAAAAATGTCAGGTATAGCCGCTTGGCCGCTGCGGGTACCGCACGGCCCGAGCGACCAGTCGAGCCGGTGTGATTTGACGCAGCGTTACATTCGATTAATTTTCATTTGGCCAATTTTAAAACGTCCACGCATTTCGAAACCTGTCCGTAAAGAGGAAAAGCAGGGCTTTATCCTCATATTTTTTCAAAAATTTTAAAAACGTGCCTTCACCTATAAAATTACATTTGTTAAGAACAATTGCTAAATAAATGGTCAAATATTCGTTTATATTAAGTGAAATAATTTTTATTAGGTACTCTTATATCTCCACTGTAAGCACCCAGAAGGTCATTTTTATCAGTATATTAGTTCCAGAGTTATAATTTTCGGGAAAATAGTAAACACTATATTTCAAAGAGCTGTAACATCCACAATTTTTGACATTTCGAAAAATCCTTTGAGATATGTTTATATGCCCCTAAAGACTACAACATATCCAAGTTGCACCAAAATCCGAAATGTTATTCCGAAAACTGTCCGACTTCGCGTGAAATGACCCTCTAGCTTCTCAAAAAAACTCAAGTCGTTGGGATTAATTTTAAGAAAGTTATGCGATTTTGAAGTGTCCGAATATTTTCAAATGTCACTGTATACAGACGTTACTAACACAACCATCTTCTTCGTTTCACAGTCGACGATACAATGTACGATATTGACCTCATCGCGCGATGGTTGTAACTGCATCAGTTTTTATTCACAATACTATAGTATAGTAATACTAGAGTATTCCCAAAGTCACATCGGTTCGGTGCCATGCTTTACGCGCCCGCAAGCGCCCCCCCCCCCTTTCTTACCCAAACCAATACTAATACCCAAGAGACATTGGAAAGTCGAATGCGTTGTCTCGGAATAAGTCAACAGCAATACTGTACGAGTTCGTACGCAAAACCTAACTGAAAAGTAAATCTGACAGATTTTGGAAATGATCGACACGTTTTGATTAACATACATTTATTTATATACTTGGCTTGCGTCCAGTTTATGTTACCGTATCCCTATACATTATACCTGTCGTCGACTGCGAAACAATCGACGGCGACGAGAAGATGGTTGTGTTAGTAACGTCTGTATAGGTGAATTTCAATGTATTTTGCGTAGGTTTTTTTATTAATATCTCAGAAAGTAACAAATACCCGCAGCTGAAATTTTATATTAGAGGTTCTCTCCCCCTCCCGCCCAACCCCTCAAAATTTCAGTTCATTCCGTTGATTGGGTCATACCGTAGTACAGCCATATAGTTTTTAACAAATTGTTATAATTAACTTCTGATTTGTATATGAAATATGTTCAGGTTATTATGGCGGACAACAAACGTATTAGGAAAGACTATAGTCTATGTTCTGATAGACATCAAAGGAGGAGAATTCAGGAATATTTGAAGGATATTGAAAGCCAAGGAAATCAATCTGATGCGGAATTGGCAATTGAAGAGCTTCCTCCCCCTTCACGGTACTTAGAATATAAAAATTCTGAAGTAAATAGTTCGCAGGAAGTCTACGAGTCTTGCGATGAAGTACCGTGCACCGACAATGACCATTTGCGGAATATACACAATGATATTTGTGAAAATGATGAAGAAGAAGACAGTCATTTATTATTCGATGATAATAATGACTACTATCATTGCATACTGGATTCTGACACATCCGATGATGAATCAGCGAATGATATTGTTGATTACAATGAACCGGAGAGCCCTGCGACATTAAGACAGGATTTGTCCAACTGGGCACTACGAAATAATATTACGCATAAAGCCATCAACGAACTGTTGAGCATTTTTTTATCGTACGTGCCCAAATGCTTATTACCGAAAGATGCCAGGACATTGTTACATACTCCCCGTACAAGTAATTGTACCAAAATACAAGGGGGAGATTACTTACATCTTGGTGTAGAACAGATGTTAAAATGTTATGCTCAAATGTACGTTGAGGCAAATATTAGCGTACAATATATAGATCTGTGTTTAAATATTGATGGCTTGCCGTTGTCACGGTCCTCCTCCAACAGTTTCTGGCCCATATTAGTAGCGGATACAATTTTTAAACGAATACAGATTGTTGGAATCTATTATGGGTATAAGAAACCAGAATCATCCAACGAGCTGTTGGACAAATTCATTAATGAAATAACATATTTCATAAACAATGGATTTATATATGATACTAATAAATTTTCTATTAGGTTAACGAAAATTATCTGCGATGCTCCAGCAAAATCGTTTGTATTATATACAAAAGGTCATACAGGCTTTTCGAGCTGTTCGAAATGCACAATCGTTGGGAAATCAGTTAACAAAACTACGTGTTTCCCTTACAACGAAGTGCCTGATACACTGAGGACAGACGAAGATTTTCTACGGCAAACCGACGACGATTACCATAAAGGTACAAGTAGTTTGTTAAACGTGCCAAATATTGGGTTAGTATCGAATGTGCCCCTAGACTATATGCATTTAATTTGTTTGGGAGTTATGAAGAAGCTCTTGCTATTGTGGATTAAGGGACCTTTAAACGTAAGGATTGGTGGACAAGCTAAGAATTTGATATCTGAACATTTGATATTGGCTGGAATTTCTGTACCGCGTGAGTTTTCGCGAAAACCGAGAAGTTTGACGGACCTCAGTTACTAGAAAGCAACGGAATTTCGCCAATTTCTACTGTACACAGGTCCTATTGTACTCAAGCGTGTACTCGCGAAAGATATATACGAACATTTTTTAACACTGCACGTGGCTGTCAGTGTGTTAATTAGCCCTATGTTAATTAATAGTGAGGAGAATATTAAATATGCTGAGAAATTATTGGAATATTTCGTTGAACATTTCGAGATATTGTATGGGAAACAATATATTTCTCACAATGTCCATAACTTACTCCATTTGTGCAATGACGTTCGAAAATTTGGAGTGTTGGATAATTTTAGTGCATTTCCTTTTGAAAACTTTTTAGGTAGTTTGAAGAAGTTAATTAGAAAATCAGATAAACCATTACAGCAATTGGCAAGACGTTATGGAGAACTGCAGCGGGGATCGATTCTAAAATCATCAGCAATACCGGGAAAATATATTTGTAAACGTTCCCATCACAATGGACCACTATTACCCATTTTCTCAAACAAAACTGTGACGCAGTACAAAAAATTGGAAAGTGATGGGTATTATATACATTGCGATGACAATCGAAATAATTGTTTCTTGCTGAAGGATGGAACGATCATTCGCATTGTAAATATAGTGCAAGTACGGACGGAACAGGTGTACAACGTAATAGGTCACAAGCGGAAAGTAGTTGCCGATAATTTGTTTGAGAAACCCTGCTCATCTTCAGTTTTAAATGTTTTTATTGTTTCCGAAGGGACGCGATTATATTATTGGCCGGTTTCACAAATAAAATGTAAAATGTGGACTATAAAAAGAAACGAAACCCATAATTACGTTATGCCCTTGCGACATAAGCATGACTAAATTTGAAGAGAGGGGCTATGATAGATTTTATCGGTCATACGTGTCGCTTCGCATTGTAAAGTGCGGTACCACTGATTCTGTCAGTGGTCACATGTGCCTGCAATGGCACTTGTACTCGCGGAACGTAGAATCACGCGAGTCGATCCACGCAAGCATAAGTATACCAAAAAGGTGTCAAAGGAAATGATAGATTTCATTGGTCATGTGTCGCTCCGCATTGTAAAGTGCGGTACCACTGATTCTGTCAGTGGTCACATGTGCTTGCAATGGCACTTGTACTCGCGGAACGTAGAATCAGGCGAATCGATCCAAGTAACTTTACCAAGAAAATGACGAACTAACTAATACATTTTATCGGTCATGTGTCGCACCGCGCTGTAAAGTGCGGTACCACTGACTCTGTCAGTGGTCACAAGTGCCTGCAATGCAACTTGTACTCGCGGATCGTAGGATCACGCGAGTTCGATCCACGCCGGCGTAATTTTACCAAGAAAGTTTTTTTAAAAAAAAATGAATATTAAGAAATAATATACAGTATGCCTTTTATAATGAACATATTCAGGTACTTCTTTACTTTCATGCGTCGAATGCAACCACTATTTTGCTACTCATTGTTATACTACGTGTAAAAAATAGACAAGTTGAAATGGATGCTTGAAAACTATATGAATGAATTGAATAGCCATACGGTTACATCAGGCAATTCTTAGATAATTTAATGTATTTAAGATATATATATATATATATATATATATATATATATATATATGTATGTGACTCTCATATTCGTTATACGTATAGACAAATAAAGGTTTAAACTTTATAAAAAAGGATTATTTATTCATTAATATTATACATCATTGCAAAAATTATAGGTGGCCAAGAACTGTAATGTAAGAATGTCTTAGGACAGTCATTGGCCACGAGGCCAACGGGTAACTAACAGTCGTAGCAACAGTGAAATAGTTGTTGGCCGCCATTCGCCAGAACTTTGGCCGCTTCTTTGTTGTGATTTTAAAATGTTATGTTTTAAAAGAGAATGCTATTAATACAACGTAAAACGCTGTTAACATAGGGTGTCGTACATATCATTAAATAATAAGAGAATGGCAGGATTATTTCGCAACATTCTTCTGTGATATGTATAAGATTAAAAACGTATTTTTAGTTCAACAATTTATAAATATTTATTAGAAAATATATACTGAAATATTAATCTCAATATCCAAAACTGTGATTTTGAACATTTTAAACTAAAGATCTGCGTTAATGTATGTATTACTACTCAAATTGAAACCCGGAGGGAACCTCCGTGTGCGACCTCTTACGTGACATTTGGCCCGTGACCTGTGTCGGGTTAAAAGAAAGTGCAATACTAGCTAATATAGAAAAGGTACTATAGATTATATATTTTAAATTTAATACTATTACATTACCCATATAAAATATACCCATTTTTATTTAATAATTTGAATCTTATGTTTCTAACCGAATCAATTCATTTTTTTACATTTACATTATTTCATAATTAGGTAGGATATATGTTAAATATAGGTTATGAAACAGTGGCCAATAACTGCCAAACGATCGGCCAATCATTGCCTTCGCCTGGCCAATAATTTTTTTTTTCCGTAGGAAACGTGTTTCCTGTACATTTTTGTGGACCCCTCTACTTTTTTTTAAACAATTTCTATTCCTAGACTATTAGAGTCGTTTACAGCTATTGACACTAATTATATTAACAATAAATAAAACTCAGGATATAAAAGTTAAACAGGTTTTTTATTTTTTAAATTTATTTTCCTAAATATACAATAACATTTCCACCACCCCTGCCTCTTCCTCCTTGCCCCGGACCACCCCAGCCTCTTCTTCCTTCGCTCCATCCTCCCCGGCCTCTTCCTCCTTGCCCCCGTCCACCCCAGCCTCTTCTTCCTTCGCCCCATCCTCCCCGGCCTCTTCCTCCTTGCTCCCATCCACCCCAGCCTCTTCTTCCTTCGTCCCATCCTCCCCGGCCTCTTCCTCCTTGCACCCATCCATCCCAGTCTCTTCTTTGTGCGCCCCATCCTCCCCGGCCTCTTCCTCCTTGCTCCCATCCACTCCAGCCTCTGCTTTCTTCGCCCCATCCTTCCCGGCCTCTGCCCGGGCGGCTGTACGCTAGGCGCTTCATCGCCTTATACATCTGAAACAGTACCACAAAAATTACATTTTTTACTTCTACCCGTACACTATATATATAGTGAATCCCCAAAATATTCGAACAGAACCGGAATAACATAGGGTCAAGTCAATTTCATTAAATGCAATGCTGTATTATTTTATTCATAATATTGAAGCTCTTTGTGAGACAAATTGATACAATATACGATATTTTGTTACATTACAAATCGTGAAATATTGATAAACCGTGGATCTCACGTGAAATCAAATATTATCGTATATCACATTGTTCAATTCATCTTCGACAGAGGTACTATTGCCTGGTTGAAAGAAGATTCCTAGCAGACGGTCTCGAGCGATGCAGTCCGTCGCTGTGACGATTTGTCGCGAGTCGCCTATTTGGGCACACTTTTAAAGACGGGGCACACGTATATTGGTTATTGTCTGCAGTAGGCACATACGTTGTCGCACCGCGCGACGAAGAGACCGAACAAAACACATCGAGATCGAGTGGGATAGAGCGATCTGACCGACGAACGCCAAAGAAATAGCGTAGGCATCTCAGACGGTCAACCATTAATATATAATAACATACAAATTTCCTTATTTTTCACAATATGTTTAGGAAAGTATTATCCTGATACCAAACCAAAGATAATAGTATTATCCTGTTACCAAATCAATGATAATAATTTCCTAAACATATTGTGAAAAATAAGGAAATTTGTATGTTATTATATTATATTAATGGTTGACCGTCTGAGATGCCTACGCTATTTCTTTGGCGTTCGTCGGTCAGATCACTCTATCCCACTCGATCTCGATGTGTTTTGTTCGGTCTCTTCGTCGCGCGATGCGACAACGTATGTGCCTACTGCAGACAATAACCAAAATACGTGTGCCCCGTCTTTAAAAGTGTGCCCAAATAGGTGACTCGCGACTAGTGATGGGTAAATCACTAGAAAGCAACGTAATTAACATTACGTGACATACGTGTATAAAACGCCCAGTGGACCTGCCCCGGCAATATAAGAGCCTAATAAAGCTTGAAAAAGATGTAGGAACTTCCCTACTACCCTCTATATTGCCGGGGTAGGTCCACTGGACATTTTATACAGAATATTTTAGTATTATACACGTATGTCACATAACGTAAATTACGGTAAATTACGTTCCTTTCTAGTGATTTACCCATCACTGCTCGCGACCAATCGTCACAGCGACGGACTGCAACGCCCGAAACCGCCTGCTAGGGATCTTTTTTCGACCGGGCAAAAGTACATTATTACGAACAGAAGAATATAGTATTTAGTATTGCGCATAATTACTTACTTTTTTCCATTTTTTTTCGTTATTTCCCGATATTTTGGGCGCTCCCACTTCTCCTTCCTGTTTCTTCTCCTCCTCCTCCTTCTTCCGGGGTTTTTCTTCAACCGCGTTGGACGGCCCCGCATGTA
The DNA here is from genome assembly GCA_963971345.1 of Andrena flavipes. NCBI lineage: Eukaryota > Metazoa > Arthropoda > Insecta > Hymenoptera > Andrenidae > Andrena > Andrena flavipes. The sequence continues at coordinate 38,631,264 of OZ020479.1, read as the reverse complement.
CAAGTGCCTCCTGTAACTGGAAATAATATAATGAATGTATTATTTTATTGAAAATAGTAAGTTTCTATGAACATACAGGGTGATTCTCTCGCTGAAGTCCTTAACGGCGATGGCGTCAATAATAAGCCGCGCCTCGCTAACAAGGAACGTTCGGCAACCCGGAAATTCAAAAAATTATGAAACGTGGTGTGCGAATAGAGATAATTCATCCGTAACATAACCCTATTTTTCTACTGACCTAATTTTGAACATGTAGGGTAGACGCACCGTATGTGGCCACCTTAAGGGTGCCGTCTCACTGGGCCTTGAATGTGTGCGCACGCTCACACAAGCTAGGAAAAGCGTGTACGTATACGCGATGTAGTAAACAATCCGTTTCAACCAACTTACGTCGTGGAATCGGCAAGAAGGAAGCTTTTGCGGGTATAGTTGCCTCCAGCAGACATCCGTGCAGACGGGTCTGGTGCGTTTGAACGTTAATAAGCACCGTACGTTGAAATAATAATGAATTTATGACTCGAAAACTGACAGAATGAAGCTTCAAGACTTCTCCGTCACTGGCGTTGGTGGTATATTCGAGCCACGTAGAACCAGCATTATACGTATACGCGACGTAGTAAACAGTCCGTTTCAACCAACTTACGTCGTGGAATCGGCAAGAAGGAAGCTTTTGCGGGTATAGTTGCCTCCAGCAGACATCCGTGCAGACGGGTCTGGTGCGTTTGAACGCTAATAAGCACCGTACGTTGAAATAATCATGAATTTATAACTCGTGTATTGAGACAGATTCGAGAAATGACAGAATTATGCTTCAAGTATTCTCCGTCACCGGCGTTGATGGTATATTCGCGCCATGTACCATCAGAATCGGTGGAAGTCCAAGCTAGCCGATAAATGTAGTAAAGACATAGTTGCCGATACGTATCGAGAGTCGTATCGCGTTGTTGCCGCATTTCTCCTATTACTATTTGTCGTCAGGAAGGCTTGAATGAATCCAGGGAGTCGAGACCGATAGAAATTCGGTTTCGGTCGCGGTCGCGGTCAGTGAGACCGACCAATATGGCATTTACAGTTCTCTCGACCGAACTAGAGAGCGACCGAACGGTCAGGATTTTTCTCTCGACCGAACTAGAGAGCGACGAGCGGTCAGGAGTCTTCTCTCGACCAAAAATCGAGAGAAAATTTCTCTCAGACATTCGGTCCTGACCGGTCGCAAACGGTCGCAAACGGTCGAGTTAATTTATGGAGAGATTTCTGTTCCTCTCCATAAATTACGAGTCGGAGCGGTTCGGTTCTGTTCGGATCGGTTCAACCTAGCTGAATAAGCCGAGAAGGTATACCTAGATGCTATTCCTGCCGCTCACACTGTTTGTCACTCTCGTGACGGGTTTGTTGATAGCAGACTTTTGCAGTTATTTGTTACTGTAACACTGTCCATTCCAAACTATGTCGATCTGCCGAGATATTATTGTATTTCAAACACTAGTTATGTATTATTTTAATAGAAGTAGTTAATATAAATAAATTATTGTTAATATACAAATAACAAGAAAATGGTTGAAAATATAATTCTTCATGTGATTATTTTAAAAGTATGTCCAAGTGTGGAAAAAACAGAAGATTGGAATGTAATAAATAGCATAAATATATTTACATTTTATTATATTCCTATCTTCTGTTTTTTCCACACTTGGACATACTTTTAAAATAATCACATGAAGAATTATATTTTCAACCATTTTCTTGTTATTTGTATATTAACAATAATTTATTTATATTAACTACTTCTATTAAAATAATACATAACTAGTGTTTGAAATACAATAATATCTCGGCAGATCGACATAGTTTGGAATGGACAGTGTTACAGTAACAAATAACTGCAAAAGTCTGCTATCAACAAACCCGTCACGAGAGTGACAAACAGTGTGAGCGGCAGGAATAGCATCTATACCTTTTCCCGGCTTATTCAGCTAGGTTGAACCGATCCGAACAGAACCGAACCGCTCCGAACCGCTCCGACTCGTAATTTATGGAGAGGAACAGAAATCTCTCCATAAATTAACTCGACCGTTTGCGACCGGTCAACCGACCAGTCGGCGGACTGGTCATGCCTTCGGTTTGGTTTCGATTGGTCTCGTTAAAAGTACGGTCTGAGATTCCCGGTCGAGAGGCAATCGGTCTGGAGTTCGGTTTCCCTCCACAACCTCTCACTGTTACGGTCACAACAGCGGTCCCTTTTCGCCTCGGTTACTGGTCGCTAGACCGGTCGCGACCGGTCGGAAATTCGGTTTCTGCTTCGGTCTCGACTCCCTGAATGAATCACGGCGAAGCGCGCTGGAGAACAAAGATAGGCAAAGATAATATATATCTGGATAAACTCAAATAAAAAATACTTTATGTTTATCCGTTATCTCTCTTCGAGCTGAGGATTTGGGCTATTCGGCGGTTTCTAAAGTCGGTTCGAGAGGCATATAGTTTTGTTTGCGGTGGATTATGTATTAATAAAATGTAAAATGTATTGTTTTTTCCCGACTGCGGCACGTAAAGGAGGGTATTATGTTTTTTAAATTTGGTTAATTTTTAGTAACATACTGCTGAGATATGCCAGATGTTACTGAAACTTTCATGCCGATTCGATAAAAAATGTAAACATTTTACATTCTATTGGCCCAAACCAAATACACAATCATTAAATATTTTAATTATTTATTTATTATTTTTTTTAATTATAAATAATAATTTTCCCCCCCTTGCCCCCTTGCCCCCCCCCCCCACCGCCGCCGCCGCCGCGCCTTCCTCCCCAGTGGGGACCCGGCCAGCCTCCGCGCCTATAACAGCGGCCGTGGTATCCGCGCCTTTGACCGCGGCCACCTCCGCGCCGGTACGTCAGGCGTTTTAGCGCCTTTTTAATCTGGAACAGTAACATAATAATTACATTTTCATAAAATTACATAATATAAAAAATATCGGACACAAAGGAAATAATATTCACACCAGAGTTGGGCAAAATATAATCTAATTACAAATTACGATTAAAATGTAATTGCGTAATTGATTACACATTATTTTCTGTAATCTTTAGTTAGTTGACCACAATATTTTGTGTACCTGTGTAATTGATTACACACTATTTTCTGTAATCATTAATTTAGGTAGTTGCCAAAATATTATGTGTTGAAAATAATGTGTAATCAATTACACAAGTACACAAAATATTTTGTCAACTACCTAAATTAACGATTACAGAAAATCATGTGCAATCAGTTACGCAATTACGTTGTAATCATAATTTGTAATTTGTAATTAGATTATATTTTGCCGAACTCCGATCTTAGAGCATATATACACGGAGGTTTCATTGCCTAAGATTGATTGCCTCCGAACTGTCGCCAACATCACGCGAGAGAGAAAGACATGTGCGAACAGGTGCGAGAGAGAGAAGTATAGAGGTCCCTTGCGACCGTAACGCGCATGCATCCATATCGTGCGAGGGAGAAAGACGTGGAGAACTGGTACGAGAGAGAGAAGTATAAATTCTCAATCGCCCGTCTTTCTCTCTCGCACGATATCGGCGCATGCTCTAAGACTCGATTCACACATATGCTATCACAGTCACATAAACCACATTCCACATACTTACTTGGTTTAACTCGGCCCTTATATTAGGGTCCTCCCTTCTTTCCTCCTTGCTTTCCTCTTCCTCCTTGCTTTCCCCTTCCTCCTTTCTCTCGTTTTCCTTCTTTCTCTCCTCTTCCTCCTGTCTCTCCTTTTCCTTCTTTCTCTCCTCTTCCTCCTTTCTCTCCTTTTCCTTTCCTAGTGCTTCTTTCATCTGGAAATGAAATAATGAATGTATTATTTTATGACAAATAGTAAGAGTATATCGACGCGACTACTGCATGTAGAAAAATGAAACATGCTACTTTTCGTAACGCGCGTCGATATGAACATATAGGATAATTCTCTCACTAGAGTCCTCAAACTCGCCTTTGAAGACTCTAGCCACTCTAATCACTCTGTATAACAGTATGCAATATAATACTTACGGTATTCATGTTGTACATGTCTCCTCTATGAATGCTGTGAACGAAATGACTCTTCTAGCAATTGATTGTTTGCGCCGTTGCCTGGTTTGTAGAGCGTCATTTGTTTCAGAACGCACCGTAGATGAATCTTCGGATTCACGTTTCACGTCCACGGTTCGCGTTTACGTTTTTTGGCAACGGGCACAAGGATTTTGAGTTGTGTTGCGTTGTGTTGTATTGTGTTTGTGTTTGTGTTTGTGTTTGTGTTTGTGTTGTGTTTGTTGGTTTAGTGTAAAATGAGCGACACTCGAAGTGTGAATATGCAGGACGTGCCAGAATATATGGACAATAATTCTCCGTTTCGCCCGCGGCATTTACGTTTGTACGCAAAGAGATTATCGAAACGGAAAGTACATCGCCAAAAGAGAAGGTCTTTAGCCCTTCAGAAGAGACAGGAAAGCGCAAAAACGGCAGACGACACTGCCGTAGGACAACATCTAGAAGAAGTGGCCGAGGAGCGTATAGTAGAGGAACCATCAACATCCGATGGTCGAAACCATACGCATCAAGAGATAGTGTACTTGCCATCTGATGAAGATACTGATACGGCCAGTTCGGGAGAAACTGAAGAAGTGGCCGAGGAGCGTATAGTAGAGGAACCATCAACATCCGATGGTCGAAACCATACGCATCAAGAGATAGTGTACTTGCCATCTGATGAAGATACTGATACGGCCAGTTCGGGAGAAACTGAAGAGGCACTTGAAGAGTTTGATATAGAAAGTAACGAGGAAGAAAACTTCGTTATAGAAAAAGTTGCGAAGGACGAGCCGCAAAAGCAATCACGTCTCCTAAATAGCAACGATATAATGAATTTCCAGAATGTGCTTGCTCAATTGCAGAAAATAGGTAAGCATGCAAAAGATAGGGAAGACTGTGGCATTGAATACCTACAAATAACTGGTGTGAAACGGTGTGGCTTCAAAAGCATCTTCAGCGTAATGTGCACTTTATGCCATTACAAAGATGAAATCCGCAATCAATCGGACGAAGCTGAAGAAGTGGATAAGAATCAGGGCGCCGTTAATGCAACAATTTTATGTGGAGGCAGCTATGCCAACTTGGAACACACTTTTGCAGGAGTGAACATACGTTGCATGTCGAAGAGAGACTTCGTAAAGAATCAAGATGAATTCATCAAGTCCGCAATTGCTGCTGCAGAAGAAGAGATGTTAGCAGCGGCTGAAGAAGAAAAACGTTTGGCGATTGAAAGAGGCGACGTTCTTCCCGAATCAGGGACCCCTCACATCCCCGTTGTGGCCGACGGAAGCTGGATGAAAAGATCCTACCGCAGTGGATGTTACGATTCTGCGTCTGGAGTCGGTGTGATAGTTGGCTATCACACGAGAAAAGTTTTATTTTACGGCGTTCGAAATAAAGTTTGCAGAATTTGTCGGATTGCTGCGAAAAACAAGAAAGAACCCCGAAAGCACAAATGTTTCAAAAACTGGAACACATCTGGAACATCGACTGCTATGGAAAGCGATGCTATAGTAGAAGGATTCAACACTAGCGTAGAAAAACGTGGGCTCGTTTATTCTACTCTGATTGCTGATGGGGACAGTAGCGTGTATAAGAAGATTATTGATGCGGACCCATATAAGAGACAGATTCGTGTAAAAAAAATTGAATGCACGAATCATTTGTTGCGAAACTTCTGCACAAAAATGAAAGCGCTTGTGAAGAAGACTACACCTGGACCATTGAGGCAAGCTGTAGAAAGTAGCATTCGTCGGATACGCACGGACATCGTAAAAGCCGCAAAGTTTAGATACGATCAGAATGCATCAATCGACGAGAAAACGAAGGATTTGCATGGCGACATAGAGAATGTTCCGAGCCACGTGTTTGGTGAACACAAAGAGTGTGCACAACTAAAATATTTCTGCGATGGAAAGAATAAGGAAAATGAAAGAAACATCGTTTCAGAATTGATGAAAATTGGAGTGTACCAGGATGTAAAAGAAATACTTCGTCCACTGTTAGCGCACGCGGAGAGCTTACTCTATAACACAAATAATAACGCTGTGGAAAGTTTGAACGCAATAATTGCCAAGTACATCGGCGGAAAAAGATTAAATTTTGCCGAGAGAGGATCGTATACAGGAAGATGTGCTGCTGCTGTCGTGGAGTACAACTGTAACCAGGTGCACTCGCGATTGAATGCGATAATGAAGAAGAAAACGCCCGAGGTTGTGCGCCAAATGGAAGAAAAGAAGAAGAAAGGACAGGAAAAGAGAGCTGCAAAACAGAAGGAAGCGAAGGTTGCGCGATATGTACGCAAGCAAATGCCCTCGCAGAAGGATTCCGATTATGGACCAAATGCACAGAAGCCAGACATGCAACCCGAAATGTATGAACTGGAGCGGGAAAAGCATATGCAAATGCTCCGTGATTGGCAAGAGAAAAGACATGCTATTGAAGATGAAACTATCGGACAAGCAAAGAACCGCAGGTGGTTGCAGTACAGGTCCAAACTGTTGACAGCATCCAATTTTGGAAAAGTGTGCCGTCGTCGATCTGACACGCTATGCGCAAATGCAGTGAAGTCATTTCTGTATCCGAGGATAATTAGTGCACCCGCGGTGGAATACGGAAAAGAATGCGAGAAAAGTGCTCGCGAAGAATTGAAGAAGCAATACTCAGATATTGCGGAATGTGGAATTTTCATCGACAGCTGCATCCCCTTCTTAGGAGCTTCACCGGATGGAATCATCGGTCAAGAGGGTATTTTGGAAATTAAATGCCCCAAATCAGCGGAGAACTTCACGCCGGAAGAAGCTATTAAACAAGTTCCTACTGTCCGGCGCATGTTCACACGTAAGACAGGTATTTCAATGAGCAAAACGCATCATTATTATTATCAAGTACAAGGTCAGTTACATATTACTGATAGAAAGTACTGTATATTTTGCGTTTGGACCCCGAAGGGTCTGAAATCTATAAAAGTAGAGAGAGATGATGCGTTTTGGAAAAGAGAAATGGAGCCAAAACTGGTTCAATTTTATTTAGAATGCATGCTACCAGAATTAATAGATAGTCGGCACAATAGGTGCATGCCTATTCGGGAACCTCAATTTATATTAGCAGAAAGAGAGAAAGGAAAAGGGAAAAATTTGAAAAAGCGAAAAAGGTCTCCCTCCGAAAATAGTGAAACTATTACATCGGTCCGGCCACGCACCGCGCTGTAAAGTACGGTACCACTGACTCTGTCAGTGGTCACAAGTGCCAGCAATGGCACTTGTACTCGCGGATCATACGATCACGCGAGTCAATTCACGCCGGCGTAACTTTACTAAGAAAATGAAGCAAGTAATTATCGAACCCTGTCAGTGGTCACAAGTGCCAGCAATGGCACTTGTACTCGCGGATCATACGATCACGCGAGTCAATTCACGCCGGCGTAACTTTACTAAGAAAATGAAGCAAGTAATTATCGAACCCTGTCAGTGGTCACAAGTGCCAGCAATGGCACTTGTACTCGCGGATCATACGATCACGCGAGTCAATTCACGCCGGCGTAACTTTACTAAGAAAATGAAGCAAGTAATTATCGAACCCTGTCAGTGGTCACAAGTGCCAGCAATGGCACTTGTACTCGCGGATCATACGATCACGCGAGTCAATTCACGCCGGCGTAACTTTACTAAGAAAATGAAGCAAGTAATTATCGAACCCTGTCAGTGGTCACAAGTGCCAGCAATGGCACTTGTACTCGCGGATCATACGATCACGCGAGTCAATTCACGCCGGCGTAACTTTACTAAGAAAATGAAGCAAGTAATTATCGAACCCTGTCAGTGGTCACAAGTGCCAGCAATGGCACTTGTACTCGCGGATCATACGATCACGCGAGTCAATTCACGCCGGCGTAACTTTACTAAGAAAATGAAGCAAGTAATTATCGAACCCTGTCAGTGGTCACAAGTGCCAGCAATGGCACTTGTACTCGCGGATCATACGATCACGCGAGTCAATTGAAGGCTCGGATGCAATAAGCGGACTAGCGCTCGCAAATGCAAAAAAGAATTGTTCAAACGCTAAGGAAAATTGGAAAATTAAATTGTGTTAAACTGGATTTTAAAAAATATATTGTTGTAAAGCTCGTCACGACACACATTTTTACTATTTACAGTTTGTTTATCCAATCATTAGTATTCGAGCTAAAAATTATAAACAAAAAATTTTTCATCGTCCACAATCATTATAAACATAAATTGAAAAAGATATTGACTTTGGTCAAAGAAATTTTTTGTTTATAATTTTTATCTCGAATATTAAATGATTCGATAAAAAAAACTGTAAATAGAAAAAATGTGTGCCGTGACGAGCTTTACAACACTATATTTTTTTAAATCCAGTTTAACATAATTTAATTTTCCAATTTTTGTTAGCGTTTAGAAAATACTTTTTCGCATTTTCGAGCGCTAGGTAGTTCGCTTATTGTATCCGAACCTTCAATTCCAAGAAAGTGGAAAAGGAAATAATAAATTTAATTCCTTTTAATTTTTTCAGACACATTTCTAAGTTCACAGGAGCAGACAAACGGAATTCGGTTCAGTCAAAGTGCGCCAGGCTGGTACATACGGGCGTCTCAGGTATGCATGATGTTCAATGAATTATTCAAACAAACTTTTACTTTTATACCAAATTTACCGAAATGTTTGCAATCATTTCTTACAGGTGGACTTTTTACCAAATCACTGCAAACGTAGTGTATGGCACAGTAATGGCAGGGCAAATGGAATAATAAATACCATATTTCAGGTAATATTTGACACCTTATAAATATACAGTAAAATTTTTTAGGCTTATAAAACAACAATTAAGTATTTCCATTACATAATGTGTTACAGATCCATACTGCATCCAGGCGAGCACTTCGAAAAGATCGTTGGCGTCAACAAACAATGTCACCGGCCTCAGCTAGCTCATCAGCTGACGCGATGGACTCATCGCTGACTAGCGGGCACACGAGCGATGTGGCGCGCTTGATATGGCCGCGACACAAATCAACAGACAATTCTTGTTGATGGGAAAGATAATTTAATGCATAGTTTGATAAAAAAAAGCACCATATGTTTTTAGGAGCATTATAGCATATAACTTGTATAACTTGTTATATAGCATTATATAACTTGTCGCTGCAAGTTATATGTACCTCAAAATTACCTCGATACTTTTTAACGGCGAACGTTGAAAAACATGGGTTATGTCCAGTATTACTTTTTAATTAAATATTATTACATTTTTTAACATAAGGGTTTTGTGCATACGTTTTAGGACTTCGCTAGAGTTTTCTGAAGTTATGTTTTAAGTCTCATAACTATCCGTTAATATTTACTCAAGTTATCGCAATTTATGTTTAAAAAGATATTGACTTTTGTCGAAGAAACTTTTTTAGTTTATAATTTTTATCTTGAATACTAATGATTCGATAAACAAACTGTAAATAAAAAAAATGTGGGTAATGGTATAGATAGAGGGCAACCTCACGGATTTTGACGTTCTTGAAATATGTTGTCAAGGACGTCATTCTGAACAACTTTTTCCTATATATGTTACCGTCGCACGGCAGTAGTTTCCGAGATATTCGCACAGAACATCACCGAACGCTGTGCTGCTACGAACACGTACGTATAGGTAGAATACAATGTCGACCTTTCGTTTGATTTATTCCGACGCAACGGACACAGCGATCAACTTGAGGTGGTTGGTCATCTGGGGGATGTGTTTATCTCCGTCTCTAGACACCTCTAGACACATATTGGATAGCGCGTAGTAATGTGATTGTAAAAAATTACATTCTTTTTGAAAAAAATTATTTTCTTTTTTTCAATCACACTTCAACGTGCTATCCACCTCGGGGCGCTTCGCGAGACGGGGATAAACACATCCCCCAGATGACCAACCACCTCAAGTTGATCGCTGTGTCCGTTGCGTCGGAATAAATGAATTTGAAGAAATTTTCCAATCATTTTTAGCGTTTGGAGAATAAATTTTCTCATTTTCGAGCGCAAATCCCCTTATTGCATCCTACGCTTCAATTGCACATTGATTACATCCTTTTACGTATAAATAAAAAATATTGATACGCAAATTAGTGTTGTTTCATTGACATGTTTCCTAACTTCACTACCCAACCTCTCTATCTTTCATTATTGCTATCCTCCTTTACGTTCAGCGAGGCTCTGATGCTAGACGCAGCAATCGGACGCGCTACATCTACAGCTGATGCAGGAGGAAACACCTACAGGAGCGGTGGTTATGTGTGCGGAACAGCGTCAGTCACGTCAGTCACGCACACATAACCACCGCTCCTGTAGGTGTTCCCCCCTCCATCAGCTGTAGTTGAAGGCCGCTGATCCCTGCCTAGACGCAGCTCTCGTGCCGTATTCCTCAAAGACTTCTCAGTAGAAGGAGCTGTGGCAACAGTGCGGCGGAGACAGGGAGAACAGAAAATGTGGCAACTATGCGTCAAAAATTCGTCTACATAGAGTACCTGGAGATGTCACCTCGGTACAACTTCTTTTTACCGACCGCATTAGTTTCATTAGGGTCCGTCTGTTTACTGGGGACGCTTCGGTCCTTTGTTTTCTTATTCGGACCATAACAAACTTGAGACGGCACCCTTAAGGATTTCAGTGACTTTCATCGTAATTATCTTTAAAATTGTACTTAAAATCAGGAAACTGTAAGCTATACCAAATTTTACACTATCTTTACTATCAATATCTAAGTTTTCATTAACTAGAGAAATCGTTAAATAATTAATAAAATTAAAAATATATAAGAAATACATTTTTCACCGTTTGTGGCCACTTGCACACTAGTTTTGGCCATGTTTGCTACTAGTTTTGGCCACTTTCAAATCTTTTTAGGTTTTAGTGCATTTTTAATAGAATCGTTTAACATAATTTTTTTTTATATATTTTTTATTTTCTACTTTTTATTGTTTATGGATTTACATTTTTCAGCTCTGACTTCTTTAGAAATATTTTTTATTTAATTTCAAATCACGTTGCAACTAGCGACCCGAACGCAGCGGCTTTTTGTCGTTTTCGTAAAGCAAGCGAGTAGCTGATTTCAAGTCGTTTGGATTTGTGGTTATGGGTTATATTTATTGATGACTGACTAATTTTCTTACCCGCTCGGGGTTAATTTTATTTTTTAAACAGAGGATCAAGATGAATAAAATCGTTTAAAAAGCATAGTGGCAGAAAATAGAACAATATTTTAATAAAGTTCCCAATTGTGGCTGCGGGTGGCCAGAACTGGATACTCTATTGTATCAGTTTTGGCCACCGGATGGCCAGAAATGGAAAAGTTATAAAAATACTGTACCGTTTCTTGCGGCATAATTTTTTCCTAATACTGAATTGAATTTGATAATTTTATACTCTCAGAATTTTAAAACTACATTTAACCTATATCTGCCATAATTTATATATTAACATACTTTGATTAGTAAATATGGGAAGTTTATTTACCGTATATCCTTCACGATTGTTACAAGAACAGCGAACCGTTTACACACTTCTTAAAAAATATAATGTATTTTCGCGTAAGCAATAACTGTAACCATATATTTCTGGTGATATACTAAACAAAATATGTACGGTGCGAAATTCTACACATAATTGTGGCTGCAAGCAATTTCGAGCTAAGAAAACCGCGATAATTATGGACATGGGCAAAAACAGTACAGTGGCCACAAACGGTGCGTCTACCCTCCCACACAGCACAACGTCCCAGGGACGTCGACAGACCGTCCCAGGTACGTTGTGCTGTGTGGGCTATATATTATATTTATCCGCGAATAATATACGCAAACATATTTTTGTGCGTCGAAATCCACGAAACTCAGCGAGGCGGGAGAATCACCCTGTTTAATATTATACAATTTTAATACTTACATTTGACATATCGTCCATTTGTACACGGAATCACACTCTTTAAACACCGAGCTCCGTAACGAGTGGAAGTAATTCGAAGACTGACTTTCCTCGGTCAGTCCCTTCGGAAAGTCCCTTCGTCGCCGTACTTTGCGAAAAGTCCGCAAGGGGCGTAGACTAATTTGTCATATCCGGCGGAACCCATTCTGGAAGTTCTGTGCCGCATAAGAAACTATACCGCACGCTTAATAAAGGAATACAACTCCTACATACACAAAATGTTAATGTAATGTTTCTTTTGTACTCCGTAAAGGCAACACATATTAAATAGAAAACAGGGGGAAAAAATTTTGGGTCGCTAAACATTTTCTTGCATGAAGACGCCAACCATCCTCGCGCCGGCCCTGTTTATGACCAGGCCTAGTGTCCGTGCACGTCGTCGCCGCACAGTGGGGCAAATCGGTTCTAAATGCGGCACAAAACATTTGCTAACTGAAATCATATATTTATTCCTTATTTTTTCATTTCATTCGGTTAGGACGTATATTTGTGATGTTGTTGTTACTGAATAATTAATGAAACTTGTTTGTCTAACTGTATTTGTAAATAAATTTTTGGAGAATATTTGAAATCCTATAAATCCTAGCCGGTGAACATGGTCAAATGTGCCCCTAAACCGAATTCAAATCGCGAAGAGTTATTCGAAAGCTTATAAAAAAAGAACCATTTATGCGAAGTTTCAACTTGTATCTCGACCCGGGGGTATAGTAACGAATAAAAGTAGAAAATCAGGTTTTTGCCGAATATCTCCTATACCAGCGGATGAAAAATTTTGAAAAAATTCAGAAGCGTATCTGTTATCGGTGCACATGTTAGGGAATCGTTTCAGATTTTTTAATTGAAAAATCAAGCTGTGAAAAATAAAAATGATGAAAAATGCCGGTTGTGTATCGAAGCAGTTTTAGTACTATAATTATATTTTTACTGTAAGTTCGTGTCATTGTTACTATTAGTCAGAGGAACTAATAGGTCCAACTTTATGGAATAAGTCTTTCATGCAATCTTCAATGTCTTCAGATGCAGCAAAACAGCGTAGGAATCAAACGAACTAAACATGCTGTAACGTTACAGTCTAAAATGTCTATTATGTTTTCAGCGGCGTCAATGGCACAGTGGCAAAGTGTCCGACTGTTAAATCATTACGAACTTTTGTAACGTAGGTTCGAGCCTCGGAACTTCTAATTCCCCCCCCCCCCCCCCCCCCCCCACAGGGTTATATTTTATTCACATTAATTATGTATTTTTTCGATTTCTAGCTACATGGCAATGATCAATATTTATATGTAAACATGTCATGTGTACGGCTGGTTTGCAGACCACGTGACCCGTGTATACGACATTCTACTTCGCGCGCGCATGCGCATATTCGGCCCGCACGATACCTCGCCCGTAGCAGTACCACGATGTTACCACTAGGTGGCGAAGCTTCTCGAGCGTTTTCGCGCGGACATATATGTTAGAATGATCGTCAGGTTACAAATAGCTGTTGCAAATTAATTCGTACCCCCTGTGGATGTTATTACTTATGCCTCGAGTGCGATCAAATTTGTCAAGATCAACCGCGCCTGCTCAACGTTTACAAATACTAGCTTTGCTATTCGGCTTCATCCGAAATGTAGATTTTGATTTTATAAAAAATATCATTTTTTATTTATTTTTTTTTAAATAGCCACGTGCATCTGTATTAGGTAGGTATAATGAGCTGGGCGACACATTTTGTGATCCCTAAGTTTACCGTTCGAGAGTTTCTAGGTGACACAAAAACACACAAACACTTTCTGCTTTATATATTAAGATATACCAGGGTTCGGCAGTTAAACACGCCGAGCAACGCGGAATGTAAAACCTGGACTCATAAGAGTGAATGTTACCGGAAAGTTTGCACTCAATTATGATCCAGGAATTGACTAGGTATGCTAACTTATGAGAAGTTAAAATAAGATGCGCAATAACAATTCATCCGAATGTCAGAACATCATTATATATACCAAGAATGTTATTTTTTTCGAAATATTATGAAGCAATTAAGCTTTTTTTCAAAATACTTAATTTCCTTGAAAGATATTAATTCTAATGAACACGAATCAGCTAGTATTTTATATTTTAGTTCATTATACAGGATGTCCGCGGAAACAGTAAACACCTGGATATTTTCTAACGTATTGGAGATATAAAAGAAATTGTTTATATGCAATTCGATCGTTCGAGGGGGCAAATTTATTTAGGCAGGCGAATTCTTTCTTTGATTATTATTTTAACAGATACGATGGTCAAGTTGGGTTTCTTGAATGTATTTTTTTTACAGATCACTTGATAGTGCGTTTCAAGACAAATTCAATAAGCTTTAATGTATACACTTTATTTCAGCCGGTTTTCCAAATATTGCGATTGGAAATTTGCTGATTTTCAGTGGAAGAAAACCCACTGGAATAGGAAGCACCGGGGGTAGTCTTGTTCGCGCTACGAACATGAGTCCCACCTTATATCACACGGAATACGTCAACGTGTGCTTTTGTGATCTTATACTTTCAGTTATAAACGGGACAAGTCCCATAGTTTACATAAAGCATACAATCAATTGAGTTTGCATCGTCTGCTACTTATTGCACTAAATTATCATAAATTATATTATGTTACACAAAGCGTAACCTAATATACACTGTATAGTGGGTATACTACGATATTATACTAAATCTATATACTAAATCGATTTTATAACAGTTTTTGAGCCCTGATTATTGCGGGACCTTTGTTGCAAAATCTACGAAAAGTTGCAGAAAAGTTGTTGTAAAATCTCAGAAAAGTTGCAGAAAAGTTGCTGTAAAATCTCAGAAAAGTTGCAGAAAAGTTGTTGTAAAATCTCAGTAACGTTGCAGAAAAGTTACTGTAAAATCTCAGAAACGTTGCAGAAAAGTTGCTGTAAAATCTCAGAAACGTTGCAGAAAAGTTGCTGTAAAATCTCAGAAACGTTGCAGAAAAGTTGCTGTAAAATCTCAGAAACGTTGCAGAAAAGTTGCTGTAAAATCTCAGAAACGTTGCAGAAAAGTTGCTGTAAAATCTCAGAAACGTTGCAGTAAAGTTGCTGTAAAATCTCAGAAACGTTGCAGTAAAATCTCAGAAACGTTGCAGGGTAATATTGCACCGCAACATTGCTGAAATGTTGCAGAAATGTTCCTATGTCCGCCCCTGTGCAACATTGCATGAAATATTTCTGCAACTTTTCAGCAAGGTTTCTGCAACGTTTCTGCAACCAACTGTGCTGTATGGGAAGCCACATTTATCTGCCAATAGTGTGAAATAATAAGCGTGGAAATTAGGAGCGTCGCCTCGTGAGGACGAAATGGCGTCGCTCCCTTCGACCTCACAATCACCACGTAAAGGCCAAAAACGTATAATACATAAAGACTTGAAAAGGACGAGCTCGCAGCCTCTCACCTCCTCAGCCGAAAAGGTTTTTCAAAAGGCGCTTAAAGAAGTTGGGGTCTCTTCGAAGTTCCCGTTGAAACCTAACCTCAATGTTAAGAGGAAGAAATTGGACGCCTCGCCGGCGCAGACGGATAGACTGCCTGACGTCCCATCCTCCGCTCACTCAGTTCAAGGTGATGATTCTTGGATTTCGCCCAAAAGGACACTAAGCCCACAAAATTTGAACGACAAAAACAAAGGTAACCATCCTACTATCACATCTAATCAATTTGACATCTTATCATCGATGGACGCAATTGAAGGAATCCAAAACTCAATGGAAATAGCGTACTCTGAGGGTGACATCACCTATCCTACTCACAACAACAACCCTACTACCTCTAACGAGGATGTAAATTATACGCAATATACATCTACAAGGAATAAAATAAGACCCCCTCCAATATATTGCGTCGGCATATCCATTAAAAATGTGTTGCATGCTGCCAAGAACGAAATCCCCCGTAATTACATCACCTTGAAAGATACTGGGCTCGACACCACAACAATTAATGTTTCAACGATGGAACACTACGCTAAAATGAAAACATTACTGAGTAATCTAAAGGCAAAGTTTTACTCATTCACTCCCAATCATTTGAAAAATAAGCTATTAGTGCTCAAAGGTATTATGGGAGATTTTAATGAGTCGGATATTCAAAACGAAATTAAGGATCTGGATCTCCAAGACGTACAAATAGTTAAAATATCCAGAATCAAACTTGGAAGACATGAGAATGCCCCCACACACTTCCTAGTTCAACTTTCTCCAGAAAGCATCCCAAGCTCACTAACCAAACAGAAGAGACTAGCGTGCCAACGTATCCATTGGGAGCCGTACAGGAAAAATAAAGTCTTCCAATGTAAGAACTGTCAACGTGTAGGTCATTCCAGTGCAAACTGTAATCTAGGATACAGGTGCGTAAAATGTCTTAACAATCACAGTCCTGGGAATTGTACCGTAGTAAAAAATGGTGACACCTCTCAGGCCGCATGTATTAATTGTGGTGAAAGCGGTCACCCTGCAAACTACAGAGGATGTAAATATTTAAAAGTTGCGCAAGAACTCGCATCTTTCAAAAAGACAAATGAGAAAGAAATCATGACGAATAAAGCCTACAGAATCAGCAGACAGGTAACCTCCGAATTATCATTTGCTCAGGTGGCTCAAAACTCCACTCCTGTCCCTCGCAGAGTCCAATTCTCCCCTCCGCAGCATTCGGATCGGGATGTAACTCACGAACTTCATCACCCTTCTCCTTATCCACCGCACTCAAGAATCGGAACACCTGGAAGTAGCCGAAATCAGCCTTCTTCCGCCCACAACTCTAATTCTGACATGGAAGAAATATTGAATTCACTAAAATATGACATTATCAGTGCAATCACCCACCAAATCACTGAAGTTAAGCAACAGATCAGCAACAACACGCACAAAATTGATTATCTATACAAATCTCTTAACCTGCAATGGCCCTAAACTCTAAGCGCCTTAAAATTATAGCCTTAAATGTTAATTCAATCATTAGGCACTCGCGTAGAGCCAACTTAAAGGAGTTTATTGTGAGAAATAATCCAGATATCTTGTTACTGAATGAAACTAAATTAAACAAAAAATATAAGGTTGCCTTTAGAGGTTACAACATGGCTCGTAACGATCGCCCCAATGACAGAAGGGGTGGGGGCACAGCCATTCTAATCAAAGAGATTTTTAAATATGAAACAATAAGATATAGAAATCCTGTTGCCAACCAGAAACTGGAATCAACTATTATTAAAATTAAATGCAACCAACAAAACCTATATGTTGCTAGCGTTTATGCAGCAAATGGTTCAGATTCCACTATTGTCACTGAATTAAACGAACTTTTGGACCGGATCAAAGCAAAAGATATCAGTAACTACTTCATCATTGCTGGAGATCTGAACGCCCGTCGGATAGAGTGGGGTGATACCGCATCGAACTCAAGAGGAGGCTACATTAGAAACTGGGAAGCTTCACAGTCCATCAACCACAAGTTTAAAATAATGACGTCCGCTGATCCCACTTTTCCTTCTGCAAATTCGTATTTGGACATATGTATAGCTGATACAAGAATCAAATTTATAAACACGATAAATGAAAAATTAAAAACTTGTCACTATGATAGCGACCACAAAGCAATCATTGCGGAAATCTCTCTGCAAAACGAATTGGACATACCGCTTTTCAACCCCACCCCTACAGAACATTTCTTATACAAGAAATGCAACTGGAAGAAATTTAGAAATAGAATAAATCAATGTAACCATACCTCAATTCCTGATAACAGGAACCTTACAAACGCAGAAATTGATGACTACCTGCTCGCAATGGAGCACAATATCCGTTCTGCACTTAATAAATTTTCACCAAAATTCATGAAAAGGGATTACACGGATATTTACACAAATAACAAAATAAGGAAACTCATCAAATATAAATCCTATATTGTTTCGCAGATTCACAAGTCGTACAAACAGGGTTACACTACAGCTCTCACCACTTTCCTCAAAGATCTTCTAAATTCTATAAGACATTCTATTGAGTCTGAAATACAGCGCAATATCAATCATTATTGGGAGAACAGAGAGAAAGAAGTGAACCATCAACGTACCGACAACTTCTTTCCTAAAATCAACCAACTATTTCGCAGTAAACTTATTAACTCAATAGATACACTCCAAATTGATCTTCAGAATCGCAACTGGATTGAGGAATTCAACATACCTGATGAACATATTGTATATAATGATAATCATTTCTCTGTAGATGGTGCAATAAATATTGCAAACCTTTTGGGCAAACAATATCAAGTCATAAACACACCCTCACCTAATGAAGAAAATAACACTTTACACAACTTAATAGAACTAGACAGTGCTACACTCAAAGAAGAAATTCATCAATTCAAATCTCAACAAAGGCACATCACATATTTCTCAACCGACAACAGGGCAACCTCTCCATCCGGTCCTGAGGAAGATCTCAACATATTTACGGACGTAAAGGAAGTAGTAAAACTAATCAAGAAAATCAAGGGGAAAATCTCTTCTGGAATAGATGGTATTCCCAACATAGCCCTAAAAAACCTACCTGGACAAACCATCATCCAATACACTATTTTATTTAACAACATTATTAATAATATGCACTATCCGGAAAAATGGACGTCAGCAATAGTTATTCCTATTCTAAAGAAGGACAAGGACCCGGAGAAACCAACTAGCTACAGACCAATAAGTCTTCTCCCTAATATTAGCAAAATTTTTGAAGCTATTATTAATTCTGCACTATACCACCACTGTCGACGAAATAAGATTATTCCACCACAACAATTTGGCTTCAGATACAGACACTCAACCACACATGCAATACATAACATATTAAATGATATTTACATCAGCATCAATGAAAAAAAAATGGTAGGAGCCTGTCTGATTGATATTGAGAAGGCTTTCGACTCAGTCTGGATTGATGGACTAATGTACAAAATGCGCAGGAAGAATTTCCCACAGTACTTGTGCATGCTCACTAAATTAATGTTATCCAACAGAAGATTTGTAACGCAGGTGGGCGGTAAAATCTCAAACACAGAATTTGACATCTCCGACGGGCTTCAGCAAGGCACCGTAAACGCACCAATTCTCTTCAACATATACACCACAGGCGCCCTCAATTTATACAACATAAATCAAAACAACACAATCAGAGCATGTGCTTATGCGGATGACCTAATTATTTACGTGGAGGGTAAAAAGCCACTTCAAATTCAAGAAAAGCTTCAAACGACCGTAAACCACATCTTCGATCTTTATAAAACTTGGAAGCTAAAGATCAACCCGCAGAAATGTGAAACCATCTTGTTTAGGAAACCAACCAGATTCTTGAGTGCACTGCAGAAGAAAGACCTAAGAAACTTTAGTATTAACATGGCAGGCAATGTTCCTAACGAAAGAATCAACATTCCGCACAATAGTTCTGTCAAATATCTAGGGGTACATATGGACAATTTGATGAGAATGGCTAAGCATGTAGACACTCAACTAGTTAAAGCGCGTAATGCATTCCATGGATACGGCAGACTGTTTTATTCTAGAAATTTGAGTAACAGGGCCAAAATAATCTGTTATATGCTACTAATTCGTCCTATCATCACGTATGCAGCACCCACGTGGTATAATATCAATGCAGCCTCAATGGAAAAAATCAGACGACTTGAACGACAGATCCTCAGACATTGCATCCATAAACACAGATCGGCCTCCTCTAACTTTACCAAATATATCAGCAACCTGGAGCTGTACAAGGAATCAAATATTACCAGAATTGATAATTTCATTCTCCAACTTATAAGGGACTACTACGCTACTTCTGTAACTATTGATGACAACTCTCTTATTGAAAAATTCTTAAAATTAGACGACGACTACGCCAAAAACTCTCTTAGCAACGGTTATATACCCCCACAGGCATTTACATATCTAGACAAAAAAGGATATATCCAAAATGATCTTAATATCCCCACAATTTATCACTGGCCTAGACACAAAACAAATAAAAAAATTATATACGATCCTACAATAAACCCATCCAATACTCCCGAATCCTTCAAATACTCCACAAGTATACCTCCTGCGGACTTCTACAATCCAGCAAGACTCCGAGACAAATATTGGTGGCTGAATACAAACAGCGCCTATCTGACGGAACTAAAAGCTCGAATCATTAGATACAGAAGCACGCAAATCACAAACAGATAATGTTAGTATTTATAAAAAAATGATAGGCTTGCGGCCTTTGTAAATATACATGTATATATAGGTAGGATAAGGTAGTATAGGATAGTTTTAATTTAGTTTTAGATTTAGCTTTACTATTACTTCACACATACCAAAGTGACTTAACTGGTTTCGAGCCGATTTTTCCAGTGAATAATAGAATACAAACGTTCTGCCATCAGAAGGGCAGAAATATCATTTTAAGTACAAAATAGCTCTTAAGATTAAAGTTCCTATATTTTTATAAGCACGAGCGCTCGTGTAAGACTGTTGCTTAAATATAATTTGTTATTGTGACAAGGTGCCAATTTCGGCGGTGTTTATACCTGTGATATTCATTTAAATCTGTTATGTATTTTTTTTTATGGCTAAATAAACACATTTATAAAAAAAAAAAAAAAAAGATGGCACAGTCGTTCATCTTGCCGCAGTCCACTGCATGCGCCTCCAACTTCTCGACAGATCTGAAGTAGTGCATGTATCTGTAAAAACACAACAAATTTTATTTAATTGTTTACTCAGACATTTCAACATTTCATACGTTTCTATACGTACCGATCGCAGATGAATTTCTTTTCCTTGTGTCTGTTCAGCTGCATGCTCACGAGTCGGGACAAATTCTTGATCAGTACAAAGTGCCCTACATCGCCGTGCTCTTGATTCGGTGTGTAGAGCATATTGACGTGTCGATCCATCTTGTGGCTGGTGAGACGCAACGGAAAGATCGTCGACCGTTTCTCCTCCTCAAAGGTGTAGACGTTGATGGAGATGTCGTTCAACCGTTCAAACTTCCCAATCTGTGCTAGGGACATTGGAAACTCAATGCCTTGCAGATTTAGCACCAATGTATAGTGCGGATATGAGCTTGGGCCATCAACGTGTCTTTCCGCAGGATGGAGAGCTGCGACCACTGCCCACGCGAAACACGCGTTGTCCTCGGATTGTATACTGATTGCGGCTTTCTTCAGCAATAAATCCCGCGGCAACTTGTAGCGGCATCCCGCGCGCAACGGATTGTACTTGTTGACATTGACGGTCAGGTTGAGGATTCGCGTCAATGCCCATCCGCTGTCGCGTTCCTGGAACTCTTTCAACGATGCCAGGATGGGTTCGATAACGCATCGCTGGTACCACTCCTGCAGATCAGATGTGTGGAAGAGTTCACAGTTTCGGGTGTTGATGCTTTTACAAGCACGCTTGTTACCCGCCACAAATTCACCGTTGAACACCACGTTCACTTTGAGGTTCTGCTGTTTCCTCAAAGCACCCCGCACATGCTCCAGCACAATGGCCCCCGCATCTTGGAGGAAGTTGCGCGACTCAATATAGTTTGAATTTAGCACGACACCAGTTAATACGCGGTTTTCGAACGCAGCGTCTATTTCGCGTCACAAAAGTCCTATACTAGAATGTCCGGCACCTTCGCGCACGAAATGGCCGCGCAATGAATGTTTCAGCCCTTCGAGCTGCGCGATTCGATCAACCAACGATTGCCGAACACCGATTGATAATCGCGGGTGTTTCACACGGCTCTGTTCTTCCAACGATTCGATACACTCGTTGCACCGTTCTTCCAACGCGAAGTATTCTTCCCGCAAAATCAATCGTGTGAATTGATCCAACAATCGGCTTTCTACTTGCGCGAATTTTTCCATGATCGTAAATGCATTATGTCTTTTTTTTCCCGCAACATGTTGCAACGATTTGAGGCTTTGTGCAGTTTACAGCGCGCTTTGATGCATGATTTGGTATCTCTGTCTAACTCTTTCGGTGTACCTCCTTTCTCCAACAGATTGCATGTAAAAAAAGCCGATCATTCCCGAGATCATCCGAAGCCATTTCTGCTGATTCTGCATAATTCTAAGATTCAACGTTCCCAAAAGTATCATATTACATTCGACACGTGTCGAGACTTTTATGCATGATTTGCTATCTCTGTCTTACTCTTTGGCGTATCCCCTCCCTCGAATGCTGATACAATATACTATTGCACATTGATGTGTACGTGTACGTGAATTTGTATAAAAGCGACGTTGGTCAGACCTGTGAACTTCATTAC
The DNA here is from genome assembly GCA_963971345.1 of Andrena flavipes. NCBI lineage: Eukaryota > Metazoa > Arthropoda > Insecta > Hymenoptera > Andrenidae > Andrena > Andrena flavipes. The sequence continues at coordinate 38,608,900 of OZ020479.1, read as the reverse complement.
ACCACGTTCGCTCGACTGCTAAAGAGTATCGTTTGCGTTAACTTTTCCACCGATCAGTATAATCGTACACAGCGCATATCAAGGTGTACAAATGTAGCTTCAACTATTCATCCTATGCATCCGCCATCAAACGTGATTACCCCAATAAACGCCAGCAACAGGAACATCTTCATCAACAGTTCAATATGAGGTATGTACGCGTTATTATACACTTTTCACTTTTCACTTACTTCTTTCACTGTAAACGCAAGCAAACCCAGTATTAATTTCGTGTGCATGTTTCTTACAGTTCTGGATTCACAACACCAAAACCAACCAGCGTATAGATCCTGGGGCGTGATTACCCTTTGACTGCAACAGCATATAAAAGGCTAATTATTGGAATTCGCATTGGTATGGATTCGTGCCACGTTGAGATCACCATAGCCGACAATAAAGGCAGCGAATTGAGCTTCTCGATGTCTACGTGGAAGCTCCTACTGCAAAATGGGGCTAACATTCTTAAAAAATTACGCGACAACGTAACAACATCCCAGACCTGTCATATATATGACTGAAGCCACAATGCGTAAACTGTTCGCGTATGAACATTGTATTGAACATATGTATACCTGGCTAACTGAAAATTTGTACTCTGTCAGTAGGAAATATGCAACCTTCGTAGAACTGCTGTGTACCGCTCCCGTATCAACGAATTATGTGAAATTAATTTCCGAAAGCGAACACTTTGAGCAACATTCTTTGATTGATTGTGAATTGTTGGCGTTAGGATTCAGTCTATGCTGCATGATGTAAACCACGTACCACTACAGCACTATATATATATTTTTTTTAATAATAAATGTATGATTTTCACATCAATACTTTTAACGATTCATTTTTTTTATAATATCCTTTCCGACATATTTCTCTGCGTTGAGAAAGAAATTTCTGCTGACGTCACATAATTCTACTTCGTTCTTCGCGCCGTGAAAATGACGTCACCCTGCCCGGCCGCTCCAGAGGATTCGAGTTACACGCGATCGCGCGAGACGCTGCGACGCTTTAAAAATTGTTATCTATAAAATGCATGCTATTGTACCACCAAGTAGCGCTGTCTCCTTTCTTCTCCCAGATATTATCTTTAAAATATTGCTCTTTCTTTCCCTCCTCTGAATTTAGCTTCAAAGTAATGCTTTGTCTCTTTCCCTCCTCCGAAGACGCGGTGTGTAAAAAAGCCGGCATTGCCCCGACATCGTCCGATAAAAAACGAACGCGTGTGACGCTCGGCATATATACCATTCGGGAAAGACTAATGTCGGAGAGCCGACGTTGGGGGAGTTGGTTAGGCGGATGACTCGTACCGCGGAGGTCTTGGGTTCGAGCCCCGTCGCCCGAGATTCAGTTTTTTCATTTATATTAATATCATAAATTAATGTTTCCTTCCTTACCAACAGGTTGGAGTCCAGGTCCAGGGTAGCACTTCTCACCCGCGGTTCCTCCTCCTCCTCGATACGGTTCGGTATCGGTTCGGCATCGATTGATTCGATATTCAGATCTCGCGCTTATACCCCCACTACTCCGCCATCTCTCTCTATGACGTCATCCGCCGCGGTCCGCTCCCGTCGCCCGCCGCCCGCCCGCTGCGATGGATTTCCTGTGACCTTGAGACTCAAATTTGGATTTCAAGGTCGGGGGAGGAGTGGGGAAAATGGCTTTCAAACTCAAATTTGGGTTAGAATCCCCCTTGTATTGCTACTTTGAGGATTGATTTTAGTTGCCCCTACTCATGAACAGTGTCCAACTCATGAACTATTCTGGAATGTGTTGGCATGCTGAAGTGTGTGCGTGTTTGTATACGTGTGACTTGTTTCGAGTGTGAGTTTGAGATAGAGGGCGGGCTTTCACTACGCTGCGCTGTGCCTCCGTTTGTCAACGACTCACGCGGATTTTTCTCCGAAACTCTATGTCGTAAAAAAGGTCCCTTTCAACCGATTTCAAGATAGCGTACAATGAAAAAGCCAGGATATCGTGGCGAACAAATTTCAACTTCAGAGTACGAATATGTACAAATCCGACTCTGAAGGAAAAAAATGAATGAGTAAAATGTTTTTGAAACGTTAAATATATTATTTCCATCCTTAATTTTCATCTTCTTCCATCAATCTAGATTAGCATATGCTGGGTTTAGTAAAGTTTTATTGTTAAAAGCCAAATGTGTCATGCCTATAATGTGTTAATTGCGCGTTTTACGACGTTCTGGAAACGGTTTTATTGCTGGAACTTCAAAATTTGGACTATATTGACCCATCATACATTGTTATGCTACTGATCTTCAGAATGGGGTCTCGAATTTGGATCGGTTGTTCCGAGCTAAGCATATTATGCTTTTATAAAGATGAAAAATTTCAAGAATTAATAATAGCAAAAAAATGTATATATGTATAAATGTATATCTAGCCGGGGATTCTCGAGCTCGGGGCTTCTGTATTACGAATTCTGGACACAAACATGCTGGCACTGGTATTAACAAGAGTGAATTACTAGAAATTAACATTCTCTAGTATTTTCGACTGCTTTCGTCCTGAGATAATCCGTTAAATTGCTCTGACAGCGGGGGTACACGGATACCTCGGACCGATACATACCGTCGTCCACCGCTGACTCACGGAACAATACGGTCATAAACCGTAACCCTGACTGAACGCTCCGACCGAGCAGCCTAGCTAGGTTTGTTAACCAGATGTCTGTTTTTTCTCCACTACGTCACGAAGAAGGAGAGACTTCCTCCTCCACCACCGAAATCACGGAAGGAAGGTTCCTCCTCTTTGAGGAAAAGCTAGCCAATCGGTAATTTGGCACTTCCCGAAAAGGAAATGGCTTGTCTACCTTCGACGTCGAAAGGCGAGACGAGACAGTTTTTTCAGTCGTCTCTCGAGCGAATGCGTTCATCTCTCATATTTAAAAACTCGTTCGACACTTCATTGACATAATCAACGGTCAGACACGGTTACGTTATTTAGTCAAACATTCGTGACTTCGACTCTCAAACAAACAATTCTTACTCAAGTCATCGTTCGGACTTGAATAATCAGTCTTATCAAGCATTCGTAATTAAGACTATCGAACCATTTCCATTCGTGCTAGTGTATGATCATCATATAGATCATCAAGCTCCTTTTCGTCGCGAATATTAATAATCACTTAAAATTAATTTGACGAGTGATAAGGTTATCGGCACCGCGTACCACGGAGTCTCTTGGGCCTTACAACCCCAAGAGGAAGGAGAATCTTTCGCGTGTGTGTTGATAGCTTACAATCCGTGGTAGTGGATGTATCAAGAAAAATAAAATAATGTCAAAATGGCGTCTTTTGAAGAAAGACGAGATGAACGCATTCTCGTGAGGCAAAGAGACCAACTCTTGGTCTGTCGTGAGGCAAAGAGACCTACCGACAGTACTGGCAGTATCCGTACAATTCTCGATGTGAAATGGTGTTAGAAAATTTGACTCAGAAAAAAAATCGCGATTGTTATAGCAGTAGCTATGTGCATTGAAGAAGAAGAGGTTCTACCTAGATCGAGAAAATGGTAAAAAATGGGCTGCATAAGAGGGATACATTTTCGCATGTAGATTTGTCATGTCCCGGGTGAGGTCTTTAGGAACGATGACTATGGGGGGAGGAAGGAATGTCAGGCGCGAATCTGAAATCCAGCACTCTGATGGTTTTTTGAAGGAGAGTGTTCGCGAAATAGATCTCACGATGAGCGTGAGTTGCCGGTGAGGTTATGTTAGACAAAAAACACAGTATTTATGAAAACTGAATGTTCAAGATTTATTTAACACTTTCGGAGTGAGTCGTGAATGATAAAACGTGAGCCGTGAGCTAAAGCACGTTGTTGAGTGCAACAAAATTCTCGCCGAGAATAATCACACACGTTGACCACGCGGTCGCACCACGATCCACAATCGATACGCGCGTAGGTGAGACGTGAGAGACTGAGTCTTAGCGCGGTGAGTTGAATGTTAGCGCGTTGCGTTTAATGAGCAGAATACGTGAGACTTAGAATTGAGAATATTCACGTGTTACCATGATGGTCCCGTCCACCAAAGCTCATGGTGTTCAAGCTGATGTGTTGTTAAGCCTCGAGAGGCACAGTCGGCTGGATTTGCTGTCCCTGGAACGTGTCTCCAATGTGCGTGTGGGGTGAGCTCTTGAATCTGGGAGACACGATTCCGCACGTAATCCATCCAGCGTGATGCATGTGATTTGATCCATGCTAGTGATATTTGAGAATCCGTCCACAGATGAATTGTAGTAATATTGAGTTGTAGAGTCGCTTGAACATACTTTGCGAGTTTTGCAAGCATTAAAGCTGCAGTGAGCTCGAGTCTTGGGATTGTGAGTTTCTTGAGTGGTGCTACCTTGGTCTTGAAGCACACGAGTGTCGACACCTTGTGAGTTGTGGACGGTGAGGTGACGGTAATGTAAATTACCGCTGCCATGGCGAGCTGAGAAGCATCAGAGAATCCATGTAGTTCCACTGTCGAATTGGAGAAGGTGTTGAACCACCGTGGTATTGAGAGTCTGGCCAGACTTGTTAAATCTTCTCTAAGGGTGAGCCAGTGAGCAGTGACTTGGGACGGCAGTGGATCATCCCAGCTGAGGTTGTGCAGCCACAATTCCTGCAAAAGTGCCTTTGCCCGAATTATGACTGGAGCTACGAAGCCAAGTGGATCAAATATCTTCGCTACTTCAGAGAGAATGAGACGTTTGGTGAGTCTTGAACTGTTGATAGGTTTTAAACAATAAGTGTTTTCGGCGCACTAGTTCGGTCAGTTTAACTGTTAATAAAAGCTATTTTGCAATGTAATAGATTTAATTTCCAACGTTTCGGTCTGTGTTTAGACCTTTTTCAAGGAAAGAACTTTAATATCATTTACTGCGGTCGCTTTTAAATACGTCAACAACGTTTGATACGACGTGTGACAACGCGGGTCGATGGACTATGACATAGTCCATCGACTATGACATAGTCCATCGACCCGCGTTGTCACACGTCGTATCAAACGTTGTTGACGTATTTAAAAGCGACCGCAGTAAATGATATTAAAGTTCTTTCCTTGAAAAAGGTCTAAACACAGACCGAAACGTTGGAAATTAAATCTATTACATTGCAAAATAGCTTTTATTAACAGTTAAACTGACCGAACTAGTGCGCCGAAAACACTTATTGTTTATTTAAGAAATACGGTCGATAGCATAAATACTTTGTTGATAGGTTTTGTTGAAAAGGAAAATTTATCGTTGATAGTATTCCATTGTAATCCGAGAATTTTGGTATTGCAGTCGTCAAGTGCTATGTACGAGTTGCTAGCTCGTGCTTCGTGAGAAACTGATTCAAGCAATGGAGGGTAAGATGATTGCCACTTGGTCAGTGGAAAACCTCCCGCCTTGCACAGGTCTGTTGTGCCCAGGCAACGCCCAAGCACACGTGTTAGACATACTGTTATATATTATACATATTATATTACGTTACGAAACGTTCGAGACGTTTCCAAGCTAAGACAGCCGCTAGCGACCAAATCTACAAAATCAGCAATAAGCGAACGCATCGCCGCGACCGGGCATGGTAACGCGCACCACGCCCAGCAGGATATAAAAACCAATTCGACACCGCCAAGGAGGACTCTAGACCTGACTCTCGACTTGTTAACACGGCTATAACTCTTGTATACCTCAGTCTAGTTTAGTTAAAGTTTGAATAAAGACTTAGTCTCTGAGTTTAATCGAACTTAGTGTAGTTCACCCAGTAGATACCTATCTTTTGTTCACTCCCGAACCTACGATTTCGCCAAATCCCCTACCTTCCTTGCGAGCCATCACGCAAGGCACAACAAAATTGGTGGCAGCGGTGGGATTTTGCATCGTAAAAACTCTTACTGAGCCTTGACGCAACCGATTGATCGACGTCGACTGAGGTTGAACTACCTCCGACCAGATTATTGGATCATCTTAGTCTAATAGGCCAGAACAGACTATCGTCGCTACCGAGGTAGCACAGAGGACCGAGGAACGGCCTTTGAGAAAACGTTCGGCGCAGTCCGAACGAAGACGAGCCTGGTGACGAGTAAAACTATCCAGTGAGTGAACGGGCGCAACTACCAAAAATCTAACACCAAATCCATCTACGAGGACGTCACTGTTCCGAGGACCAGGACGCACGAGAGAACTTGGAGACAGAGGAACGAGTCGAAGCCGCACCTGAAGGACGGACGGAGAACCGTACGAAGGTAGCAGCCGTCGGAGCACGCAGTAAACAGCTGTACGGATCGACCTTGCCGGGTCCGATTCATCTTATCATCGCCGTTGGTTCACGGACGAGAGGACGCCCGACCGAGCTGACGACATGTGGTTTAAAACAGCCTTGTGAGTAACAGACTAGCATAAAACGTACATATTGTAAACCAGAGTCCTATATAAATTCAGAACGGTAAATGCATGCCTATAGAAGACGAACGCGCGAATCAATTCAAACTCCCTTATCAAAGAAGCTTGTCACGATCACTCGAGTCGTTTTTCGATAAAAAACTAATCTTCGTACGAGAAGAATTTGACCTCCTACCTTCTATAGACCATCCAAAACTGTCTCGCCAAACACTTCGACCGTCGCCGTTGCGACTAAGCGTTAGAAACAACGACAATTCAAGTACTGAATCGTCTCCGGAAAACTTTGTAACACCAAATAGAGAATACCCCATTGTGCTAGCGGATTTTAATTTGTTGGACATAGAAGGAACGGAAGAAAGCGAAATGTCACTAAATGCGGAAATTAACCCCCCGATAACAGACGTTAAACGACTATCTACTGCGTTGTCGTTAGTCGATAAATTCGTAGGAAAATCGTCAGACGAACTTGCAGAATTTTTGAAGTCATATACTAGCGCCTCTGAATTTGTCCCCACAAATGAACAGCCACGATTCTTGAAAACAGTAATAGGTACAAAAATTAAAGGCAAGGCAGCCAAAGTACTAGAGTACAAGGACATAGATACTTTCGACAAATTAAAAGACATCTTAACTTCTCTATTCATCGACAAAAGATCTATAGGAGCGGTTGGAGCAGAGTTTCATGCCTGTCACCAACGAGAAGGAGAAAGTGTAAAATTATTCGCGTGTAGAGTAGAGGAATTAGCTGGGGAATTATCAGAACTATCGGTAAAACCAGGGAACAGCGACGAAGTAAATAACGCGTTAACGGAATCGGTGCAAGAACGCGCTCTGGATGTATTCACCCTCGGGTTGAATTTAAGACTAAGAACGATCATTAGGTCTCGAAACTATGCGACGTTGAATGCAGCTATAGCCGCAGCAATAGAAGAGGAACAAGCGATGGGTTTAAACACCTCGCGAAATTATAGGAAATTCGGTAATCAAACCAAAGGAAAGGAAGGGTCGAACGTACCGCGCTGCGATCGTTGTAATAAATTAGGACATTTAGCAAGGAATTGCTATACGCGATTGAGCATGCCGCGAGAAAACTATCCGACGCAACAAACGACTATAAAAAGGGAAGTGCAAAGAGTCACAATGGTTTGTCACTACTGCAAAAAGCCTGGACATCAAATCAGAGAATGCAGGGCTAGGGAAAGAGCAAACGGACGAGAATATAGACCGCGCTACACAAACTCGAATTACAGGCGCGAAGATACTAGACAGAACAGTAACAGAACTCCGGGTCGGGAACAAACTAGCGAAAATCAAGATTTCCCTACCGCGAACCGCGGAACAACTGACGATAGACAAACGAACGCAGGACCTAGAGTAGAGTCATACCGAGCGAATATGGTAGTGACATCCCAGCTCGAAAATACAATCGAAATTAGGGCGCCGGAATTGATAAACGAAAAAGCGCATATGTTAGTAGACACCGGTGCCGATATTACCTTGATAAAGATAGGAAAAGTGCAGGACGAAGTCCATGCAGAAAACGAAATAGTCTCATTGCGGGGCATAGCCCCTACGGAAATAAAGACGCTGTGTCTAGTGCAATTAAACATAAAAGTAGGAAATAAAACAGTAACTCACCCTTGCCGGTTAGTCAGAAACGACTTCCCGCTAGAAGCAGACGGAATCCTAGGACAAGATTTTATGGCCAAACACGACGTATGCATCAGGGCGAACCTAGGAATAGAAGTGTACGGAATACAATTCCCCTACTCAGGAGGAAACGTGACTTTAAAACCGCGATCTGAAACCATTCTACTAGCTAGAACAACAGAAAAAGGCGAAGGTATAGTAGAAGGACAATCTATTAAGCCAGGGGTGCTCATAGGAAACTCGCTAACAAAGGGCCGGAACGGGAAATGTGTAATAAGCATAATGAATACTACTACAGAAGAAGTCCTTATCAATACGCCAACAGTAACGTTACAAACGCTGACGAGCAATGACATTGACCCGACGAACGCAATAGACGACAAGGAGCTCGACGCACCGACATACGTGGTACACGCCGTGTACGGAAGAGATAGAATGCAATTGTTACGTGAGAGTCTTAGAACAGAACATTTAAATAAGGAAGAAGAAGCCAGTTTACGCGGGCTGTGCGAAAAGTATAACGAAATATTCGGGTTAGAAGGAGACAAATTAGGATACACCACGAAGACAGAACATTCGATTCCACTAATCCCAGGTACTAAACCTGTATACGTAAAGCCGTATAGATTGCCACAAGCACATAAAGAGGAAGTAAATAGACAAGTTCAAGAAATGGTAAAAGATGGAATAATTAGACCGAGCGCCAGTCAATGGAACGCGCCGTTGCTAGTAGTTCCGAAAAAAACCGACGCTTCGGGAAAACACAGACTCAGAGTGGTAACAGATTTTAGGCAAATAAATGAGGCGACAATAGGCGATTCATATCCCTTACCGAATATAACAGACATTCTAGATCAATTAGGCGGAGCAAAATATTTTTCAACCTTAGATTTAGCGTCAGGATTTCATCAAATAGCCATGAAAGAGGAAGATCGTGAGAAGACAGCCTTTTCGACACCATATGGTCATTTCGAGTACAATAGAATGCCGTTTGGACTAAAAAACGCTCCCGCGACTTTCCAAAGATTGATGAATACCGTACTATCAGGCCTACAGGGAATAAAATGTTTCGTGTATTTAGACGATATAGTCGTTTACGGACGTTCGTTGAAAGAACACCAAGATCGCCTAGAACTAGTATTTGAACGCATACGAGAGAGTGGCTTAAAACTTCAACCTAATAAATGTGAATTTTTACGAAAGGAAACCGTGTACCTAGGTCACGTTATAACCGAAAATGGCATCATGCCGGATCCTTCAAAGCTCGACGCTGTTAAGAACTTTCCGATACCTAGAGGAGTCAAAGACGTACAATCCTTTTTAGGTTTAGCTGGATATTATAGGAGATTCATAGAACATTTTTCACAGATCGCGAAACCCTTAACGCAACTATTAAAGAAAAATCAAGCATTCAGATGGACCGCACAGGAACAGGAAGTCTTCGAAATACTGAAAGAAAAATTAACAACAGCACCGATATTACAATACCCTGATTTCTCGAAACCTTTCGTTCTGACAACAGACGCTTCCGGAAAAGCTATAGGAGCAGTATTATCGCAGGGAAAGATAGGGCAAGATTTGCCAATAGCCTACGCAAGTAGAGTGTTAAACAAAGCGGAAGAAAACTATAGCACCATCGAGAAGGAATTATTGGCCATCGTATGGGCGACGCAACATTTCAGACCATACTTATACTGCACAAAATTTAAAATCGTAACAGATCATAAACCACTCACCTGGCTTTTTAACGTAAAAGACCCCGGCTCTAGATTAATGAGGTGGAAATTGAAGCTAGCAGAATACGATTACAGCATAGAATATAAAGCGGGAAAGACAAATAAGAACGCGGACGCTCTCAGTAGAATGTTCGCGATTACACGGGGAATGAAGCAACAGCTCAGCACTGAAACTCTAGCCGTCGCCAGCGAAAGTACCAACGGAGAAGACGAGGCTCGATCGGAAGAAGCCACGAACGATACGACATATACAGAAGACGATAAAAATCGAATACTGCGCGAATTTCACGATACCCCATTAGGTGGACATTTAGGAGTAAAACGGACCCTAGAACGTATAAAATTAAACCATTCGTGGTCAGGTATGCGCCAAGACGTAGAAAAGTACATCTCCAGATGCGAAAAATGTCAGAAAAACAAACTAACGAGAATAACCAAAGCTCCCATGGTAATTACAGACACCCCCACGGAACCATTCGAGAAATGCGCTCTGGATATAGTAGGCCCTTTACCCGAGACAAACAGACGAAATAAATACGTACTAACCTTTCAAGACTTACTAACTAAATTCAGTAAAGCTATTCCCCTCGAGAATCAAGAAGCAAACACAGTAGCTAAAGAATTCGTCACTAAGATCATTTGCGAATACGGTATACCACAACGAGTGCTAACTGATCAAGGAACTAATTTCCTAAGCCAAGTATTCAAGAATGTATGTAAATTGCTCAAGATCGATAAAATTCAAACTACGGCCTATCACCCACAATCAAACGGAGTCCTGGAAAGAAGCCATCGTACACTAGCCGAATACTTGAAGAACTTTATCACGGAAGACCAAACCGATTGGGACGAATGGCTACCGTACGCGATGTTTACTTATAATACTACCCCGCACACGTCTACTAGTTACACGCCCTACGAACTCGTTTTCGGGAGACAAGCTACACTGCCGACCTCACTAAATCAGGCACCTCAACCAACATATACTTACGACAAATATGCTGAGGAATTACGCGAAAGACTACGGTCTACGAATAACATTGCGCGCGAGACAATAGGGAACAATAAAAACAAAGCAAAGAAGCAATACGATAAAAAGACAACTACAAAATCCTTCGAAATTGGGGACCAAGTACTATTACACGATGAGACTGTGAGACGCGGACGATCAAAGAAATTAACACCCGCGTGGATAGGCCCGTATACGATTCAAAATACACACGACAATAATAATTATACTATAATTAAGAGACGACGAACGCTTCGCGTACATGCAAACCGATTAAAACATTTCATAGAATAAGGGCAGGAATAGGAAAGGATCGCAATTATGAAGGAAAATAACTACTACTACTATTAAATGAAAAGAAAGGACCATTTATTCAATTAACGAATTCAATTAAAATACTCCTCATACACATATCCAAAATATGTCCACACTTCCCGCCGAGGGACGGGCCCGACGAAGGTATCCCCATAACGTTCTGCAAAAACACCACAGACGCGAAAGAATTAGAATAGAAAAACCCACGAGAAACAAACGACACTAAACGACGAAGACGATAGAAACTTACCAAACAAAGCCCGGATACCCCAGGCATCCTCCGAGTCCATCCACATCTCGTTCTCAGAGGCGATCTGCCTCCGGTGCGCTCTGTAACGGCGCACCGCCATGCGGTACCGAAAATTCAGAAAGCCTGGCGGAGCAGGATTCTCCAGCCACTAGAATAAAGTAAAACATTAACACTAGCACCTAAACACACGCACAGAGACACTAAACGGTACTACACCCACCAATAAAGATAGAGCAACTTCGTGAGGTATATTCATCACTGACAACATAATGAAGACTGTAACGAAAGAAGAAGCGACGAGACAATCGAGTCTCTACGCAGACAAACTGACACACGCAGCAAAATTTTATCTCCAGCACGCAAAGCACTCGCGCGAAAGAGACTTCATGACCCACGAACGTATACGCCGACTACACCTCGACATTGTATTTTACAGGATTACCATCCTACAAATGACGATACTACTCATAGGAGGGACAACCCCCGACACAGACTTCGCCGTAAAAGAATTTCAAGATCACCCAGGAATTTATTTCGAAAACATAGGCGATCTACAGATTTACCGAGATAGCTGGAAATTAATTTTACACGTAGACATATCCTACATTTACAAACGCGAATCCAATCTCCAGGCAGTACTATATGACATACTAGCTCAATGTAAAACACCTTCCACAGATAACTTACAAAAGTTCTGTAAAACGTTCGGCACGAAAATTCAAAGCAAAGTAGACCGCGTAACCAAACTCCTTACTTACGTCCAACAAACGATAAGCTCCGCGCCAAAACAGCGTCGCGGACTAATAGACGGATTAGGTTACATAGGTAAAACACTCTTCGGGCTAATGGATTCCGAAGATAGAAAGAAAATCAATGATCAAATAGACTTCCTAAAAAGACAAGACAGTAGAATAAAAAATACAATCAAAGGACAAATGCAAATTGTAAGAGCTAACGCCGAACTCCTAAATGAAACTATACACAACATACAGGAAAACGAACAAACCCTTTTAAATGCAACTTGGCAAATTCAATATTTACTCCAACAGACGACTGACATTACGAGATTTCGAGAGACAATAGATGAAAACCTCATACTAATAAACAGCGTAGCGGAAACACTTTTGCGCGACACTCAAGACTTATTAGAATTTATCATGGATATAAAGAAAGGTGTCTTAAACCCACGATTGATACCACCGGCACAAATCATAGCCTACCTTACTTCCGCACTAGCATATATACCGCAAGGACTAGACTTCCCCATCGGAATAAAATTAGAAAACATGCACGTATTATACGAAATCCTTACTCTCTCTGCATTTTCGGATACAAAATCAATTACCATAATACTAGATATCCCATTGTTAAACGCAAAAAAATTCAAATTAAGCAAGGTACACCCAGTACCCACTAAGATAAACGAATCGTTCTACGCGTATATAGAACCCCTTGATTCCTACGTAGTACTCGATACTGCGGTGCAAGATTACGTACAGTTAAGCAAACAAGACCTATCGAAATGTAAAACTATAAACGATCTATATCTCTGTACCTCTAACCACCCGATATTCAAAGCGATACCATACGGACCCTGCGAAGTACAGTTGTACACCAAATTAACAAAAAAACCGAACAATTGTAAAATACGCATTATGACACTGAACCACACAATCCTAATAGAATTGCAACAACCAGGTGCATGGATTTATATCGCACCAAAACCGATACAATTAGCAGCAACTTGCGACGATAAAGGCACAAACATGTATAGTATTAAGGACTCTGGTATAATAACGATAAGGAATAAATGTACTATCACTACCGCCGAATTTACGATAGAAACCGGAAAACAATACGGAATAGAAAAAACATGGAATTACTTACCTGGTTACAACTTATCACTAGACGAAATTACACTCCCACAGACCACTGTAAACTCGTATCGTAACACAAATTTTGAATTAAAAAGGATAATCAAACACCCAGAAGAACTAAATAAAGTTAGCAAAAAATTAGATGAATTACAAAGCGACTTAGAAAAACCCGAAATAATACCAACCGAGTACCATTACAGCTTCTTTACACTATCCTCGATAACGGGATTCATAACAATTACACTATGTATCTTTACACTATACAAATGTATTGCACACTTCAAAAAGAAAACATCTCGACGTTGTACAACGGAGAACACAAGTCACGACAAAACCACACAAAAACCTGAAGCAATAATCAAGATAGTTAGCAAGGAAGGAACGTCTTCCACCAGTTCCCTTTGAAACATTGTAATCATTAATACAAATATTGTAAACCACTATTGTCAAATGCAAACTACTAATACTATCCATACATAGCGCATTAGCTATTATATTAATCTAGTTTAAGAATCGATGTTAATCAGCCGCTAAGAAAAAGCTATGGCTTTTCCTCCCTTAGGGGGAAGGGATGTTGTGCCCAGGCAACGCCCAAGCACACGTGTTAGACATACTGTTATATATTATACATATTATATTACGTTACGAAACGTTCGAGACGTTTCCAAGCTAAGACAGCCGCTAGCGACCAAATCTACAAAATCAGCAATAAGCGAACGCATCGCCGCGACCGGGCATGGTAACGCGCACCACGCCCAGCAGGATATAAAAACCAATTCGACACCGCCAAGGAGGACTCTAGACCTGACTCTCGACTTGTTAACACGGCTATAACTCTTGTATACCTCAGTCTAGTTTAGTTAAAGTTTGAATAAAGACTTAGTCTCTGAGTTTAATCGAACTTAGTGTAGTTCACCCAGTAGATACCTATCTTTTGTTCACTCCCGAACCTACGATTTCGCCAAATCCCCTACCTTCCTTGCGAGCCATCACGCAAGGCACAACAGGTCGTTTAATTGTTGAGCGATTGTAATGAGTGTTTCACCCGTATCGGCTCCACCAAATATGTCGTCGACGTATCTGGCATGGGTGATGCATGGCACTGCCATTGGGAAGCGATGTCCTTCGTCTTCGGTCAACTGCAGTAGCGCTCTGTCAGCGAGGAACTTCGCAGCCTTGGTTCCATACGTGACTGTGGTGAGCTTGTAGGCCACCTCCTTTGAATCGTCGTCAATCCACAGTACTCTCTGGAGGTCCTGGTCGTCTTCGTGAACCTTGATTTGTCTGTACATTTTTGTCACGTCCGTGGCAAAGATGTACTTGTGCTGGCGAATCCACAGCAGCACATCCGCGATGTTGAGTAGAAGGTTCGCTCCTGTGTGCATGAGATCGTTGATCGAGTGTCTCGTGGTAGTTGGGCTTGATCCGTTGAAGACGACCCTCAATTTCGTAGTCTGACTGTCGAGCTTGAGTACTCCATGATGTGGGAGATAGAAAACAGAATGTGTATTAGTATATGATGGAGTTCCTCATATTCCTTCATGAACCCTTGATAGAGGTTGCGATATTCATTATCTCTGTTGAGTTTGTTGAGTGTCTGCTTCAGACAGGCATGAGCTGTCTGGTATGAATTGCCCAACAGACTTGGAGATGACTTGAGAGGGATGTGTACGATGTACCTTCCTGTAGAATCACGAGTGTGTGTCGCTCGAAAGTGATCCTCACATTCTTGTTCTTCAGGGGTGAGCTCTGATGGTGCGTCTGTTGGAAGCTCCTCTTGGATCCAGAATCTCGTCAGTAGATCTTGTATTGCTTTGTCGCTGTGCTTTGTGAGACAAGCTGAACAGGTTCTGACTGGCCCGAGAACAAGCCACCCAAATATTGAAAACTGAGCAATTGGCATTGAGGGGTCACCCTTGATGAGGTTAGGCCTTATGATTTTGCCGTACGAGTCTGCACCAATAATTATGTCAATGGGTCTAGGTTTTAGAAAATCTGGATCTACTAACCTTAACCTGGTGAGATGTGGCCAGTCTTGACTTGGTGCTTCAACGGATGGCAGGCTCGACGTTAGAGTTCGTAGAACATGTGCTTGAGTGGAAATCGTAGAGGCGTCATAGGTCGAACGTAGAGTGATTGACACAACACCTCGAGTTTGAGTAGATTTGTTGCCTCCAATACCAATGATGGAGATGGATGAGTGGGTCCTTTGAAGGTTAAGTTGAGTGATGAGCTCCTCCTTGATGAAGGTGAGCTCGGAGCCGGAGTCGATGAGTAGCCTGACTGGCAGCGAGACCACTGGTGAAATCAGCTGTGCGTTAGCTGTGGCTAACAGTGTGAAGGTTCCTGCCGATGAGTTGAGACTGGTTGATTGGTGAGCCAAAAATGTGTGACGACCTGTCTTGTGAGTAGTAGTTGAGTGTGAGGTGACGACTGCATCAACGCTTCAGAATTTGTTTTCGTCAGCTGATTTTTCCTCAGTCTGAGGTGTAGGAGGGGCTGAGCTTGTTTCAGCCGTTGGCCTAGGCGCAGGGCGAGATGAGCCTTGTGTAAATGACGGCTGGTGAAGGTGTAGCATGGTGTGGTGCTTCGCTCCACATGTCTTGCACCTGTGAGCTGATTTGCACACCTCCGTCTCATGCCGACCACAGCAATTTTTACACAAGGTGTGAGCTACAATGAACTGGCGTCGCTCAGCCACTGACTTCTCCCTAAATTTGGGACACATCACCACAAAATGGGCCTCGGAGCAACAGTCACACGGGTAAGTTGTTGACTGCGCCTTGCTCGCTGAGTGTGAAGAGGGCTTCGCCTGCGTCGCAGGGTGAGCGGTAGCCTTGCGCTGAGTTGAGCGAGTTGTGGAGGATGCAGGTGGATATGGCTTCTTCGTTGAAGTCTCCATCTGCTCCAAAGCCCCACCCTTGGTCTCCACGAAAGCCAGTAGATCTTGGTACCGCGGGCACACTGGTGAGTTGGCGAGAGAGGTCTCCCAGGCCTCTCGAGTGACCTTGTCAAGGCTATTGGTGAAAATGTGCACCAGGAGCCAATCTCCTTGTCCGCGCCAAGAGCGATCAGTGTCTCATTGACTTCGCTGATTGTGGCAGCCAAGTCGTGGAGGACAGGCGCGGACCTGGTCGAGATCGTCGGTATGGAGAGCATCTTGTCAAGCTGCTCCTTGATGAGTAGCCGCTTGTTAGAGAATCGCTTCTCCAAATATTCCCAAGCGGCTTGGAAAGATGAGCCTAGCAGAGGAAAGGCATTGACCCGCCTGGAGGGCTCGCCTGTCAGGCTCGCTCTCAGGTAGCACAGGCGGTCAATCTCCATTAGGCGTGAGTCCTTAATGATAAGCAAGGTGAAAAGTTCGCTGAATGCGGGCCACTCCACGAACTTGCCCCCAAATTTGGGGATGGCCAACTCAGGAATCTTGGCCGCTCTGCTGGTCATCTCCCCTGAGGTTGAGTCGGTGTGAGTGAGTTGAGCTGAGCTCACTCGTTGAGTAAGGAGACGCTTGAGTGAGCGCTTGAGCTCTGCCACGAGCTTCATCTCTTTGTTTAGGAGTCCGGAGGCGAAGTATTCGTGGTCCATGCACTTCACTGGCCAGAACTCCTCCATATGAGCATGTTCCTTTAGGAACGCAGTGTGCAGCTCCTCGACGCTGTCGAGCATCGACTGCACTTCGCTGGGAGTTGTCGACTCTTCATTCTCCGGAACCTCCGATTGCAACTCTTGAAGCGTCTTGAACCGACAGGCCTGTGAATGAGCCTTGATGATGAGCGGTGCCGGCGTCGTTGACGGCGACGTGGACCTCGTCCTGCCGGTGGCGTGCGGAACCTGGAGCGTTGCTCGTGAGTCTGTCGTTGACGAATTCGGCGACGTCGATCACGACTCTGGGTTAGACTTGGTGGTGGTTTCTCCGTCAGACATGATGAGCGCTGAGCGGTGAGATTGACCTTTTGTAACTGAACACTGCACTGAATGTCACACAACAATCCGGCTCGAAGGACCAAATGTTCGCGAAATAGATCTCACGATGAGCGTGAGTTGCCGGTGAGGTTATGTTAAACAAAAAACACAGTATTTATGAAAACTGAATAGTCAAGATTTATTTGACACTCGCGGAGTGAGTCGTGAATGATAAAACGTGAACCGTGAGCTAAAGCACGTTGTGAAAGAATCAGAATTTTGGGGAAGAATCAGGCGCGAATCTTAAATCCAGCACACTGAGGATTTTAGGGAAGGTCAGGCGCAAATCTTTAATCCAGCACACTGAGAGTTTTGAAGGAGATCAGGCGAGAATGTGAAATCCAGCACACTAATCTATCAGTGAAGGTTTAGTAACCGAATACGCACTGGGAAGACACCCGTTAGAGCACTTGTTTTGGTTTGGCCCGGTAATTGGATTTACCGTTGCATTTAGGTAAAAGTTACCCGTAATAGTTCCGCGAAATATGTTCAGGCATACGACTGTATACGGTCCATGTAAAAGAACATTAGTAAACACTGCAAGCACTTTCGCGTTCGCGAACCGAGATCAGCTGTTGCTGCAGGTTGTTTTGGTTTGGAGTCTTCATAACCGAAGAATAGACACAATAGTTCGAAGCGTGATTTAAAGCAATTATGTTTATTAGCTTTAAGCCTGAATATGTGCACAGGCAATATTTATAGCAATATTAACATGAGAATGCGTTGGTCGTTAAGCACTTGCACATGAAACACATGGAAATAAGCCAATGAATTGTATATAAAACAATAAGCGTAATAATACAAAATATTATGGAATAGAATAAGCGTTAAGAATACAAAATAATATGATCGCAATAAGCGTTGATAAGACAAATATATATAAAGCAATAAGCAATAATAAACCCACACAGCACAACGTCCCGGGGACGTCGACAGACCGTACCAGGAACGTCCCAGGTACGTCTGCAGACGTCTGTAGACGTCCCAGGGACTTTGCCGGACGTTGTGCTGTGTGGGAAGCAAGATAATATGTATGGAGGTGATATTCAATAATATAAATGGTAGTAGTGAATGCTTACAATGATTAGCAAGATGATTTTGTTCACAGGTTTTAAATAGACTTTTACTGTGGTTCTTTCGTGGATTATTGTTGAAAGAGGACTTCTGTCTCGGTCTCCTCGTATTGTTGGGGCACCGCCGACGCTCCTCCGTCGGGCGGCGCCGCCATCGGCGATGGGCCCGCTGCTAGGCGCGAGGCCATCTAGGTTAGGCTACGAGCACGCCGAGTAGCAACGTCGGACTAAGAGACGCACGCTTTCTGTATCAGATTATTTATTGTTAAGAATATATATAGTGTTGGTTACAAGTAGTGCTTTCCACCCTTTACCTTCCCTCCACTTCGGGACCCAACAACTGGCGCTGCGGACTGTGAATTCAGCGACCTTTCATTGCTAATCCTGCCTAACCTCGAAGAAATCAAGCTGCAACATGGCCGAGGTATCGAAGCAAATCGAAGCCCTCACCGCCACCATAAACGGCCTTCTTCAGCTACAAGTACAGAACGAAAGGTCGAAAATGGAAAGCCAGACGTCGCCACAGGGAGCGGTAACCGATTTGTACAATCAGCTGAGTGCGCGTATGGAGAAATATTCATACGGTCTCGGGGACGAGATCAAACCATTTACAAAACGGCTCCTACGGCACGAATACACTCTTGTACACGAGGCGGCATCGCTGCCAACCGAAATGCGAACACGTCTCATCCTGGACAAACTCGGCCAAACCGAATACGATCGTTTAGTCGATCACGTTGCCCCTACAGAACCGGCGAAAATTCCGCAACCGGATCTTATAAAACATCTGGAAAATCTATTCCGCGATAGGACATCGATCACACGTCGTCGGATTGAGATTTTGAACTTCAGATATTCCAAGGCTGTTCCTATCGCCGAGCACATAGACCGAATTAATCGACAGGCTTCCGAATTCGAACGTGCAAAACTGACGGACGACGGCTTACGAGTCCTGCTACTCTTACAGTCATTCTGCTACTCTCAAGAAACCGACGAGCTGAAGAGGATAACGCTAAGGGTCGTCGAGAAGGACAAAGACGCCATCTTAAAGACCATTGCAGCGGAACTAGAGGCTCATATCAACGTCTCTTCGAACATGAAGACGCTTGAGAATCCGGTCAGCTCTACGCCTGCAGTGGTCAACGCCGTGCGTTCCAATCAAGGAAGTGCAACACAGCGGGGCGATATGCAGAAGAAGAAGCCTACTTCCTCGACAAAAAATCCCAGTCAAACGCATCTAAGTACCAAGTGTTTTGGCTGCGGTGGCGCGCATTTACGCATAAATTGCAAATTTCGTGACGCAACGTGCAACAAATGCTCGAAGAAGGGCCACATCGCGAAGGTGTGTCGCTCGGGCGAAAGCGTCAGCAAAGAGGCGCCAAAAAGTACTAGCAAAGACGCCGCCAAGAACGCGAACCTCGCCATCCAGTCGATAACGTCGATCGATAGGAGACGCCGGATCTACGTGACGACATCCATATTGGGAAAATCGGTGCGTCTACAGTATGATTCGGGCTCAGATGTGTCTACAGTCGGCAAAAAAGAATGGGTCCTCATAGGACGCCCAAAACTCACCACCAGCGACACCGTGCAGCATGCTGGCGGTTCCGAGCTGGGAATAATCGGCAAATTCCGTGCCACAATTCAGGCCTTCGGCCGCGAGGGTGAGATAGACGTTAACGTTGTTTCGCGCGACGGAGTGAATTTGTTCGGGTTAAACGCGATAGACGAACTTAACCTATGGTCTGTGCCACTCTCTCGGTGTCGCGAATCACTCACAACACTGAGTGTACAACACAGTGCACCGAACGTTACTCCCACGCCTCTCACGTCAGTTTCTGAGTCGCGTGAGAACTTTCTCAAAGGTTTCCCTAAACTTTTCGCGCGCGATTTGGGCAAGTGTGTGGACTTTCAGGCAAGACTGGCGCTAACCGAGAACGCTCGTCCGGCGCAGAGGTAGTGCCGACCGATCCCTTACGCCATGGAGGCGCTCCTGGAGGGAGAACTTCAACGTCTCGAATCCTTGGACATCATCGAGCGTGTTCCATCTTCGAGTTGCAGCACACCCATCGTCATCGTGCGGAAGCCGGACGGGGGCATTCGCATCTGCGCGGACTACTCCACGGGAGTCAACGCCGCGTTGATTGACAATAGTCACCCCCTCCCTAGCGTCGAGGGCATAATTACTAAACTTAACGGAAATTGTTATTTTAGTACCCTCGACCTGAGTGATGCCTTCCTGCAGATAGAGGTGACCGAAGAAGACCGCGACATCACTACAATCACTACAACCAAGGGGCTCTTTAGATACAAGCGGCTACCCTTCGGAATCAAGACTGCTCCGGCCATTTTCCAGCAGGCGATAGACCATTCGCTGTCGGGGTTAAACGGCGTGCACGCTTATATCGACGACGTCGTAGTTTCAGGCGCTACTCGACAGGAGCACGACCAACGTCTACAAAATACGTTGGAACGCCTCGAGGAAAAGGGATGGAGACTCAGACCCGAAAAATGCAATTTCGCCCTGAGGGAAATAAAGTATTTAGGCGTAATAATAAACGCCAAAGGAATTTCGGCCGACCCTGAGGCCACCCGCGCAATCGCAGAGCTGCCAAAGCCCACGTGTGTCACTCAGGTCCAAAGTTTACTGGGCATGGTGAACCACTATGGTAAATTCATCCCTCATCTTCACCAGATAAAGCACCCTCTGGAGGATCTTACTAGGAAAAATCGTGCTTGGTCCTGGAATGATGAACATGACTTCCCCTACAGCACACTTCGTTGCAGGAACGTTGCACAAACGTTGCAATACATTGCAATGTTGCCGTTTGGTTGCAGGTTCCATTGCAATATTACTGCAACATTGTGGGAACATTGCCGTGGAATATTGAAATGGACACATTTGTGCAACGTTTCGGGAATATTGCGCATACATTGCCGTGCAATATTGCAATGGCCCCGTTTGTGCAATGTTTGGGGAATATTGCGCACACATTGCCGTGCAATATTGCAATTGCCCCGTTTGTGCAATGTTTCGGGAATATTGCGCACACATTGCCGTGCAATATTGCGCATATATTGCGATACAACCCACGTGGAACGTTCCTGCAACGTCGACCTCAAAATACAGTGCAACATTGCACTCGTAATATATGAGCGCCGTTCCTGTGATGATCCGCAATGAATCCGGAATTACGCGGAACAATTCCGAAATCTAAACACACAGAATACCATCTAATATTCCACAGGCCACCACCGAGGGATTATATGCGAATGTGTACAATATCTGACATAAATAATTAATACAATTATTTATTTAACAATATATATAGTTTAAATAAACTCATAGACTATATACAGCATAGAGCTGTTTCGAGACTCGAAATATTCGAGTAGCTTGAAGTTTGAACCGAGCGGGACTCGGTTTTTCGAGCCGAGCCGAGACCCGAATGGTTTCGGGTAACCCGAATGTTTCGGGTAGCTCGATTTTTTCGAGCCGCTCGAATGTGTTTCGGGTAGCTCGATTTTTTCGAGCCGCTCGAATGTGTTTCTGGTAGCTCGATTTTTTCGAGCCGCTCGAATGTGTTTCGGGTAGCTCGATTTTTTCGAGCCGCTCGAATGTGTTTCGGGTAACTCGAATATATTTTAGGTAGTCGACAGCATGGTACAGTGCGATAGCTTGGTGTAGCTGGAACGTTTTGTAGACACCGAATATAAATTAAGTTAGATGTATAATATGAGAATTATAGATATGAAAATCATATGAAGTAATTTAACCCTTGCCTGGTGGATATTTTAACAACACATTGGATGCGGGGTCCATTTTCACCCAAAATTTAATTGCTTTACACCTCGGGATAAGCTCCTAAATAAGGTTTCCATATTGTTAGCATCTAGTAGTAGTACTAATAAGAAGTATGTAACGCGTGTAGTTTGATGTTTCGGAGGGTCCCATTGGAGTATGGATATATATTAAAGGTAATTCCTTATGTTGGTTAAAATCATTTACTTCTGCACGAGGCATAGCTTATATTGACCTGCCCGATGAATTTAAATGGTTTGTGATATTAAACTATTTCATTGCAAGCGGACAATCTTTTATTAAAGGAGGAAATGGGAAAGAACGGGGACGTAATAGGTATACAAAATTTATTATAAGTGTTTAATAGTGAAAAGTTACAAAAGTGAAAACGTATATGAGAATATAGTATAATATAGTAGGTATTATTATATACAGTAACATTCACGCAATACGCTAAACTATATACATACACTATTTATTTACACGCTATACTATACTAAAATATATACAATATACATACAACATCAGCGTTGCCGGGAATGTTCTTCGATGGACAAGATTATTTGGGTGGGGGAACACCTACAGGAGTGGTGATAATGATAAGTGTTCCCCCACCCAAATAATCTTGTCCATCGAAGAACATTCCTGGCAACGGTGTACAACATACACTATATTATATTGATTATATCTTAGATATACTATTTTCGCTGTGTTACTATATACATATTAGTTATGATTGGATCTTAAATTTGCTGATAAGTAACAAATTTGCTCCACTTTTTCGCACAAAAGGGAGGCACGTTTATACGTGACAATATTTCCAGCAGCTGAAAATAATCTTTCGCTGAATGCTTGGCTTGCTGGAATACCCAACACATTCTGTGCCACAATGGCCAAATTCGGCAAGCGTGCTGCATTTTCTTGCCACCATTTCAAGATACATGCATCGGCTGGTAGGACCTTTGCATTATAATACCATTTTGTTTCGTTATCTATGGTACATAGCTGATTTTCGCTATTTTTCTCCTCCTCCTTCGCAATATTTGAAAATTGTTCCATCAAACTTCCCGCTGCCGTTGATGCTGCAATGAAAATATATAAAATACATTATTTTGCACTATGTCACATAATATTCATTTTTTTTTTCAAGCATACCTGATGTCTCTGACATGTCACTTGCCGTTGCCACATCTGTTTCTTGGATTCCTGCGTACTCCATAATTTTACGCTGCAGTAATGTGTGCGCCCATTCTTTTTTTCCGTCCGGTAATAGCCTGTCCTTAAAACGAGGGTCCAACAGCATCGCAATTATTAAAACTTGACACTCGTCAATAAAATTAAATCTAATATTTAGGCCCAATAGCAGGTTGTTCTGCAGATCTATCCCAGGATTAGAGGCCTGCCGTTGCGATAAATTTATTAACATTTTTCTCAGCATATGCACGGTCGGTATATACCGAGATAAAGTGGGTGCTTGATCTAATGTTGTGAGTAATGTCGCTTCTTTAAACATTTTTAAAGAATCACAATAACATTCGATGTGGGACCACTCGGTACCGGTTAGGTTTTCGGGCATTCGAGGCTCACTCAATACTGCACTTATTGCACGCCGTATTTGAAGTAGGCGGTTCAACATATCGTACTGCGAATTCCACCTGGTTGCCACATCGCGAATGAGATGAAGTGGTTTTGATTGGGGGAAAACATTTCTCTGCTCTTTCTTTAGTTTTTGTTCCGCCGACGAAGAGTGGTGAAAGAAGCGAATAATACCTCTGCATTTTTCCAGTAGTGTGGTCACATCTTTGCAACTTTCAATTGCGTCCTTTACTACGAGCTGGAAAGAACATCAAATTTAACATAAACTAGAAATAATTTTTAATTTATTTCTAATGTCGACTTTTTTGTACATTTACCTGCAATGTATGGGCAAAACAGGGTATGCGTTCCCATTCGCTACACAATTTTACGGCTTTCACGATATTTGCCGCATTATCCGTGGTAAAGTATATTTTTACATTTGTTTTATTTAAACCCCATTCCTCAATGCCGGTGCGCAGTAACTGGTTTAAATTGTTACCGGTGTGGGATTCTGTGACTGGTTTTATTTTGAGTGTATAATTTTTTAATTCAAAATTAGAATTTATATAGTGTACCGTCAGTGACACGTAACTGTCGTTGGCACGGGAGGTCCAGCCGTCTGTAGTGAAGGCCAAGCTTCGTACATTTCCCTACAAAATTATGATAGATTTTAAACATTTTACTTATAACGACAAAGATATTGTAATACAGATTTCTAAATACTATTACTCTTATGGCTCAGGTGATGCTGATAACTATTACAAGAAATATTATACAAATTTTACTTACATTTGTGACGTCACTATTAATAATTTGTTCCAGTCTCTTTTTCTCTTTCATATACATATTTGGAATTACATCATCCGAAAAAGTAGTTCGAGTTGGAATTTGATAACGTGGCTCAGCCACTTTCACGAACTCTCTGAAACCCTTATCTTTCAAAATTGAGAATGGTTGATAGTCTAAAACTATCATTCGCGCAATTGCGTTCGTCAATTCTTGAGCCCGAGGTGAATGTTTATCCAATAATGGCGTATTGTTATACTGCACAGGCACAGGCATACTCGTCGATGGTTCCCTCGCGTTCATTTCCACATTATTTGTGCTGTAAACCTCCTTATGATGAGTCTCCATATGTCTCCTTAATGAGGAGGTGGACCCTGCGGTCGTCTTCATTCTCTTACTGCACAGCGTGCAACAACACTCTTCACGACTCAGCTTCGTGAAAAATTTCCAAACGGAGCTTTCATTTTTTCGCGCTCGTTTCGGAGCTAATGATTGCCCCGCGCTTTCCACTTCGCTATTTATCGTTTCCGAGGACGTAAACGCACTTCCAGATATTGGGATGTCGCGAAATTCATTTTCACGGCCACTATTCTCAATAACTTCTACCACATGAGCCATTTTTAATTTCAAAGTTAAAAGAAATAGCGTAGGTGTACGTCAAATAGCAAACCGATCGTGCTGGATTGTTGTCACTTGTTTACCAAGCCAGCGACCACTTGACGACGGAAAGAACAAGGGAGCGCGAAAATCATCAATTTCGTCGACGATTGCGATCGGTTTGCTATTTGACGTACACCTACGCTATTTCTTTTAACTTTGAAATTAAAAATGGCTCATGTGGTAGAAGTTATTGAGAATAGTGGCCGTGAAAATGAATTTCGCGACATCCCAATATCTGGAAGTGCGTTTACGTCCTCGGAAACGATAAATAGCGAAGTGGAAAGCGCGGGGCAATCATTAGCTCCGAAACGAGCGCGAAAAAATGAAAGCTCCGTTTGGAAATTTTTCACGAAGCTGAGTCGTGAAGAGTGTTGTTGCACGCTGTGCAGTAAGAGAATGAAGACGACCGCAGGGTCCACCTCCTCATTAAGGAGACATATGGAGACTCATCATAAGGAGGTTTACAGCACAAATAATGTGGAAATGAACGCGAGGGAACCATCGACGAGTATGCCTGTGCCTGTGCAGTATAACAATACGCCATTATTGGATAAACATTCACCTCGGGCTCAAGAATTGACGAACGCAATTGCGCGAATGATAGTTTTAGACTATCAACCATTCTCAATTTTGAAAGATAAGGGTTTCAGAGAGTTCGTGAAAGTGGCTGAGCCACGTTATCAAATTCCAACTCGAACTACTTTTTCGGATGATGTAATTCCAAATATGTATATGAAAGAGAAAAAGAGACTGGAACAAATTATTAATAGTGACGTCACAAATGTAAGTAAAATTTGTATAATATTACTTGTAATAGTTATCAGCATCACCTGAGCCATAAGAGTAATAGTATTTAGAAATCTGTATTACAATATCTTTGTCGTTATAAGTAAAATGTTTAAAATCTATCATAATTTTGTAGGGAAATGTACGAAGCTTGGCCTTCACTACAGACGGCTGGACCTCCCGTGCCAACGACAGTTACGTGTCACTGACGGTACACTATATAAATTCTAATTTTGAATTAAAAAATTATACACTCAAAATAAAACCAGTCACAGAATCCCACACCGGTAACAATTTAAACCAGTTACTGCGCACCGGCATTGAGGAATGGGGTTTAAATAAAACAAATGTAAAAATATACTTTACCACGGATAATGCGGCAAATATCGTGAAAGCCGTAAAATTGTGTAGCGAATGGGAACGCATACCCTGTTTTGCCCATACATTGCAGGTAAATGTACAAAAAAGTCGACATTAGAAATAAATTAAAAATTATTTCTAGTTTATGTTAAATTTGATGTTCTTTCCAGCTCGTAGTAAAGGACGCAATTGAAAGTTGCAAAGATGTGACCACACTACTGGAAAAATGCAGAGGTATTATTCGCTTCTTTCACCACTCTTCGTCGGCGGAACAAAAACTAAAGAAAGAGCAGAGAAATGTTTTCCCCCAATCAAAACCACTTCATCTCATTCGCGATGTGGCAACCAGGTGGAATTCGCAGTACGATATGTTGAACCGCCTACTTCAAATACGGCGTGCAATAAGTGCAGTATTGAGTGAGCCTCGAATGCCCGAAAACCTAACCGGTACCGAGTGGTCCCACATCGAATGTTATTGTGATTCTTTAAAAATGTTTAAAGAAGCGACATTACTCACAACATTAGATCAAGCACCCACTTTATCTCGGTATATACCGACCGTGCATATGCTGAGAAAAATGTTAATAAATTTATCGCAACGGCAGGCCTCTAATCCTGGGATAGATCTGCAGAACAACCTGCTATTGGGCCTAAATATTAGATTTAATTTTATTGACGAGTGTCAAGTTTTAATAATTGCGATGCTGTTGGACCCTCGTTTTAAGGACAGGCTATTACCGGACGGAAAAAAAGAATGGGCGCACACATTACTGCAGCGTAAAATTATGGAGTACGCAGGAATCCAAGAAACAGATGTGGCAACGGCAAGTGACATGTCAGAGACATCAGGTATGCTTGAAAAAAAAAATGAATATTATGTGACATAGTGCAAAATAATGTATTTTATATATTTTCATTGCAGCATCAACGGCAGCGGGAAGTTTGATGGAACAATTTTCAAATATTGCGAAGGAGGAGGAGAAAAATAGCGAAAATCAGCTATGTACCATAGATAACGAAACAAAATGGTATTATAATGCAAAGGTCCTACCAGCCGATGCATGTATCTTGAAATGGTGGCAAGAAAATGCAGCACGCTTGCCGAATTTGGCCATTGTGGCACAGAATGTGTTGGGTATTCCAGCAAGCCAAGCATTCAGCGAAAGATTATTTTCAGCTGCTGGAAATATTGTCACGTATAAACGTGCCTCCCTTTTGTGCGAAAAAGTGGAGCAAATTTGTTACTTATCAGCAAATTTAAGATCCAATCATAACTAATATGTATATAGTAACACAGCGAAAATAGTATATCTAAGATATAATCAATATAATATAGTGTATGTTGTACACCGTTGCCAGGAATGTTCTTCGATGGACAAGATTATTTGGGTGGGGGAACACTTATCATTATCACCACTCCTGTAGGTGTTCCCCCACCCAAATAATCTTGTCCATCGAAGAACATTCCCGGCAACGCTGATGTTGTATGTATATTGTATATATTTTAGTATAGTATAGCGTGTAAATAAATAGTGTATGTATATAGTTTAGCGTATTGCGTGAATGTTACTGTATATAATAATACCTACTATATTATACTATATTCTCATATACGTTTTCACTTTTGTAACTTTTCACTATTAAACACTTATAATAAATTTTGTATACCTATTACGTCCCCGTTCTTTCCCATTTCCTCCTTTAATAAAAGATTGTCCGCTTGCAATGAAATAGTTTAATATCACAAACCATTTAAATTCATCGGGCAGGTCAATATAAGCTATGCCTCGTGCAGAAGTAAATGATTTTAACCAACATAAGGAATTACCTTTAATATATATCCATACTCCAATGGGACCCTCCGAAACATCAAACTACACGCGTTACATACTTCTTATTAGTACTACTACTAGATGCTAACAATATGGAAACCTTATTTAGGAGCTTATCCCGAGGTGTAAAGCAATTAAATTTTGGGTGAAAATGGACCCCGCATCCAATGTGTTGTTAAAATATCCACCAGGCAAGGGTTAAATTACTTCATATGATTTTCATATCTATAATTCTCATATTATACATCTAACTTAATTTATATTCGGTGTCTACAAAACGTTCCAGCTACACCAAGCTATCGCACTGTACCATGCTGTCGACTACCTAAAATATATTCGAGTTACCCGAAACACATTCGAGCGGCTCGAAAAAATCGAGCTACCCGAAACACATTCGAGCGGCTCGAAAAAATCGAGCTACCCGAAACATTCGGGTTACCCGAAACCATTCGGGTCTCGGCTCGGCTCGGATATTCAAGCCGAGCCAGGCTCGGCTCGATTGTTTCGAGTCTCGAAACAGCTCTAATACAGCAACAAAAGATATTTGTAAAAAACTGTTAAATGTCCCAATTACTGCCAGTGTCCCTACTATTGCCATTTAATTGATTATAGATAATAAAAACGTCGAGTGCAAATATGTAAGTCCATATTCTGTGATCGTGGTTGCAGGAACGACCCGCATAGGTTATGAGTGCAACATTGCACTCGTAATATATGAGCGCTGTTCCTGCAACGATCCGCATTGAATACGGTCTTACATATTTGCACTCGACGTTTTTATTTATTATAATCAATTAAATGGCAATAGTAGGGACACTGGCAGTAATTGGAACATTTAACAGTTTTTTACAAATATCTTTTGTTGCTGTATATAGTCTATGACTTTGTTTAAACTATATATTGTTAAATAAATAATTGTATTAATTATTTATGTCAGATATTGTGCACGTTCGCATATATTCCTCGGTGGTGGCCTGTGGAGTATTAGATGGTATTCTGCGTGTTTAGATTTCGGAATCGTTCCACGTAATTCTGGATTTATTGCGGATCGTTGCAGGAACAGCGCTCATATATTACGAGTGCAATGTTGCACTCATAACCTATGCGGGTCGTTCCTGCAACCACGATCACAGAATATGGACTTACATATTTGCACTCGACGTTTTTATTATCTATAATCAATTAAATGGCAATACTAGGGAGACTGGCAGTAATTGGGATATTTAACAGTTTTTTAGAAATATGTTTGGTTGCTGTATCTAGTTTATGAGTTTGTTTACAGTCTATAGTGCTAAATAAATTAATACATGGACTACAAATATGAACAACATCATTCTTCTAAAATCACAAAATCATTATTTTATTTATAATATACAGTAGACGAGTAAATATTTTTGCATAACAAGCAGTAATCTGATTTAAAATGAAATGAAGGGTAAAACGAGCAGTGTAAGATGTAGGCAGTAAGTTCACTCATTCACCAATAAATAATATATAAACGCGTGCAAACACATTCATGCATACATAACAGTTTGTTTCCGCCTTTAGTTATGCGTATGTCGTAATGGTAGAACATAGTCCTGTGTTCGGTTTCTATTAATAACCCACATTTTGCATAATATTTCTGTTATCGGCCAATAACACAATCGTCGTGTCTCTTCACCAACAATAAAAATCTTTAGGAATGAAGATGGACAGGGTTTCTTATACAACTTATTGCCAGCTACTTGTCGTGTGTGGCCTATTATATTATAAACCTCTTCCGTCCCTATTTTTACTATATTTACAATTCGCACAATCCTTTCATCCTTCAACATGAAACAATTGTTTCGATTGTCATCACAATGTATATAATACCCGTGTGCTTCCAATCTTTTGTATTGTTTCACAGTTGTAGTGAGAAAAGTGGGCGGTAGTGGTCCATTGTCATGCAATCGTTTACAAACAAATTTATCCAACGTTGCTAACGATTTCTGAACAGATCCCCGCTCCTGTTCTCCATAGCGCCTTGCCAATTGCTGCAATGGCTTTTCAGCTTTCCTTAATGACTTTTTTAATGTTCCTAAAAAGTTTTCAAAGGGAAATGCGCTGAAATGATCTAATACACCAAAATTTCTAACATCATTACATAAATGCAGTAGATTATGTACATTGTGCGAAATAAATTGTTTCCCATATAATACAGCGAAATGTTTAACAAAATATTTCAATAACTCCTTAGCATAATTAATGTTGGATTCAGTTTTAATTAAATTAGGGCTAACTAATATAGTCACCGCCACGTGTAGACTTAAAAAATGGCGATATATCTGTTTTGATAGTACAGGCTTCAGTACAACAGGACCCGTGTACAGCAAAAATTGCCGAAATTCCGTAGCCTTCCAATATTTAATGTCCGCCAAGCTTCTCGGCTTCCTTGAAAACTCGCGCGGCACATAATTCACCATAAACATTAAATTTTGCGATATGGAGTTTGTGGCTTGTCCACCAATTCTGACGCTTAATGGCCCATAAAGCCATAATAGCAATAGCTTCTTCGTGATCCCCAGGCAAACTAGATGCATATAATCTAGGGGCACATTTGTAACTAATCCAATATTTGGAACTTTCAAAAGAGAGGTTACATCTTTATGGTACTTTTTGTCACTTTGTCGTACAAAATCTTCGTCTGTTCGAAGTGCATCAGGGACTTCGGTGTATGGGAAACAAGTAGTCCTCTCAATTGATTTCCCAACAATATGACACTTCGAACAGCTCGAAAAGCCAGTATGACCTTTTGTGCACAGTACGAAGGATTTTGCTGGGGCATCAAGAATAATTTTCGACAATGTCACAGAAAATTCCTTATTGTCGTACATAAATCCGTTGTTTATAAAAAACGTAATTTCGTCAATGAATTTTGACAACATCTCGTTGGATGAATTTGCTTTGCTGTGCCCATAATATACCCCAACGATTTTTATTGTTTTGAAAATATCCTCAGCTATTAATATGGGCCAGAAACTGCTGGAGGAGGCCCTTGACACCGGCAAGCCATCAATGTTTAGGGATAGTTTGATTTGTTGCACGCTAATCTTTGCCTGAACGTACATTTGAGCATAACAATTTAAAATTTGTTCTAGACCGAAGTGTAAATACTCTCCCCCTTGTACTGCGGTACAATTACTTGTACGGGGTGTATGTAATAATGTCCTAGCATCTTTCGGCAATAAACATTTCGGCATATAGGACAAAAAAATTTTTAACAGTTCATTAATCGCTTTATGGGTGATATTATTTCTCAGGGCCCAGTTAGACAAATCCACCCTTAATATAGGACTCTGGGGTTCATTACAATCAACGTTACTCCCTGACTCATCACTGGATGAGTCATGATCCTGTACACAATGATAGTAATCATTACTTTCATCCAATAATGGATCAACTTCTTCTTCTGCATCACTTTCACTAATTACTTCATTGCAAGATTGGTATTCTTCCTGCGAACTATTTTCTTCATTGTCCAATATATGTACATCTGAGTTGGAATTTTCACATTCTAAGCAATGTGATTGTGTAGGACTCAACTCATTAATTATAAATTCTGCACCACTGCCTTGTCCGGTTTGGCCTTTAATACGCTTCACATATTGGCGGACTAGTCTTCTTTTATGCCTATCAGAACATAGACTATAGTCCTTTCTGATACGTTTTTGGTCCGCCATAATAACCTGAACGTACAGGAATAAAAAATAATTATAACAATTTATTAAAAAGTATATACATAGCTTCAGATGATCTACCATCAGTGATACTTACCAGATGTTGAAACTCAATGGTCGAACTGGACAATGCACGTTAAGAATTAAAAAATAGTGCGCGCAGTAATGTTAAAATTTTTTGTACTTTTTTGTACCGCTCTTGCCGACGGTCACGTGGGCCTTGGTCA
The DNA here is from genome assembly GCA_963971345.1 of Andrena flavipes. Taxonomy (NCBI): domain Eukaryota; kingdom Metazoa; phylum Arthropoda; class Insecta; order Hymenoptera; family Andrenidae; genus Andrena; species Andrena flavipes. The sequence goes on along the minus strand of OZ020479.1, from coordinate 38,576,866 downwards.
GCTCGATATGAACAAGAGTTTCTCGAAGAAAGCGAGGCGAATTCAGATTTTTTATTCTTCACCAGCAACAGATTTTCATGTTATCACGGCAAGCAAACGAATAAACCTCTATTATATAAACTACGAGTTGCATAGTTTCAATTCATTGTTCATCCGTTATTTCCGAGTTTCTCTTACAATACTGCGAGTTGCATAGTTTCAATTTATCGTTCATCCGTTATTTCCAAGTTTCTTTTACACATATATATTTCATTTTTTTTTATACTTTTTAATATCTTATAGTTAGTGTGTTAGTGTGTGGTTTAAAATATATTTCATTTTTCTTTATACTCTTTAAGGTTCGTGTTTTTTTTTTGTATTTTTTTCATTGATCCTACATTTTCGCGTGTTAGTGTTGTGTGTAAAGTAAACAGCGACTTCCATCATCGGTAAGTACGACTAACATCAGGGTAAAGACAAACCTGTCATACCGCAATATTCAGTATTAAGTACAGTGTAATTTATTTAATAAATTCTCAATTATTTTTTAGTTAAAAAAATGGTAAAAAAATATTCCATTGTGGAGTTCGGCGATGGAGTGCAATTAATTCCATCATGTTGGATGAACGCTGACAGAAGTCAAAGTGCTTGGCCGGGCTCTATCAGGAATTTTTATAAACTGAACAAACTAATAATACAAGGTGATCCTCCACCAGTGAATGACGACCACCACCAGTGGGTCATTTGCGATATTATCAAGTGGTTTGGCTCAGCAGGTAAATTTTTTCATTTTCGAGCGCTAGCCCCCTTATTGCATCCGAGCCTTTAATTGAACCTCAATTTGGGTAACTTAATGTATTATGTACTAATGAATTATTTGTGTCAGATACGTATAAGCGAGCGGTGGAACTGCGGGATAATGCAATGGACACCTCCACCATTCTGGATTCAGATGCGATGGACGAAAGAGCACAACGAAAAGAGCGTATAGAGCGGCGGAGAAATAACCGCGATGTTGAAATTGCGACCGGCGAACCGCCGTTAAAGAAAAAGAAGAAGAAAAAGAGCAAAACCTGTGATGTTCCTGAAGTGTATTCAGAAAACGGTATTTTTATATTCTCCAGTTATTAGTTATTATGAAAAGAAAAATGAAGTAATATACAGGGTGTCCTAAAATTGTGGGATCATAATTGTATGATGAATTGGGTTTCAATCTAGCGCCTGCATGTTCGTCCACGCCGTTAAGGACGACGAAAAACCGATCCACCAATTTGAATGAATTTCCAATTATACCGGTTATAGAGGATACAAATTCTATACAAATTGTACCAGACCCCGTATGGCACCAATTAACGGCATCGTCGAATCAGCCGAATATAGAATCCACCGCAACATTTGGTAAAATATTGACTAAATCTGATTATTATTAACAAATCATATATATGTTAATTAACCTCTTTTATCTTTATTCAGATTTCCAGGAATTTATGGTAGGGCACGCCAAGAAAACATCTGAGGGCATCAGAGATTTGTCAAAACGATTGCAAAGAATCGAGGAAAAAATATCCACCAGAACAGATTATATTGATAATTGCGACCGATTTTTCGATGAATGCCCATTCTCCCTGCCGGTGAAAACCGAAGAGGATCTGTACAATTTAGATTTGAAATTGCAGGACCCATCGGCATTAAATAATATGATACGTTTTCCGGTCACGTAAGAATAATAAATGTTCTAGTTGTATCATAAAGTGAAAAATTTAAATTTACATTCATTATTTTTATATTGAGCAGCTAGTTTGTCTTACTGCGTTGCAGTCATATGAAGTTATGGATTAATTACAGAGAAGTACTTGAGTATTGTAAATAATAGCAACTTGCCTGTAATTTGTAAAGTGCATGCATTGCACTTATACTATTCTACGGCGATGAGATTTTTTTGCACATACTTTTTACTTCTCATACAGTTTTGTTGTAATGATGCATATACTGCGCATAACTTTGACTTTATTTTGGAGAGCATGAAACATTTATATATATTTTAATGAGTACGGTTCAATTATTTAAAGTAATGGTGATTGCTATTTTTCATTGCTTCAATGCATCGTGTGATTGACATTACTTGAACACTGCTTTTAATGAAACTAATTTTCAAGACTTAAATAATTTATTAATGACATTTTATAGATTCATTTTCTGAAGAAAATTGGTGGAAGCAACGTGCCAATCACCACAGGCACAGTTATGACTAAGTTAATATACAATTCTGTGGCTGAAAACTATAGCTGGCACGGCAAAAAACTGAAAAAACCATTTACAAATTTCTCTAATATTGTGAACTTAATATTGAGTAAATATGTAATTTTATTATTTTATCTCATTTTAGCATTTAAAATTGTAAAATAAATGTATGTATTTTCCCAGGATCTGTACACGCTATATGTAGCGACAGTGAATATAGATGCACCGATGCCAATATAATACTCGGGGCGTCTAAATGGTTAGCCCAGACCAAGACGCGGATCGTGCGTGCCGAGGTGCGCATAAATAAGGGCCTTAACCATGCGCACCTAAACCAGCTCAATTACACCGAGGAGAATCAGAGTAGCTATCAAAATCAATTCCTGCAGCAGCCCTCCCCTGCAGGGAACACAGTGCAGCCTCCCTCCCTTCGGGACGCAGTTGAATAATTATTGTTATTTTTATTATTATGCAATTTTTCACGCATGAATAAAATATATAAACATTTAATTGTCGATGTTTATTGTAATTTAATTAATTTCCCTTATATTTCTTTAACGTTTCCGTAAAATCCTAGTAATATTACCGAAACTGGAATAATTCCTGCAATATCGCCGGAACGGTGAACAAATAATTCCTGTAATTTTCCCGAAACGTTCCATGAAAAATACCTGTAAGATATCCGAAACGTTCCGTGATCATTGCTGTAAAATCTCCGAAACGTTCCGTGACCATTGCTGAAAAATCCCCGAAACGTTCCGTGATCATTGCTGTAAAATTCCGAAACAATGTTTCAGAAATATTTCCCGCAATGTTGCACAAGGGCGGACATAGCAATTTACTTGTAACGTTTCGGAGACATTCCGTGCAATGTATCTGCAACGTTCCTGCAACGAAGTGTGCTGTAGGGGTTGGCACTAAGGAGCATCAAGAAGATTATGCTCAGTCCATTATTGGTCGAGCACTACGATCCCTCCAAGAGCCTTATCGTGGCTGCGGATGCTTCTTCAACCGGGATCGGAGGAGTGCTCTTACAGCGAGACTCAAATGGTCATGAACGCGCGGTGTACCACATATCTCAGAGCCTCACTGATGCTCAGCACAACTACTCGCAGATTGAAAAAGAGGCCCTGGCTCTGGTCACTGCGGTTGAGCGCTTTCATAAGTTTGTGTGGGGCAGGAGGTTCACCCTGCAAACCGATCACAAGTCATTGGTCGCCCTACTACAAACCGATAATACCAAAGGCCTTAAACCAACGACGGCTGCTAGGCTCAAGCGTTGGGCCATCAGACTACTTGGGTACGATTTCAACATCGAACACATCCGCACTGAAGACTTTGGCCAAGCTGATGCCTTGTCACGCTTAATCCAGAAATTTCGTGACGACAATTTAGAGGAGTTACAGGTCGCCAGCGTCCGAACGGTGGAACAGGAGCTCCATCAAATTAGGAACCTTTCCATTGACGCCTTCGGAAAGGACTTGCGACAGCTCTTGAAGACGTCCACCAAGGAGGATCCAGACCGGGATAACTGGAAGATGGACCCGGACTCTGACGTTACCCAGCACTACGCCAAGCGAAGCGACGAGCTAAGCGTCGTTGACGGGACCTTGCTGCTGGGAGACAGACTCATAATTCCGAAGGTAATGCAGTCCAAAATTCTTACTGCACTGCACAGGGGCCACCCAGGCATTCGAAGAATGAAATAATTGGCTCGTGAATACGTGTATTGGCCAAAAATGTCAGACGACGTCGAGCATCTCGTACGTCAGTGCGACGCGTGCGCCTTGACACGGAAGTTGCCGGTCAAGATACCTCTCAACCCTTGGCCGACTCCGATGAGGCCTCTGGAGTGCTTACACATTGACTACGCGGGACCTGTCGACGGGCACTACATCCTAGTGTTTGTCGACGCCTATTCCAAGTTCTTGGATGCTGCAGTCACGTCGTCAATCACAGCTCAACGCACAACAGACTTGTGCTGCGAGTTCTTTTACAGATTTGGCCCCCCTGAGATCCTGGTTAGCGATCACGGGACCCAGTTTACCGCGGGGTCTTTTTCTGACCTCTGCAGTGAGTTCCAGGTCACTCATCTGTTTTCCGCGGTCAATCATCCGCAATCCAATGGCCAGGCGGAGAGAATGGTCGACTCTATCAAGAGAGCCATGAAGAAGGACCCTGCCAATTGGAAGAAGCAGCTGCACGATTTCTTGTATAGCTATCGCTATACCCCGTGCGACTCGGCTCCAGGCGGAAAGTCCCCGGCCGAACTTTTCTTTGGTCGAAAGATAAATTCACCTTTCAGCAGGTTGTTCCCGAGGCCTTCATTCGACCACCCAACTCTTCCCGAGGACGCGGGAAGTAAGCGGAGCAAAGTCCAAGCACAGTTCCAGAACCACCACGGGGCCAAACGGCGTAATTTGGTTGTGGCGGATCGCGTGGTGGTGCTTCTCGCGAAGGACAAACGCGCTCAGGGCAGCATTGCAGAGATCATTTCCGGATCCCGCTGCAGAATTCAACTGGACGATGGCAGACTAGTTGAACGCCATCTGAACCACGTTTGGAAGGGAGGAAGCAGCCCCCCAGACCCAAGAACGGAGGAAACGGACGACTGGTTATTCTTTAACCAAACTGCAAACACTTCTCCAACCATGCCAGAACTGGGACACCAGGGAGAACCGAGCCAGACCCATACGGGTCAACCCGATCCTCCGCGCCAGGACCCACCGGCGCCTCCAGATGCGACTCCGAGGAGACCTGCCCGCACCAGAGCACCGACGCGTAGATTGGTCCTGGATCCTAGGGCCCAATCGTACGCGCGGTGGTAACGTCTTCAAGGAGGGAGATGTTGGGCCACCACCGACGCTCCTCCGTCGGGCGGCGCCACCATCGGCGATGGGCCCGCGGCTAGGCGCGAGGCCATCTAGGTTAGGCTACGAGCACGCCGAGTAGCAACGTCGGACTAAGAGACGCACGCTTTCTGTATCAGATTATTTATTGTTCAGAATATATATAGTGTTGGTTACAAGTAGTGCTTTCCACCCTTTACCTTCCCTCCACTTCGGGACCCAACACGTATTTATATGGTTGTCGCGGGGGCACGCGCGGTAACGGCCTTGACACATTTAAGAAATAAGTCGCAGTAGGACTTCCGGGGTTTTTATAAAGGTGCGTCTTATTATTCGACGCATTTCTGTCACGTACACCAAATATTCGTCGCAATTATCCTTCCGGGGTTTTTATGCACGTGAAAAGGTGGTGCTCGGCCCAGCGAATGGATTTTGGGTGTTTTAATAGGAAAGGGGTAATTTGTGGTCTTGACTTGGAGGGTCTTAGAGAAGGGGTGAGACGTGGTCTCGATTTAAGGGGTTTTTAGGGCGAGGGACTTGTTTAGATTTAACATGAATGAGGAATTTGTGCCTCGTAGAGCGAATAGGCGAAGGAGGTTTCGTACCGATCATCTTGAGATGGGGACCGCTAAGGTACATCGCCAAGGTGATCAGCGATTGGGGAAAGGGGTAAGAGTTGAGTTGGAAGGACTTTGGTGGAGTGATTTTAATATTTATGATAGAAATTTTGAGGATAATATCGCGCGAAAAATAGTGACGCGTCACAGATATATTAAAAGAATTGCGACAAAACGAGCGAACAGATTTTTTAAATTGTGTACAAACACACGAAGAAAAATTTTATTTCATTTTAAATTTAATTGAACCGCTTATTTTTAAAAAAAATACTGTAATGCGAGAAGCTGTATCTGCTGAAAAACGCTTTATAGTAACACTTGTGAGATATTTAGCTACAGGACGAAGTTATGAAAACTTTAAATTTTCTTATATACTCAGCTCAAACGATTGTGGCTGTTCGAGATTCAATTGCATTCGAGCTTACCAGGGTCAGCCTTTTCACATCATTGTAATAAAAGTCATTTGACATTTATTTTTGGCGTCATTTACGCTACTGCATCGTGAACAGAGCCCATCGCGCAGATTTATATAATTATGACAATCATAGGTAGATGCCGCCACAGTGGTGTTTCATCGTGGAATTAGAAGTGTTCTAGACGGGAACCTGTGGCTTGGTAGTGCCCTCACCATGTTCATGAAATACTGTAGAATGTTAGCGATGTGAAAAAGCGGACCCTGGTAAGCCCGAATGCAATCGAATCTCGAACGGCCACAATCGTTTGAGCTGAGTGTACCATATTGCGAGTTCCATCTAGCGGCGTGTAGTATAAACCTCGGAAGCGCAAAATTCGAATCGGATTAGGCGAATGTAATAGGAAAGGGAGATAAAGTGAAGTTCGCACTAGCCGATGAGTTTGAAATTGGTTAAAGATTCTTTTTATCAGAGAACTTCACGACTATAAACTAATCGATACCCACTTTGAAACGGGTGTTTGAATAAATGAACTGCGCTTTGATTCCTTCTACTAGATGTAATTCCAGAGCAATGTTGAAAAACGCTGGACTAAAAGAAACGATAACCGGGAAGAAGTAGATTTACCAATAAGAATTTAGCTAATGAATTTCTGATTGGCTTCAGATCTTAAGGACATCTTGAAAAATAACAAGAGTTATAAAAGTGTTTTGCCCTGGCAACTCACTCAAACCCCGACGTTCAAAGTGAACAGACGTATTTCAGTATACGTATTTCAGACGTATTCATAATATTCGTCCATTGTGGTCAAATCATTCATAAAGTTTAATAAAGTTACTAGTTTTGTGTGTTTCTATCATTTTACTTCTTTATTCTCTTTTTTTCTTATTATAATTATCTCTCAAACTCCGCGTCCAAGGAGCAGAGTGCCTTAGCACTCCACGGGCATCGTTCCCAGCCGAATTCCTTACTAAGGACACCAGGAAACCAGGCGGCCACGCAACATTATTTGGTGACAGCGGTGGGATTGCTTAAATTCGTCGACTCGCGGACGCAAGATTTTGAAGAGCAATCATCTGGAAATCCCTGCGGTACCTCTCCCCAGGGTATTGGACGATCTTCCCTGAAGCCGCACGCACCCGGACGGAGGTTTACCATCGTCGAGACCAACCACGACAGCGTAGCTGACATCAATCACCGTTGTTGTGAGAGATATTAGTTACTTAAATTTGTTTATTGAGTTCACTGTTCACCGTTCACTGTTCTGTAATTCACCGTAGTTATTAAGATAGTTATTATCTCCGCTAAGTTAGTTAATATTCACGTTACAAAATGTGGCGTATGAACAGAAATGCGTTAAGATGGAGGAGGGAACGGCAATCCCGGCCGGATAGTCTACAAAATCTTGAGACCGAGAATATATCCGTCCAACCTACGCGAGTAGAGCCCTCATTTGCCATGACACAACCTCTGGCACCTGTTATTCCGCCAACACAAATAAGAAATTATGTCGACCATTCGCCCGAATTAGGGAGTAGTTCGACCTGCCGGAACACGGTCGTCGTTGCTAGCTCTGAACCCTCAGTCGATGTACCACCGGTTCAAGAGCCAAGTCCTATACCGTCGCGACCGAATCCGCCCGTCGTAAATTTATCCGAACTTCATAGCGGGTCGCCTTGTTCGAGTGTAGCTCCTGCACAAAAATCGTCGGAATTAGAGAATTATCTGCCTAAATCTTACCTCTCATTAAAATTGGTGAAAGATTCAATTCTAAAATTTGATGAAAAATCCGACTCATTAATAAATTTCATCAAACAATGCAAACTACTTACCGCGAAAGTACCTAAAGCCTAGCGACCGGGAAAATCTTCTTTTCCTTATTTGGGGAAAGATTGAAGGTCACGCCAATTTAGCTCTATCCAATCGATGCGAAGCCACGACCTTGGACGAACTAATCGATTTATTAAAGAAAATTTTTGCGCAGTCTTTTAATGTCCATGACACGAACGCGGGACTGACGAATGCGCGTCAAAGCACAGATGAATCGGTAGAGGTATTCGGGGCCCGAATGAATGAAATACTAAATAGTGAATTAGAGACCGATCGGGATGCATATAACTTAGAACAATTAGTCGGTGTCAATGATTTGTTAAAGAACACGGCAACAATTAGCTTGATTAAGGGGCTCCAAAATCGAAGCACACGATTTTACTTGAACAGACAAAAAGATAGCGGACTATTATTTGATCTCGAGACCGCTATCTCCTCCGCGAGTAAGATTGAATCGGAATTGGTCGAACATTCCGAGTCACCTCTATTTTCATCCTCTCGAACTGCTACCACAAGCGCAAAAATCTTTAAAACAGACTTTGACAATCGCAAATGTTACTATTGTAATCAAACCGGACACTTACGCCGTGATTGTCCTCATGCCAAAGGAACTCTGTTGAATCTTCCAGACCGTAATGAGATCAGATGTGGTTATTGTAAAAAAAACGGTCATCTTGAGGCTCGTTGCTATAAGAAACAAAATTTAAACTTGAAATGGGTCCCTAATTGCCAGCACCAAACCCACCGAGGCTGCTTCCATGTCACAGTAAAGCGATCCGGTAGTTTACCAATAATGAAGCTAAACCATCATTGTTTCCGAGAAAAGTCCGGCCATTTCCTTGTGGACACTGGTTCTCAATTGAATATAGTAAAACGAAACAGTATAATTCCCAGCACACTTATAAATACTAACGTTGTTTACAATATTACGGTTATAGGTTCAGGAAGTATACGTACTTGTGTCATTACAGTCAATCACATTGATGTCAAATTTCAAACTGTTAGCGACGAACTTCCTATCCCTGAATCAGGAATCTTAGGAATGCCGTTTTTAGAAAACCAGAACGCAATAATGAAATTCGGGAACGATGAACCTAATAGTCTTCAAATTGGTGGTGAAGAATTTTTCCTTCTTTCGTCGCCCTCCTTTCGGTTACCTCCTCGTAGCAGGACTCTTGTAGCTTTGCCTATCAAGAAACCTGGAATTAAGGAATGTTATTTAAAGAAATTGACTACTAAACCAGGCGTTTTAATCAGGGACTCCTACCGGTACGTAAAATACCGGTATTATACCGGTATTTTTCGGTTGTATCTTCGTCTTGGACGTAATACCGGTATAACGCTCATACCGGTATTTCGCCAATACAGCTATACCGAAACCGATATCATACCGAAATAGATAAATACCGGAACCGATATCATACCGAAAAAGATAAATACCGAAAACAATCGGTTACCGAAAAGTATAAATACCGAAACCGATATCGTACCGAAAACAATAGGTAACCGAAAACCGAAATAAATACCGGTATTTTTCCGATATTCTTTTCGATAACATGGTAGATATCGGTATTTTCCGGCAATACTTTCATAACCCTTATAGAATTGGAACTATTATATCAAAATACCGGTATAACATTATACCATTATATAAAAATATCGGTATATTAGTAAACATTTACGGTAATTTTTTCGGTTTCATATTCCATTATATCTAAATTTCGAAATATTTTTAATTATGTTTTTAACACGATATTTTAAGGGTATCTTTAATTAAATTAAGTAAAACAATTTAAAAGGAAGGGTGAAGACTGTATTCCGCGTGTTTGTATTTCAGGAACGCTCCGCGTGAATCCGTATTATGTACGAATGTTGCCCGAACGGCCCACGGTGACGTTTCTGCAGCGTTCGCCAATAATACAGACTTCTAAATTTACAGTCGACATCGCGGGACGTTTTTTGTTATGAACAATAGATTAAATGGCAATAGTAGAGACACTGGCAGTACTTTGGACATCTAATATTTTTTTTTTACAAATATCTTTTGTTGCTGTTTACAGTTAAAATATTTCCTTGAACCGTATAGTTATAATTAAGTAATGTCATTAATTATTTATATCATATACTATTCATGGTCGCCTATGTTCCCCCGGAGGTTTCCTGTGGTATATAAGACTGTATTCCGCGTGTTTGTATTTCAGGAACGCTCCGCGTGAATCCGTATTATGTACGAATGTTGCCTGAACGGCCCACGGTGACGTTCCTGTAGCGTTCGCCAATAATACAGACTTGTAAATTTACACTCGACATCGCGGGACGTTTTGTGTTATGAACAATAGATTAAATGGCAATAGTAGAGTGACTGGCAGTACTTTGGACATCTAATATTTTTTTTTTACAAATATCTCTTGTTGCTGTTTACAGTTTAACACTTTCCTTGAACCGTATAGTTATAATTATGTAAAGTCATTAATTATTTATATCATATACTATTCATGGTCGCCTATGTTCCCCCGGAGGTTTCCTGTGGTATATAAGACTGTATTCCGCGTGTTTGTATTTCAGGAATGCTCCGCGTGAATCCGTATTATGTACGAATGTTGCCTGAACGGCCCACGGTGACGTTCCCGCAGCGTTCGCCAATAATACAGACTTCTAAATTTACACTCGACGTCGCGGGACGTTTTTTGTTATGAACAATAGATTAAATGGCAATAGTAGAGTCACTGGCAGTACTTTGGACATCTAATATTTTTTTTTTTACAAATATCTTTTGTTGCTGTTTACAGTTTAACACTTTCCTTGAACCGTGTAGTTATAATTAAGTAATGTCATTAATTATTTATATCATATACTATTCATGGTCGCCTATGTTCCCCCGGAGGTTTCCTGTGGTATATAAGACTGTATTCCGCGTGTTTGTATTTCAGGAACGCTCCGCGTGAATCCGTATTATGTACGAATGTTGCCTGAACGGCCCACGGTGACGTTCCTGCAGCGTTCGCCAATAATACAGACTTCTAAATTTACAGTCGACATCGCGGGACGTTTTGTGTTATGAACAATAGATTAAATGGCAATAGTAGAGTCACTTTCAGTACTTTGGACATCTAATATTTTTTTTTTACAAATATCTTTTGTTGCTGTTTACAGTTAAAATATTTCCTTGAACCGTATAGTTATAATTAAGTAATGTCATTAATTATTTATATCATATACTATTCATGGTCGCCTATGTTCCCCCGGAGGTTTCCTGTGGTATATAAGACTGTATTCCGCGTGTTTGTATTTCAGGAACGCTCCGCGTGAATCCGTATTATGTACGAATGTTGCCCGAACGGCCCACGGTGACGTTCCTGCAGCGTTCGCCAATAATACAGACTTCTAAATTTACACTCGACGTCGCGGGACGTTTTTTGTTATGAACAATAGATTAAATGGCAATAGTAGAGTCACTGGCAGTACTTTGGACATCTAATATTTTTTTTTTACAAATATCTTTTGTTGCTGTTTACAGTTTAACACTTTCCTTGAACCGTATAGTTATAATTAAGTAATGTCATTAATTATTTATATCATATACTATTCATGGTCGCCTATGTTCGCCCGGAGGTTTCCTGTGGTATTTAAGACTGTATTCCGTGTGTTTGTATTTCAAGAACCCTTTGCGTAGGTGAGGTGTGAAAATATGTAAGTCCATATTTCACGGCAATGTGTGCGCTGTATTCGGGGAGTATTGTAGCGCAGTATGTGCGCAATATTCCACGCCAATGTGTGCGCTATATTCCGGGAGTATTGTACCGCAGTATGTGCGCAATATTTCACGCCAATGTGTGCGCTATATTCCGGGAGTATTGTACCGCACTATGTGGGGAATATTCCACGGCAATGTGTGCGCGATATTCCAAAAACATTGCACAAACGTGGCCATTGCAATATTCCACGGCAATGTGTGCGCATTGTTCCAGGAGTATTGTACCGCACTATGTGCGCAATATTCCACGGCAATGTGTGCGCGATATTCCAGAAACATTGCACATACGTGTCCATTGCAATATTCCACGGCAATGCTTCTACAATATTGCAGTAATAATGCAATGTAACCTGCAACCAAACGGTATCATTGTAATGTTCAGCAACGTTTCTGCAACGTTCCTGCAACTAAGTGTGCTGTAGGGGTAGTTTAAGAATCTCTTTTCCTTTTTGTGTTTCGGATAAGCTTTGCAGTACTTTTCGCCAACGCCATGGCCACTAGATTATTTCAACTTTCTTTTTGTATTTACCATGCTTTTTTCACAGTCACACAAAATTTCAGAATAATAATTTAAGATACAATAAAACAGTCTGCCAAACCTCAAATTAATTTGTCGAAACGTTTTTGTATAAAAAATTCAGAAAGAATTACGTATTTTTCGGCCTAACAAGGCGTAATCCCCCCTTAATGGGCCGTTTAATTGGTTGAAATTATTTTGTATAAGAATTTAGGAAAATGTGAGAAGCCGAGAATACGTGAAACAACGCACTAATGTTTGATACCTGACACATACCCATCTCAAGATACATGTATCGCGATCTTGTTTCGCCACATGTTGCAAGTATCAGTATTGCGATACAAATCTCAACGTGTATTAGACTGCTTCAGTATTGATGTATCAGTATCAGCAATTATATTATATAATTATATTATGCTGTATACAGTTACAATTTACAATTTTTACTACCACATGTGATTACGAATTTCACCTTGCACAAAATGTGGGTAATTTTCAAATACATTATTTGTTATTTCAATACAGAAATTCTAATTATTCATATTTCATATTTTGGTCTGTAGTTTACATGTGCCATGTTACGCAAAAGTGGATCAACGAAATCGATTTGTCTGGTAGCTGCATACATATAATATCTAAATTCGGCATTCAAAAACAAATAATTTTTATATTTAAGTTTCTTCTCTACACTAAATAGTTGCCGGGATCTAACATTTTCAGGGCATTTTCACCTCTATATATGGATGGTGACCAATAAAACAGATACGGGTCAAATATTTTTATAAGTACTACCAAAGACCATGTTTCATCATAGTCGGTAATAGTCACTTCGAGACTGGTTCTTGTAAGTCTAAACACTTGTCTATTGTCTTGTAAAAGTTATGCGTGTATATTTATAGCCGTTACATTATTCATCAGCGTCGTTTTCAATTGAATCCTCGGACATTGGTTTGAGATACGAAAAATCCCAACTTAAAAACTCACCCAGTGTTGTAGTATATACCATACATTGGTCAAATACTAAATACTAAATAATAGCTGGTACGTGGGTGCATCAAGCCACAACTCTTGCAATAAAAATTGCCCACACATTATACTGAATAGCGTGAAACTTAATTAATGGAAAATAACGATAAAGTGTTTCAATTAATGGCTGGAATTGCCAAAGTGTATCAATACGAATTCGTTTGACAAGAAAGGAAATGACTGTGTAAAATATAGGATGGTAATGAAATTCCAACAAAGGCTACGACGTCAATCGACACGGGTCGAGAGGGACAGTTGTTTAAGTAGTTCTTCCCGTATACTCTTGAAGCGCGTTTCGTGCCACGAAGACTCAGGTAGAATTCAATAAACGATTGTTTGAAACCTGTTTGATTTATTACAGTCGAACTACTTTGTCTTTCAAATACCGTTCTGTGTTCACGATATCATCAGCTATGTAGATAAGTTTCGAATTGAAGCATTTTCTTTTCCAAAATTTAGTTCCTAAACTTGCTACTCGGGCACATATAATTCTTGTTTGTTAATTGAAGTGTTATATAAAACAAAAGATCTTTTTAAAAGTTTTAGAGCAGTAGGTATACGAATGAAGTACAAGGAAATGAGTGAAAAATACAATCGTGTTTAATCGAGTACCAGGTGCCTGTCGATTGCGTCTGATTCAATACGTACACTCAAACGTAATTTTGTTTTATTGCGGGATACCAGGATGTCGACCGAACAGACGAAACCCATGAAAAAACAGGATATAAAATGGACGGCGGTACTGTGGTACATTCACCTTCACGTTCTTGGACTCTACGCTACTTGGTTGCTACTCACTTCTGCAAAGTGGCCGACTGTGTTCTTTAGTAAGAGGTTTTATACGTTTTGATACTATTATGTTTTCTATGATGAATTTTAAACATAGTTAGTTATAGGCTTTGCAAAGGTTTATTGATCCTACTGAAATCGATTAGAGAGGAAATAAGGAATAACTTAAATTGAGAGTCACTAATAACAGCAAGCCCCAAAGTATGGCCCAAATTTTTTAATCAGCTACTTTTGAGATGTGAGATTTTTACATTTATTTTGTTTTTTCTTTCTTTTTTCATTAAAACATATTTCTTATAGACTCGCATTTATATATAACACTATTCAATATTTTAAAATTTCTTTCACTTGTGAAAAAATTAGGAACTGAGAATTTCTTCTTTTTTTTCAAACATCGGATACACTCGCAGGTGATAGATTACGTAAAAACATGATAAACGTACAATTCCCCCTACACTCGAAACATTTTATAAATCTAGGTTTCCTTCAATTACATTCATTTCTTCGCGACAAAAACAATATTAAAATATTATATGCAGGTAGGTCACAATTAGTGCGAGTAATAAATACCAGAAATTGATCGCGTTATTCCAATTTGTACTATTGGAGTACTTGAAATACAGAAATTAATTCTAATTTTGAAGAATATATACAGTAAAATGTTTTAAATACACCTTTTCATACGTATTTTATTAACTTATAATGGCATAAACATGTTTATTATTTTTTAAAGTATTTTAACAGTGTTCATTGCAGTTTCTGCTGCTTCTTTGTATGTTCGTATATGTACTGGTAAACCCGCAATACTCTGTTTAAGTCACAAAAGACTAATTATTTCCACAGTTGTACCGAATGAAAGAAATCTCGAAAACCTCACATTAACTGAATTTTTGTGCGCATTGTATGTGACCTGAAACTCGCACTACTCGACACCTACCTATAATACTTAATAGCAACACTAGTGTTTAGGGAAGAGTGTATTTATGAAAACAAGATAATGGATAAGAGGCCGTCCTTAAATTACCTAAGTGTAATCTTGGCGATTTCTTACCCCCTCCTTCCCCAAGTATAAGAATTCGTAAGATGTTATATTCCAACTCCCCCCCTCTTTCTTACATAATATTCTTTACATTGCATTTTTTCAGTTATTAAAATTTTTTTAAACATTTTTATATTGATTATTAGATTGAAAAAATATTATGTAAGCCGCTACCTCACTCCCTCTCCTTCCATTGTTAAAAAACGTAAGAAAATCGCGACCCCTCCCTCCCCAGCCTTGCGTAAGTTAAGGACGACCCCTACAACGAAATAATGGGAAAAAGAAAAGAAAGCTCCTCTCAAGGTCGGTTTATATAGCCACCTAGGACGGGCTGCGGACGGGCCGTCCTCAGTGGTTGTATAAATCGATATTTACGGGACTCAAACCCGAGCATGCTACCGCCTGCATTACACTATTTTTGTGACAAGAGTTGAATTTACATGGCCGACATGTAAGATTGAATTTTGACATCTTTAAAATTTTATTTCTCGAAAACGAAAGAAAGTTGCTTCTTGTTAAAAAAAGGTAATTAAAAAATTCGGGCTTCACTACAATTCGTAGCTCCCACTTGTAAGTATTTATCAACATCTCACTATAGTCATTCATTCAAAAAAATATAAGTGTTGAAAAACGCACGCATACGATAAAAAATGCAGTAATTTATCATTGCAACCAATATCACTTGTTTCTCTAATATTTCAAAAAATTGCAATTAAAATAATAGAATGGGAGCCATTGACATATGAATATTATATCTAATAATAATGTTATTTTCAAAGCTGAACTAACAATAATTTCAGCGATTCTCATTACATCCATTGGTTGCCTCGGTGTGACTGTGGGCGCCCACAGATTGTGGGGGCATGCGACGTTTAAGGCATCATGGCCACTCAGACTTTTCTTCATGGTGGCTCATACCCTTGCAGGAGTGGTAAGTATCTTGAAGTCATTATGTCAGTGATACATTCAGCTGGAAGCCTGCACGAAACGATCCCGTTCCAATGTCTTCGCTGCAAAGGAAAGATTATATTTAGCAAATTTATATTTGGGCGTCCAATAGATACGTACACAGGATGTTTCACTACAGTTGGTAAACCTTTCAGGGGTTAATTCTACGACCAAAAGGAGACGAAAATGTAGAATAAAATTTCTTAATATTGCGCTTCGTTTTGTAGAAAATTGACTTTGAATTTCAGCCAAGTATGCATGAACCGAAGTACACGTTTGGGCGGTTAAGGGGCAGGTGGAGATAGGGGGAACGCGTCGCGCTTTCCGTAGGCCGTTCTACTTACCTCCGTGGTTCCTTTAGCTGCCTAAAATCGTACACACTTTATTGCACATGTATTTGACTGAAATTCAAAGTCAATTTTGCTAAACCGAACCGCGATATTAAAAAAATTATTCCGTATTTTCGCTTTATTTTGGCCTGTAGAATCACCCCCTAAAACGTTTATAGTCCAAGAGCGAGTGTATATTTTTCCTATGTCATATTTAAGCGAAAATAATTCCTATTTTATGAAATCATGTATACTGACGATAATGGAAACAATCGTCTAGCAGTCGGGCGTTAGAAAAACGACGGGGGCGGGGCACAGTGGGACAAAACGACCCGACGCACAGTGGTCCGGATCGCCGAAAACGTGAAAAAAAAATCCTTACGCTCACATTTTACGCTTTATCATTATGAAAATGGTCATTCCAGGGGTTTTTGGGGTCGCAAACATAAGTCGTTTTTCCAAAGATCTGATGAGAAATGTGGAATTTAACATTTCTCACTTCTTAATGGATATTTCAGCCCCTTCAAGGATCGAAAGTCATAACACTCGGTGAGGCATCACAGGGGGTTGTTTTCCTCACGGTGTGCCGGCCCACAGAGCACCATAACATTGCAGCAATGTCCCTGCAATATTGCGGTGCAAGATTGCAATATTGCACTATAACATTGCAGAGACGTTGCAGGTTCAGTCCTATGTCCGCCTTCGCAATATTGCAGGTGTGTATTTTTGTAATGTTGCGGCAGCATTGCAAACATGTAGACCTGCAACGTTCCGGCAATGATTCTGCAACGAAACGGCAAAATTGTGACAATGATCCTGCAACTCTTCGGAGAATATTGCGGTGTGAGTATGCAATGTTACACCGTATCATTGCAGGGAAGTTGCAGGTTCACTCCTATGTCCGCCGTTCTTGCAATATTGCCGCAATATTGTAGGAGCATTGCCACTCCAATAATGTACGGCAATATTGCAGGAACGTTCCTACAATTTTGCAATGCAACCTGCAACAAGGCAATATTGCAGCAACGTGCCTGCAATACAGCTGCAACGAAGTGTGCTGTATGGGGGGTGACATCTGTTTGAGTCTAATCGCGGGAGGATTACCCTGTACAGTACTTCCTCGCTTAAGGGGGTATACCCGTTTGAACCCTCGGAAAATGTGTTCATTTTGTGGATTTTTTTACAAGTAATCGGCTTGATGAAGATTTCTCGTTTTTTTTACTATGTTTACATAGTATTATAAACTAATTTAAAAAAAAAGTTTCAGTTAAAAAACTATTGTTTTTCGGAAGTTATGGATACATATCCGAAAGTCTCTCAATTTTAGACGGCTAAATGGTGGGGGTAAAAACAGCTGTATACCGTGTCTGAATTAAAAAACAATAAAATCTTCTTATAAAGTATGTCAATACCTATCGTCCATCGGGGCCGATTTTGAAAATTTTGAAAAATATAGAAATGGTGAGAGATCAAAGCTAAAGTTACATTTTTCTAAGAGAAAATGCCACCTTTTTCCTTTATAAATAATAGACGGGGAATCGGAGTAAAAAAAGCCCTAGATGGACGATGTGGAATCTTATTACGATCCTGCATGCAAAATTGGAAGTGAATTGGTTGAACGTAGCGCGAGATTTTAGGCCCACCATCTAGCCGTCTAAAATCAAGTGACTTTCGGATATGTATCCATAACTTCCAAGAAACAATAGTTTATTAACTGATTTTTTTTAAGTCGTTTATAATACTATGTAAATATAGTAAAAAAAATGGGAAATCTGCATGAAGCCGTTGACTTGTAAAAAAATCCACAAAATGTACACATTTTCCAAGGGTTTAAACGGGTATATCCCCTTAAGGCGTGTATAGACCGGACGACAATCTCTGGCAACTTGTTGCTAGCGATTCGGTGGGATAACCGACTTGTTTCCAGCGACTTGTATTCGACAACTTGTATCTGGCGACTTGTGTCCGGCAACTTGTGTCTGTCAACTCGTCTTTTAAAGGTTAAGGAAGTACGAATATACCGAGCGCTACAGCGAATAGGGCCCTTTACACGGACGTTCTTGCGCGCGGCCCGCAAAAGTACTTGAAGCCAGATCGCGGCGGTCCTTCGCGTAGGCCAGGAGGTCGTATCTGTCACTACTTAGAGACAGCGAGTTCGGGCTCCCATTTCTACGTCGACTCCGCATGCTTTTTACACGATCCACCGCAGTGGTGTATTGTGTACTACCTGTTCGATGTATATCATCGATCTGCGAAACGATCGGCAAGACACAATCGCGATATACGTTCGCGAAAAGTATACAAATTCCTCGATATACCTGGCTTATAGACGATATCATAAATCCTGTTACTGTAGGGTACACTGAAACATCTGTTTTTACGAAGCTATATTTGGTTGACCTGAAGGCACATCTGCGTACATGTAAAAGTGTGTTAAGGGTGCCGTCTCACTGGGCCTTGAATGTGTGCGCACGCTCACATCAAGCTAGGAAAAGCGTGTACGTATACGCGATGTAGTAAACAATCCGTTTCAACCAACTTACGTCGTGGAATCGGCAAGAAGGAAGCTTTTGCGGGCATAGTTGCCTCCAGCAGACATCCGTGCAGACGGGTATGGTGCGTTTGAAAGTTAATAAGCACCGTACGTTGAAATAATAATGAATTTATGACTCGAAAAGTGACAGAATGAGGCTTCAAGGCTTCTCCGTTGGTGGCGCTAATGTACTCAAACAATTCTGTACACGCTTTTCCTAGCTTGTGTGAGCGTGCGCACACATTCAAGGCCCAGTGAGACGGCACCCTTAAGGTTCGGAACAATGAATTCTCTAAGAATCAACTGTTTCGACCAACTCTCCGGCCCGGCCGTATCTCCCGGATTTACCCTATAACTTTTACATCACGTTTTGAGTAAATGATTATGCTTTCCTGATTCGATGGGATATGCCCTTTAACCCTTAAGTAGGCGCACTGGCAAAATCACATAAGTGGGCGCATGGGGTCAGCAGGGACCCCAACTGCTTTTTTATATTTATGGTAAATCAAAAGGTTTTGAAAAGTAAAAACAAGTATATTTGTTAATCAACATTTATTACTTTTACAAAAAATACAAAACTCAAATAAAGTCTTGTCATTATAATAACATCATCTCATAAAGACATCTCAGTATAATGAAACTGAACATTTCTTAGATGTATTGAGAAACAATGACCCCATGCGCCTACTTAAGGGTTAATGATTTTAAAGAATTTTTTATTTCCACGTAGGGCGGAAAATGTCTCTTTTCTGTCATCCTCCTTTTTTTATTTATCACGATATCATTACGAAATATTTAGCAATGGACTGTCGAGATTTTTCTAATAAAACTAACAATAAGACCAAATCATTATTCGGACAAATTGAGATTACATTTCTTTGCAAAGTGATTAAGTCAATAAAATCCGCAGTATTATAGATGTAACAGGAATTTGTCAGAATAATGTCATGTTTGGTCCCATTTCCACGCAGAAAATCTCACCAATACTGTTATATATGGATTATAAAACGAAAACGCACCCAATACGTAACAATTTATTACAACTCCGTACTACACGAGTGCGAATCGGGAACCACTCTATGTCGATGTTTACAGCCACACTGAGTACGGCTAGGAAATCCAAGTCCTCGCTCTGACGGTCAGCACGGACACAACTGTGTCTGTTATTCGGCGCTCTTGCTCTGTGTATCACAGTTCGCTCACGCACTCGTCACGTACAACAACACACCAATACATTACAAATACATTAGTAAAATGTTCATAAAGAGATTGTAATAAATAGGAAAATTTTCATGTTACATTAGTAGTTACTTAACACACTGACACGTTATACAGCATTGCTTTGAATCTTCAGACACATACGTTCAATGGGGCGCTCGTTGAGTAATTAAAGCTGCGTATACACTATATAACATAACACGTTGTATAGCAAAGTCATAAAACTTGTTAGAAAAAGAGAAAGGAAAATGCTATTTAACATTACGTTAAATTACATTTTTCGGGTATACAGGGTTTCCTAAAATTGTGGGACAATCTGGAACATGCAATATCCTGATGCAAGAGGGCAACGGAATGTCCTTTACCATTTTGGGATCCGAGGCTTCGTTCTCGAGATATTAACACATGAATATGAGCGGCCGACTTGCGGGATTAGAGCATACAGGATCATCCGTTAAGAGTACAACCTACGCACGCGCGAACAGGTAAATTTGGCAACACCGCCTCACAGATGCATTCCACTACAACCATGTGCCGATACTTCCGCCATCTATGAGCCAATGATGAAAGTGTAGACTCTTAGGTGTCAGTAGAGAGCATAAGGTGCTTTTGGCTTTCGAAATAGAATATTAAATTTGACATAGCAGACGGGTAAGAAAACGGTATCCATTTTAAGAGTGCGACCGCGTCGATCCCGTTATCTATGTATGCAATCTTCCAGCAGCGGTTAGACCACGCTGACGCGTTAGTAACCCGGGTTGAAGAATTTGGGGCTGTTTTTACCTAACATTTGAACTACAAAAGATATCGGAATGCAATTTGCGCTATTAAATGGGAGCAAATTATCCCCTTCTAATGAGTGTAAAATTTACCAAATTTTACGTTTACTTAATTTTTCTTTTTTCAATTTTTTAACCATAATTGTTGTGAAAAGCTTTTGCAAACTGTTTATATAAACAATTTATTTATACAATGCACTTTTTAAAATTCATGGCTCCGATAAACAATAGGCTAGTTATCCCTGTATCAATTACTTTCACAAATTGAGGAATTAAATTTTTATTCAATTATATATTAGTTCTGCAGTCTCAGAATCTATTGCTCTGGTTTAGTTTTTTTGTGATTTTATCCTTAATGTAATGCATGCACTACAGATCAGAAGTAACGGGTAACTAATGGGATGTGTCGCTGTTTCTAGCAGTCTTGGAATCAGAAATGGGCAAAAATTATTTTAAATTAAAAATTGATTTTGAATAAAAGGCAGAAATTTTATTCGAAACTCATTAAATATAAATAACCCGGAGTTATTTATTATTCGAAGCGCTGTAAATAATATTTTCATTCGACGGGAATTCGAATAATGTTCTCCCTTTCATACGCCACTATTGGGGCTTTCACACGCAGGTGGCGAAAAATCAAGTCAATCCTGTCGTAGCCAAAATTTTTTAAATTGAGACGGGTACGGGACCATTCGACACATTGTTTTCAAACCTCGTTACAGTAATCTGGGGTGCGAGCGATAAAAGCGGAGCGCGCGGCTCGCTTACCTGAGCCGGGAAATTCCGAATATCTCTTTGCGACGTTAATTTGAAAGAGACTATCCTAAACTTCTCGAAGCTCGGGCATCACCGCTGTCCAGCGGTCGCTGGCGGAAGTATCGGCGCGTGGTTGTAGTGGAATGCGTCCGTGAGGCGGCGTTGTCAAATTTAC
This sequence comes from Andrena flavipes, assembly GCA_963971345.1. Taxonomy (NCBI): domain Eukaryota; kingdom Metazoa; phylum Arthropoda; class Insecta; order Hymenoptera; family Andrenidae; genus Andrena; species Andrena flavipes. Next base: position 38,555,074 of record OZ020479.1, on the reverse strand, counting down.
CTGTTCACACGCACGTAGGTTGCAGTCTTAACGGATGACCGTGTATATACTAAGGTCGGAGCCATCACCACCTCACGATCGTGGAGTTGTCAGTTGGAGTTGCGTGGCCTTCGCAGGGTATGGTGGGGAAAAGAGACCGCTGCTCGGTTCCGTCCTAACCTAGCTGTTTAGCTGCTATTTATTCTTAACGTAACAGCTGTTTGCGACTAGAATGGCAAATGAAAAAGACGTAACAAATAAAATCGAACATGTTGTCATGGTTTGTTTGTTATTTAAAGTGAATAACGAATAAAGGATAAATGGATGGAAATCACGTGTAACGTAAAAAGACGAATACACAGTTGTTTTTTTTTAGAAGATTCGAAAATAATAATTATTTGAAGTGGGAGGATAAGGAATACGTAAATTTCCTTGTGTTAATAACTTAGCCACGAAAAGGTAATGTAATAGGAAATTAACGAAAAGTGATCGTAGTTCGTTATTGTGATAAAAATCCGTAATTCAATAACGGCCAGCACTGTTGCTGATAACGAATAAGTCTGTTTAAAAAGCCCGAATAAATATTTTCGTACGGGAATTTTGAGAATTAACGCCGGAAATAAGCCATAGCTTGCGTTAAATTTAAAAATGAATGATCACCAATAAAGTAACTAAAACTCATCCTTGTCGGAAATTCACCTGCAGCTTGATAACCTGTGTCACTGGGTCACTGAACCGATCCTGGTCATCGATGGACGAGCCCCGTGCACAGCTGGTCCCAGATATGCGACACTACCCAAAGTTAAGGGTCGCAATGTCAGGTACGTCCAGGTTAATGTACCGAATATTCACTTCACCACACGGCTACTAACACGGATCACTTAATTTATTTTCCATGGAACGTGTTGTTCCTACGTTATAAAAATTGGTGGAAATGAATTTTTACTTGGCGTTCGGAGCCGTGGGTATTTCCGTGCAAATTCTCACACTGCAGCACTTCCGTCCCCGTTGGTCAGGTGGTACACCCAGAACATCGCGTAATACAATTGAGCAGAGAACATTTCTGCGACGCGATTGCTTGCTGACTGACAAGATTTTTTCCAAGCGACTTCTTCTACCCCCAAGTAGTTCCTCTCGTTCCATTATGAGTTAACTCCCACCAGGACAAGAGGTTTTTGGTAAAAAGAAGCCAGCACATTTTCGAAACACACGTGCTTTGCAGAAGTGCAACGAACGAACCATCGTACACTTTCACAAAAGCCCGCTCTCCGTTCTTTTACTGCCAATGTACCCATTGCTTAGAGATAGACAGCAGACACCACGTGTTTCGGTTCGGAAGGGTCCGTAGAGACGAGAAACAGAAAGTCTTCGAATTGGTATAAAGAAGAAAAGGCATACCATTCCTGTTTTAGTTTTCCGCCGCCCTGAGTTCACATTTGCTACAAGGCGGAACTAATTAAGTCATAAATTATCCAAAACTGTAGGAAACCGTTCTCTACCGCCGACTAGCGGGACAATACGGTCATAAACCGCCACCCTGGCGAAATGCTCTGGCCGATCAGCCTGATTAATTTTGGGGAACTAGAATTTAAAAAGTATTATTCAACATCAATACGCCTCGCGGAGAGACACAGGAAGACAAGGGTTAGTCCGCTGACTGCGCGTAGTCCCGCCTGCGTCGTTCTCCCTACAAATTCGAAACAGATCCTAAAGGATAATCTCTCGAATATAAACACGGCCTCGAATTTCAAAACAAAAGCACGCGTCGACGTATCCCGTGCGAGAGACGAAATACGTCAATGACATCGAAAAGTCCTGCGGCCCGTCTCAAGTAAAGCAACCACGCGCGATTACAGTCAGCTGACCGTACCGCTACAACCACACATTTCTTCAGTGAGGTCAAGTAACAGGTCGACAGAAGAATTGTAGGAGAATTTTACTAACCCACTCTTGGCCAATGACACTGTTTGTATAATAATCGTATACCTGGGACCAGCTGTGCACGTGGCTCGTCCATCGATGACCAGGATCGGTTCAGTGACACAGTGACACACGTTTTCAAGCTGCAGGTGAATTTCCGACAGGGGTAAGTTTTAGTTACTTTATTGGTGATCATTCATTTTTAAATTTAACGCAAGCTATGGCTTATTTCCGGCGATATTTCTCAAAATTCCTGTACGAAAATATTTATTCGGGCTTTTTAAACAGACTTATTCGTTATCAGCAACAGTGCTAGCCGTTATTGAATTACGGATTTTTATCACAATAACGAACTACGACCACTTTTCGTTAAGTTCCTGTTACATTACCTTTTCGTGGCTAAGTTATTAACACAAGGAAATTTACGTATTCCATATCCTCCCACTTCAAATAATTATTATTTTCGGATCTTCTAAAAAAAAAACTATGTATTCGTCTTTTTACGTTACAGGTGATTCTGATCCATTTATCCTTTATTCATTATTCACTTTAAATAACAAACAAACCATGACAACATGTTCGATTTTATTTGTTACGTCTTTTTCATTTGCCATTCTACGAAATTTTCTTCGATGCATGCCGAGTTGCTTATTCGCAGTCGCAGCGCGGCGCGTAGCCACGCCAGCGCGGGAACTCGGCCGTCAGACTCGCGCTCTGATTGGTCGGTGCTTTTTGCTAATATCTCGTTAACGAAACCTCGGAGAGAATTTTCGCAAGGGAAATCACCCCCTGAATCACCGACTTCAAGGACCCGCAGCATTTTTGGGGCGCCCTGTATATATAAGACTATATGCATAAGTATTCTATTCTAAAACGTTTTTTGCGTTATCTGCAACAATAACTTTTTGATGATATCTGCATTTAAATGCATTTAATCCTTTTTATTTAACGGATACCCCAGCACGCGGGGGCGGGCCGGAGGTTATGTGGGACTCGAACCCACTAAAACCTCCAAGGTGGTCGTCCTCTGGAACGGAATTGCGCGCCTGAGGGGAGACTTGACGCGAGAGCAAACTAACGATTCGTTCGCTTGAGTGTGCCCCCAGGCACCCCTCACCCCATAGTCCTGCGATCGAGCTACTATCTGATCGGTCCAATAAGCGTAGGGCCGAGCCAAGCGGGGGTGTTGGCACCATTGGCCTTGACGGCCGCCCAACAGTGTCAAACAACGGGGGCGGCCCACTATCGGCTGCCAATTATTCACCCCCAAGGAAGCTCGATCGGTAACAGGGAGCGGCCACTCCTAAGGGGGAGGGCCCTCTGAGATATTCGGAGGCCCTCCCATGTCCTCCTCTTCTCCGCCGCCGCGGCACTTGCAAACTGCCACCGTGCAGCCGCGGCGGCTCCTGCGGATGATAGAGTGGCCTACTGCTTGCAGGGCCACCCTCCTCCCTTCCCAATTGCTCTGCCCCTTCTCTCACAAGGGGGACCGCCGCCGAGGGCTAAATTCTCCTTGACCTTCCTTCCCTTCTCCCGATGTTCGGGGGGGGGGGGGCGACGGCGCGGCCGAAGCCTTTAAAGGTAGGATTTCCAAGACACGATTCGTCGCGGCAGCGGATCGCGGCGGCGAATCCTAAGCACCGCTTTTATGGAGAAGCGTGTATCCGTTTTCCTAGGCGCGTTTTCCAACCGCTCTGTCAGTGTGTCTGTCTTGGCAGCTACCTAGGCTACTCGAGACGCAACACAATGCGATGAGTGTCTGTTTTTCGCCATTATGGCGGAATCTCCTGGCGGGTGGCTAATCGCGGCGGAAAAGCTTGAGTGCTCCAAACTGAGTCTAGCGGAGACCGCCGCGCGATCTATCCCAACAGTGGGACAGAATCCCTAGATATAAGGAAACTAGTTGAAATCCAAAAATTATGGGATTATGTTTTCTTTATATATTTCTTGTAAACTAATAATATGAGCACCTAAAAAAGGGGAAAAATATCATGGCGGCTACTTCTGATCTGTGTGTAAACACGTGTCAAAGTTTGTATGTTTTTATTTTGTGCAAAATTTGAAATCGAAGCGAATGTGGAGAAAAATTGTAAACCTGTATCCATGTTATCCCGATACCAAGCTTTTGTTGGACAAATGTCGGCAAACGAATGCCATCATTATTATATAAAAATTCGCAATTGGGGGTGCCAACTTCACAGACCTCGAATCGTCGTCTCATTTCGTCCTCGAGACTCTATATATAAATATGTATATGTACATACTGTATTGTACAGGGTGATTCTGAAGCGACGCCTGTCAAAGAGATACCGGCTGGCACCACGTAGGCAGGTCAACCTCCCGTGATGCCGCACCGAATTTTATGGCTTTCGACCCTCGAAGGATTTGGAATACCATTAAAAGTAGAAAAATCCAAGTTCCATATGTCTCATCAGATCTCTGCGAAAACGGTGCCAATCGATTCGCTATGTTTCGCCGATGAAACTAACGCCAAGAACGACGTAATTCGGAGCATAATGAAGGAAATTAGATGAAAAATTCGTTTGCATAATTTCAAGCTATCTTTGTTAAAAATAGCCCTATTTACATGACATTTGGTATGATTTTCATTGGAAAAACGTAAGGAAGCCATCGGTGTCATTTCTATAGAGATACGATAAAGAATAATCAATCTGATTTTTCTGAAACAGGTATACCGACCTTAGAATAGACCCTTTCAAGTGCTCGAACCCAGTGAGTCCTTTAACGCGGGGCCGGAGGTCTGCTCGCCGCGGAGACGGGCCGCGATTTCGTCGCCGCGGCGAAATCGTGTTTTGGAAATCCTACCTTAACGGGAGAGCGAGGCGACTCAACAAGACTAAGTCGCCGCACGGCCTCCCCCGGACGAAATGTGTCCCAGCTAATTATGCCTAGCTAATTCAGATGAATCTGACTATTTTCACAAAAAAATGAGTAAAAATTTTGTTTTATAAAATTAGAACCTAAATGTTTGGCGAAGCCAAGTAGTAAAATGAGTAAGGTTTATAAATTTGGCTCAACTACATTCATACAATTTTAAAAACGAAAATGGAAAGACTTTGTGTTAGGAGCGTAATGGTTATATGGATAACTGCTGGTTCAATAACCACGCTCGATTTTAAAAACAACAATATTTATTGTAAGTGACCGTTACTATGGTCGACAAGAACCCAAGTACATTAAATATATATATGGCCATTTCTAAGGCCGACAGGAGCCAAGAACCTTTTCTTTCGTTTCTAATTTGAGTTCTACTCTTCCTCCTCCGCGCAACCTCTAACGAAACCTCCGGTTACCCCACCATCAACCTCTGCTACGGAGGTCTGTTCAGGGTGGAAAACAGTCGCGTACCAATCAGTGCTTAAGGTGACACGTTGCGCGTTTTCCCAAATTCTGTCCACACCCTGCCCACCTTTCCGTATAAACAAAATGCAGTGGGGAGAAACCGTACCGAGACCCCGAGACAGGTCCCAGGGTATCGTGGACAGAAACGACCCTTGCGTGCGTGACCTGTCCAGAGGATTTATGACACGTCAATCGCTATTGAGCGTCAGGAGAAACTCAAAGGGTACCCGTCATAACTGGGATTTGGAGATTTCCCTGTTTATGACACCATATGTTTAACAGCTACAATAAGCGCACTAATGAATTTCTTAATAGGGCACGTACGCGTCATAAACCCCGTGGCCTTTCGAATCCTTAACATGACGCCCACCTTGAACGCGTTCAACAGACGTCGTGGAATGCTAACATACATGAGTAATATTAAGGCATCAAAATTTTTGAGTATATACAAAAAAAAGTCTTATAGGAGAGACACAAAAAAATAGCCTAAATGACCTTGGACATTGCACGTCCTAACAAATGTTAAGATAATATGCGTATTATACTAGTCTATTACGTGCCAATGTTCAAAATTGTCCATATCACACACACACAACTCGTTCATCGGCTAGATATGGAGTTCTTCAGATCGTCCTTCTGCGTCCTCATCTAATGGCAGGATGCAAATCTTTGTCACTAGTCGTTTCACAGTGCTGTCAGATAGCCCTGGACCGAATTTAGCTGGAGCGCTTGTCCGCCATTTGGTCCGCTGGTAGAGCTGATGCAAATACTCCTTCTGCCACCGCGTCAAAAAATGCTGTAACATGTACGGCAGATGCTGTTATCTAATCAACCGAGCTGGTTTAACATCTCGGAAGTCAGGGTTTGGCAAAGACGTCATTAAGCCACCGATAAGGAAATGACTAGGTGTGAGAGGAGTAAGGTCGGACGGATCGTCGGTCAATAGACACAAAGGTCTAGAATTCATGCACGATTCGACCTGCGTTAAAACCGTGTAAAACTCTTCAAACGTTAATGTCGTTTATCCGATCACTCGCCTCAAATGGTACTTTGCCGATTTTACTGCACTTTCCCACAGACCGCCAAAAGGGGGTGCATGAGGAGGTATAAAGTGCTATTGAATACCTTCCGTACTACAGAAATCGGAAGTCCGCGATCAGTGCTCATTATCTGATAATAAAATCCCGAGATCCCTCAACTCATTATGCGCTCCGACGAAATTAGTGCCACTATCCGAAAAAATGTGACTACATCGACCTCGGCGTGCTATGAATCGGCGTAGAGAATTGAGAAAACATTCGGTCAGAAGCTAATTCAAGATGAACCGCTTTTGTCACAAAGCAAACAAATACACATAAATATGCCTTGATTATCACCCGACAGCGTGATTTCTCCCGTATCGAGAACGGACCTGCATAGTCAACCGCGCAGATAGAGAACGCCCTGGACGGAGTCACTCGTGACGCCGGCAAGTTTCCCATCATATTACTTTCGGTGTGTGGTTTGACACGAAAACACCTTATACATTTCCGTAAGAGGTTCCTTAGAACGCTCCTGCATGAAAGTGGTCAATACCTTCTACGAAGAGACGCAGTTACCGACTGACACCCCGCGTGAAGCAATCGCGAACGTTCATGCAGAACGATCAACTTCGTGAACGGATGCTTTGATGGTGAAATTCTCGCGTTCGCTAATCTACCGCCTACCCTAATAATACCGTTTGTGTCAAGAAACGGACTCAATGCCCGTAATTTACTTAACTTTGGTATGGTTCCTGCCTTTCGTAAATCATGTAATTCCACAGATAACGCGTCTGGTTGAATGAGTTTTAGTAATCTGATTCGTACGTCTTCTAACTCCTGAACCGTTAGAAGTTTATCCTGAATCGTTTCACCCCCTTTCCTCGGACCTGTTTAGGCAGACCCCTTTGTCGCACCAATAATATTCCCGTATTGATGCGATATCTAACGCGGTCTTTACCTTACTTACTAATTGTACCAATAACAACGCTCCACATAACTCCAACCGCGGTAGTGTAATTACCTTGAGCGGAGCTAACCGACTCTTCGCTCATAACAAACGGACAGTCCCTTGACCTTTTTCATCCACAGATCTCAGGTAGACCGTGGATGAAAGTACCATATGCCTTCTCGGAGGCATCACAAAATCCATGAAGCTCAACCTTGTCTGTCACCCCGATTATTGCGCGCTTCGGAATACTTATTTCATTGAGTGCCGCTAATTGGCGTTGAAACCCTTCCCATTCCGTGTACACATTTTGCGGTAGAGATTCATCTCACGACACTCTAAGTTGCCATAACCTTTGTAAAATCATTTTTGCCCGGATTGTCGCTGGACCTACCAAACCGAGAAGATCAAAAATTTTTTATATTTCCGACAAGATGCTACGTTTGGTAATGCGTTGCGGAGACGAAGTCGTAAACAAATACCGTAATAAATCGTCTTGTACTACCCACAAAAGACCCAAAGTTTTTTGGATCCTTGTCGGCCTTGATCTCCACCCGTTGTGGACGTTCGTCGTGCTTATCTACAATACGCGGATCATTGGACGCCCATTTTCGCAACGTGAACCCCGCGGTACTCAAAATCTGCGAAATTTGGTGCCGTAATATCCTAACTTCGCCAATTGTATTTGCGCCCGTCAACAATTCGTCAACATAAAAATCTTTCATTATCGCCCGACTTGCCGCTGGAAACGTCACAACATTATCCTCGCCTAGCTGTGTAAGAACCTTTGTTGCTAAAAATGGCGCGGAAGCTGTCCCGTATGTGACCGTGTTAAGTTCGTACGTTTGAACTGGAAAACTATCGTCGGGTCGCCATAAGATTCTTTGAAAACACCGTTCGTCTGCGGCAATAAGTATCTGTCAATACATTTTTTCCACGTCTGCCGACAGGACGTACTTATGCTTCTGGAAACGTAACGCAATAGCCAACAACGTATCCTGTACCGTCGGCCCTATTCTTTGTACTTCGTTTATTGATAACCCCGCTGTGGTCTTCGCCGAACCATCGAAGACAACGCGAAGTTTAGTTGTTGTGCTGGTTTGTTTAAATACCGCATAATGTGGGAGATAATATCCCGACGTAGTTTCCCGACTACATGCAATGTGTGTCATATGTCCTAAATTCTCGTACTCTTGCATGAACGCGACGTATTCCCTTCTTAATCCGACATTTCTACTGAGTTTACGTTCAATTGAATACAAACGTTTTTCCGCCATCTTACGCGAATCTCCCAGCGTTCTACCCTCTGGTTTAAACAGCATTTTAACAACAAATCGTCCCCTCGCATCTCGCGTAGTCGTGTCTCGAAAATATTGCTCGCACTCGCTATTCGCATTCTTATCGTGGCACGTAGCCACTTCTTCCACGGTCCAGAACCTCTGCAATTGAGCTTGTAGATCCTCATTTGTGATCATATGACACGCAATTTTCGGCCGTTTGTACCGCGGACACAAACACATACCTCCCGCAACTATCCAGCCTAACTGCGTTTTTTGGACTACCGGATAATTTGATCCGAGATCCTGTTGATCCACGCATAATAATTTCCAGAACAAACTTCCACCGAGCAATACGTCAATTTTTCCCGTTTCATAAAAGTGCGGATCTGCTAACTTCAAATTTGTCGGAATAGGTATTGCATCTCGTTTTAATGACACGTTAGGGAGATCATCTGTTATTTTAGAAAGTATTAAACACCGCAGGGTTGTTTCAAAAGAATTGAACCGTAAATGCAATTTCGTTTGAGTCCAATTATCGATAGTACATAATTGGCGTGCTACTCCCGAAAACGTTCCAGTAAATGGATGACAAGAGAGCCCTAATTTTGTGGATAATTCCTCTGCCAAGAAATGGGATTGTGAACCCGGATCTAAAAGTGCTCTACACTTGTGTTTCCTACCCTGACTATCCTCCAAATCGACGACCGCGGTTGCTAATAGCACGTATAATCCGTCCGAGAAAAAATGCGTACCTGCCAAGGAAACGCGAGCCGTAGGTACCGCAGGCTTTGTAGTCGTATCTACCTCTTAGTTGCGAGTCAAAACGTCGAGTTCGCGGGGCGATGCAGGAGTTTCGAAATGTAACGACGTGTGGTGTTTTTTGCCAACTGGTTTACCGACGGCAGATCTTTGTAAATACTTGCATTGGTATTCTCAGAACTCTGCCATTTGTTTCCACGTTAGCCTATCAGCAATCTTCATTACTCGCTTATCCCACTCAGGTTTGGTTACAGAATCAAATTTTGTTGAAATAAGATGGACAATCACCGAATCCCATGAATCGACGTGTTCATTTAATGACTTTAAAGCTTGCAAATGATTGTTGTAATCATCGTAGAGCTGTCGTAGACTCGAATATGACGCCTTTGTCATCACCTGAACGTCAAATAATGCTTTGATATGATGCAGAGTCAATGCTTGCGAATCATCGTACCGGGCTCTCAGGGCTGCCCATGTCCGGACATAATTTGCTTCTGAAACACCCAAAGTTTGGATGGTTCGTGTAGCCTGACCCATTAACGCGGAATCTAAATAGTGAAATTTCTGGATGCCCGACAGCTTATCACTCGTGTTGATAACCGACTCAAACGTATCCCGAAATCGAATCCAGTCACTACACGCGCCATCGAACGCCGGTAGCTCTAGTTTAGGAAATGGCACAGTAAACTGGTGGTCCACCATACCGTATGAAAAAACATCCGTCGTCGGTGTACGCGATGTACAGGGTGATTGGTTTGAAACGCCTGATCCGCCTGGCAACCGTGACGATGTCACCCCCCCCCCCCCCGTGGTGTCTCTCCGAAGTCATGACTTTTGACCCTCGAAGGGGTTAGAGTACCTATTAAGGAGTGAGAAATCTTCGAATTCTTCATTTCTCAACAGATCTCTGCGAATGCGACGCCAATGGATTCCTTATGTTTTTCTGATGAAAATCATACCAAATATCAAGTAAATCGGACTACTTTGACACAAGCTATTTGTATTCCTTATGTAAAAGTAGTCCGATTTACACGACATTTGGCATGATTTTCATCAGAAAACCACAAGGAATCCAACGGCGACATCGTGCAAGGCGGACTTTTGCAGTTATTATATACAGCAACTGTATTAGCAAGAGGTGTGCATCGAACGTGAATCGATAAGACAATGGATATCGGTAAAGTAAAGGTGGAAAATTTGCGCGAGTCGAAAAGTAGTTCGTGGTTCGTACATTACTAGGAAGTGACGACCTAAAGGGCGTGTGTGATGGCACGTTACCGAAGCCAGTACCACTGTCGACAACGCGCGTTTTGCCAAACTATTTCTCTGCTGCATTGAAAACAAAACATGGCTTACCACTTCTGTTGATGATTTTCGAAGGAAAAATGTCTGCTGCATCGCGTGGAATGGTCAGATCTTCTCCTAGGCCCTTAGTTTTGGAAATAAATTGAAAGATATCTTCAGAAATGGGTGCATTTCGGGTGTCATTTTCCCTTTGATCGTTGTGTAAACATATTTAAATGTTCATAATGCAATAATAACATATACCGTTGTATTCGGGAGGGTTCATAGAATAATTTGACCCAAAGAGCAACCGAATAACTATTACCGTTTCGACACAAAAGATGTTCAAAGTTGAAAATTTGCAGTTTTTTCAAAATGGATTTTCTCAAAAACTAAAGGTGATAGACCAATTCTGCTTGCGGATTTGTATTCAGGGCGAAAAACTGTACAAGAGGCACCCAGTGTTATTAGTAATATTCACCAAGTCCACCATCAATACGCCTCGCGGAAAGACACAGGAAGAAAACTGGTATACTTTATAAAACACTAGTACTGGATCTGAATAAAAAGATAAAAAGTTGAGAATATTTTGCGCGTACAATATTTCTGCACTTTCCATAGTAATATAGGTACATTTATCAAATTGTTCTAGTTTTATTGGAATTATTGACATCATTTTTTTAAATAACGTCAATCCTCAGTATGAGTTGTATATTAATACTTTATTTTATGAACTTTCTTAATTATATTCCGCAGTTTCAGTGCGAAAAATGTGATGTTAAATTTCCCCCTATTTCTTGAGATTCAGCCTCGCTGTACGACATAGAATACAGGTAATTACTCCATTATTGGAGTAAATATTGCCAATAAATATTGCCAAATCTTATTTTCGCAGTTGCAAAGCCAAATAGATGTTGATTATATAACAAAAAGAAATTTGCTCGGAAGTTCCCGGAGGGTAACTAAAAAGCCGATAATTGCTGATATTTCTTCAATGGGTTTCTTATGAAAAAGAACTGTATGTAACTAATTATTTGCTATTGCTTACCAAAAACGATATTAATCATTTCGGTTCTCAAAAAATTTATATCATCACGATTTAAAAGACTCGATTCAAAATTTTCCACCAGAAAAAACATACAAACTTTGACACGTGTTTACACACAGATCAAACGTATCCGCCACGATATTTTTCCCTTTTTTAGGAGCTCATATTATTACATTTACAAGAAATATGTAAAAAGAAAACATAATCCTATTAGCAGAAAATAACTCGGAACCCTCAGTTGGATGTAGTGCAATGTGTATTTAGTTTTCCGAATTATTATTTTGATCGCAACGGATAACCACGATTGATATTCTTTACTCGTGTGCACATGACACGCTGCGAACCGGAAGTGATCGTGAAAACGATTTCAACCGCGATTTGTACATCATTGCCAACTTAACTTAATTTTATTGGCAACTTAACCTAACCTAGAAACTAGAACTTAGACGTTAGATGGCCATGAATTTAGTTGTTCTTTAACACTCCTCCTCAACTAAATTCACATTTCTTTTCGCCATATCTCTAATGCCACACAACTCTCTCAAGTTCTTTAACTTTACACGCTGCAGTGGTTTCGTTAACAAATCGGCTAACATTAATTCAGTTGGACAATATTCATAAGTTGTAATTTTGGTCGTACGCAAGTCTTTCACATAGTTATACTTAGCGCTAATATGTCTTGTTCGCCTGTTGTACTTATTTCCAATGGCTAGCTTCAGACAACTTTAATTGCCCTCAAAGATTGTTGTTGGCCCCGTTTGTTCTTCGTCGAATGCCTTTAACAATTCTCGAAGCACTGCTGCTTCCTGACATGCCTCTGCTAGTGCAACATATTCTGCCTCGGTTGAAGATAGTGATACGCAGTCTTGCTTCCTGCAGGCCCAGCTGATTGTACCTCTATTAAATTTGAAAACAAACCACTGTTAGATTTTCTATCTTCTACACACTGTGCCCAGTCTGCATCTGCGTATCCTATTAATCCACCTTTCTCCTCCTCGTTCTGTACATTCCCTAATTCTAACTTATGTCCTTTTGTATCCTTTAGGTATCGTAATACTCGCTTCGTTACTGTCCAGTCTGCTTCCCTGGGTTCGAACATTTTTTTACTGAGAATCGACACGCTTGCTGAAATGTCTAATCGAGTATTAGTTGCTACATAAATTAGCGCTCCTATAATTCTTTGATACAGTTCTTTATCAATTTGTTTAGATTTATCTTCTGTCTTACCATATCCTACATCTAACGGAATTTTCGAGTCTTTTGCATCAGTCATGTTATGCGTTTTTAACATTTTTTCAATATACCCTGTATGATTTATTGAAAATATACCGTCTTTATTTCTCTCGACCTTTATACCTAAGTAGTAGCTAATAGCGCCTAGATCTGTTAAATCAAAATGCTTATTAAAGTGCTTAAACACCTATTCTTTTTGTATATAAACATAAATCTACTGTACTTTGTGTGTACGCTTCTTTGGTTAAAATTTCATTCAATCTTTCATTCCATACTCTAGCTGCTTGTTTTAAACCATTAATATTTTTCTCAGCTTACATACCATATTTTCCTTACCTTTTTCTTTAACGCCTTTTGGTTGCATCATATAAATATTCTCATCTAGCACTCCATTCAAGAAAGCATTCTTTACATCCAAATGTCTCACAGTTAGTTTTTGCTTTCCTGCAACCGCCAAGGGTGTTCTAAAAGTTGTTTGCCTCGCAACTGGTACAAACACTTCTTTGTAATCTACACCGTATTTCTGGGAATAACCCTGTGCCACCAGCCTAGCCTTAAACCTAGTAATCTTTCCTTCCGCATCAGTCTTTACTTTGTACATCCATTTGCAACCTATCACATTCTTGTCAGTAGGCTGATCTACTAGAGTCCATGTATCGGCTTTCACTAATGAATTCATTTCTTCACTCATTGCTTCCAACCACTGTTTGTTGTCCTTCGACGTCACGGCTTCCTCGTAGGTGTCTGGTTCAAAAGGTCCCTGGTCTGATATGTGTTGTACCAGACTACAATATCTTTGGGGCGGAACCCCCTTATTGCTCCTTAATGAGCGTCTCAATTCTTCCTCGTTGCTGGATCCCTCTCCGGTTATGGCTTTACTCGACTCTGCTTCACCTTCCTTCTTTATTTCACTCTTGCTATTCGCCTTTCTTATGTTACTAAAAACATTTTCTGCATCAGTTTGATTTATTTCATTTAGAGTGACAGCTTCTGCGGATCCATAATCTTCACTGACGAGTTTGACATCTCGACTTATTGTAATTTTGTCCGTGGTTGTGTTCAATAGGCGATAACTTTTTGCATCTTGTGCACAACCTACGAACACAAGTTCCCTCGCCTTTTCATCAAGATTCTTCCTTAATACTTTGAGTACGTGCACACACACTCTTGAACCAAACGCATATATGTGCTGCACGGAAGGCTTCTTTTTATACCACCTTTCAAAAGGTGTTACCCCAGTTGCTTTTGTAACTAACCTATTTTGTAAGTAGTTTGCCGTGCAAACAGCCTCGCCCCAATACTTATTTGGGAGATTTGCACTTATTAGCATAATTCTCGCCATTTCTACGAGATACCTATTTTTTATTTCGGCTACCCCATTCTGTTCAGGTGCGTATCCCACTGTATACTGAACCTCAATCCCTTCCTTTCTTAGGTGGTTCCGTAACTTGTCGTTCACATATCCTTTTCCACGATCCGACCTAATAATTTTGGGAACTTTATTAAACTTAGTTTTCATATAGCGAATATACTCTTGGATTCTTTCTGGGACTTCAGATTTATACTCCATCAATTGAATTGCTGTAAATCTGCTGTAGTCGTCTATAATGGTTAATATATACCGCTTTATTCCTGGTGTTTTTGTCTGCATTGGTCCGCAAACGTCTGTATGCACCCACTCTAATATCTCGTTCGTTGCGCTAGATGATGCTTTTGGAAATGGTAGTCTAGTCATCTTACCTTTGATGCATGCGTCGCACACCTGCTTGATGCCACAGTCTCTGATGTTTAAATTCATCGTCAGTCCCCTAGTTTCCATTTCTTTTATCGCTTCTGGATCCCTGTGGCCGAGTCTCCTATGCCATGAATGCAGACAGTCGAGATTGTGTCCGCTCACCAGCATTAATACTTCAGGTGGAGTTCTCAGTTTATACAAACTCCCCATCGAGTCTGCTACAGCCACTATTTCTTTACGTGCAACTATATTGCACGTATTATCATCGAAGTTCACTTTAAAGCCTTTGCGAGTTAATTTCCTTACTGATAGCAAACTTTCTTCCAGTCCAGGAACATACAATGCATCGGTGACTGTAATCGTATTCAGTTTTCCTTTTTTGTCTTCACAGCATATGTCACCATATCCTATGCCCTATACGCTTGCATACTGTCCATTTGCCACTTTCACTTTTTCATCTGTACATGCATTAAGTACCTTGAAGAAACTTTTATCGTTAGTCATGTGGCTTTTTGCTCCTGAATCCACATACCAAGCCCCCTTTTTTGTACTTTCATTGATCACATTGAAACAGATGTGAGAGTTTTCTTCCTGATTCTGGTTTACTATTACTTGATTCGCCTTCTCCTTTGTTGATTTCCAATTTTTGTACTTAAGGCTATCGTCTCAGCGGGTCTTGAATGTGTGCGTACGCTCAATAAGCTAGGAAAAGCGTGTACGTATACGCGATGTAGTAAACAAACCGTAAATTTATTTATTTATTTATCTATTTATTTGATTCCACGGGTAAAGACCCTTTAGTTTATAATAAACCATTTATAATGTTAACAAATACTTACAACGTACTTACATAAACAAACAATAGTACAAGAAAATTATGCAAAAAAAAATTAACAAATACAATCACATTTAGAATAAGAATTAACGGGCGTGTACATAGACGTTCGAGCGAGCCAAGGCCCGCAAACGATATTTAAAGGTGTCCAACGTACCGCTAAAAAAATCGACATGTGCACTATACAGATTCGCTAATTTACATATTCTATTAATGGAGTTGTTCATCCCATACGAAGTGTTGTGTGGCGATATGTAAAAAAGAAAAGGTGACCTAATAGAAACAATAGGCGCATAAAAGTTGACAAGAGCTAAAATGTCCGCAGAGTCGGTGTAGCCATTAATAATACCAAAAAGGCAAGTAAGATCAGATAGACAACGACGATGTTCCAATGTAAGAAGACCGCTGGCCTCTAGAATAGAACTATATTCGTGGCATAGTCGAGACATCGGAGTACCGAATTTAAAAGCTAGCAGTCGTAAGAATTTATGCTGAACGCGTTCCAATAACCTAATATATTTATTCTGATAGGGATTCCAAACAGGAGACGCGTACAGTAATTGAGGGACGACTAATGCATTGTACAGGGTGATTAAGGTACCAGGATTAACGAAATCTGCCGATGCACGCGTGATGAACCCAAGCATTCTTGCCGCTGGATTTCTTACATTATAGTAGTGCTGGGAAAAAGACAACGAAGAACCGAAAGTAACTCCAAGGTCACGAATACTAGCGATAGAGTCAACTAAGGCACCATTAAGTGTATACTCAGTTTGTTTCAAACATTTTTTACGAGAAAAATGTAAAACGTGACATTTGGAGACATTCAGTGTCATTTCATTATCCCTACACCAGTCACACAGCCTATTAAGATCGCCCTGTACAAGATTTGCATCCTCGTCAATCGCAATTCTTTTAAATATCTTCAGGTCATCTGCGAAGAGCAGGAAAAGACAATACTAGAAAACATCAGAAACGTCGTTAACGAAGATGTTAAACAATAGAGGACCGAGATGCGATCCCTAAGGTACACCTGAAGTAAGGACAATGTTAAGTCCTAGAGGGGTTTACTGACCCAAGAGCGTACAGCATATGCTATACACCGTTGGAAAGGTCTCGCCAAGGCGAATCGACTGATACCATTTTTAACTTCGATATCAGATGGGATAATGTCGAAAAATGGCCTCAAAGTTCGAGATTTTGCGGTTTTGAACAAAAGAAACCGGTAGTAAAAGCCCATCCGGCCCGAGGGACCTCGGGTAGGCACCTGAGGAAAAACCGAGGGGTGTAAGCGATACTCTAGCAGATTGGGACGGCAAATGTGTCCCACCACCTTCATTTCAGTGCCGTGTTGGGCCTGCGTTTGCCGCATGGGCCCCGTTCCAAATGCCCAGGGCGAAATCGCCAATGGATCAGTTGTTTTTCATGAGCATAATTACCTGAAAAATAAGAAATAAGCTATGAAAAATAACTTTTGTCGTACGGAAAACTAGCGCTAATGTTAAACGCGTTAAAACTCTGGTAATATTAACATTGTCCTTTATAAGTCCTCGAGAAATTGCCTTTAAACTTGACCTTTTGGTATCTATTTGCTAAGTAACTTGATAACCAACCAAGTAAATTGCCTCGGATACCAATAGCATTGAGTTTTCGCAAAAGGACCGAGTGTTTGATGGTGTCAAAAGCTTTACGAAAGTCAGTATAGATGGAGTCAACTTGATAACCACGCTCAAGTTCATTAACAATATAATGATGATACAACATTAGATTCGTGGTAGTCGAGCGACCCGAAACAAAACCATGCTGCTCTTTAATAATAATATTCTTAGTTAGAGCTGACAGCTTATCCGTAATAATACTCTCGAAAACACGAGGCATGACATTTAAGATACTAACTGGCCTGTAATTCGTAATATCAGACTTATCATTTGCCTTGAAAATAGGCGATACGATACTGCCTTTCCACTTCGACGGAAAAACTCCAGATCTCAACGATATATTGAAAATAATGCACAAGACCCTGGCTATGATAAATTTGCATGATTTAAAAAAGATCGGTGGAATAGTGTCATCACCCGGTCCTTTGTTGACATCAAGATAGGAAATTTTATGAAAAACTTCACCAATACTAATGGACAAGTCAGAGACATCAATATCATGATTAGAATTGAAGGATTGATGGCATGGAGTATCGCGAACATATACCGATTGAAAGAAGGACGCAAAGCTGTTAGTAATGTCCAAATCGTTATGAAAATAATGACCATCAAGATGCATCGATTGCGGAAGAGAAAGATCTCTATTTCTCGAATTAATAAACTTCCAAAAACTTTTGATGTTAGTTGATGTTCTCGATTCAACTCTACGTACATATTCCAACCAACTTTTCCTTAAGGGTGCCGTCTCACCGGGCCTTGACAAACTAGGAAAAGCGTGTACGTATACGCGATGTAATAAACAATCCGTTTCAACCAACTTACGTCGTGGAATCGGCAAGAAGGAAGCTTTTGCGAGTATAGTTGCCTCCAGCAGACATCCGTGCAGACGGGTCTGGTGCTTTTGAACGCTAATAAGCACCATACGTTGAAATAATAATGAATTTATGACTCGAAAAGTGACAGAATGAGGTTTCAAGGCTTCTCCGTTGGTGGCGCTAATGTACTCGAACCTCAATTCTGTCACTTTTCGAGTCATAAATTCATTATTATTTCAACGTACGGTGCTTATTAGCGTTCAAACGCATCAGACCCGCCTGCACGGATGTCTGCTGGAGGCAACTATACCCGCAAAAGCTTCCTTCTTGCCGATTCCACGACGTAAGTTGGTTGAAACGGATTGTTTACTACATCGCGTATACGTACACGCTTTTCCTAGCTTGCGTGAGCGTACGCACACATTCAAGGCCCGGTGAGACGGCACCCTTAAGGGGGGAGACCACTGTAACGGTCCGAAATGTAAGGGTGTTTTCGGGAATTTATTTCAACCAAACAACGCAAGCAAATCAATTTATTGCTTAGTATAGTTAATAGTGTACATATCGAAGGGTAAGAAATTTTTTTTTTCAATCAAATTCATAAATCCGTTTTCTGTATACTCTTCGTCAAAATTTGCGCTGCGGCAAAAACATGCTAGTCGCGTTGACAGTGCCCAGGCCATATGGTTAATCCGAATTCAAAAACACAATAATATTTAGAAACTAGAAGCCTGCCTCTATTACGTGACGATCAAAAAAGTCAAAATTGTAAAAAATTACAAAATGGCGGACCACTGAAGAAAAATCATGTTTTCGAGGTACAAAGTTAGGGAAATGTTGATAAAAAAATATAAGGAGGTCGTTAATTAAAAAAAAACTGATCGTCAAGTAATAGCCACGGGTTTTCCGTACAATAAATGTCCTTGATCATGTTAATTGGACGTATAATTTTCTCTGTAGACTGCCAACGCGGTTGAAAAATATCATTCTAAAGAAAACGCGTTCAAAGTTCCGCGCGGCTCAGTCGCGCGTTTGTCCCCGCTTCACAGAAAATACTATATCTCCGTCAATTTTGCGAATTTCTTCATAAAATTTGGAGACAGCATTCTTGAAATGTACGTCTTTCAGAAAATGTTAAAAAAAAAGAATCAATTTGTCAAATTTTTTACAGTGGTCTCCCCCCTTAAGGCAGTTTTGCATTGAGTCCTCAGGGCCGAGAAGCATAGATAGTCAGAATATAAATTGCTATTTTTATAATTAATGTGCGCTATTTTCTTCAGACGAATTAAGTTTCTGACATGGGCTGAAAACCATTCAGGATAAAGCGAGGACCGAATATAGAATTTAGGAACATGAGTGTCTATTGCATAATTGAGATGTGAATAAAGCAAATCCACGGCTGCATCCACAGATAATCCTTTTAAACTGTTATCCCAGTGTACACAACCTAAGCAGTCTATTATGGAGCTATAGTCAGCGAGATTAAAATTGGCCTTGCTCGGAAAAGTTGATTGGGAAGATCTCTCAATACGAGCAGAAATACAAATACACAGCGCAGGATGGTAAAAATCGCATGTCAAAAGATTCTCTGGTGGTATATATACTCTGCACACGCTGTCATTGGTAAAAAGCAGATCTAAAAATGATCCATACATGTTACATACATCATTTTTCTGGTAAAGGTGCAACATGTTAAAATATTCACAAATAGTATCAGCTGGTGCGCGCACCTGAGAGACTGTTGACGTATAATTTAAAGTACCCACCGCATCCGTAAACCAAACAGTATGACGAAGGTTATAATTGCCAATGACGTAAATGTTTGTATTTGGTCGAGCTGAAGATACATCCGTAACAGTTGTGCAGTGTTTCTCATATAATGTGCAATCCGAAGATGGAGAAATATAAACCGCACCAAAGATATACAAAGAATTTCCAAAACGCACCTTAACAAAAAGTTGTTCAACACACTTCTTCTGTATGTCAATGAGTTGACTAGAGAATTTACCACTGGCAGCAATGAGTACTCCACCACCACGCAATAAAGAGCTAGTATGAGAATTCCTGTCCGCTCTATAAATCACATACGCATGCAGCATTAATTCAGAATCAGAGAAATTCTCATTAAGCCAAGTTTCAACAAATATAATGACATCATATTGCACGCAGGAAGATGAAAGCGCAAGACAAAGATCAGTTAGTTTAGTCCGAAGCCCACGAACGTTCTGATAATAAACTAAAGGGTCACAAGCTAGTTTTTTCGTGTTGGTCTGGAATCACAAGTCACAATTTTAGGCACCCTTTGAATGTATCTAATCGTCTTATCAACTACTCCAGAATCTATTAGCTGCTTCAGTTCTTCTTGAAGATTCCGCAGATGTTGGCGTTGCTTGAAAGTCCGGTATCGTAGATCTTAACAGGTCCAGAGTAAGCCCTCTTGTTTTTAAGGATGGCTCTGACGTTATCCTTGGAGGGAAACGTAACGTGGATAGGTCTCGTCTTCCCCGTTACTGCTTTACCAATCCTCGAGGTTCTGATATTCGAAAAATCCAGGTGACAAACTTCCTTAAGAATATCTTTCACCATGTCCACATCAGATGAAACGTGATCCGACGACGACTGAGCCGGTTGAAGCTCAGCTAAATCATACATCATGATATTACATGATTTCGACTCCCTCTCCCTGATCTCAGTTAACACTTCCTCATAAAAAGATGAGTCACCAATAGCTGTTGACGGTGAGGGGTCATTCCACGCCAACTCAGACACTTTTCGGAGTAACATTTCGGATTTTGGTACAACTCGGATATGTTGTAGTCTTTAGTGATGCATAAACATATCTCGAAGGATTTTTGAAAATTTCAAAAATTGTGGATGTTACAGCTCTTTGAAATATAGTGTTTACTTATTTTCTAAAAATTGTAACTCTTGAACTAACAAACCGACAAAAATGACCTTTTGAGTGCTTGCAGTGGAGATATAAGAGTACCTAATAAAAATTATTTCACTGGAAAAAAACAAATTTTTAATCATTTATTTTGCAATTCTTGTAAACAAATGCAATTTTATAATTGAAGGCAACTTTTTAAAAAATTGAAAAAAATAGGAGGATATAGCCCTGTTTGTCCTCTTTATGGACATGTTTGGAACACGATGGAGACTTTAAAATTGGCCAAATGAAAATTATTTGAATGGAACGCTGCGTCAAGTCACTCCGGCTCGACTGGTCGTTCGGGTCGTGCGGTACTCGCAGCGGCCAAGCGGCTATACCTGCCACTTTTATATAGGGTAACAATGAGGACCGCTGCAAGGTTTAATATCGTTAATAGTTACTGAAAACTCACTCTTTGTCGATGGCACTTATTGTTTGAAACATTTAAGTTGCCATTGTTCAATGGAAACCACGAGAACGTGATGAGTATTCTTCCATCGGGAGAGAGTGGGATGTGATGGGATTATGTCAAAGGATAAATATTTTATCGTATTTTTGAGCGCCTTTTGGAATAAATGACCGGTTATGTAATTACTTATTTGATAATTGCTACAACTTTTGATTTGTCACTGTATGAATAGACTTTAGCTTTTAAATAAGACACTGTATCCGTTTGTATAAATTAATGAAAGTTTCGCGTTCCAGAAATTGTTTTGGCAAGTCCACGTCTCTCTAGTAATAATCGTGAATGTTTTTGATATTGTTTTATTGAGCTGAATTGAAAATGAATGTTTTGAATGTTGGCAGTCGCTCAATCAAACAATTTTTGTGGTGTCTTATTTGTTCTTCTAGCGGTCTTTGTCTAAAGTCTACTCATAGAGTGACATATCAAAAGTTGTAGCAATTATCAAATAAGTAATTACATAACCGGTCATTTATTCCAAAAGACGCTCAAAAATACGATAAAATATTTATCCTTTGACATAATCCCATCACATCCCACTCTCTCCCGATGGAAGAATACTCATCACGTTCTCGTGGTTTCCATTGAACAATGGCAACTTAAATGTTTCAAACAATAAGTGCCATCGACAAAGAGTGAGTTTTCAGTAACTATTAACGATATTAAACCTTGCAGCGGTCCTCATTGTTACCCTATATAAAAGTGGCAGGTATAGCCGCTTGGCCGCTGCGAGTACCGCACGACCCGAACGACCAGTCGAGCCGGAGTGACTTGACGCAGCGTTCCATTCAAATAATTTTCATTTGGCCAATTTTAAAGTCTCCATCGTGTTCCAAACATGTCCATAAAGAGGACAAACAGGGCTATATCCTCCTATTTTTTTCAATTTTTTAAAAAGTTGCCTTCAATTATAAAATTGCATTTGTTTACAAGAATTGCAAAATAAATGATTAAAAATTTGTTTTTTTCCAGTGAAATAATTTTTATTAGGTACTCTTATATCTCCACTGCAAGCACTCAAAAGGTCATTTTTGTCGGTTTGTTAGTTCAAGAGTTACAATTTTTAGAAAATAAGTAAACACTATATTTCAAAGAGCTGTAACATCCACAATTTTTGAAATTTTCAAAAATCCTTCGAGATATGTTTATGCATCACTAAAGACTACAACATATCTGAGTTGTACCAAAATCCGAAATGTTACTCCGAAAAGTGTCTGAGTTGGCGTGGAATGACCCTGAGGAGATTTTATTAATTTTATTTTCTAACTCAGTAACTTGTTGAGAGAGCCGCTGGAAACCAGAGTTGATATCCTCTATTTGTTGTCTGTGTATCTCACGCGTCTCTGAAAGGAACTTTTCAAATTCAGTCTTGATGAGGTCCTCTACTTTCTTCATCAGCAAATGCTCTATCATGGATAATTGATTCGAGGAATGAGATCCAGCACAGTCCAAAAATTGACCATTAACGTAAATTACAACTTTCGTCCTGGAATCGACAAGAAGGAAGTTTTTACGGGTACAGTTGCCTTCAGTAGACATCTATGCAGGGTAGTCTGGTGCGTTTGAATGCTAATAAGCACCGTACTTTGTAATAATTTAATGAATTTATGAATCGTGTACTCAGGACAGCCCGAAAAATGACAGAATGAAGCTTCAAGACTTCTCCGTCACCGGCGCTGATGGTATATTGGTGCCATGTACCATCAAAACCGATGGAAGTCCAAACTAGCCGATAAATGTAGGAAAGACTTAGTTGCCGAGACGTATTGAGAGCCGAAACGCGTTGTTGCCGCATTTCCCCTATTACTATTTTGTCGTCAAGAAGCCTTAAATGAATCATGGCGAGGCGACTGGAGAACAGAGATGGGCAAAGATAATTTCTGGATAAACTCAAATAAAAGATACTTTATGTTTATCCGTTATGAACCAAAGTGAATTCATTCAACGACCAAAGATAATTATTTTATTCGACCTTTATTCGAAGGCTTCGGAAAACTTTGGACCGCGTGTTTATCCGAAACACCGCGATCTCTTTTCGAGTTGAGGATTTGGGCTATTCGGCGGCTTCTGATTTCGGTTCGAGAGGCATACCATGTTGCTTGCGGTGAATTATATATTAATAAAATATAAAACGTGACGTTTTCAGTATTCAGTAACATACTGCTGAGATATTCCAAATTAAAATCGTTTAATGTTATTTAAACCCCCCTTTTATGGGATAGAGGTATAGATAGGGATGTAATTGAACATTTCCACTAGAAAAGATAACAGTTTATTATGGATGTAACGAAACTGGCTCGCAGGCCTTGCTCTCCGTGTAACGCTCTCGTCCAAACTGCTCTCCGCATGCCTCATTCACTCTGTGTATCCTTTCCCCCTCACCTTTCCTCTTCCTCGTTCCCCCAATCTCTCTTTTGCTCACTACAGCCACATGCTCCAGACTTTCTTCGACGACCGTCAGCCACGTCCACCCCGATCGGGTGGATGGGTGGCCTAGCATCCTTCGTTCATACCGTAATCTCAAGCACTCTATCCCAAACACTCTTCTCTCGCCTCTCTAGCCTAAACATTCCACAATCACACGACAATCGCTCTGGCCCAAACATCTGTCCATCACGTTTAATATTTCAAACGCTTACGCAGAACCTTCATTCCCACAGTTATTAAATTTATATTTAAACAACAGAGAATTCTTGTTGATAAAAAAGATAATTTGATGTATAGCTAGGTAAAAAATAAAGTTTCATATTTTTCGAAGAATTATAGCATTCATAAATTTCATTACGATCGGCGTGTTACACTTCGGTGATGTACCTTATTCAAATTGTATGCTTTGAAATTGCACATTGATTATACAAAATATTACATCCTTCTACGTATGAATAAAAAATATTGATACGCAAATTAGTATTGTTTCATTGACATGTTTCCTAACTTCACTATCCAACCTCTCTATCTTTCATTATTGCTGTTCTCTTTCAC
Source organism: Andrena flavipes (assembly GCA_963971345.1). NCBI lineage: Eukaryota > Metazoa > Arthropoda > Insecta > Hymenoptera > Andrenidae > Andrena > Andrena flavipes. The sequence goes on along the minus strand of OZ020479.1, from coordinate 38,530,820 downwards.
GTACAGCGAGGCTCTGACGCTAGATACAGCTCTCGTGCCCGAGCCGTATTCCTTCAAGAAATTCTCAATAGAAGAAACTTTGGCAACAGCGCGGCAGAGACAGAGAGAACAGAAAATATATCAACTATGAATAAAAAAATCGCCTACATAGAGTACCTGGAGATGTCACCCCTGTACAACTTCTTTTTATCGACGGCAATAGTTTCATTAAGGTCTGTTTGTTTATTGGGGACGCGTCGATCGATTCGGATCATAACAAAAATGAGACGGCAGCTTTAAAACAATCCTTCTTTACGTGTCCAGGTTTACTACAAAAAAAAACAGTTTTTGCTTTTGCGTCTTTCTTTTCAAATCTTGTCTTCGTAGAAGGTTTGTAGTGTGTCTTCAGTGCTTTGTCACTACGCTCATCTGCGCAGTCCTTTTTACTTTTCCTCCTTCTATCTTCATCTAGAAGTTTTCCTTTAACTAATTCTATAGTCAGTTCCTTTTCTGGTCTAGTCTCTAGAGCTGTAATTAAAGTTGCATAAGACTCCGGCAGACTACATAACAGCACTGCTATAACCATCTTATCCTTTAATTCTTCGCCAATGGTTGCCAAATCATCTATAATTCTTAACATCGCATTGATGTGTTCTTCCATATCACCGTCTTCGTGCAGCTTTACAATGAATAGTTTTTTGTACAGAAATACCTGACTAGTTAGCGAAGCCTTTTGGTGATAATTTTGTAGTACCACCCATGCTTCCTTAGCGGTAATTGTGTCCCTGACGAGTCTTAATTGGTCATCTTCTACCAATAGTCCAGGAGCTGCTTGTGCCTGACGATGTGCATCATTGCCAACTTAACTTAATTTTATTGCCAACTTAACCCAACCTAGAAACTAGAACTTAGTCGCTCGATGACCATGAATTTAGTTGTCCTTTAACAAATCCCATAACTTTCGAATTTTGCCTTGTTTCCTTATTTTTGGGATTCTGTCCCACTGTGGCGTAGGATCGCAGCCCAACCGCGGCTATGACTCAGTTTAGAGAAGTCACGCGATTTGCCGCCGCACAGTGGTTCGAGTATACTACATGCAAGCTGGACAAAATTATTTTTTGGCGGCTTTGGGTTCATATGGGGTCCAAATTGTTAGAAAACATACTTGATTTGTATTACAGTTTATTATTTAACTAAGAATAGCAATAATATAAAAATATGACTAATTCACTAAATGAAAAGGGACAAAACGACAGTATTGTACATTAAATATAATTAACAATTATAACATTATGTCTATTTCTGTAATTTCTGAGTTTTTAAGTTAAAAAACCTGGTTTTTGAACTCAGTTTTCTCTGCATCGCTATTAAAATAGTGTTTTACAATATGTTCCACGTCGATCAAGGGTTGAATGTACGGAACGTAGAGACTTTCTAGTTTATTTTAATCAATCGGTCGATCTGCAAAAATTTGCAAAACTATATTTTTTTAATTGTTTTCGAGCGCGACGCTCGGTAGCACCACTCCGTGGATTAAAATAGCATTTTACTATATGTTCCACGTTGAATAAACATAAAAAAAATGGCAAATGAGAAGTGATGAAGAGAAAGCTGAAGTAAAAATAAGGAAACATGAAGTTCAAGAAAAATTTAGAAAAGAAATGGGCTTAATTGTTGACAAGCCAAAACAAGGTTTTGGTTCAAGTAACCGTGGCCATTCTATTAATATAGAAAAATTTGAACAGTTTTGCTCCTTGACCAAGGATTTGTACTTGAGTCTATACTCATGGTATAATATGCCAGTAACCTTACATAAGTTGTTTTTCCACGCAAAAAGTGTGATTAAATTTATCATAATTCCAATTGGGCAAATGTCAGAAGAGGCCCAGGAAGCACGCCACTAAGATTGTCGTAGGTTTAGAGAAAAACATACTCGAAAAACAAGAAGATTAGAGACTAATTGTGACTTATTAACAATGCTACTGATTACTTCGGACCCATTAATGAATAGTTTTCGCGAAGTGCCCAAAAAAAGCTCAGCTCCCTAACCACAGAAGTAGTTGAGTTGTTAAGAAATAATAACACTGAAACTGCTCTGCAGAGAGAAGTTCCGTTTCATGGAAATGAGATATCATCAGCATCAGAATCTAGTGAATGTTCATCGGGTACTGATGATTCAAGTAGTGAATCAGATTAGCGTGTACATATTGTAATTAACAAGAAATTAATAGTTATAAGGCATACTTACAGTCACAGTTAAATTATAATACTGTCGTTTTGGTTTCTTTACCTTTATTGTATTAGTTATATTTTCATTCTATTAATATTCATGAAAGCGGTCAGTAGTGACACTACTTTGTACACTTTGTAAAAAGTGGAGGAATAAAAAATGTATATATTTCTAAACTTAATTAACGACTTGTAACCTAGTAGTTCGTTTTTCTTATTTCTTATGTTTGTAATAATATATTTAAAGGGTTATACCCGTAAATAATATTATTATTATTATTAGTGACAAAATAAAATGTGATATGAATCAGGTTTGTTTTCTAAAAATTTAAACCTCATATAAACTCAATATCGAGAAAAAATATAACAACTGTGCTCTCTCTCTCCTGCTCTCCTCGCGCTCGAAACCAATTAAAAAAATATAGTTTTGCAAATTTTTGCAGATCGACCGATTGATTAAAATAAACTAGAAAGTCTCTACTTTCCGTACATTCAACCCTTATCGCGTGGATCGACGTGGAACATATAGTAATACACTATTTTAATCCACGGAGTGGTGCTACCGAGCGTCGCGCTCGAAACCAATTAAAAAAATATAGTTTTGCAAATTTTTTGCAGATCGACCGATTGATTAAAATAAACTAGAAAGTCTCTACGTTCCGTACATTCAACCCTTGATCGACGTGGAACATATTGTAAAACACTATTTTAATAGCGATGCAGAGAAAACTGAGTTCAAAAACCAGGTTTTATAACTTAAAAACTCAGAAATTACAGGAATAGACATAATGTTATAATTGTTAATTATATTTAATGTACAATACTGTCGTTTTGTCCTTTTTCCTTTAGTGAATTAGTCATATTTTTATATTATTGCTATTTTTAGTTAAATAATGAACTGTAATATTAATCAGATATGTTTTCTAACAATTTGGACCCCATATGAACCCAAAGCCGCCAAAAAATAATTTTGTCCAGCTAGCATGTAGTATACTCGAACCACTGTGCGCCGTGGCTAGCCGCGCGGCTAGTAGATTCCGCCACCATGGCGGAAAACAGACACTCACAGACATTGTGTTACGTCTCGTAGCAGACGTGCGGCCGCGGCCGCTCCAAAACGCCGCTAGGAAAACAGTTGCATGCTTTTCCATAAGGGCGGTGCCTAGGATTTGGCCGCCGCCGCCGATCGCAGCTAGGAAACTCGACCTTAATACTTCGGCCAATCGCTTATGTAATCCTAAAAGAACAGAATTAATACATGAAGCTTTGGCAAAACTGATAGTAATGAACCAGTTACCCCTTCATTTTGTTCAAGTATTGGTGTTCAAAATTTTATAAGTGTTGTTGAGCCAAACTACAAACCTTGTAAAGAAGAAGCGATAAAAAAGGCTAACCATTTTAAAAAGAACGATTGAAGGCAAAATAAAACAAAATCTTAGTGCTGCTAAAAGCGTAGATTGTGCGACTGATTGCTGGTCTTCATTATCACAACTATCGTACATTATTGTAAATGTACATAATTAATTAATTCTGAATGGAAAACAATCTCAACTTGCTAATGAATTAAGACACACGTTCCATGAATGGGGAATAACCGAAAAAGTTACAGCTATTATTCCGAAAAACGCCAAAAATATGGTAAATGCAATACCTTTAATATCAGAAACCGTGGAAATTTCTAGTATTACACATGCAGCTCGCCCGGTCCAACTCGCTGTCAATACTGCACTGAAGGAAGAAAATGTACACCAACTTATTCGCCAATGCAGTAAAGTAGTGGGACATTAGTGGTATAGCTAGGCGGGTTCTAATTCAAATTTGAGTTTCAATGCCATTTTCCTCTCCCCGACCCCCAACCTTGAAATCCAAATATGAGTTTCAAGGTCGCATTAATATATATAAAAAAAATCTCAGGCGACGGGGATCGAACCCAAGACCTCCCCCGCCTTACGAGTCAGCCGCCTAACCAATTCCTCCAAAACCAGCTCTCCGACATTAGTCTTTCCTGAATGGTACATATACCGAGCATCACGCACGTGCACACACACCATGAGCCATTGCCAAACGCCAACGCATAATAATTCGAAGATTCCCAAAGCTATCGAAATATATAACTCGACACCCTCCCTTCGCATACGTAACCCAATGAGTCCCCGGCCCCTTGACATTGTCTAAATTTACGATACTGTGTCACGTCCCGGATGGAGGTCTTTAGGACGATGACTATGTGGGGGTAAAATTCAGGCTAGAATGCGTAATCCTGCACACCAGCGCTGTTCAAGGTCGCTCACGCGTGAGCCCGGGGTTCTCCCACTCTCGTCCCCGTTGCCAGGGATACCGCGCGACGCTAATCGCGAAGACGCTGGCCCGTCGTGACAGCCTTCGTAGCGTCGCGCGATCTCCTTGACAACCGATGGCACGCTGGGCGAGAGAAAGATTGGAAGGGGAAGCAGGCGCGTGAGGGGCCCCTAGGCTGGACAGCGCTGCTGCACACTGAGGGATGATGGATGTCAGGCGAGAATCTGAAATCCTGCACACTGAGGATTGGTGGAGGTCAGGCGAGAATCTTAAATCCAACACACTGAGGATTGGTGGAGGTCAGGCGAGAATCTTAAGGGGGCACTTCACTGTGGACGGTCGAAAAATCGAGCTATTTTTAAAGATTTTTTTCTCAGTAAATACAACATATAATGAAATGAATCTTTTTGGTTTTTATAACGCTGCTGTTATATTATACCAAAAAAATTTAAAAAAAATTTAATTTGTTTTACTTGTCTTTTACAAAGCGTCATTATGACACCTAAACAAAAACGTGGTGCAGGTTATTTCCCGGCTTAGGCTTAACTGAAACAAAAAATCCGAAAAGATTCTTAATCTGTATGAGTGTCGCTATCGTCCGTACCTCAATTGACAATTTTTATTGAAAAATAACAAAATGGCGCCTGTTTGAAGGAAAAAGTTCCCCAAAATGATGTTTCTCAAATGTTCCCCGAGAAAAATCTCGGTTATTTTTCGGCAAATACGTCTAGACATATAGCTGTACACAGCCCATGCAAAAGTACGGCTGTAAACACTGTAAGCACTCTCGTGTTCGCGAACCGAAATCAGCTGTTGCAGTAGCCTGTTTTGATTTGGAACCTTCGTAACCAAAGGATAGACACAATAATTCGAAACGTGATTTAAAACAAAAAGGTTTATTAACTTTAAGCACGAATATATGCACTGTCAATGCGATAGCGAGGTTAACATAATAATGCATCAGACGTTAAGCATTAGCACATAACATTTATATAAATGGTGGTTAATAACAATATAAGAATATTGTTACGTTTTACGCTCATGGTAATACAAGTTTAATGTACAACAACAACAACAACAGAACATGAACAGGGCAACTACAACTCAAATAACTCAATACAATCTATACAGTAAAGGAATCTGGATATCGATATGTCTGCTAGGAATGGCGGCTGACTCTCGAATGAATGCTTGACAGGCGATCGATTCGATCGCCTTCTTCTTGCCTTCTGTTGTCTTCGTCGCGAGCACCAGCGGGCCATGGATCCTATCCATTGGGTGCGCGCAACACTGCTCCCCCCTCTCGAGGAGCGGTCGTCCCGACCGCTGCAGTTTCTCCGTTGCCAGCAGCCGTACCCTGGTCCGGAAGGGTGGAAAAGACATTGTGCTCTATGTGGCCCCTTCCGTCCGTCGCCTCGGCATTTGCCTTCACGCCCCAGGGGAAAACCACTCCAAAAACCCTGGGCAAGGCATGGGTACGTGGATCCCGCGTCTCTGCCCTCCACTTGCGTCTTCGCACTTGTGTCCTTCTTTCTTGTACTGCGTTTCTCTTCTTCGATGGCGCATCTTCTTCTTGGGCAGAGGCGGGTGAGAAGGTCCTCTTTGGCTGTAGGTCGGGACTCTGTTTAGCTGTCGGGGTTGAACGGTTCCTCGTTCTTCTTCCTCTTCAATCTCCTGGTGCGCTCCCACGGTGTTTCCCAGAACATCCCTCGTTGGTTCCGTCCCTCGACGGTCACGGCAAGTCGTGGTGCTGCATCCTCGGATCCTCTTGACCACTGCTCGGAATTCCCATTATCGCTGGTGTCCTCGTGTCCTAGGTAGGCTTAATGCAAAAAGGACAAACATTAATTTCTTTGCTAACGACTCCCTGGTAGCCAGACAGAACCGGGAAGACGGAAAGGTGAATCGGATCCCGAAAGCAGGGGGTCACACTTTATGAGCATGCTATGAGCATGCTTCGTATTTCGCTAGGCGACGCAGATGAACCACTTTACACTTCTTTCTTGGTGTCTGCTGGATCCTGTACACGAGGTCGTTGATCCTATCCACTACCGTGTATGGTCCTTCCCAGTCGGTTTGTAGTTTCGGACACTTTCCTTTCACTCTTCGTGGTTGGAATAACCACACTTGTTCTCCTGGTTGGAACTCTACTGCTTTAACACGTTGGTCATACCACGACTTCATTTTCTAACTGTAGATATCGAGGTGGCGTCGAACGAATTCATGGATCTTGTTCATTTTTCCTCGGACCCATTCCGAGTATCCTTGTTCGACGTCCTCGTCTTCTTCTACTTCTGGAGGTAGTCCTCTCCATAATTGTAGGGGTAGGCGAAGTTCTTGGCCATACATGATCATTGCTGGCGTTAATTGAGTAGCCTCATGTCGTGCTGACCTATAAGCAAGTAGGAACATGGGAATCCACTCGTCCCAATCCCGCTGGTGCTCTGAAACAAACATTGCAAGATATTGGAGCAATGTCCTATTCAAGCGTTCTACCAGTCCATCGGATTGAGGATGCAGGGAAGTTGTTCGTGTTTTCCTGATTCCCAGCAGTTTCATCAGTTCCTTGAACACGGAGGATTCGAAGTTCCTTCCTTGGTCCGAGCATAAACCTGTTGCCGTTCTGGGACCTCGGGAGCGGACCTACAACGTCCAGGGCAAGCCTCTCGAACGGAGCTCCCACGTTGTACACTTTCAGGTTCCCTGCTCCCCTTTTCCGTGGTCCCTTCTTCGCCGCACACGTGTCACATCGCCGGCAACACTCTTGAACGTCCTGTCGACACGTGGACCAGAAGAACTGTTGGCGAATCTTGGCCAAGGTCTTATTCACTCCGAAGTGTCCAGCTGCTGGCGCATCATGGAACTCCCTCAGTACCTCTTCAACCCTTTCGCGTGGCACCACCAAAAGCCACGAGGTTGTTGTACCATCGTGAGACTCCCATTTCCTGAAAAGTAATCCTTCATGAATTTCTAGCGAGTCCCAGATTGACCAGTAATATTTCGTCTGTGGGGAGAAACTAGCAACGTCTTGCCAGTTGGACTTTTCCCCTTCCCCCTTCTTTTTGAGGATGAAGCCAATCGCTTCATCCTGCTCCTGACTTCGTTTCCATAGGTTAGTCCTTTCTTCGCAGAATATCCTGTGAACCTTCTTCGTGTTCTGCACTTCTTCTTCTGCTTCTTTCTGTTCTAGTCGATTACACTTCTTACAATTGTCTTCGATGCACGGTCTTCTGGAGAGTCCATCGGCGTTTCCATGGGTTTTTCCTTCCCTGTGACGAATCTCGAAGTTGTATTCTTGTACTCTTTCGATCCAACGGGCTACCTGTCCTTCAGGGCGCTTGAAGGTTAGCAGCCAGCGAAGCGCTGCATGATCAGTCCTGATTAGGAATCTTCGTCCGTAGAGGTAGTGATGGAAGTGCTCGATTGATTTCACTACTGCCAGCAGCTCCCTTCGGGTGACGCAGTAGTTCCTTTCCGCTTTTCCCAAGGTCTTGGATAAATAGGCTACGACCTTTTCCTGTCCTTCGTGTTCTTGAGAGAGAACTCCGCCTATGGCGAAATTAGAGGCGTCCGTGTCCAGAATGAAATCCTTATCTACCATGGGGTAGGCTAGTACCGGGGCTCCGGTTAGTTTCCTCTTCAATTCTTCGAAAACTCCTTGACATTCTTCGGTCCATTGGTAATCTTGTTTGGTCTCAGTGAGGCGATGCAAGGGCTTGGCGATCCTGGAGAAATCCTTTACAAATTTTCGGTAGTATGTGCACAATCCTAGGAAGCTTCTTAATTCCGTAACGTTCTTCGGCTGTGGCCATTCCGAAATGGCTTCAATTTTCTCCGGATCCGTACTGACTCCACTCTCCGTTACGATATGGCCCAGGTATTTTACTTCTCGGCAGAAGAAAGAGCATTTCTTCGGGCTCATCAATAGTCCAGCTTGACGTAAACGTGAGAACACTGTCCGTAGGCGTTCCAGTTCCTGTTTAAAGTTGTTTCTGTAGATGATGATGTCGTCCAAGTAAACTAAGCAGATAAACTCCATCAGTCGTTCGAAGGTTGCAGGGTCCAAAGGGCATCACTTTGAACTGCCACAGTCCCGTGCCCACTGAAAACGCAGTTTTCTCTCGGTCCTTTTCGTTCATAGAAATCTGCCAGTATCCGCTCTGCAAATCCACGGTTGAAAACCACGAGGATCCAGCGAGAGCGTCCAGAGTATCCTCGATACGAGGCAGAGGATACGAGTCCTTCTTCGTGATCTCGTTCAGACGTCGAAAATCCACGCAGAATCTTATAGTGCCGTCCTTTTTCTTGACGAGGACGATTGGAGAAGACCACGGGCTTCGTGATTCCTCAATTACGCCCTGTTCCAACATCTTCCTGATTAACTCTTCCACTTCTGCTCGCCGTTGTAGAGGCAACCTCCGCGGTGCCTGTTTGATGGGTCGGCTATCCCCAGTGTCGACGGTGTGCTTCACTCGGTCGCATGTCCCGATCTCAGTCGAATGCGTGGCGAAGACATCCTGAAATTCACAAAGCAATTCAGCGAATAGCTTTTCCTGTCTTTCTGACAAACCTGACGAGCAGCGTGTATACAGCTCTTCCAAATGCTGTGGGACGATCGTTTCCCTTTCCTCTTCTTGTACCTCTATCTCCGCGATCGGATCACCAAGGTGTATTTCCCTTTTGCCGGGAAGACACAGTACATTGCGGGATAAGTCGATGCTGCAGCTGTGCTTCTTCAAGAACGCTGCTCCCAACATGCACTTTTCTACCATGTCTACAACGTAGAAGTCTTCTACGCTCGAAAGTCCTCCAACGCTGACTTCTAAACTCTTCTTTCCGAACACCTTCATTTTCTCTCCCGTAGTGGAACGAAGGTCAAATTTTGTTCGGGTTATGTCTTTCGACGTAGACAGCTCTTGGTCCACAAGATTAATAGGAGAACCTGTATCTAAGATAATCTTACACGATTTTCCACAGATTTTCCCACATACGTAAACCTCATCTACCGGATTCCAGTGCCGCCCAGTCGCCTCCTGCATCGCCACACTCTTGACGACCGGGGGACTGTTCTTTCCGGTCCGGCGTCTCCCCCTTATGCCGTCCTCTTCCCGTTTTCCGACGTTTGTTTGTTCGTAGGAGCTGCTTTTGCTTGGCCGTTCTTGGCCTTGAAACAGTCCTTCTGGAGATGTCCTGGTTTGCCGCACAACCAGCACTTCGGGGTCCTCGGCTGGTCCTCCGTTCGTTCGTCGGTTTTCTCGTATCTACGCTGTTTCGCCGGGTACCTTTCGAAATTGTTGGAGGTTTTAGCCTTCCGTTTTTCCGAATATCTTTCTCGCGTTTCTGTCGCGGCTCTGGTCATGGCGGCTCTTAAAGAGGTGAACCCGCCGAGTCGCAGTTCCCGCTGCATAACCGAGCTCGACAATGCCGTGACGAATTGAGACGCGGCCAGCTTGTCGCGGGTTTCCGCCGGGCAGTCGGCGAAAGCGGACTGTGTTAACCGCTCTATTTTCGTGGCTAGCGAGGAGATGCTCTTATCTCTCCGCTGCCGATGGCTCTGGAAGAGTACATAATTCAAATTGGATAGATTCTTCGCCCCATAACGGAATTCAAGTGCGGAAACCAATTCTGTGAAATTCTCGCATTGAGCCGCGGAGAGCGTCGTAAGGACACTCCTCGCTGCACCCCCGAGAGAAGCGATCAAGGCTGTAGCCTTTTTTTTTGTTCATTCCACCCATTTGCGCGCGCGATTATATCAAATTGTATCTTGTACTTCTCCCATGAATTCTTGCCATCAAAAATTGTCGGTTTTACCGCGTACCCCAAGCTGAGTACATGCGGTTCCGACAAGGGGTTAGCGGCGGCCGCACTAACGGGAGTAGGGATATACGTCGGTGAAACACTATTTACAACACTATTTACAAGTATGTTCTCCCCACCCCGAGGGTTCGCGCCGCTACCAACCGAAATATTGCCCGTTTGTGACGTAGCGGTTACGACCTGAATTTTCTCCTCCAAACTCGACAGGCGTGCCTCGAAGGCGGCCTGAGTTCGCCGGTCCTTTGCGTCCTTCTCTTCTCGGCGACGGTCCTCCCTCTGCCAGCGGGCTTCGTCTTCTCTCCTCTGTTCCCGCATCTGGCCCACAATGCTTAACTGAAGCGAGGTAAATAGCTCCTGCAGAGAGGCGTCCCCAGTCGCTGCAGAAGAAGGGTTCGCGGAGGCCGTGGTCGCGCGAGTGGGCATCCCCCTTCTGACACCATTGTTACGTTTTACGCTCATGGTAATACGAGTTTAACGTACAACAACAACAACAGAACTTGAACAGGGCAACTACAACTCAAATAACTCAATACAATCTATACAGTAAAGGAATCTGGGTATCGATATGTCTGCTAGGAATGGCGGCTGACTCTCGAATGAATGCTTGACAGGCGATCGATACGATCGCCTTCTTCTTGCCTTCTGTTGTCTTCGTCGCGAGCACCAGCGGGCCATAGATCCTATCCATCGGGTGCTCGCAACAATATGAACATGAAATACATGAGAGTAAGCCAATAAGCGTTATTAATACAAAATAATATGAAATGCAATAAGCGTTAGTACAACAAAATAATATAAAATGCAATAAGTGTTAATAATACAAAAGATATAGATCAAGATGATATGCCGTGGTAATAATGGTAATTATAACAGCTTATAATGATTGATGGTTAGTGATCGTTGGTCACTGAATTTAAATATAGTATTAATATGTTTAATGAAACTTTGCGAGGTAACTCCTGGTTGACTGAGTTCCGTAGAAGAGCGTGCGGCCTCTCGAACCCTTGAATTCATGTGGTTTGCAAGAATGTCAGGTGTGAGGGGTACGCGCGGTATGCACCTTGACCTATATACGAAATATGCGTCGCAATAGGACTTCCGGTGTTTTTATTTGGGGCGTTCGAAAATGGAGTACTCAAGCCGTTGGATGGATTTTACCAGGTTTGATTGGAAAGGGGTGAGTGTGGCTTTGACTTCTTTGGTCATAGAGAGGGGTGAGACGTGGTCTCGAGATAAGGGTTTTTTTGGGGCGAGACACTTGTTTAAGATTTAGATATGAGGGAGGAGATCATGCCTTGTAAGGCGAAGAGGGGATGAGGATTTAGTAGTTGACCATCTCGGGATGAGGACCGCTAAGGTACATCGTCTAGATCAGGCCTGCCCCATCGGGTGCAAATACCTCCTGAATTTCTGGGACCCGGGCAACAGCCGAGCGCGGGACTGTTCCATTGCTACCCGTTGCGAAATTTGTGAGAGAACTGCATGAGTGTGCGTCCATGTAGGCTCGTGCCACGAGCCTGTAGCTTGAGCTATTCGTTGCTCAGCTCCACGCCCGGCGTTGCAATTGTTTGCTACTGTGGGCATTTGATATGATTTGAATTGTACCGTCCTCAATGTGTGGATGATAGTAAGGAACCTCGAGATGATGCATATGTATAAGAAACAACAAAATTGAAAATATAGAAACGTATCTATTATAAAATTTCACCGAAACATAACATATTTAGAATGTTATTGCTATATAAATAAATAAGTCGCAAAGAAAAAGAACAGAATTGTATTGAACGATATATATATATATCCGACCTATTTGTGTATTAGTCTTTATTGCACTCAGCGATCGTTGCAAGCGCAAAATTATATACATATATACATTTGTGTATTAGTCTTTATTGCACTCAGCGATCGTTGCAAGCGCAAAATTATATACATATATACATTTGTGTATTACTCTTTATTGCACTCAGCGATCGTTGCAAGCGCAAAATTATATACATATATACATTTGTGTATTAGTCTTTATTGCACTCAGCGATCGTTGCAAGCGCAAAATTATATACATATATATATATTTGTGTATTAGTCTTTATTGCACTCAGCGATCGTTGCAAGCGCAAAGATTTATACATAAGGAATGTGTATGTACATTACTGTTATGCGGGGAATTAATGAAAATAAAATGGGTTGAATAAACCTGCATACACGCGCACGCGCACACATACACACACACACATACATATATATATATATCCATGCAGATAATGCAGAACATTGTACATATACACCGATTACAAAATTATATACATAATATGATACACGCAAAATTCCAGAGGAATAGAAGGTGGGGTGCGATATTGTATGTGTACAATAGGTTATAGCGATTGGCAGTTATGCAAACCGAGATACACTTTACTTCCACTTGCGTAACCCATTGTGCACATTCAATAGCGCACCCGACCTTGTTTTCCTCTTGAATTTTGCGTATATCGTATTAAGTATATAATGTTGTACAAATTTGATATTGTATGTGTAGAATGGGTTACGCAACTGGAGCTACACTTTAGTTACTAAAGTTACTAAAGTTTAGTAACCAAAGTGCAGTTCCAGTTGCGTAACCCATTCTACACATACAATATATGCAATGGTGCATATATATGGAATTAGAACATATATCATGTCAGTCTATTTTTATTGGGTCTTTAGTCAACGTTGTCGTGCTTGTTTCACTAAATGTGGTATATCAGGGGCCAGATTTCTGTGTGCACTTAGCATTAAACTACATCTTAAATTGTAGAGTACGCCGGGGTATTCTGGGACACGGACAATTGTGGGACACCGCCATCTTCTTTTCCCTAGTACTTCTTGACAGCTACAAACGGCTGTCATCGCTTCGTCTCATGCTAAACTCGTTTTTTATTGAGCACTCGACTTGTGATAACGCTCTGTTACCTCGCTCTGATATCGAGTTAATTGTTATCCCTCCCAAAATTTTATTGCCAGTGTGCGTTTGGTTTATTTATTTTTGTGTTTTCCCACAAACCAGTTCAGGTAAATATGTTTATAATATTCGTGTAACCTTAAACCTTCGAACCATAAAAGAAATTTTGCATGAAGTTTGCATTGTGTTACTTATACGCCGCAATATTGTAAAGATAAGCATCTGGGGAATTGTGGGACGCTTTGTTCGGGGAATTATAGGACAGTCAGTTTTTTACGTTTGACAAACTAAACTCGTGTTTTTTACGCATATAAGTGATTTTCCATGCATTATTTCAACACAGCATTATTATTTTGGCAAATTTCTATTGTTTTTTGTTCCAAAAATATTTTTTAACCATATTATGCCGCGTTATTACGCTAAAAAAGAAAAATCGTTGAATGTCGCCTCTATTTTGGAGGCGATCAAACAAATTAAAATCTACAACCGGTTTTTTTTTTAAATTTTTAAATATTTAAAAAAAAATAAAAATTTGAAAATTGCGCCGGTCCCAACCCAAACACTCACACGTGTGTTCACTGCGATTCGGAATGATTCTGTTCGCCATTTTTCTTTTTTTTATATCAATTATGAATTATTATTATTTCATTTACAATAATGAATACGCGTTTTCCTTCGGTAACTTTAATTTTTTATTCGATTTAAAAGATGTCCCACAATTCCCCGAGATTTTTCAAAAACGCGCAAATTAGTTTTTTGCGCCAACTGATATAACTTGTACAATTTGATGGAATTGGATCAAGCCACTGGTATCAAAAGAATGGCTATTCTCCGTACTACAAAACCATGCCTTGAAATTTCAAGAAATATGATCTTTATGTGACTTTTTAGCCAAAATAAAAGTGTGTCCCAGAATACCCCGCCGTACTCTAATCTTTCAATGATGCCCGACCTGATGATTTTGTTTTCTTCGTGTTAGAAAATAGTTGTTCGCATAAATAAGTTGTACCGAACATTGCTAATATTTTCGATGCGGTCTTATATAAATAGGGGTATTTTATTTTTGGGAAATTTTTATAAAAACTATTCAGATCGTTTTTAATAAAGAATTTCCCTTTCATGAATAGGTCGGATCTTAAATTTAGTAGCTCTAATTGCAGCGCAGGTGAAACCGTGTTTATATATATTGAAAATGGATTTGAAAGTGTCTGAAATTGAATTTGGAGCGCCTTTATATCACCGAATCGTTTTGCAAATTCATCACCCAACTTTTTTAATGTATTTTTATACTGATCAGTACTTTTATCGGGCGTGATTATGGATTCTAATTTCGGAAATTGGGAGACATTATTTTCGTTTAATTGCGTTTTCCACAATTCAATTTTCGCTTCAAAAGCGCAAATTGATTTGTGGCAATCAACAATTGTGTTGTCCTTTCCTTGCAATTCTAAATTTAAAACGTTTAAGTGATCTGCTAAATCAGACATGAAGCCTAAATCGCACAACCAATTATTTTGGACCAATTTGGGTACAGGCCGATCTACTGCGTCCACAAAATGGGAAATCTCTTCTCGCAGATTAAAAAATCGATCAAGAATTTTTCCCCTGCTAAGCCATCGTACTTCGGGTGTGCAATGGTAGCTCGCCGCAATCCCAATTCACGTCTTCCAAAAGAATTCTAAATTGCCGTCGTTTTAGGGAATTCGTTCTAATAAAATTTGTAGTTTTAACTACCACTGACATAACATGTTCTAATTCCATACTCTTTGCACACAAATTTTGTTAATGTATAGTACAATGTATTGCGTCAATTTCTTGAGGAACTGCTAAATTTCCCAATTTTCTTCGGAGGCGGCCAACGAAACCTGTATTCCTGCCAGCCATGGCAGGAGCACCATCAGTGGAGACAGATACTAGCTTCGTCCAATCTAAATTCAAATTATCGACCACCTCCTCCACACACGACATGATGTCTTCCCCTGTTGTGGTGTCTTTCAAGGGGCAAAAATCTAGCAGTTCCTTCGTTGCTATTAAATTTTCATTAACCCCCCGAATAAATATCGCGACCTGCGGAGTCCCCGAAATGTCCGTGGATTCATCCACGGCTAGGCTGAATGTAATAAAAGTATGGCATAAATCCTGTAACTGGCGCATCACATTTTCAGCCATCTCCTCAATGCGGCGCGTAACTGTATTCCGCTCAAGCCTAATTGCTTCGAATTTCTTTTGCTGCTGTTGATCTTCTGCACAAACCAGCAGGCACTCCTTCACGAATTCTCCATCTGTGTATGGTCGCGAGGCTTTCGCTATTTTTAGCGCAATTTTAAAGCTGCGCGTTACAGCTTCACGACTCGTACTACTATTTTCCTATGATTAAAACAATCATTTACTATCGGCAGTCAATGTTAAAAAATAATTAAAAGTTAAAAGAAGAATTGATAAAGAAAGAAAATTCTTGGAACAAGGCAGGCAAGATCGTGAAAAACTGGAAATCTTCGTCAAGCCGTTGACTTGTAAAAAAATACACAAAATGTACACATTCTCCGAGGATTCAAACGGGTATACCCCCTTAAATTGACCACTTTTTCCTTTGATATCAGGAGAATGAATTAGCACTTCATTCACAGTTCCGCTTTCGGTTTTGACCCGGTCCCAAAACGTAAGTAGGTCATAGGCGCAGTCCATTTTCATAATAAGAACCCCCCGCAATAAACGATAGTTTTCACGTAAGAAATGATCGATCTGACATGGAATAATCCGTAAGATGAAAAATGACTTACCTCGTCCAATAAATCTCCCTCACATTGCCTCAGGTTTTCTTTCAAAGAATGAAGTTTCTGTTTCCGCCATCGACCCGTCATATTTTTGTAGTCATTGGCGTGATAATTATCATGATGTCTCTTGATACTAGATTTCCTAATACAATTAAATTTTGTGCAACACACAAGGCATATAGAGGCACCTCTGTGCTCCGTAACGAAGAACAGTTCCTCCCACATGGTCTTTATGGGCTTCACAATCCGTGGACTCCCACTTGCCGATGTTGAAGCCATTTTTTTTTAAACGTAAGTTAACACAACACTATATATATTGTATAATCCTAATGATAGCACTTCACAGCGAAGCTCTGAGGTACACTTGTACAATATACTATGAAGGATCACTTCGCGTTGTATGTATGTATACGTGTTAAAAGATTTCCTTCAACGTCTTGACACTGGAGGAGCTTTTGCCAAAGTGACGTCCGTCAATCTTTTCCAGAATGTCTCTGAATTTTGGAGTAGGGATGAAAGCTCGTTGGATGAACACATGTTTCTTAAAAACTACTTATCTAGTACCTCTTTGCCTTCTTGGGGGTGGAAGGGAATGGTCAATAAACTGTCGGTGTTGGAACCGTTACCGTCGCGCGAAAATTAATATGACCGGTTGCAGCCCACTCCTAAGTAATAAAGTTGTAAACCGAGTTGGCCTGTAGGGCTATAGGCCAGTGTAGGCCATGATGACAAAAATGCAGTAGAAATATGGGCTTCGAAATGGTTAAACTTAATTTAAAGGACGTTGGCTGCTGACAGATCTGTTGGCTTTATGAGTTTATTGCTGCTACGTGTTTTTTGACGTATTCGTGGGATTTAGTTACGACACACGAAATAAAATCGTACATCTGGCGATAAATCATTAACTCTGTGCAGTTTACGGTCCTAAAAAGCCCATATTGCGCCACGGTGTACCTATACATCTGAGAGATACAGTAATTTAAAATCTGTGCTGCAGTGGTCATTTTTGCATTAATGTGATTAAAATAAATACAATTTATAAGTATGTTACATGTATCCCGGTACACCTGTGTTCCACCTTCTATAAGTGGATTATGAGTGGGGCGTCGCATCGCGGTCGTGAATGTTCCAACGACATTGTGAGCTAGCGAGCGAGATAACAATTATCGTAATAAAGTTATTAATTAAGAGTATTTGAAAAATACATTCCTACGATTTTACTTCGTGTCTCGTAACTAAGTCCAACGAATTCGTCAAAATACACATGGCAGCAATAAACTCATAAAGCCAACAGATCTGTCAGCACCCAACGTGCTTCAAATTAACTTTAACCACTTCGAAGCCCATATTTCTACTGCATTTTTGTCGTCATGGCCTACACTGGCCTACAGCCCTACATGCCAACTCGGTTTACACCTTTATTACTTAGGAGTGGGCTGCAACCGGTCATATTAATTTTCGCGCGACGGTAACGGTTCCAACACCGACAGTTTATTGACCATTCCCTTCCACCCCCAAGAAGGCAAAGAGGTACCAGGTACGTAGTTTTTAAGAAACATGTGTTCATCCAACGAGCTCTCATCCCTACTCCAAAATTTAGAGACAATCTGGAATAGATTGACTGATATCAAGAAGGAAGACAGAAGAATTCTTAATCGGTTCTTCCCCCTCTTCCCCGACTAATCTAGGCCCAACCAATATAATAGCCGAGACAGTGTGGAAAGTGAATTGCGTTGTGTCGAAATAAGTCATCAGAAATACTGTTAAGAGGGGTGACAGTGGTAAAGCGCTTTAAAAAATTCGTTCAAATCCGCGAGGAAAAGTTTACTAAAGTTTTTGTGAATATTTCAGAAACTAAAACCGTACGGCGGTTATATAGGATAAAGTTGTTGAGAATATTGAGGTTTACAACACCTTTAAATTTCATCGAAATTGGAAAGGTGTGCTGTACCCTTTTGTGCACAATTACCCCTGCATCTTTTGAACGCATTAATTCCCGAAGCTAAGATTTTATATTTGGGGTCTATCCACACCCCTCGGAAAACCCCACCAAGTTTCATCCCGATCGGCAACTGGTGCCTTTCAGAAGTACAGCTCCTGCATATATATATATATGTATATATTATTATTATTGGTTCATTAGTTCACCACACTAAATTTTTGTTAATTCCTCGTATGACGCTAATGTACATACACATTCATTATGCATATAATTTTGCGTTTGCAACGATCGCTAAATGCAATGATGACCACTAGACAAATATAACATATCGTTAAATACGATTTTGTTCTTTTTCTTTGCGATTTATTTATTTATATAGTAATAACATTCTAAATATGTTATGTTTCGGTGAATTTTTATAATAGATACGGTTCTATATTTTCAATTTTGTTGTTTTTTATACATATGCATCATTTCGGGGTTCCTTACTATCATCCACACATTGAGGACAGTACAATTCAAATCATATCAAATGCCCACAGTAGCAAACAATTGCATCGCCGGGCGTGGAACTGAGCAACGAATAGCTCAACGCTTGACTCCTGACCCGGCGCCCAGAATCGCAAAGAGGTGGCCGGGCCCAAGCTACAGGCTCGTGGTACGAGCCTACATGGACGCACACTCATGCAGTTCTCCCGCAGGCCACGCTGTGGTTAGCAACGTAAGAGTCCCGCGCTGGGCTGTTGCCCGGGTCCCAGAAATTCAGGAGGTATTTGCACCCGATGGGGCAGGCCTGGTCTAGATGGCCCGATGGTTGGGGAAAAGGGGTAAGACTTGAGGTTTGGGGAATTTTGGTGGAGTTGTGGAATGATTTATGAGGGAGACTTAAAATAATACCGCGCGAAAAATCGTGGGTCGTCACAACTGCTCTCGTGTCGATGTACTCCTCCGACAGGTAGTGCGTTGCGCATAAAAACATCTCTAAAAAATGAAATACGCATACGTTTTGCCAACTCCTCCAATTGCGCATCGGTAGTTACGCAAACGGGCATTTTTATTTTCTATTCGGCGTTTTTTTCGTTTCGATGTTCCCTGTCCGCGCTCGTATGATGCGAAATAAAGTCCACGATATATTATCGTTTACAGCCTTGGCGATCCTCGCCGCTCCACCTAGTGATCCGAGAACACCTAGCAGCGGGAGAAGTGGTAATATACCACCCCGTTTTGCCACCGGAAGAATCCGCTTTTGCGATGCTCTCTTTGGAGTCCTTTTGCGGGTTCTTGTTTTAATCGCCATTCCGATTTTCGTCTTGACATTCATAGCTGCTCAAACAACTGTAGCAGCATCTCTTTTACCCAGAGTCGAGTCTCGCGCAACGATGCGTTTTCGCGTTTTGTCAGCGAGAACATTATCTGCTGCATGACTTGCGCCGAGGTCCTTGCTATTCGAATACACAATATCGTGCTCACGACACGCTGCGTCCAATGGATTGATGCCTTGATCACCTCTAGCTAATCATTTTGCCAGATGCGTTCCTGGGCCACAAAACTGGTATCCCGGGATATGTAATTCGATATGTAACGCGTTTATGGCGCGATTTAACAAACCACAACCTTTATTTACTCTCGTCGGCGACATTTGCTACAGTTTTTAATCAATGGTGCTGGACTGTCGATATGTGTTCGCCGACAAGACCGATTATAATGTTCCAGGCACCGGCGATACTGCTGAACCCCAGGATAGGCCTTTATTTGTTCGTGGAGTCTGTACCACAACTGGTCAATGTGTCTGCCAAACTCGCGTAGTAGAATTATCTTTGCTATATATTTCAGCTGTTCAGAGGTTAAGTCTCGAATATCACAATTAACCGACAGGATCAAAAGTATTTTAAATACGGAGCTGTTTTGCTTCGGCGCGGACCTATAAATAGAGCGCATCACCGCATCGACGTATCAAAAATAATTTCGCGGTTCGCAGAGAGGATGTGATTCGAGCGACAACGTGTAACGATACGCGTGACAAATTTTAACGATAAATTGCAAATGATATCCTCGAAAACAAGATGCAGACATGGTAGCATGCTACCAAACACTATCCGCTGCCTCATTTGTGGCCCATCAAATTGTGGAAAAACCAACGTGCAGGTGAGCTTGTTGGAAAGTCCTCACGATGTCCGATTCGAGAACGTGTACGTGTATTCCAAGTCGTTGTAACAGCCGAAATATCAGTCCCTAGAGAATTTATTGGATACGATAACTGAAATTGGCTACATTACGTTTTCAAATAACAGTGACGTCACTCTACCGAGCGAATCGCTTCTGAATTTTTATTTTTATCATTAATGACGTGGAATGTGACAAGTAAGATACGATACGAGAATACTTTGCAATGGGACACCATTTGAACGTTGACTGCTTCTATCTCTGTCAGACGTATGCAAAGATTCCCAAACATTTTGTACGTGACAATGCGAATTTGTTGATTTTGCTTAAGCAGGATGGTACCAACTTGAAAAATGTGTACATGGTTGTCTTACAGGATTTCTACACTTTGTGCCGTAATTTTTTGCAACGAAAGTATGGTTTCGTGGCAATAGACAAGGATAGCGCGATGTCCAATGGATGTTATAGGAAGGGATTTAACGAGTTTGTGGTACCGTGAGATAGTCAATTGTCGTCAACACGTCGATGGGAAAGAAATGTCTGCGGCACGACGATGATTGATATCGATAGTCTGGAGATTAAGGATCGCGAGAGAATAGGGAAGGAAATTGCAAAAACCAGCGAATCGCAAGATGGAGTAAGATATCGCGTTGGAGAAATATTTTACAACTATTGTCGAACCCTTAAAACATATTGTGGAAAACACCACAGCTGCAGAAGCTGACAATCACCACTGAAGAGCACAAACGTTGAAGGGAATGAAACATTAACATTAAGAGGAAACGACGTATGTCATCGGAATATTCACCGGTAACCTCCATACCAATTCAATCGAAGCGGAAACGACAGAATGTCACGTCAAACGATTCCCCCGTCCCTCCAACACCAATAAATATATTTCCCAGTGTACAATCGCTCGCAACCATTGATGACGACGTTTTCGAAACTACTCTTGACGAGTCGTTTGCAACATCTATTAGACATCAACTCCAAACATCCGAGGGGCAAGAAACGTTTCGCAGCCATTTGGGTCCACTGGGGAAAAAATACATGAGCGCAATCCTAAGTGGTGATAAGGATACAGCAATGGACTATATGTATGGAGTATATTTTGGCGATAGTGGAACGATGCTTGGAGATAAGGCTTTCGATACAGACAAGGATGATAATATAATCATAGATGGTGTAAGATACGGGGGAACGCCCGGTCTTTACGAACTGATTTTCAAGAGAATTCCCGACGATGGCCTGTACACCGATGTCGACAAACGAAAATACAAAAGTATACTGCTGACGACGAATGCCCATAGACGCGGTCATAACCCTAAATATCCCATATTGAGCAAAAAGGGATACAAGTACAAAGATGTCATTGCACCGCTACCTCCTCGTGTATCGGCTAGTAGGGCAGGGAAAGTGCTAAGGACACAGCGGGACATGGTGGTAAATGATAACAAGATCGAATATGTGCACTGGAACGATCCCAACGAGCTGGTGAATCGATTGCATTTGCTGGAAGCGTCGCGTGAGGCGTGTAACAACTCTCATGGCCCCAAAAATTTATCGATTATCGAGGAACTCCGCGAGGTAGGTCTAATTATATAAATTGAAGCGCACGCCGATAATGTGCACTGTATGCACCGAGTTGCCGATCAACAAAGGATGATGTTAACTCCCAGACGGGATTAGTGTCATACGAGCCTACAGCGTGTGCGATACACCGTTGGAAAGATCTCGCCAAGACCAATCGCTTCATACCATTTTTAACTTCGAAATCAGATGGGATCACCTCGAAAAATGACCTCAAAGTTCGAGATCTTGCAGTTTTGAACAAAATAAACCGGTAGTAAAATCCCAACCGGCCTGACGGACCTCGTTTAGGCACCTGAAGAAAAACCGAGGAATGTAAGCGATGCTCCAGTAAGCTGGAGCGGCAAATGTGCCTCATGACCTTCATTTCAGGGCCGTGTTGGACCTGCGTTTGCCCCATGGGCCTTTCCTAATGCCCAGTACGAAATCGCCAATGGATTAGTGGCCCATGGAGCAAACGCAGGCCCAACACGGCCCTGAAATGAAGGTCGTGGGGCACATTTTCCGCCCCAACCTGCTAGAGTATCGCTTGCATCCCTCGATTTTCCCTCAGATGTCTACCTGAGGTCTCTCGAGCCGGATGGGATTTTACTACCGGTTTCTTTTGTTCAAAACCGCAAAATGTCGAACTTTAAGGCCATTTTTCGAGGTGAAAAGTTAAAAATCGTATGAATCGATTGGCCTTGGCGACATCTTTCCAACGGTGTATAGCATACGCTGTAGGCTCGTAGGTCACTGTTCGCCTCTGGGACTTAACATTGTCCTTTGGAGTATCGTTCGAGAAGAGTGGAGCAGCTAGAGTGGACTATTAGATAATGGAACGGTTTGCTTCGAAATTACATGCGAGATCACGCTCTTTGCGTGGCTGGTGCCAACTTTGTTGCAAAGTCACACAAGATACGACGCGTAGCTCAGTCGGTGGCCGACAGCGATGCCGTCATTAAACTATACGTGGAAAAGAGAATTAAACTTTTGAGAGAGCAGCAGGAAGAATTAGAGAGAAGCTGGTTGTGTTTCAGAGAGATATGCTGACGTTGTAAAACAGCGTTTAAAAGATACCACAGGCGTTGAATTCTATCCCGCAGCAGCGATGCGAAGGAGAATCATGCGAAACGGTGGAACTTGTCCCCGGACCAATGGGGAGCACATAATGCATGCACACGATAATTATCCCATCATTCGTGTCAAAGACACCTCTGCGCTCAAACATGCAGCCATTGTCGAAATCCAGGAATAAAGAAAACCATAGTCATAAGAAGCGACAACTTGTTGAGGAATTGCATGCTCCAGCTTGAAGATATTTCCCGCGGTGGCGGGTCATAGTGCATGGATACGATGATCTGTGGCAAGCTGACGTTGTAGAAATGCGTCCATACTCCCGATTCAATCAAGGTCACCACTACATACTCACCGTCATCTGTGTACTGAGTAAGTATACATCGGCGGTGCCGCTCAAGACTAAAAGTGGTGCTGAGGTGACTAAAGCGTTTGCAAAGATATTTAGAGACCGATATCCGAAATATTTGCAAACCGATCAAGGAAAAGAATTTCACAACGCTGAGGTACAGAAACTCTTGACAAACCATGACATTAATCATTATTCGACGTATTCAAAAAAGGATGCGACCTGGTACCCCGTGGCGAGCACAACACTTCGCAGGGCCTCACCCGATTTATATGTTTTTTTTTCCGGAAAAAGGTATGAATCCTGGGCCGAACGTAACGAATTGGGGTCGAGCCCCCGCAGTCGAAGGTGAAATATCCAACACAGCGTATTAAGAAATTATTTTCATCGTCGTATCGAAAGGGAAGTGACGCCAATGAATTCCTTATGTTTTTCCGATGAAAATCGTACCAAATATCATGCAAATCAGACAACTTTCACATGGGGAATACAAATAGCTAATGTCAAAGTAATCTGATTTGCATGATATTTGGTATGATTTTCGTCAGAAAACATAAGGAATCCATTGGCGTGACTTCCCTTTCGATACGGTGAAGAAAAGAATTTCTTAATACGCTGTAATGAATATCCTCATAAAAAACTTCAAAAAAAGTAAAAAATTACGCCAAGTACTCAAATAACCAAGAAATCAAATAAATATAAAAAAATATGTGAAATCAAAATGAGCTGCAAGTACATAACGGAGCTTTCCAACTGCGGTTAAGATGACACAACTTCATATACACAGCTGAAATGCTGTGTTCATACATTCCATTACTCATATCGCGGACATTTTAATTAATGCATCAAAAAGAATCCCATTTAAAAACATTGTCGTAAATTAATTAATAGCTTTACAAAATTAATAATATAAAAAAATTGCGCCACTTATAACAATGGCTATGTATACAAAGAAAAAAATGTATTAAATAATATTAAGCAGATTTATTTTTATACAAATAAATATTTCAATACAAATAAATATTTTATTCAAAATACGTGGCGCTGTGCCCAAGCTCCGTTATGTACTTGCAGCTCATTTTGATTTCACATATTTTTTTATATTTATTTGATTTCATGTACTTGGCGTATTTTTTTACTTTTTTGAAGTTTTTTATGCGGATCTCAATTCTTTTTACAAAGATTATTTGCATAGGGAATGACTTCAGATAATTTTTAATAATATAACTTACAAATTATCACGGGACAGAATTAAGGGTAAATTCAGTCACGGTATCATTTTACACTAGTTTACAAAATCCAAAAAATTATTTTTGATCCAGGGTCCACTATAAAATTCTTATGTAAGATGATCCTCTAAACTCAAAAATCGACATGAGACAAAATCCTATCGATACGTTTTTGAGATATCGTCCGATGAATATTTTGGTAATTTTTTAAGAAGACGACCCGACGTTCTAGGCCATATCTCGCGTTACAGTTGACCGATTTGACCGCGATGAATCTTAAATTAAAGATAATTAAGTTGCATACAATTCATTTCTACAGTGTTTTGCAATCGGATCAATAGTTTAGACGGAATCGAACGACACTTAAGAAAAATGTAATGTTTTGGGTGCGAAATTGAAATCGAAAATTCATTACATAGCCTGAAAGACAGAAATTGTCATGTGGCGTCCAGTTTCTTATTTTTTACGTAGGGCGCGCACTTTTACGAAGAAAACAAGCCCAACATGATCAAAATCCATGCACAAACAATAAAGTTATGGGCGATATAGTCGGAGTGCCTATTTTCAACTTTTTTCCTATTTCCTCATTTCTTCCCGTTTCTTGGCGAAACCAAATTTAAATGTATTTTATTTTATTTTTTAAAATAAATTCGATCTTTCTGTTTCTTTTGCCCGCATTGACATCAGTTCCTTTTACAAGGATCAGTTTCTTTTCAAGGACATATTAACACCTATATTCAGAGAATAAAGACGTAAAAAGCATGTTACAACAAGAGATCGATACGAATGAAATTATTACAAACAGCACTACATACCGATTTTCTTATAGTTCTCGAGCAAATCATTGATGATTTTCACAAAGTCTGGACTTTTATTGTTGCCAAAAAAGCCAGCATCGACCTATTGTAACAAATTGAATGCGGCATCTTCCCTTCGCGATAAATGTAATTCAAATTGCTCACTTTTTGATCTGCGGTTCATCGAAAACGCCTTCCTTGATCTTGGCGTCGGAATGTGTCGGGAAAATGGTCTTCAAATATATGAATGCATCACCTGTTTTTAATAATTTCATTCGTATCGATCTTCTGCTGTAATATGCTTTTTACTTATTTATTCTCTCAATATATGTACACATCAGATTTATTCGATTACGACCGATAACGGATCAAACATGATTAAACTCGTCAAACTCATAGGGAACGACCAACAGGAATATTGTAATAGTAACGACGATAGCGACAGCGAATGCGATAGCAATAGCGATGGCGATAGCGATAGTTGTAATTTGGTACCTCTTAATGAAAGAAATCTTAATGATAATGATGAAGACTATGAATTTGCGCTATCGGATGACGAAGAAAACATTTTAAATAATTTAAATTGTAATGATAAAGATGAGAACGCTGAAAAATTAAAATATCAAATTAGATCTGTCCGTTGTGCAGCTCACACACTACAGTTAGCTGTCTCGGATGTTTTGGAAGATGACAAAACTGCAGCCATAATAAATCAAGCTCGAGGAGTTTGCAAAAAGTTACGAGCACCAGGAGTGAGAAGTATATTAAAAGCAATGCAAAAGAAGAAACCCATAATAGACTGCCCTACACGCTGGCACTCAACATTGGATATGTTGGAACGTCTGTTGGAATTAAAAGAATGCTGTAACAAAAAAAATAAAGATCTATATTTACATCCAGAAACGTGGATAGAGATTGAAGATCTAGTGTATTCTCTAACCCCTGCGCGTATTGCAACCAAACGATTGCAAGAAGAACAACTTGTGATTGGAGATTTTTATCGAACGTGGTCACGATGTAAATTAGACAGCGCCAAGATCAAAACGCCATTGGCATGTAGACTTGTTGAGGCAATGGCAGCTCGAGAAAAACATTTATTTAATAACGATGCTTTCCTGGCAGGAATGTTTGTTGACGTGCGATTTAACATCGTCTTAACGCGACAACAAGTAATGCAAGCCAATAATCATTTAATACGTACTTGGCAATACAAACAGAAAATTCAAAAAGAATATGAGACGTTACAGAATAATAATAACTGTACCCCGAGCACTTCAAGTGCATGTGAAGATGAGTCTGAGGAAGACGACGTTGAAAAAATGTTAAGGGAGTTATACAATAAGAAACGCGGTGCTAGTCATACTTCTACACATACTTTGGATATTATGAGTCTACTGCGGAAATTTGTACAATACCCTCGTATGGATTCCAAAGAGGACATTTTAGAATTTTGGGAATCCAATAAAAATAATGAACCGGAATTATACTCGTTAGCTAAAATAGCTTTATCAGTACCTCCGACACAAGTTAGTGTGGAGAGATTATTCTCCTCTTTGAAATATGTATTGTCCTATTTACGCTACAATTTATCTGATCAAATTCTGGATGATATTTTAATGCTTAGAGCTAATACCAAAAATGTAAATTTATAAATTATGATAAAAACAAACATTCATCACCAACTGCTGTGTATTTTCATTTATCCTACACTTCCTTTTAAATTGTTTTACTTAATTTAATTAAAGATACCCTTAAAATATACCCTTAAATATTTAATTATGTTAAAAACATAATTAAAAATATTTCGAAATTTAGATATAATGGAATATGAAACCGAAAAAATAACCGTAAATGTTTACTAATATACCGATATTTTTATATAATGGTATTATGTTATACCGGTTATTCTGTTGTGTATTTGAGTCTCTTTATAATGGTCCTTAACTTAATATTGCCTCCCGCTACTTCACTTATATTTCTATTAAACAATACTGTGCTAAAGCTTCCTTCGGAGCGCGTGTACATCAGCTCTCGCTGGCTGCCGTAGAGCGAATCCCCTCTCACGCTTGTGCTCACCGCGAGGCTCGCGACCGCTTCACGCGAGTAAGCGCGCTGAATATAAACATATCTAACACAATTCTATAAGGGTTACGAAAATATTGCCGGAAAATACCGAAACCTACCATGTTACCGAAAAGAATACCGAAAAAATACCGGTATTTATTTAGGTTTTCGGTTACCTATTGTTTTCGGTACGATATCGGTTTCGGTATTTATACTTTTCGGTAACCGATTGTTTTCGGTATTTATCTTTTTCGGTATGATATCGGTTTCGGTATAGCTGTATTGGCGAAATACCGGTATGAGCATTATACCGGTATTAAGTCCCTGACCAGGAGTCGACGAACGAAGCATGTGTTAGTTTCATTTTGGCTGAAGGTGTGCGTGTAACGCGTGTATACGTATTATGTGGACGAAAATTTGGCTTGGAGAAGAAGAAGAAAAATCTAAAATCTACCGTTTTCGACTGATCCATGAGACGATATTATGATATCTCTGTCATGGGTGGACCGATTTTATTGAAATTGGTCTTGTTCGAAAGCCGATATGCGGTTTACATAAGACAAATTCCTTTTAATTTACAAAATTTTGCAGGCGTGACGAGATATCAATGTATAAATGTCAGAATTAGGTTAGAATGGCTCCGTGACGAGTAAAGGTACACGGTAGCGACATCGACATACATATACAGAGTGTTTTTCATGTACTTAGCGTCGAAACGCTACCGCGTCTTTAGATTCCACTTTCGACTGCGGGGACTCGACCCCAATTCGTTACGTTCGGTCCAGGATTCATACCCTTTTCCGGAAAAAACCATAAAAATCGGGTGAGGCCTTAAGGTGAAATCAGACGGCACGTTGCTCGGCGAACTTGCTCGGCTCGTCTGTGGGCTCGGCGAGCCCGACTCGGCAAGCCATGTCCGATCAGACGGCGCATGGCTTGGCGATCTTGCTCGGCTCGTCTAGCTCGGCAAGCCGGCTTGGCGAGCATGGGCGAGCCGAGTCTTTACCGATCAGACGGCGCGTGGTTTGGCGAGCTTGCTCGGCTTGTCTAGCTCGGCTTGGCGAGCATGGGCGAGCCGAGCTATGACCGATCAGACGGCGCGTGGATCGGCGATTCACGCGCAAAGTTCGCCGAGCAACGTGCCGTCTGATTTCACCTTTACGAAGGGTTGTCCTCGCCACGGGGGTACCAGGTCGCATCCTTCGACGGGAGTAGCTCCAGAATCACCCTGTATCATTTGTGCAGTGTAATCGTTCCGCGCAAAGTGGGACGCAAGTTCGATCGTTATCAGTACTCCTGCCCGAGAGCAATACGATTTACTTTAATTATAGTACATATGTGTTTTGTAATAAAGTGTTTCTATCGTCTCCTGAATTCCATAACTGGCAACCAAACGCCTACGCTCCTACAATCCACCGTCAATACGCCCGACGTGGAGAGATACAGGAAGAAAAGGGGTAATTCGCTGTGGACGCGTGATCCTCCATAATAATTCGGGTAGATCCCTTATTTTTCGAATATAAACCCGATTGGTCCTAATACAATCTGCTTCCTATGGTTGAAATTTGGTCTAGCAACTTTCACACCTCCTAACTTAACCAATCGAATTTGCATCCCTCCGAGTGAATGTTGTGATGTT
Organism: Andrena flavipes; assembly: GCA_963971345.1. NCBI lineage: Eukaryota > Metazoa > Arthropoda > Insecta > Hymenoptera > Andrenidae > Andrena > Andrena flavipes. The sequence continues at coordinate 38,501,956 of OZ020479.1, read as the reverse complement.
TTGAAACATTAACGGTACGCTTCTCGATACCGCAAATGTACCTACCTAAGCAGCATTTCTGATGGAAAAGAATTGTCCAGCCTTTGGGCCTACCATCCCTGGCGTAGACCTTCGGTAGGTAGGTATCGTTTTCAACGGGCACTGCCACCCATGGCGCCTGCAAGAGCATCCCCGGTTCTTGCTATTTCAGAGGGTTCCATTCCAGTGAAAATCAGTAATTTTGCAAGCGTAATATCTCAAAAAAAAAAAAACAGTAGAAATCAAGTGTATACATCAAAGCTTATTGAATTTGTCTTGGAACGCACTATCAACTCAGGTCTTCAGAAAAGGTAGTTCCATTTATAAAACGAAACTTGACCATCGTATCTTTTAAAATAATAATCGACAAAAATCGTCTGGGCTAATTTAGTAGCCCCATCGAATCATGCAATTCCATATTTTTTTAAAATTTTTACCTCCAATACTTTAGGAGATATCGAGCTGTCCAGTCTACCGAGGGACACCCTGTACACATGAATGAACAATTTTATTTTACATAATAATTCTGCTATTTATAATAATCATTTTTATACACGTGTGAACAATTTTATTTTACGTAATAATTCCACTATTTATAATAATACTTTAATAAATATAATTATTTTTCTATACACATATGAACATTTTTATATTACGCAATAATTCCATTATTTATAAGAAACGCGTTAATAAATACAATAGTTTCCATTTTACAATGGAATTTTATACCCTGATAGCCACCTGCCGGCAGTCTGCCAGCAGATTGACGGCAGGGTCTGCCAGGAGAGCGCAGGATCTGCCGGCAGCTGCGGCGCAACCTACGTCCGCATTCGACTACGGATCTGCCGGCAGGCCCTGCCGGGCAGAGCCTGCCGTCAGTTGGACGGCAGATCGACGGCAGGTCCTGCCGCCCGCCTGACACATCCAAGAGCGCCATCTGAAGGCCACAATTATCAAACAATTCCCCACGCGTGACGTCACATGGACCTACGCACCAACACAAATGCACATTACTGCTGTAGGTGTATCCCTACCCCAAATAAGAAAGCAAGCAGACTCTACATTTATTAAATAATTCATTTTACGTATTTCAAACAGTATTTATTCTTTCTTTATTAATACAGGATTGCCGATTACAATTATTACAAAATAATATAGATAGCGCATATAAATTCGAAGAAGAACATTCAATATTTACATTTATAAATCTATATACAATACGTCCCGTAACCAGTGCTGTATTTTAGACTTCTTTTTTCTGTAGAATCACCACATTCCGTATTGTGTTAGCGCTGAAAACAAATAGAACATTAGTATAAAATTAAACGTAACGTATGAATGAACAGGATACATGCGATACTTACTTCAGCTCTATCTCCGCACAGCACATACCCTAGGCGATCATGCATGCTCCTGCGAACATTAACATTTATAATAAAACATGTGTTAAATTATTATTTACGAAACAAGATGCTAAATATTCGCATTACGCGCATAACCCTATTTTTTTTGTCTTGCAGATAATGTGACTCTTGATTTTCGCGACGTAGATAATTAGAAATTATTCAATTCCATAATTACGTTTGTCTTCTGGATACGTCGAGATGATTTGTCTGGATACTTATTGATGGATGAAATGTCTTGGAATATTCTTCGATTTGTCCGGCACTGATCAGCACTGACTGCCACTGCCACGAAAACGAACGCAAACTGGACGTAGATACTTGACCAATCACGAGTTTCGGCACTATAGCGCAGCCAATCCGATCGTAGCTCATTGTACCGCCAAATTGGTACACGTGGTACATCTACATACCGTTTATTCAAAGTGGTATCCGTTGTGCTTGAAGACGAACGTTCGAGAAATATTCCACGTGATCCTGAGCATCAATATCCAGACAAATCATCTCAAAGTACCCGGAAAGCAAACGTAATTATCGTATTGAACAAATTTCAATTATCTACGTCGCGAAAATCGAGAGTCACATTATCTGCAAGACAGAAAAATAGGGTTATGCGCGTAGTGCGAATATTTAGCATCTTGTTTCGTAAATAATAATTTAACACATGTTTTATTATAAATGTTAATGTTCGCAGGAGCATGCATGATCGCCTAGGGTGTCTGCTGTGCGGAGATAGAGCTGAAGTAAGTATCGCATGTATCCTGTTCATTCATACATTACGTTTAATTTTATACTAATGTTCTATTTGATTTCAGCGCTAACACAATACGGCATGTGGTGATTCTACAGAAAAAAGAAGTCTAAAATACAGCACTGGTTACGGGACGTATTGTATATAGATTTATAAATGTAAATATTGAATGTTCTTCTTCGAATTTATATGCGCTATCTATATTATTTTGTAATAATTGTAATCGGCAATCCTGTATTAATAAAGAAAGAATAAATACCGTTTGAAATAAGTAAAATGAATTATTTAATAAATGTAGAATCTGCTTGCTTTCTTATTTGGGGTAGGGATACACCTACAGCAGTAATGTGCATTTGTGTTGGTGCGTAGGACCATGTGACGTCACGCGTGGGGAATTGTTTGATAATTGTGGCCTTCAGATGGCGCTCTTGGATGTGTCAGGCGGGCGGCAGGACCTGCCGGCAGATCCGTAGTCGAATGCGGACGTAGGTTGCGCCGCAGCTGCCGGCAGATCCTGCCGTCCGATCTGGTTATGAGGGTAGTGTCCCCAGGGCAGAGTGTCGGTCGAATCGAGTATAATATACCGCTTGTCGTCGTGAAGAATTACAGCGATTTTGAATTCCAAAATGGTGTACACTTTGTGCAATTTCGACCGTATGCATGATTGCCTGCGAACCATTTCGATCTCCTTTTGCAAACACTCCGCGTAGTCATCGAAAGTTATCGTCCTGGCTATGACGTTGATCTTGACGTCTATCGCCTTTTTCGTATCTTTTTTGTCGTCTACGCGGAGTGCATACATTTTCGCTCTAAGACCTACGAATTCAGTGATTATCGCACCGTTATTTTTGTCCTTCATCAGCCCCGGAACCTTCCTATTTAAGCGTAGCATATTGTATTGATTGTCGATGGGATAATCGCTTGTGTCCAATCTATCGATATTGTATTTCATGATCTCGTATATATCTGTGCATTGAATGTGATAAATAAGGCTGTCAGTGTCCGTATATAGATTTTTACAATTTTGAACGAGCAGGGGACATACAAACAAATTTTTGGTATGTTTGGAATGCACATACCCACATATATCGGTTTGTTGAATTTCATCTCGAGTTTTCGTAATTCAACAGCTATTAAATTTTTCGAAAAAACACTTCTGCTGTGGAAATTCGGTTCCGCAATCGAGCCTCCGCACCATATCACCCATCCCAATGTGTTAAAAGCTTTACATCTACATGATGTAAGCATTGGGCCGGTTGGGTCTGGTGATATTGTGCAAACGCCCCGAACAGGTGCTCTTGTTAGGCGATAGCGGCGTGACGAGAGATTCGGGCACCACGGCCTCAGAGGTGGCCGCATGATGTGTTGCCGCTAAGACTACGGCGAGGGATGAATGTGTGTATGTGTGTGTGCGCGTGTGTGAGGACGAATGGTAGGATATAAGAGCGTGGATGCATTGAGAAGTCAGTCGTTTTTGGTCTAGTGACAGAGTCACTACGTAATAAAGCAGATCATACCTTTACAGCCTGTTTCTTTATTTCCATAGTTTTACCGAATACCGCGTTGTTCATCAATTTGTATAATTTTTTTTCAAAATCGTTTGCCATGCTTATTCTAAACCGTGAATTGAGCTCGATGTAATATCCAGGGATATTGAGCGAATTAAATCACGCGGTGTATCGGTGTAATAAGAAGACCGTGACGCATGCACTGTTGTAGGTTGCGATAATGGATAACGTAACGCTGTTTATCATATACCGTCGCGAGTAACTTGTCCTGTCTGCTGCAGGCAGATTGGCATGCGTCGAACAGAACGGTAGATCGGCATGAGCATCGTGCAGACATTGCAGATATTCCACATCTACCTCTAGAATGTATCCCGTGGGCGAATCGACAGCGATTGAAGACACGTCAAAATTTGCAACGTCTTCGACTCATAGAAAATCAGTATATGGTAGGGATTGACACATTGTGCATCCATACAAATTGTTTACGTCAAAGTATATCAAGTACGATGACTGTTCCGATGCGTCGTAAGATGGCATGTACTTGTTATTGGTATGTACGCATCTTCCGGAACATTGACTTAAACCCCCACGTATACCGCGTTCAATAAACATGACCATATCGATGTCGGTGAGCAATTCGAATGTAATTTTGGCATGTTTTAGCATGGCATCCCACGTGAAACCAGGTAATGTATAATAATGTGCTGAATCTATTCCTAATAGCTCTTGATGCAACTTTCGCGAAAAATTTCAAAAATATCTGCCAATCACAAGACATCTGTTTTCAAATACAAATTACTGTATTCGCCCAAGGTTCTAATGCCGAAATGCTGCTAGACAGTCTCGACGTGCGCGTAATCGCTCTCGGATACAGTCTCACCCGTAAGCGAACTGTAGAATGACTCGTGCGGCGATAAGCATGAATCCTGCAGCTTGTGTGCGCAATCAAGGTATTTATATGGAAATACACCCTTTCGCGTTAATAAATTAAAATCCTCAGCGGATGTTTCAAATTGGGATCGTAAAAATTTTAATTTATCTGTGCTAAGGAAGGTTGCTAATTTGTCGAGACTGGTATTTAGAAATTTATACGAATTGATGAATTGCAATTTAATACATTTTCGCGTCTTTGATTGTTCATCATTCGCGTCTTTGATTGACAATCCACTGCATGGGCCTGCAACTTCTCAGCGGACCAAAAGTAGTGTAGACACGTATAAAATCAATGTTATATTTAATTTTTTTCATGGGAATATTTCAATATTTCGAAAGTTTATATATATACTGATTACAGATGAATTTCTTTTCTCTGTGCCTGTTCAACTGTATGCACACGAGCCGCGACAAGTCTTGATCCAGACAAAGTACCCCACATTAAGGTGGGATCTCCTACCCGCGATTGGTCGCAGCGATTTGACCCAACGACTGGCCCTAAGCTGAATCTCCTTGCCTGCGACCAAGGGTGTGCTCGGGACGGGCCGGAAACTTTCGGGCGAGATCGGACGGGGTCCCGAGACAATTTGAGTTCAGGTCGGCTCGGTAAAACTCGGACGCGATCGGACGATATCGTTACCAGTAATAATAGATCAAAATTATTACCCGAGAACATAGAAAAATGATGTTTCTTACACGTTAATTTAAAATAATAAAATATTCGCCTTTCTGTATATTGTTGTTACTATGTATTACTATTGTTACTATTTATGTACATATACGTACATATACGTACTTAAATAAATACCACGTTCAGAACTTGGGAAGAAGACTATTTTTATATCGACAATATTTTAAAATCTTAATAAAATATACTTCATACTTAGTACTTTATGTAAAGGGGATATATAGGGTATTATCTTTTTTGGGATAGGTTCAGATTTAAAATAGAAAACGTACGAACAACTATAAGCATACAGAAAGGAATATTTCCTGGATGTTTCATAGTAACAACAATATACAGGAAGGCGAATATTTTAAAAATGGGCGGAACCTTTGAAGTCTTTACTTGACCTTGTCATTTAAACTGGTTGTCTATTCTTTGCTTGTAGTCCGAATCGAATCTCGGGATCCCGAAACCGTCGGGAAATTTTCCGCCCGAAATTTTCCGACCGTCCCTCGGGGCCAGGAACTCGAGCCTCGGGACGATCCGCACACTCCTACCTGCGACCAGGTCCACTGCCACAGTGGGGCAGAATCCCAAGAAACAAGGAAACGAATCAGAATTCAAAAGTTGTGGGAGGATTATGTATTTTTATATATTTATAATAATAATAATAATAATAAATTGTGTTTATTCTTTTATAATATTTGATACAACGCAGTGGAGGTAGAAACGCAAAGTACAGAATGGGCGAGGCTCAGCGTCGCTGTTATTCATGCCTGACCCGAATATTTCTTGTAAGCTAATAATATGAGCTCCTAAAAAAGGTAAAAACCCAAAAAGAAGCCAGAAATAAAGATTTTAAAAATTATAGAAAAAATTGTAGCTCAAAATATTCTATCCTCCCAATGGCCCACCATCTCTCACATCATAATACGTCAGCGCGTGCTTTTGTTTTAATATTCCAACGCGTGTTTATATTCGAGAGATACGGGATCGGTCTCGAATTTGTCCTGAGGACGAAGCAGGCCTCATCACGCGCAGTCAGTGGACCACCCCTTTTCTTCCTGTGGCTCTCCGCGAGGCGTACTGTCGCTGCTACATCATGGAACTTCGCGCGTGTGTCGATAGGAACACTTTCCATGGCATATTTATCAAATTCTTGTAGTTTTATTGAAAGTATTGACGCTAATTCATGACGAATTGACGTTATTTTCTGAAATAACGTCAAACTTATATATTAACACTTTTAGTACCAATTTCCTTAATAATATTCAGCATTTTTAAATTGCAAAATACAGGATGTTGCATTTTTTCACATTTTTGGGGATTTACCACCACTGTGTGACATAGAATACACGTATTTAATCCATAACTGAAAAATATTCGCGAATGCTTTTTCCGCAGTAGCAAGCTCTAGATTATGTTGATTAGAAAACAAACAAAAAATTTGTTCAGAAGTTCCCGGAAGTGGAACTAAAAAAGGGATGATTGCTGACAATTTTTCAATCGGTTTCTTATGGAAAAAAACTGTATGTAACTAATTATTTGCTATTACTTAACAGAATCGACACCACTTATTTTGGGGCTCCAAAAATTGTTTTCTTTTATATTACCAAAAATTAAAAGACTCGATTTAAAATTCTGCACGAAAAATACATACAATCACAGACACGTGTTTACACACAGATCAGAAGTAGGCGTCATGATATTTTAACCGTTTTTAGGTGCTCATTTTAGTAGTCTACAGGTAACATAAAAATACATATCTTTTGAATTCTGACTTCTTTCCTTATTTCTTGGGATTCTGTCACACTGTGGCAATAGGTCGCAGTGCGACTGGTCGCTAGACTCCCTCCGGGAGGAGTATAGCGACCGGTGGTCGCAGTGCCTAGCCTGCGACTAGGTATAATGGGAAACAGACCTCCTCGCATTGTGTTGCCTCTCGAGTAGCCTAGGCTGGTACTCAAGCAGACTCGCGTCAGGCTCCTACGTCTGGCGCATACCCGACGATCGCAGTCGCATGTAGGAGAACGGATACATGCTTTCCCATTGCACCAGTATACTGCGACCAGTCGCTGCGACCAATCGCAGCGACCAATCGCGGGTAGGAGATCCCACCTTTACTGTTCCCCTGTTATGGCATGTAGAGAAGGTTTACATGTCGATCCCTCTTTTGGCTGATGAGATGCAGTGGGAAGATTATTGGCCCTTTCTCCTCCTCGAACGCGTACACATTCACCGAGATGTTGTTGAAAACTCAATGTCCTGGAGATCTAGCACCAATGTATAATGCGGATATGAACATTGACTCTGAGGGTTTCTTTCAGCGGGATGGAGAGCTGCAAACACTGCCCACACGAAACGCGCATTGTCCTCGGATCGCACGCTAATTGTTGCTTTCTTTAGCGATTCATTCTAAAGAATTTTAAATAAAATTTCGACCGTAAAAACAAACTACAATGGTATCGGCGCACTGGATCGGCCAGATTAATCTGGTCAGCTTAATCTAACCGATCCAGTGCGCCGATACCATTGTAGTATCTTTACCGATATTTCTCGTCGCAACTTGAAGTGACAGCCAGCGCGCAACGGATTGTACTTGTTGACGTTGACTGTCAAATTGAAGATTTGTGACAGTGCCCATCCCCTGTCCCGTTCCTGGAATTCTTCCAGTGATGCCAGGGTGGGTTCGATGACGTATCGCTGGTACCCCTTGTGCAGATCGGATGTACCGAAAAATTCACAGTTGCGGGTGTTGATGCTTTTGCTAACATGCTTACGCCCGCCTCAAATTCGCCATTGCACACAGTATTCGCTTTTAGGTTTTGACGTTTCTTCAAAGCGCCCATGCTCCAGCACAATGGAGAAAGTTGCGTGGTTCGATATAGTTCGAATTTAGAATGGCATCAGTTAATACGCGGCTGCTGAATGCAGTGTCTATTTCGCACCACAAAAGTCCTAGGCTCGAATGTCCAGCACCTTCATGCACAAAACGTCCTCGCAACGAATATTTCAATCCTTTGAGATGCGCGATACAAGCAGCCAATGATCGCCGAACACCGATCGATAATCGTGGACGTTTTCCTCGGCTGCATTTTTCTAAAGTATTCTTCTTGGGAAATCATTCGCGCAGATTAATTCCGCAGTTGGCGTTCTACTTGTGCGAATTCTTCCATGATTGTAGTGTCTTTTTGAGGGTAGCGATTTGAGGCTTTGTACAGTTTAGAGCACATATTTATACCCACACCACGATTTTGATATCTCTGCCTAACTCTTTCTGCGTGTCTCCTTCCTCCAATAGATTGCATTCAAAAATGACGATCCTTCCCAATATCATCCGAAGCAATTTCCGCTGACACAGCACAATTCTTTCTATGATTCGCACGTATGGCGAATTAGCGTGCAAAATCATCCGATGCAATTTCTGCTGACGCCGCATAATTCTAAGATTCGACGCTTCTAAAATTATTATATTACATTCAACAGGTGTCGAGACTTTTATCATTGAGGGTAGGTTCAAATTACATGCGATCGCGCGATATGCTGCGATGTTAAATCGAAACGTTTTAAAAAAATTTACAATATCTACGATTGTATCACTATCTCTTTCCCTCACCAGAATTTTAGCTTTAAAATAATAATCTCTCTTTGTAAAACGCCGATCTTTCCCGACATTGTCCGACATCATCCGATAATTATTATGCGTTGACGTTTGGCAATGGCTCATAGTGTGCGTGCACGCGTGTGATGCTTGGTATATGTGCCATTCAGGAAAGGCTAATGTCAGTGAGCTGGCGTTGGAGGAGTTGGTTAGGCGGCTGACTCGTAAGGCGGAGGTCTTGGGTTCGATCCCCAATTTTTTCATATATATTAATGTAGGTAATGATCAGGAGAGATAGTGAATGGAAAAGCGTCAAGTATTTGAAAGAATCATTTAATGAAAAAGTGATCGTTACATGCGTTAATCCTCCTCCGTTTCTGCATTCTTTCGAGACTGTGCCATGGCGTCCGGCCCGGGGCCCCGTTCCCACATTAATATCTTAAATTAATACTTCTGTCTGAGAGTTAGTCAAAGTTGAGGGTGAGAAGAGTCTAAAGGTAGGATTGCCAAGACACGATTTCGCCGCGGCGGCGTGAATCGCAGCCCGTCTACGCGGCGAGCAGACCTCCGGTCCCGCGTTAAAGGACCCACTGGGTTCGAGCACTTGAAAGGGTCTATTCTAAGGTCGGTATACCTGTTTCAGAAAAATCAGATTGATTATTCTTTATCGTATCTCTATGGAAATGACACCGATGGCTTCCTTACGTTTTTCCAATGAAAATCATACCAAATGTCATGTAAATCGGGCTATTTTTAACGAAGATAGCTTGAAATTATGCAAATGAATTTTTCATCTAATTTCCTTCATTATGCTCCGAATTACGTCGTTCTTGATGTTAGTTTCATCGGCGAAACATAGCGAATCGATTGGCACCGTTTTCGCAGAGATCTGATGAGACACATGGAACTTGGATTTTTCCACTTTTAATGGTATTCCAAATCCTTCGAGGGTCGAAAGCCATAAAATTCGGTGCGGCATCACGGGAGGTTGACCTGCCTACGTGGTGCCAGCCGGTATCTCTTTGACAGGCGTCGCTTCAGAATCACCCTGTACAATACAGTATGTACATATACATATTTACATATAGAGTCTCGAGGACGAAATAAGACGACGATTCGAGGTCTGCGAAGTTGGCACCCCCCAATTGCGAATTTTTATATAATAATGATGGCATTCGTTTGCTGACATTTGTCCAACAAAAGCTTATTTTGTCCACCCGTAAAAAAAAAGATATACCTAAAGAATAAAACTGTAAACAATAAAAATATACAGGTTAGATTTGTAGAAGTTATGAAACATTCATTGCACAGATGTACTGACGCAGGGTCACGAAAGTATTCCATCGGCATTAATTACCTATACACACCTTATTTTATATTAATATTACGTCTTTTCGACGTTGTCGCATGCTGTGCACTAGCTTTTCAGATATTTTAGATTCGATAGAATTCCATACTTCTAAAATCTTTTGTTGTATTATGTCTTTCGAAGTATGTCGTACTTTTTTAATGTCCTGCGAATTTCAGCCTACAAATATTCGATAAGGTTAATGTCCAGACATTATGGGGATGTATGACATGTATATAATCCATGAGGCATATTATACAATAATTATTCTTGCACAATTCTGGCCGTAATGCTTGCGGTCGTTGTCTTGCTATAAATAAAAATTCCCCACAAACCCCAATTTGGTAGCACTTTCTTCTAAATTGTTTATTAAAATATTTCAAAATTTATGTGCATCTAAAATGCCATCTATAAAAACGAGATTTCTAGTGCTGTTTGCAACCATAGATCCCCATAACTGGGGTTATAAATTGGGGTTTGTGGGGAATTTTTATTTATAGCAAGACAACGACCGCAAGCATTACGGCCAGAATTGTGCAAGAATAATTATTGTATAATATGCCTCATGGATTACATACATGTCATACATCCCCATAATGTCTGGACATTAACCTTATCGAATATTTGTGGGTGGAAATTCACAGGAGATTAAAAAACTACGACATAACTTCGAAAGACATACTACAACAAAAAATTTTAGAAATATGGAATTCTATCGAATAATAATAATATTAATATAAAATAAGGTACGTATAGGTAATTAATGCCGTTGGAATATTTCTGTGACCCTGCTTCAGTACATCTGTGCAATGAATGTTTCATAACTTCTACAAATCTAACATGTATATTTTTGGGTAATTTTACAAATTTAATCGAGAGCGTTCGAATACTTTCGTGAGCCACTGTATCTAATTATCCTGTTCTTTATGATTATAAGAACAAGGAGTATAATAATTATGGAACGAAAGTGGAGGTGTGGGGAGAAGTATTAAATAAATTAAACAGGAAAGGTAAAGTATTTTTCAATTACATATATTTATTTCTTTACTGTGCCTAATTTTATTTATTTTTATTTATTCTTTCACTATATATAAGGCACTTAAGGGGGGAGACCACTGTAACGGTCCAAAATGTAAGGGTGTTTTCGGGAATTTATTTCAACCAAACAACGCAAGTAAATCAATTTATTGCTTAGTATAGTTAATAGTGTACATATCGAAGGGTAAGAAATTTTTTTTTTCAATCAAATTCATAAATCCGTTTCCTGTATACTCTTCGTCAAAATTTGCGCTGCGGCAAAAACATGCTAGTCGCGTTGACAGTGCCCAGGCCATATGGTTAATCCGAATTCAAAAACACAATAATATTTAGAAACTAGAAGCCTGCCTCTATTACGTGACGCTAAAAAAATGTCAAAATTGTAAAAAATTACAAAATGGCGGACCATTGAAGAAAAATCATGTTTTCGAGGTACAAAGTTAGGGAAATGTTGATAAAAAAATATAAGGAGGTCGTTAATTTAAAAAAACTGATCGTCAAGTAATAGCCACGGGTTTTCCGTACAATAAATGTGCTTGATCATGTTAATTGGACATATAGTTTTCTCTGTAGACTGTCAACGCGGTTAAAAAATATCATTCTGAAGAAAACGCGTTCAAAGTTCCGCGCGGCTCAGTCGCGCGTTTGTCCCCGCTTCACAGAAAATACTATATCTCCGTCAATTTTGCGAATTTCTTCATAAAATTTGGAGACAGCATTCTTGAAATGTACGTCTTTAAGAAAATGTTAAAAAAAAAAAGAATCAATTTGTCAAATTTTTTACAGTGGTCTCCCCCCTTAAGGGGTAGACACGGGTAATGCAGCGCGCTGTATACCGATACAATCTGGCCCGAAACATGGGTCTGGGAAATTACGTTGTTTGTCCTTATATGAACAGATTTTGGGCTGGGCGAGGTCTCATTCGAAAGAGGAAGGTTCAATGCAGCCCGCTCTGGTCATGGCTCAACGAGATTGTGTTGATATCTGATAATACGAGTGTTCAAAGTAGAGAAAAAATCGACAAAATACACTCCCAGATTCCAAGTATTTGTAAGTCGCTAAAAGAGTTTTATGACTCAAACGATGACCAGAGCGGGCTGCATTAAAGCTTCCTCTTTTGAATGAGACCTCAGCCAGCCGAAAATCTGGTTATATAAGGACAAACAACGTAATTTCGTGACTGCATTCCCAAATCAGAATTCCGCCATATTGGCGATAATACAGAGCAAGTCACGTGATAAATTTAGTATAGCTAGTGGATGCGAGATGGCGTCTATTCGGGAGGACTACCAACGTAGAATCATAGCAAAACTGAAGCGTTAGCTGGATACATGTGCCACAGTAAAAGCGTGCTGCGGTCAATGTATGAATTTTCGGACGATTGTAGGTTAGGTTATATGCATTTTAGGCATATAACTACTGGGAACTGTGTACATTTACCAAGTTAACGCTTTTATTGTAACACATACATCACTTGAAATCACTGTCGAATTTATGTTATAATTATATGGCCACATTATTTAAAATAAAAAAAGAGATTGGAACTTTTTTACTAATACTGGAAATATTGATTTACTGATATCATATTTTCAGAATGTGGAAGTTACAGCAATTATTTGCAATTATTGCACTTATTATTATTCTTCCGACTATTGTATATAACATATGACAAGGAAAAGTCTCCAAATCGGTCAACAGTTGACTCCCTGATTTTTTTTTGTAATTCTTTACGGTCCTATGCAGAGATGGGCATTATTTAAATAAAAGAATATACTTCCGAATGGCCCCAGTGGCCGATCGACACGAGGTTTGGGGGATTTTGTGTGAAACCCTAAATTTAAAATTCTATTTAGCTTCGGGTGTTTATTAGTTTCCTTTGTTTATTCGAAGAACTTTCATCTTGGGCTTCGAATAATTTTGCATCTTTAATTATATCTTTATCCTAAGGTCGTATTCAGATATATTGGTCGATCGATTCGTTTTCGCGAACAGCGATCGAGCAGAAATCAGCCACCACCATCTGGCAATCGTGGATTTGTCAGTTGGAGTTACTTGGCCACCCAAGGGTATGGTGGGATAACGGGAATGCTGCTCGGCTCCATCTGGACGTAGCCGTGAGGCTGTTATTTATTCTTATTGTTAGCGTAGTACTTGTGTGCATTACGAAGCTATGCGTAGACCAATACGAGATGAAGCTATCGAGAAAGAATCAATGTTCTGACCAATAAAGCTCCTGAATTTTTTCGGAGCTAAGGCACACCTATTCTGATGTGTGTATTTCTACGCTGGCAGCTCGATTTGGCCTATACACACCAGAAGCTTGGCGCTATCCCCACCACTTCTCGCTCACTCTTATTCTGTGAAGGCGAGAGTGAGATGGAACGAGAGCGAGTCAGAAAACGTTGCGAAAAGGAGCACCGAGGCAGGCAAGCGGTACCAATGGTGTGAGAATACGCGTTACGAAACTCAACGGCCAATATATCTGAATATAAAGTCTCGTTAGCCGCTCGCTGGTCGAGACCGGCGTTGAGCCCGTATCATGAGCGGAGCGTTAATTCCGAGGCTGAGTTTCTCGCTTCTTTCTGGCCGAAGGGAGGAGCGGGATGGAACACTTTGCGTGCGCGACGGGCGATTTTGCGAAGCGGTTCCCGTGCTCATCGTAAGCGCTGACGACTATCGCGCACGCCCGTCGCGCACACACGGGCGGTGTGTCAGGCGTCCGAAAGACGGAGCGAGACAAAATATCAACACGTCGTCTATCTCGTACTGGCCTTGCTCGCTTTCAGTGCCTTCGCTTGTTTTCTTTCCATCTCGCTCTCGCCTTCGCCGGACAAGAGTGAGACAGAAGTGGTGGGGGTAGCGAAAAGTCCGTATTGTGCACACCAAACTGAGCCCGAACCAATTTTTATCTCGCACAGCGTGCCTTCGGTTGTCAAGGAGACCCCGCGACGCTACGAAGGCTGCCACGACGGACTAGCCGGGCAAGCGTCTTCGCGGTTAGCGTCGCGCGGTGTCCCTGGCAACGCGGACGAGAGTGGGAGAACCCCAACCTCACGCGGGAGCGACCTTGAAGAGCGCTGATCTTAGATGCTCGAATAACCGACGAGAACCTTTGTGGCCCGAGCCGCACGAGATCGCTATTGCTCGGCGATGTGTCATCGATTATATAGAAACAGAATTTTGTTTTCATTGTATCAATATGAAAATGACACAAATAGATTCCTGGCATTCTCCCGATTAAATTGATGCGCTTCCAATTCTGCAAACAAATTTTCACGTAATTTCCTTAATTGTGATCCGAATAATATCATTTTTGGGGCCAATTTGATCGAGGAAACATGACGAATCGATTCACGTCACTTCCATAAAAATCTGATTAGAAATGCAGAACTGAAGATTTGTCACTGCTTAGTGCGTAACATTGTATGGCCCCGCTGGATTCGAGCGTCGAAACCCACGAAACTCAGCGAAGGAAAGTCAACCTTCTATAGAACTCAAATCGGGAAAGACTTTGCTGAGAAACTTTACACGTGTATATTCACGTCAAATAAATACATCAATTGTAAAATTTTGACGACAAACTATTGTGGAATTTCGCCAGTTCTTACATATGCATCACTTGGTTAGGAATTCATGATCCCAGAGTTTCATGCATTTACCTATTGAAATGTTGCTTCAAGTCATCGGGAAATTGCATTGCTTCTTCTCGTACATACATATATCTGTTCGCGAGTAGGTGTCATGAGTGACGCGACTTTGATTTCCCAAATAAATGCACATTTATTAGGACCCTCGGTCGACGGCGACTTGAGTCATCCAGTACTGAATATGAAAATGTTCATATTTCTCATTACACCTTGATAAGAGTGTTACCACCGATGGATTGGTGAGTTTATGTCCACGAAAATGAGTCGAGACGCGAAGCAATTCGATCTATTTTTCCTTATGAATACATGATTAGGACACACACACACTGCGTTCACTAAAAATAGACCGAATTGCTCCATGTTTGACATCATTTTCATCAGTAATGCAGTGCTCTGGTGAAGAACATCGTAATACGGAGCTAATATTCTAGGCCCTAGAATCTGCGATATTGTCAATTTGCAGTTGAAACGCACGCCGCTTCACACTATCGTTTCTTAGCATTTATACGGGGTGATTCTCTAGCTAGAGTCGTCAAACGCGATGCTCGCCAACAATCACGTGTCTCGCTGAGTTTCGTGGGCTTCGACGCTCGAAACCAGCGGGACTATACAATGTTGCACGCTAAGCAGTGACGAATCTGAAGTTCTGCAATCTCTAATCAGATCTTTGCAAAAGAGACGTCAATCGATTCCTTACAATTTTATATATGATGTTTGTTCATAACTCCTTTCTGCATAAAACGTGTAATAAGTGTATTTCATGTTCTGTTTCGATGCTTTGCTAGTAAAAAAATCTCTAACCTAACAAACTTCATTTTCTGGGGACATCCCCTCATCTATTTTCCCTTTTCACTTATAATTCCTTACTGCTAACGTAGAATAGTGTAGCATAAGCACATTTCAAGTAATTAAAATGTACAATGAAGTTTCTACGTTTGCAATACCAGCCGACTTTCCGTTTAAATTTTTATAAGTACAACGCAACAGCTGAGAATTTCTTTCCTTATTCAGAATAGAATACGGAAATAGCAAACAGCTCCCTCTTGCGTTTACCGGGCAATCGTCGATCTATCGGTATTACCATTTCTGTGCAGAAAAAACCTGCTGTAATACCGACCTGCCGAATCGGCCAGGTTACGTGACGTGTCTACCCCCTTAATGGCAGACCGGCGGCGTGTTGCCCCGATGCAAAAGTTTAACTGGCATTATTTCTAATGCCCCCCCTGCCAACAAATACGTTACGACAAAACACTGCCGCGTTACATCGGACAAAAGGAAACAGTTTCCGTACAGTATATCATTAAATATATCACATGGATTTACAAGAACAATTGATTTGTGCCGTTCAAAATCGTCCTATCATTCACGACAAAAAAATTAGCCCGTTACAAAAGTGGAATTGTAAGCAAAAGCGCGTTGAAATCAATAAGTAGCGATTTAAAATCAGAAAGTATTATACATCAGAATATGATATACACACACACATATACATATATATTTGAAATAATAAAATATTATTTTGTTATGTCTTCACATTGCCAATGGACTTCCCCAAGAGGCGAAAACAACCAGTCTGCGAATGCGTTGCGAATGGCCATTGCCCATAACTTGTCTATTCGGTCTTGCATACCGTTTTGTCTTGTTTGTTTTCAAGTTTTAGTGGGTGGCACTTGCATACTTGTGACGTGTTTGTTGGACAATATTATTTATAGTTGCTACTCCTTGACAAAAATTGAAGGCTATTGCTCGAAAAGACATTCCAGTGGCAAACACCTAAAACATTATTTAAAATGAACAACAATTAATTAAAATAAACAGAAAATAATTTTTAAAAAACGAATAGTGGCTTAACAATTGAATAATTACGAATGGGCGTTCAAAAATTAGTTTTTAGTATACAATTTGGTTGTGTCGTTAATATAACTGGCTCTCAAACTCGCTCTGATATGGTTCCGTAAACTGGGGGAACATTGGCAGCACGGGATAACATTGGCATACGCCGGGGTTACATTGGCAGCTATACGCATGAACATAGAAATTCGTATTCGAGATCGAGATTTCATTATAGGTAACTTTGTTACGTGTTAATAACTTATCTTACTGACTTCAGATTAGTAAAAATTAACCTGTTAATGCTATTTATACCATGTGCCAATGCTATCCCGTACCGGCTGGTTTTTAAAATGTATTAAAGAAGGAAATGGACAAAAATTTTTGCATTTTTACACTTGTAGTGCATTCACAAAAGATGTAATGTTATGATAGGATACTTAAAGCAAATCTAAACATATTAATTTTTACATTATATAACAAAATGTTTCAAAACCTGCCAATGTTCCCCCGGTTTACGGCACTTTCTAATCAACCTTTCATAGGACATACAAATGATTTTCAGATAAATTATAACTAAGCCAACTATCCAATGTATACACAATAATTAAACTAATTAATTTTTAATACACAAACAGAATATAGTTTTAATTTAAAAAATAAAAAGTACCTTAAGGTTACTGCTGAACGTTGTATAAAGCTTATTGCTTTTCCGTAGTTTAATCTGATTCCAGTAAGTCAAGCAATTTATCAAAGCTATCTTTGCTCATACTTTGCCAAACGTGTTTTCCTCCTTCGCAATTAAAATAAAGCCAACGCTCGTTTTTAGATTCGAGAGATTAGCATGACATTAATTGGCGTATGGTGGCGTGGCAGTAATTGAAAAACAAACGTTATCGCAACAATTTCACTGCGTTCAGTGGGGTAACTGTCTGCGGTACGTTGCCGTACTCGGCGTACTCTCAACGACGAAGTGAAATAAGTCGAATTTGAAATAAGTAAGTACATCAATATGTAGCTTCTCTATACAGTAAATACTCGTTATAGCCCCCGTTTTTACCATGCATAGTACGCCCGGTGACTAAACCCACCATTTCTTGGAATCCTTCGGTCGAGAGTGAGAGAACAAAAGAGTCGACGTCAACTTCGTGGCAACTGTTTCGTTCCCTCTCGCTCGCGCTTCGGTTTTTTCACTCATGGCATCGGCCGCACGGAATAGTGTCCGCAACGCGTTGTGCACCCGCTGTCAGCCCCGTTCGTCTTCTCAAACGAAGTCCTCCTGCCACTCTGCGGTCCCCTCCGGAGAACTGAAGTATGCAGCACAGCGATTTCGTACGTCAAATCCTTCGGCGTTTCCATACCCTCCAGCTCCAGCCAATGGTGGCATGTTGGCGGCTGCCATGCACTGCTCCTGAGCCTCATTGCGTGATGCGTTGCCATTTTTTTAAATACTTTCATCACGCAACATGTTGCAATTGTAATTTTATCAGTCGTCTCCGGCAAGACTGATATGGGGAGTAAAATATGCGAAATGTTTGGCACAAAATGCCAAACGCATTTTCTGAGACCCTGCATGCTCTGCGCAGCCCATAATTGAAAATTCTTTTCCTTCTATCATTACATGCTTGATTTTTTGGGAACGGTTTCATCATACGATGGGTCATTCGAAACGCCTCATCGCCAAGAATTGTGTGAGGAACTATCACGTTCGATCCCGGCAGGGGTTGTTCATCGGGAAAGTTAAATTCCCCGGATCGAATATTACGGGCCATGGCTGATTTTTCAAAAATTCCGCTGTCCCCCTCCTTGCCGTAAGACCCAACATCAATTACGGTAAATTTGTAATTTGCGTCAACCAACGCAAGCAAAACTATTGAAAAATAGTTTTTATAGTTGAAATACATGGAATCACTGTTTTGTGGGCACCTGACGCGTATATGTTTTCCGTCAATTGCCCCAACACAATTGGGATAATTCCATTTACTCTCGAAATCGAGACTATTTTTTTTTTTAAATCGTCCACAGTGGGCACTGGCAAAAAATCGGGATTAATTTTTCCGCCAGTTGGCTAAGTACGTCCCGTACGATACCGCTAATATAGCTCGGCGATATTCTGAACGCGAAAGATAACGAGCGGAACGATTCTCCAGTAGCTAGAAACCTGTAAACAATATATAATGTAATTATTTCAGCTGGTGATTGTAAAAAAAGATGGAGGAACATTTGTGATGCACATATGAAAATGGGGCGACGCATCAAGTGCGGTAGAGGGTCGACAGTAAAGCCAAAATCAAAATACCCCCCCCCCCCCCCCACACCACTCCGTCATCTCTGTGACGTCATCCGCCGCGACCCGCTGCCGCGACAGCCGCACATCCGCGCCCAGCCGCGCGTTGGATTTCCTGCGGTCTGGGAACTCAAATTTGGATGTCAAGGTCAGAGACAAATCCTTATCGTGGCCTTGAAACTCAAATTTGGGTTGGAATCGGCCTAGCCCTACTACTTATAGAAACTTCAGTAAACTGGGAAGGTGTTGTATGTAGAAACAAACTCAGAGGGCAATATTCCTGTTTCGCGGAAAAGAAAATTCAGCAGTACATCCAGTAGCATTGCCAAAAAGGCACAGAAATGATTCCAATACTGTACTGGATGTTTTAGAAAAAGAGCCTTCGGAAGGAAAAAAGTAATGGTTAGTATGAACAAATAATTGATAGAGAATTGCGACTTCATATTCACATTTTTTAAAAGTATAGGGCTAGCGATTAAAAAATTTCTGCCACACACATATTTGCGAAAACAAAGGATTCTGTGCTAAAATTGATTAATGGTCTCGACAAATCAATACGAGCTACATGTGTTTTCACATATTGCAATGGTAGCGTACAGTATCCGTGGTGAGACCCTCCCCGAATCGCGGGGGGGGGGGGGGGTCACCGTGAGGTTTTCGTCGGCAAGAGCGAGATAATACCTCGGTCTCCCATCCCCAGGAGTCCGGGGTATCTATGAAGATTTCTCCACGATAAAAAAAACGTGCCTATGGGACAAAGCCACAATGAGTGAAACGGAGGGAAAGAAAGAGAAAAGCGAGGGAATACGAACCAGTAGCAAATGATAACAAGTGCGAGTGTGACGTGAGCCAGGACCGTGAGCGTGATAGGGTAATTGGCGAAAGGAAAGCGATAGAGAGGGAGAGAGAAAGAAAGATTGAGAGCAGATCAAAACAACCGATGAGGGAGGATCGAATGTACAAGAGCGAACAGAGAATGTACGAGAAAGCAAGGGCGTCCGTAGACTTTTTTCGAGGAAGGGGCAATTCTGAGGTGGCGGTGAAGACAAATATAGTAATGAACTCACTTCTTTGAACTCATTTTGTACTGCCAGTTTAATTACAATTTTAAATCCAAAATTTACAAATATTCACTTTTTAAGTACAAACTTAATAAAGATCAATTTTTAAAAATAAGTAATCTTTTGTCAAGAGCCAGGGGGGCAACTGCCCCTTTTGCACCCTCCTCCGGATGCCCATGCAGAAAAATGTGGAGAGAGTGAAGCAAGAGCGTACAACGTATGTGATAATCAGTAGACGTGGGGTAATTATTATAAGACCATAGATACTTTGTATATAAATGCACTAAAAAACACAACCGCTTTAATGAAATTACGTTACGATGAAATAAAATATATATCTGGAAAAATTAACTTACCTTAATGTCAGAAGCAACTTGTCTTTCGGAGAAATTGGCTGTTTGACTCTGTCACAGGAGGGTTTTTCTAAAGCATTTCCAACAAGATTCAAAACGAACTGGACTTGTTCATTGCTTAGCCTGAAGAATTTTCTGTGAGTTACGTCGTCACCGCACAAATGATTTCCAATTAATATGTTGCAAAAACCCTCGGCATTTCTGTTCTTATACATGTTTCTCACTTGTTTCCTTTTTTCTTTTTCCGTATAGTGTGCGAAGAAGTTCATCGTCTTCTTCTTCTTCTAACAATGTTAGTAACAGTAATTGTCTTTTCATTTTACGAATCTAAATACCGTTAAAACACACAACATGTCGCGATTTCACGTTCACACGATTAACGAGAAGATTTCGGTTTATAAATTTTGTTTTACACTAATTCGATACCAACTAGTGCGTTTCGAATCACGATTTTGGAGAGATGCTTCCACTCCGAAGTCACAGAAACGAGTGACGTAGTAGCAAAGGTTCGGAGAGATCCTAACCCAAAGCCAATGAAGTAACTGCATTTATGGCATCCTTCAGGTATATTCTATTTCTAGGTTTACCGGGAGGCGGAGTACGCGCACTATAGTACGCGTCACTATTTTTCGCCGATCCATCATGCAAAAAGTTAAAAGAGATTCGGGTACACTAAATAGTGTATCATCTGATACATAGATAGCATTGTTGTAAATTATCAATTATTAGTTAGAAGAAGATGGCGTATTGTTCCAAATTTAAGAATGAGTAAACAAGTGACTATTCAAAGCGACATATTTTTTGGCCGATAATTCCCTATTCGATGCTTGAAAGAAAAGGAAAATTTTTAAAAATTTTATTCAATATTGTTCTACTTTTTTTAATAATATCATTGACATTACATACTATATGTATAACATTTTTTTAAAAATAATACAAAGTAGGGGAAGGGGAAGCCGGGAGGGTAACGAGGTATGGGGTATCATAAAAAAACAATAATTGAAAAATATCTACACTCCTCACATTAATTAAAGGATCACCTCTGGGAGCCCGAAAAATAGGGGCAAGTTCAAACGGCTATAACTCCGGTAAAAATAGTCGTATCGATATTTTGAAAATATGGTTTGGAAGCGTGGAATCTCTACTTTCAGGTGCCTTTTGTAAATTTCAGATGCATTGCTTTTTGGCAAAGTTATAGCAATATAAAGAGCACTTGGTCAGTTTGAAAATTTTTTCTTCAACTTTGCGATGTTCCACGGCGTGCACGAAATTTTTTACACAAATGTCACCTACACCACTCGAAAGCGGCTACTTTCCTGTGTAAAAAAACGAGTAACTAATTTGTTGTACGATTTTATTTTGGCCGAATTATTCAACTTTGAAGCAAAAACCGTTTTTTTTACTTTAATTGCTTCTAGCAAACGAAGCGATCATCGTAGAACGTTCCTGAAAAAAAACATTAGAAAGATCAGACTTTCCTCTTTAAGACGCATCTTCGACTTTTTCGATTCGATTAAAATTTGGGTCTCTGATTTCCTTTCCAAAATATGCTTAAAAATTGCACAAATTCCATTTTCTCTTCAACTCGCTGTATCTTCGTGAGGGATGATCGGAACATCAATATCTTAAGCCCATTTTAAAGCGGAGAGTCTACCGATTCTTTTGAGTGCCCCCCGAACCGGCTGCGATACTTTTTTACCCGTGGCCTTTATGTTTGAAGTTACCATTTCTGAAAAATAACGCTACAATAGTATTGTGCCGAACTGTCGTTCTCGCGATGGCGATCGACTTTTGTTTCTATCCCCACCCGTCTACATACGTAGGCGAAAGCGAGCCCATCTACGGCGTCCTGTAAGCACATGTGCAGCTCCCTGATTCAACTTCTGTTACTGTCAGATACCACCGAATACGCTTACCGGTGGCCTGCATGTTTGAAGTTATCGTTTCGGAAAAGACTGTGGCTTCAGCGGCCGCGTGGCGGCCGTGAATGCATTACCGTCGGCATTGGCATCACCCAAGGCATACCGCGTGGAGGTTGCTCGGTCGGATCTATGCCTCTTGTGTGTGTGTGGGGGGGGGGGGGGGGTGGCGAATCGATGGATCGCAGGTAATTTAAAATGTTAATATGGTGTATTACTACCACGATTTTGAATAACCGCCTGCAATCGCTGTCTCATGTTAATACAGCAACGTATTAGACGTTGAGGTAATCTGCGCCAAATTTGTTGTAATGCTACCTCTACCTGTCGCAGAATCGTGGGTCGAGGATTGTATCGGTGTAGTCGACGACCAAGCATGTCCCAGACATGCTCGATCGGATTCAAGTCAGGGCTTACAGGAGGATGAGGTAACACGGCAATGTGGTTTTCTCAAAGAAATCGTCGTGTAAATAGTGCTGTATGACAACGAGCATTGTCTTGCATCATAATGAATCGGTTCCCAATTCTTGCGCGCATTGGTAGGACGTGCGGTTCGAGTATCTCAGCCACATACCGTTCAGAAGTTAATCCAGGAGGTGGTACCACGACCAACGGTGTTCGGGTAAACCTGGATACGCCGGCCCAAACCATTATCGAACCGCCATTGTAAGCAACAATGGGGTTGTTACAGTTCTGGTGAAACCGCTCCCCACGACGGCGCCAGACACGTACACGCCTATCATTGCCATGTAAACAAAATCTGGATTCATCCGTAAATAAAACGTTTGACCAATGCATCTGTCTCCATCGCATATAACGGCGAGCATAGTCTAAGCGCAACCTCCTATGAGTCCTGATTAGCATAGGAACGCGTACTGGTCGACGGGAATGAATACCCCTCTCTTTAAGCCGATTTCTGACGGTCTGCGTACAAACAGCACGCTGCAACCTACGATTGATCGTATCGCGAGCCACATCTATTGCAGATATGTCACGGTGTCGAAGAACGTGTCTAACAATACTTCTATCATCCCTTGCGGTTGTCTCACGTTTGCGGCCCTGGCCGCGTTGCCTACCGAACAGGCTAGTCTGCTGAAATCGAGAATGTGCTCGACTAATAATGGATTGGCTTACACCCATCTCACGAGCAACCTGCCGTTGACTAGAACCATTCTCTAAAAGTATAATGACACGACTTACTTCAATTTCGGTAAGCGAGCGCCGTGGCATATTAAGAGCGTATTCAGTGGTATCTGACAGTAACAGAAGTTGAATCAGGGAGCTGCACATGTGCTTACAGGCCGCCGTAGATCGGCTCGCTTTCGCCTACGTATGTAGACGGGTGGGGATAGGAACAAAAGCCGATCGCCATCGCGAGAACGACAGTTCGGCACAATACCATTGTAGCGTTATTTTTCAGAAATAAGTAACTTCAAACATAAAGGCCACAGGTAAAAAAGTATCGCAGCCGGTTCGGGGGGCACTCAAAAGAATCGGTAGACTCTCCGCTTTAAAATGGGCTTAAGATATTGATGTTCCGATCATCCCTCACGAAGATACAGCGAGTTGAAGAGAAAATGGAATTTGTGCAATTTTTAAGCATATTTTGGAAAGGAAATCAGAGACCCAAATTTTAATCGAATCGAAAAAGTCGAAGATGCGTCTTAAAGAGGAAAGTCTGATCTTTCTAATGGTTTTTTTCAGGAACGTTCTACGATGATCGCTTCGTTTGCTAGAAGCAATTAAAGTAAAAAAAAAAACGGTTTTTGCTTCAAAGTTGAATAATTCGGCCAAAAAAAATCGTACAACAAATTAATTACTCGTTTTTTTTACACAGGAAAGTAGCCGCTTTCGAGTGGTGTAGGTGAAATTTGTGTAAAAAATTTCGTGCACGCCGTGGAACATCGGAAAGTTGAAGAAAAAATTTTCAAACTGACCAAGTGCTCTTTATATTGCTATAACTTTGCCAAAAAGCAATGCATCTGAAATTTACAAAAGGCAGCTGAAAATAGAGATTCCACGCTTCCAAACCATATTTTCAAAATATCGATACGACTATTTTTACCGGAGTTATAGCCGTTTGAACTTGCCCCTATTTTTCGGGCTCCCAGAGGTGATCCTTTAATTAATGTGAGGAGTGTATTATTAAAAATTGGGACGATCTAGTCACGGCTATTCTATATTAGCCCTTCGGCTTGCGCAGTTACAGGTTTCTATTGTGGATCTGAGTTGAATGTCGTTCATGACTTTCAATACTCCCGACTTTGCTTCCGCAAGTAGATGTGGTGGAAAATCATTGGTCAGCGACCCCATGCTTTTGAAAAACAGCATGGTCGAATTGTTGTCGTCCTCAATCAATTTCTTGCAACTTTTAATAATTATTTGCCTTTCGACCGCCCTCTTTTGAAATACATCCATGACAGTATTTGTGCCAGGTCTGTGCTTTTTTGTTGTATTTTCCGATGTATGATCAAGCCTCCTCTTCCGCGAAGTAGATGCTTCTGGTTCCACAAATTCACAGTATACTGGAAACTCTATCGTATTTTCCGGTAATACCTGCGGGTTATCGGCATCCGTGCAGGCTTCCATATCTGGAGCCTTTTCAGCTGCTGTCATATTGCTCTGGGTACTATAATAAAATGAAAAAGACAAATTTTTAAAATTTATTGCATTTTAGAATTCATATTCTGTGTAAGAAATACTTGCCTTCTCTCAAACGGCACAACAGCTAAAAAACTCAAAAGGTCCAGCAACGCCCATTTTGAATTCGGCTGTGCTGCCGACCCCGTACGTTGCTTACTTTCTCGTCTCGTTTTTAGAAAAGTATCGCGTATATTTTTCCACCTTCTTTTGCAACCGTCAACTGAAATAATTAGGTAATATATTTTTTGCAGGTTTGCATTCGGAATATCATATGAATACATGTGTAAGTGTCATATTATGAAACGTACTGAAGCATGTATATGACAAATTAGTGTCCATACTTTTACTACAGCATAATATTTCCGATTTGAAACAAATTACTAAAAATTGCATGATGTAATGGAATTTTCTAAACTACATTGGAGCAATTGAATGGTCGGATGCAGTAAGGGGACTAGTACTCGAAAAGGGGAAAAATTATTATCCAAACGCTGAGAAAGATTTGAAAATTAAATGTTGTTAAACTGTGTTCTTAAGAATGTAGTATTGTAAAGCTCGTCGCGGCACACATTTTTTCTATTTAGAATTTGTTTATCCAGTCATTACTGATCGAGCAAAAAGTTATAAACCAAAAATTTTTCACCGTCGAAAGTCAATATTTCTTTGAACATAAATTGCGCTAACTTGAGTAAATATTAACGGATCGTTATGGGACTTTCGCTATAAACAAATTACTTGTTGATTGAATTATTAGCCCTAGTTGATGGCTGATGTAAATAAATATAATTAAACAATAGTTTACCTTTTCTTTTCATTTGGAGAGAGATTGCACCCCACAACGGGTCTTTGAGGTTGTGCTTCTTAAAGTTTATATGCGAACTATCGTACAAAATGGAGTGAGGTGATACGAGATGAATTAAGTTTTCGTCCTCCTGATCCGAAAACTTGCACTTGTGATTTGGGGGGGGGGGGCATTTCACCAACACTGGCTTACACGCACTTAAAACTTTCACGGAATTGCACGTGGGAAACGTAGAACTCTGTTTTCTGTACTGACTAACTATTCCTGTAAGTCGTACTTTAAATACCACATCCCCCAGGGCGTGCATACCTTTGTAGGTGGAGTTTTGTGCGACACGGTGAATATTATTGGTCGAAAAAGCTCTACGCTTGCAGATCGTAGGCGTAGAGGTGGAAAAATATGTACAGGTGTCACGTCCAGAATTGCCGGAACATTCTGGACGGAAGGGAGTTCTTGCCCCGTCGCCTCCAACGTAACCTAAACCCTAAGGCCGGCCGGTTACGCCGTAATGGAGTACTGTGCGGGGCGGGTGGATCGCGGCTTTGAAGGATTTGTTGCACTGACCATCTTGAGATGGGGACCGCTAAGGTACATCGCCAAGGTGATCAGTGAACGTGGAGGAAAAGAAGAGGTGCGTTTCGTCTTGGGACCGCCAGTCAGACTCATCAGTACGGCTACAACTGACGGCCCCTGCCCTAGACACACACGGGGACACAGAGGATATGATTTGGAACTTGTATATATAGAAATGAGATATGGATCAGGAGCTAGCGAGAAAGAGTTAGGAAGATTAGAGACCTCTGGTGGCGCTGGCGAACACTAAGTCGCGCTCCCGTGGTGGGGCCGGAACGTCACAACAGGTATAAAATAAAAGCGGGACTTTTAGTGCTTTTTCGGCGCGCGAGTCCTATGCTGTGGCCATCTGTGTGATGCCCTAAACGGATTGTTAGCGGAGCCATGGTTGACTACAGCTTTATGACACCGGACACTTCGCCCCCTACACGCTATAAAGTAATTAGGAAACATTTGCTAAGTAACTTGAAAAACAGCTGGACAGTTTTTAGGTTTAATCACCCATTGCTACAGGCTAACCCCCCTACGTTCAGCAGGCAATAAACCGTGCTCCGCTGCAGAAGAAATAAATTATAATTATGTTCCGCACACTGATCGTGACGAAAATTAATCTTGTGGTCTGCACGATGACCCAAAAAAGATGTTCTTATGTTAGATCGCAAAATGTTTTCCTGACAATGGAGTAGGAAACGAAATTGCTGTGAAAATGTGCTAATACGCCTCGCAGTGAGACATGGGAAGAAACGGGGTAGGGTAGTCCGCTGATTTCGCGTGGTCCTGCCTGCGTTGTCCTCCGTTCAAATTAAATACAGATGCCGTCATCACTCAAGTATAAACACGCACTCCAATTTTAAAACAAAAGCTCCTCCCCTCGATTTCGTAAAGAGGGAAAACATTCCTCCTCCGCCGCCGAATTCACAAGGGTAAATCCCCCCTCTCTGAGGAACGGTGTTTCCAATGTGTGTTTTATAATTAAATTTCAAAAACAATTACCTTCATCTTACTTTTTCTTTTATACGTTAAAATGAAAAATGTAAAATAGTTGAAAGCTGAAACATTGTACTGTATGAACTTCTGGTATCGGTATATGTATGTTCAATGTACATGCAATGACAAGTCAGGTTCAATGTACATACAATGACAAGTCAGGTATGTACATTGAACATACATATACCGATACCAGAAGTTCATACAGTACAATGTTTCAGCTTTCAACTATTTTACATTTTTCATTTTAACGTATAAAAGAAAAAGTAAGATGAAGGTAATTGTTGTTGAAATTTAATTATAAAACACACATTGGAAACACCGTTCCTCAGAGAGGGGGATTTACTCCTGTGAATTCGGCGGCGGAGGAGGAATGTTTTCCCTCTTTACGAAATCGAGGGGGAAAACCTCACATCTGGTGGCAAAAACATATTCTGGCTGATCGGCCAGAGCGCCTCGACAGGGTCGCGGTTTATAACCGTACTGTCCCTCGCGTTGGCAGTTAACAACGGCACGCGCAGGTCCGAAACCATCGCCTGTACCTACTACCCACCGGAGAGCAATATACAAATTAACTCAGATTGAAGAATGCCTACAATTCTTAAAGACGGCACGACGGACATGATTGCCCTGTTGACATAATGGCAAACAGATGTTATTGAACCGTCCTTTGTCAAATATGAAATTACGGGTCAAAAACAACGAATAAATTCTCGCTAATTTTTTTCCAATTAAAATGCCGAATCATATCAAGCTACTTTATAAAAAAAGTTCTTTGTCTTTTTTTTGGCGAAGATACCTTGAAAATTGTCTACTACTGGACCTCAAGAAGTCGATAAAAGGTTTAAACTTCATCGTTTGTATTGCAATGTGACTATTTTGTGCGTACATACAATCTATTTTATACTTTTTAAAATCTTTATATCTGGTGTGTTGAGTCCCTTCTCCCAATTAGCCGAGTGGCAGGTTGCCCAAATATTGAATAATTTCGTAGAAATGTATTAACACTTTGTGAACAGTACCTATTTATTTAGTATATTGGTATCGGGATAACATGGATACAGGTTTACAATTTTTTCTCCACATTCGCTTCGATTTCAAATTTTGCACAAAATAAAAACATACCAACTTTGACACGTGTTTACACACAGATCAGAAGTAGTCGCCATGATGTTTTTCCCATTTATAGGTGCTCATATTATTAGTTTACAAGAAATATATAAAGAAAACATAATCCCATAACTTTTGGATTTTAACTAGTTTCCTTATATCTAGGGATTCTGTCCCACTGTTGGGATAGATCGCGCGGCGGTCTCCGCTAGACTCAGTTTGGAGCAATCAAGCTTTTGGCCGCCGCGATTAGCCACCCGCCAGGAGATTCCGCCATAATGGCGAAAAACAGACACTCATCGCATTGTGTTGCGTCTCGAGTAGCCTAGGTAGCTGCCGAGACAGACACACTGACAGAGCGGTTGGAAAACGCGCCTAGGAAAACGAATACACGCTTCTCCATAAGAGCGGTGCTTAGGATTCGCCGTCGCGATCTGCCGCCGCAGCGAATCGTGTCTTGGAAATCCTATCTTTAGCCGTTTCAAACCGCGCGCGGAGTCGACAGCGAATCCACGCCGGCTTGGCCTGTGGCCGTTTGGTCCAATCCCAAACACACTTCTTCCGTGAAAACTTCGTCAAATTATTGAACTGCACAGTAAATAAAACAGAGTGAGAAAGTCCCGACAGCGTGACGAGAATTTATATTAAAAACTACCGGCGCAGTGAGCAGATGATGAACAGATTCCACGTGGCTTTGCCATGAGGCTTCCACATAATTATATTAATATTATAATTATAAATATTAATAATTAATCATTAGATTGAAACTGAGATTTGAGATACTTGATATTGAGATGCAAAGAATACTTTAGAATTGCGCGTCGCGATTGTGACCGTTGCAAACAAAGCGATTCAAGCGAGTGATAATTATGGTTGATCGATCGACGCTGATTGGCGGCTCGCCCTACGATCAGCGTCGCTGAATCGCAGTCCGGGCTGCTGTGAGAATGAGTGTGGCGGCGTGGAGACATAATTTATTCCCAAACAACTTCCCTTCTTACCGATAGTCGGTACCATGCCCAAGAGAGTAGGGGCGGTATTCACAGTCGCGTCTTGAGATCAAGACCATCTCAAGCATTTGCTTAAGATGCCGCCTAGTTTCATAGTTGCGTCTTGAAGTCGTGTCTTGAGCATTTGCTTGAGGAAAATCTTGTTCAAATAAGTAAATTCTTGTATGACGTCACATGTTCTCAAGACCATCTCAAGCATTTGCTCAAGATGCCG
The DNA here is from genome assembly GCA_963971345.1 of Andrena flavipes. Classification (NCBI taxonomy): domain Eukaryota; kingdom Metazoa; phylum Arthropoda; class Insecta; order Hymenoptera; family Andrenidae; genus Andrena; species Andrena flavipes. The sequence goes on along the minus strand of OZ020479.1, from coordinate 38,472,253 downwards.
CCTAGATTCATAGTTGCGTCTTAAGGGGGGAGACCACTGTAAAAAATTTGACAAATTGATTCTTTTTTTTTTAACATTTTCTGAAAGACGTACATTTCAAGAATGCTGTCTCCAAATTTTATGAAGAAATTCGCAAAATTGACGGAGATATAGTATTTTCTGTGAAGCGGGGACAAACGCGCGACTGAGCCGCGCGGAACTTTGAACGCGTTTTCTTTAGAATGATATCTTTGAACCGCGTTGACAGTCTACAGAGAAAACTATACGTCCAATTAACATGATCAAGGACATTTATTGTACGGAAAACCCGTGGCTATTACTTGACGATCAGTTTTTTTTAATTAACGACCTCCTTATATTTTTTTATCAACATTTCCCTAACTTTGTACCTCGAAAACATGATTTTTCTTCAGTGGTCCGCCATTTTGTAATTTTTTACAATTTTTACTTTTTTTGATCGTCACGTAATAGAGGCAGGCTTCTAGTTTCTAAATATTATTGTGTTTTTGAATTCGGATTAACCATATGGCCTGGGCACTGTCAACGCGACTAGCATGTTTTTGCCGCAGCGCAAATTTTGATGAAGTGTATACAGGAAACGGATTTATGAATTTGATGAAAAAATTATTTTTTTTACCCTTTCAATATGTACAAATTAACTATACTAAGCAATAAGTTGATTTACTTGCGTTGTTTGGTTGAAATAAATTCCCGAAAACACCCTTACATTTCGGACCGTTACAGTGGTCTCCCCCCTCAAGGTCGTGTCTTGAGCATTTGCTTGAGGAAAATCTTTTTCAAATAAGTAAATCCTTGTATGACGTCACATGTGTCAAAATAGACGGTAAAGCGAGGTTATATTTTCAAGACGACGTTTTACATGTCTTGAGACCGTCTTGAGATTCCACCAGAAGAATGTCCGAAGTAGAGGGGGAACATCTACGGCAGCGGCCGTATGTATGCGTGACGATTCCATCACCCATGTACCGTCACGTGATAGTCCCCCTCCACTCCAGAGATTCTATTCCCCGGCAACGCATTGAAAGTTTAATCTATCAAATACTTCCGCCATTTCCTGCATAAAGGACGCCAAAAATGGATTTTGAAGACTATATCGACATTAATATTGATATTAGCGATATTGACGAAGATGATTATATAGCGGACAATAGGGTCGTTAGAAGGTATATTCGGGACGTGCAAAATCCATTTGAATATTACGATGAAGATGAATTTAAAAGGACATTTCGATTTAATAAGGACTCTGTATTACATGGTATTTTACCGAGAATTATTGAAGGACTGGCGAAAATAAATAATCGTGGCCTGCCGATTACCCCGCAATTGCAACTACTTGCATGCTTACGCTATTATACAACTGCAAGTTTTCAGGTAATTTAGAAATCTAATATGTTATTTTTAACGTCTAAAATAGTAATAATTAAAGAGTGTGCATGAGGTAAATTGTTTAAAATATATTTATAGCAACTGCTTGGGGACTCGATGCAGACTTCGAAAGCTGTCACACGGAAAACATCTCTGGACACTTTTGGCATACGATTATTTATTTTCGCCAGTCCTTCAATAATTCTCGGTAAAATACCATGTAATACAGAGTCCTTATTAAATCGAAATCGCCTTTTAAATTCATCTTCATCGTAATATTCAAATGGATTTTGCACGTTCCGAATGTATCTTCTAACGACTTTAATGTCTGCTATATAATCATCTTCGTCAATATCGCTAATATCAATATTAATGTCGATATATATTATGTATGTACTAAATAAAATTAAATGGAGTTAAACACCTACCTCAGGTGTTTTTACTTTTACATTACATCACTTTAGTGCAGGCCTTCCCAAGTAGGGGAAATGCACTCCTGAAACACATGTTTCGGTTCTCCCTCCAACACTCCCTCTCTCAGAGGAGACAGTAACGCCGCTACGAAGCAGAGAGAGAGAGAGAGAGGAATCGTCCCACCTTAGCTGAAGGCGCAGCGTTTGAGAGAGAACCGAAACATCCGTTTTAGGAGTGCGTTTCCCCTACTTGGTTAGGCCTGCTTTAGTGGTTAGGTTATGATTAGGGAATTCAATCCCGGAATCGTAATCCCAGGATCCCGGCTGTTTAAAAATGTAAATTACTTTATGAACAACCGAAAAATATAAAAATGGAATGCAAAAAGCAGCCGGGATATATTAGTTCATTACATAAATCAATTTTACATCTAATTTCCTTGATTATGCTCCAAATTACGTTGTTCCTAAAATCATTATAAAGCACCGCGAGGGGTTATCCTCGCCATTCCGGAGTCTCTCTGATAAACTGTTCCCCCGGAATTGTTATAATATAACCTCGACGCTCACACGCATTACAGTTTAGTAGTTGGGTTTATATATTAGTTCATTACATAAATCAATATAAATCAATTTTAAATCTAATTTCCTTGATTATGCTCCGAATTACGTTGTTCCTGAAATCATAAAGCACCGCGAGGGGTTATCCTCGCCATTCCGGAGACTCTCCGATAAACTGTCCCCCCGCATCGCTATAATATAACCTCGACGATCATACGCATCACTCACGTTCGAGTATCCTACTCCGTCGTCCACCAAAGAACGAACTTAATATCCTTCATCATTGGTTGTTCTAACAGAATTATTCCGAAAGTTTCCGAACGTGAATGAGCAAATGCTTGAGTAAATGCTTTATAAAGTAAATGGATACGTCATATAAGCAATAGCTTATTCCAAGCAAATGCTTAAGATCATCTTGAGCAACGACTGTGAATACCTGATGTCTTCAGGCAAACAAGATCGTCTTCTAGAAGATGATCTCAAGCATTTGCTCAAGACGCGACTGTGAATACCGCCCTAGTACTTTACCTGCGACTTCCCTCCATGCACTTCGGTATCGGTTCGATATCGATTCGGTATCGATTGATTCGATATCTTCTCTCGCACTATAACCCCACAACTCCGGCATCTCTATGACGTCTTTCGCCGCCCACCCGCGTTGCATTTCCTGCGACCTTGAAACTCAAATTTGAATTTCAAGGTCGGGGCTCGGGGAGGGGAAAATGGCCTTAAAACTCAAATTTAAATTAGAAGTCGCCTAGCTATACTACTGACATTTTAAGCATTAACATGCAAAAAACGACCTTATTGCAATGTTGTTTTACGAGGTGGACTTCTACGTTTTTAATGTTAGAACGATTAAATATAAACAGATATCCTGTTTCAAATACAATAGCAGATTGATCCATCACCAATTCAATCATTGCAAAAAATTTAGAAATTAGAGAGTCAGTGAGGAAGAATTTAATCTCTGCTTAATATTCTGAAACCATTACAAAGTGTGACCACCCTTTTTTGTACCGAAAGCCATTCTCCGCTTTCAATGGTTAGACCATTAATTAGGAATGTGATTGGAAAACATCTAATATTATAAGATAATGATGATGAAATTAAAACTACATTGAAGCATACAATAATATCATAACTTGTACGACGTTTTAATCTCGACGGGAATAGAAGCACAGTTGTAACTTTGTATCATATTTCTTGCTTTTTTGATGCAAGGTATAAAAACTTAGAACACGAGCCAGTACAAGTAAGGAATATAACACGCACCAAAGTGAAACATTTACTTGAAGCCTCACTACCCACAGAGCACCAGAACATTGCAGCAACGTCTCTGCAATATTGCGGTGCAAGATTGCAATATTGCACTATAACATTGCAGAGACGTTGCAGGTTCAGTCCTATGTCCGCCTTCGCAATATTGCAGGTGTGTATTTTTGCAATGTTGCGGCAGCATTGCAAACATGTAGACCTGCAACGTTCCGGCAATGATTCTGCAACGAAACGGCAAAATTATGGCAATGATCCTGCAACTCTTCGGAGAATATTGCGGTGTGAGTATGCAATGTTGCACCGTATCATTGCAGGGAAGTTGCAGGTTCACTCCTATGTCCGCCTTAGCAATATTGATGGAGTATAATCCCGCAACGTTTCGGAAATTTTACAGCAATGGTCTCACCGCAACGTTTTGGGCAGTGAGGGACGCGGGAATCGTAGTAGTATAACGCCCGTGTGTCTTTTTCTCATAGAAAATATCTTTACCCCAGGGGGATTCGAACCGAGGACCTGTAGCATCGTAGACGAACACTTTACCGCCGCAGCTACAACCGTTGATGCATAAGATTGCTTACGTATTCGAACTTATACTCCTACCGTGCAAAACTTTAAACTCATATTATTCAAAAACGAAGGTGCATTTGAAAAACCTATTAGGGATTTTTAACACTGTAGGTGCGGACTCTAACCCTAACCCGGTGTCATTTTAGGTTAGGTTGGAAAGTAGTCTTTAGACTAAACCTTTGCATTTGTCTTTTCATCTCTCTTTTCTCTTGCTTGATTGTATATACGTGTTTGTGCAATAAAGACGTTTAATAATAATAATAATTTCACACATTAAAGTATATAGTATCTACTCTATCTAAACAAATTAAATTCATTTTCAAATCTCTTCTATAATTTAAATTCATGTACAAACAACTCTCATAATAACACTTTTTTCATACCTTCAACGGCCAACGAGAAATTCTAGCACATGTAGTTAAATGAAACATGTTGTAGAATCTACTCGACGTCATATTTCAAATTTCGTCAAAGTATCATAGTTGCTTCAGAATATTGCTGTACTGTTTCTACAATCTTTCCACTACAGTATTGCACGGCAATATGTAGGCAATATTGCTAGGTCGTTGCCACTGAAACATTGCACATCGATGTGCGCGCAATATTGCTGAAATATTGTAGGATCGTTGCCAGTGGAAGATTGCACGTCGATGTGCGCGCAATATTGTCGAAATATTGTAGGATCGTTGCCACTGGAACATTGCACGTCGATGAGCACGCAATATTGCAGAAATATTGTAGAATCGTTGCCAATGGAACATTGCACGACAACGTTCTTGCGATATTTCTGTAATATTGTAGGATCGTTGCCAATGGAACATTGTACGGCAACGTTCTTGCAATATTGCTGCAATATTGTAGGAGCATTGCCACTCCAATAATGTACGGCAATATTGCAGGCACGTTCCTACAATTTTGCAATGCAACCTGCAACAACGCAATATTGCAGCAACGTTCCTGCAATACAGCTGCAACGAAGTGTGCTGTATGGGTAATAACTAGGAATACTATTCGGTTGATGATGGAATCGCGCAAATTTTTTTATTTTGATCGAAAGTATGTCACCGCGGTCACAAAATGTAAATTAAAGATGCTCCCAAAAGCTGATCTGACCTTGAAACATTAACAAATATGGTGTCGCGTCCTGAGTTGCCGGTCCTCAGGACGGGGAGGGGAGTACTTGCTCCGTCGCCTCTGGACGCAACCGTAACACCTAAGGCCCGGTTCAGACGAGCGGTTTGCGGCAGTTTGCCGCCGCGGCAATCTGCCGCAGCAAGACGCGCGTCAAATTTTTCGAGCAGTTCACACGAGCGGTTTTGCAACGCCACGATTTGCGTTCTGCGCTTTCATTTTGCATTTAACTATGGAGCTGACACGTAACCAACAGAGGGAAAGAATTCATTTTCTTTTTGCAAGTTATTTAATATTATATCGATGTACTAGGAAAAAAAGATATTGGGTACATCCCTTCATTAGTGCAAGACTTCTCAAAGGAGCATTTAGTTCCATGTTTATAGATTTGAGAGAGAATGAGAGCAAATTTTTTAATTATTTCCGTATGAGCATAACATCTTTTGATGAATTAAGTGCAAAAATTTCTGAAAGTTTGAAGTCTCAAAACACTGTCATGAGACTTGCTATTCCGCCACTTGAAATGATTGCTGTTACATTGAGGTAAGAAGGACATTTATTTGTTAAAAAGAGTGTAATACAATTTTCAAGAGTGTTTTAAGAAAAGTTCTGTGACAAAATTCCAAACAACGAATTGTAAATGATTTATAGAAGAGATGATGAAATTAGCAATTAAACGAAAAAAACAAAATAAACTAACCAACAAACAATGACATTGTACTAGTAAACAATAAAACAATAAATAATTTATTAACAACTTTATAACTTATAAATGATAAATACTTTCGGATGCTGTTGATGTAGTTGATGATGATGTTGGAGGAAATACGTGATGTTCATTCATATTGTATGTTGTGGATTGATACTGTGGATAAGTTCCAAATTGTTGATAAGAACGTTCATAAAAATTACTATTTGTAGGATGAAGGGGTTGTTGATGGTAACTAAGAGAAGGCATATTTTTTTCGAATTTGGTTTAGGATGTGTAAAACTTCAGTCCTAAATTCTATTTTTTGATCTGTGCTAAAATCTTTTAAAATGGGAATTAATGATTGAAAAAATGCCGTATCATCGTTATTATCGTTTGGAATTTCGGAATTACGCATATATTTTAGCATCGCTTCTTCTATACATCTTTTACGTTTTGTCGATGATTTTGGAATTTGAATTTCTTCATTTGATGCACGGTCTTCTTGAATTTGAATGATTGGGTTCGAAATTTCTATTTGTTCTTCGTTCTCATTTTCTTCCGTTATACTATTTTCTGTTGTTACTGAACTTTGTGCTGAATTTAAAAATGTTAATTGCTGTGCATAAATATATTTTCTCCCTTTGGCAGCACTCCCAGATTTTAATTGTTTTTTAACATTTTTCGCGTAACTATCTTTCAAGTTTTTCCATTTTTTCATTAAAAGTGAACCTGGAACAAAATTTAAAGTTTTTGTATAGGTACTTAGGAAGTGGATGCAACCTAATTGACTTGCACTATTCATTCAGAATTGGACGATCAACGTTATGTTTGATCACAAGAAAGGTCTGCTCAACAATTTGGACAATTATGAAAGAGGAATGTATACCAAAATTTAATGAATATAATATGTGGCTTGAAGCAGCCAAACATTTTGAACACCGTACAAATTTTCCTAACTGTTTAGGAGCCCTTGATGGAAAACATATACGTATTACGAAACCTACGATGAGTGGCTCTACGTACTACAATTACAAAAATTTCTTTTCAATAGTTCTGTTTGCTATAGCTGATGCCAACTATAGGTTTCTCTATGTCGATATTGGTTCTCCAGGCAAGGAAGGGGACAGTACCATATTTGAAAATTCTATATTTTATAAGAAATTAGAGAATAATTCTTTATGTATTCCTCCTGGAAAACCATTACCCGGAACAAATGGTCCAACTATGCCCTATATGTTTGTTGGAGATGAAGCTTTTTCGCTATCCAATCATATATTAAGGCCTTACAGTGGAAAATTTTTGTCCCATGAGAAAAGAATTTTCAATTATCGACTCAGTCGTGCTAGAAGATATGTAGAGTCCACGTTTGGCATTTTGTCGAATAAATGGCGTATTTTTCATAAAGCAATGAATGTTAAGTTACAGTTTGCAATAGATATTGTTAAATGTTGTTGTGTACTACACAACTTTGTTCGAGACCGTGATGGTTACCAGGAAGAAGATACTTATTCCATTGAAGGTTTCTATGAATTAGAACATGAGCCAGTAATTGTGCAAGGAGGTCGACAATTAAACCAAATCCGACAAGAATTCACAAACTATTTTGTAAGTGATATTGGGAAAGTATCATGGCAAGATAATATGGTTTAATTGTTTAGTATAATCTTATTATTAAAATTGTAATGTGTTCATGTGTTAAAATAATTATTTAATGTAGTTCTCCGTATGTATAATAATATTACAGTATGTATAATATAAAAAATATGTGGAATTTATAATTACCAAAATTTGTTTTATCTTTTGCGGACAAATTTTCAAAATCTGGATTTATTGCGGTGCACACTTGTACCCACGCATCCTCCTTCTTACTTTTGTTGTGGTATTCTTCGGTACTAGAATCCCATATGGCTCGATATTTTTTTTATTTCGTTGATAAATATTTCCACATCTATTTCGGACATTTTCTTGCGTTAAATAAACGCAACACGCTCGTGTGAATTGCTTGTATATAAAACAATGTACTGCTTCGCCGCTTTGCGGCAGCGTTCAGTTGCGGCGAAGCGGGACGTGCGTTCGTCAAAACGAACGCAAACATGCCGCCTAGTAGCCGCTCAAATTTGCGTCCCGTGTGAACTGCTTCATATAAATCTATGATCTGCTAAAACGCGCGCGGCAGATTGCCGCGGCGGCAAACTGCCGCAAACCGCTCGTCTGAACCGGGCCTAAGGTCGGCGGGGTTACGTCGCAATGGAGTACTGTGTGGGGCCGGTGGATCGGCTTTGAAGAATCGAGGAGGAAAAGAGAGGTGTGTTTCGTCTTAGGGCCGCCAGTTAGACTCATCAGTAGGGCTATAACTGACGGCCCCTGCCCTAGACACACACGGGGACACAGAGGATATAATTTCGGAACTTGTATATATATGAATGTTTGAAGGATTGAGGACTAGCGAGAAAGATTGGAGACTTCTGGTGACGCTCGTTGACACTAAGTCGTGTGATGGAGTCGGGACGTTACAATGGAACAGGGGAAAGAAGAAAAAGGAGGGAAAAAGAATGACAACACCGTCTGTTGAAATTTAATTATCTCTATTATATGAAAATACATTATATTAAATCAATGATAATAGATTAATGATAGATAACAAATAGAAAAAAAGTAATGATAATACTATTGACATCACAATAGTTGGTAATTAACCATTACATTTATGATAATCTTGTTGACAAGATGTGTTGCGGCCGCGTAGAGCAAGCCGCACCGCGCGTTCAAGCGAGTGCCCTCTGACTCAGGCCAACGGCTGATGAGTCAGCTGAAGCAGACGGCACCGTCGTTTTTAGTTAAACGCCCTGGTGTTTAGGCGCTCGTCCGGCGACCGCTTGTATAAAGGACTCCTCGCGGTGACACGGGACAGACAATTTTGAAAAGTCATCAAGCATCTCCGTCGTGACACGCACGCATCTTTGGCTTCTGCGCCCCTTGCGCCGTTTGCGAAATAGTTCGTCTTGCGACCCACAGTCGCAAAACGCCCACACGTTCCCTGTACAATAGTGTGCCGTCTAATTGTATCTGTGTGTGTGACGTCCAGTGGGTGAGTGGACCACTGGATAATAAACGTGTACAAGTCTACAAGAGGTCGTGTCGGTGAATCTCCTTCCCTTCGAGTCGCCCCAGCGCCGGCAAATTTAAAGTTCGCTCTGGGCGAAAACAAGATGGTTTAAAAAAGTGATTGAAAGAATAATAATTATCACAAATCGACATTATAAAGCATATGCGTACTCTATAAAGCAAATAGAACAAAACAGCACAAAAATTTTCAGGTTCCATGAGGTTTCTGAATATCTACAGCTTTTCCAGCAAAAGCTAGTGAAAAATTCTATCATGTTTATGATTATATTTTAATTCTGTTCGTTGGAAATTAAAATACTCGTGGCTGAAGCTTGATTTACTACTTACTTGTACCTCTGGAATCCATTAGAATCGCATTCTAATAATCGGTTACTAAGCGGCCGACTCGCGTACGTTTCGCCGATCATTACTTTTATGAAATACGTATAAAGTTGCATACCATATCATTCCGATATCTCTGATTCAGTAGCTTGTGGTATGACCAAGATTTATTCATTTTGGGTGATCATGATTTTGGACTTTTGTCCCGCTAGAATCTACAGTAATGCCTCGTTATAAACCCGAGAAACGGGGCTGGCGTCGGGCGAACGACGTGATGCGGACAATTCCGTGCGGCTGATGCCACAAGTGAGAAAACCCAAGAGCCGAGTAAGAGGGAACGAAACAGTTGACACGAAGTTGTCGTCAACTCTTTCGTTCTCTCACTTTCGACCGAAGAAATGGTGGGGATAGTTACCGGGCGTACTATAACGGGACTATAACGAGGATTTACAGTATATCAATACCGACCACTGTACGTCGGCTGGACTGTGTGTAAGTGAGTCTGTATCTACGGGTACTTCCTGCGTGTGCGTGCTAGAGGTCACTAATACACGTTCAGTTGTTTCGTCTTTAAACAGCGCGGCCAGGCAGTTCGGCAGCTATTATTCAACTGTTAATATCTCGCAATTAAAGACTCGGATTCCAAAACGGTAAAGGACTTTTTGATGTCTCCTTGCATCAGGATATTGCATGTTTCAGATTGCCCCTCAATTCTGGGACACCTTGTATAACAAGTTATATGTTATTATTATTACGTCTTTATTGCGTCTACATATATACATAAATGTAGCCAATATATACAGGCAGGTACTCTTACCACAGTACCGATATAGCTACTTACTTTTATTTTTACTTTTCCCTCCTCTGAACTGAAAGAAGTAGTGAAATTCATACTCACCTCCTATATGCCGCTGTGGTTTTCTAGAAAAAAGGAAAGTTCAATAATAAGTGGTCCACAGCACCTTTTCATGACCATTCAAACGTCAAGGTACTTATCTGACAATCTCCTTCAAATCATTGATCCTGTCATTCAACGAAATGCATATTTCGCACACCCTGAAAGCTTGCTTCTGACTATGGCGCTGGATGAACGGAGGCACGTGAGAGAACTTGCACTGAAGAGAATTCTCAAATCAAGATCGTTACCTTCTAAGCAAAAAACGAAGATCCGAAGTTTTATAGTGCCCACACTCAAGTTTGATGCTCAAGAGTATTTTAATATAATTTATTGGTCCTCCGTAAAGTTGTCGTCGCCTCCTGTTTTGAGCAATGTTTCGAACGAGCACATTTCCCACCTGATCGAGAGCGGGTTTGTCCCGGAATGGGTTATAAGAGGCTTTCCATCCCACACGCAATCAGTGGAGAGATGTGTCAAGTTAGTCTCGGAATCGGCACAGAAAGTTGTGGGTTTCGAGAATAGGGACGGATTTATTCGTTCAACTTTAAAATCAAGAGGCCTAAAGGTGGGATCTCCTACCTGCGATTGGTCGCAGCGACTGATCGCAGTATACTGGTGCAATGGAAAAGCATGTATCTGTTCTCCTACATGCGACTGCGATCGTCGGGTATGCGCCAGACGTAGGAGCCTGACGCAAGTCTGTTTGAGTACCAGCCTAGGCTACTCGAGAGGCAACACAATGCGAGGAGGGTCTGTTTCTCATTATACCTAGTCGCAGGCTGGGCACGGTAACCACTGGTCGCTATACTCCTCCGGGAGGGAGTCTAGCGACCAGTCGCACTGCGACCCATTGCCACATGTGACAGAATCCCAAGAAATAAGGAAAGAAGTCAGAATTCAAAAGATGTGTATTTTTATGTTAACTGTAGACTACTAATATGAGCACCAAAAAACGGTTAAAATATCATGACGCCTACTTCTAATTTGTGTGCAAACACGTGTCTGTGATTGTATGTATTTTTCGTGCAGAATTTTAAATCGAGTCTTTTAATTTTTGGTGATATAAAAGAAAACAATTTTTGAAAAAATTTTCCTATACAAATGGAAAAGTTTTTCAACCCAAATGATGCCACCCTTCACTTTGCAAAATAAATACCTTTTTTTAATGTTCCGATATAGGACTATTTTTTTTATCAAAGCAGCATATCTCAGGAGTATAACTGTAATTTTTTTGCTAAAAGTATTAAACATTAAAAAAGTTATGAATTTTTAAGCAAAAAACCTTTTTGTCGGAACTCTTATTGTTTCAAATTTTTTTTTAAACATGATGACACTTTAAGTGTCAAGTTTCAACAATGGGCATATATTCTACAATATTCAAACTTTATCTCAGAATTTTTGAGACTTAATTTAACAAATAGTTTTTAATAGTTATTATTTGCGATAACAACTGATTGAAAATTGGCAGGGTCAGATTGACCCAGTGTGACAACGGCGTTCGAAAAAGTAGGTGTGACAACCGAGGGTCAACTAACCACTTCTATTCTTAATTCAAAAGATTAAAAAATGTCACTTATACCCCTTTGGCTGTAAGTGCCTAATGTATGATGAAAGAATAAATAAATATAATTAGAAATAGTAAAGAAAGAAAAAAAATGCCTCACCTGTTCTGTTTAATTTAATTGACACTTATCTCTACACATTTTCTTTCCCTCCGTACCTAATTCTTGTAGTCTTTGCTCTTACAATCATAAAGGACTTATCCTCGATCAATTTTTTGCCCTATGCAGTCGAAAGCTGCAACTCCGTCGACATTTTAAACATTCATCACCCACATACAAAATGTGGCACTTCGAAGCACTTTACAGGTATGTGCGTGATGCCGTCCTGCTTCGTCCTCAGGACAAATTTGAGACCGATCCCGTATCTCTCGAATATAAACACGCGTTGGAATATTAAAACAAAAGCACGCGCTGACGTATTCAGATGTGAGAGAAGGTGGGTCATTGGGAGGATAGAATATTTTGAGCTACAATTTTTTCTATAATTTTTAAAATCTTTATTTCTGGCTTCTTTTTGGGTCTCTTTTCTGGGTTTTTACCCTTTTTAGGAGCTCATATTATTAGCTTACAAGAAGTATTCGGGTCAGGCATGAATAACAGTGACGCTGAGCCTCGCCCATTCTGTACTTTGCGTTTCTAACTCCACTGCGCTGTATCAAATATTGTAAAAGAATAAACACGATTTATTATTATTATTATTATAAATATATAAAAATACTTTCTTTCCTTCACTTTCCGACTGCGATCGTCAGAGTCTGGTGTATGGAGGGGGCCGTTCAGCGTGGCAGCAAGACAGAGGTGCCCCCGGTAGATCGCGGGGCACCAGTTAGTCAACCCCGTATTAGGAAGTAAGAAGCTAATTCTTTTAATAATAATTTGTTCACTATAATGTGGAATTACTTGTTATCAATATAAATATATCTAAATAATTGAGTAATGTTTTTAAGCCCTTTCCAGTGGTCCCGGTATACTATGCATTGAGAACTCGTACATGGGCGAGAGAGAGCTCCAATCGCCCGCAATGCGCATGCGCCGGTGTACCTCCCTCCGTCGTATTAGCTCGCACGATGTTGATCGTCAACCGGTTCCACAGAAGACATAGACACTGGATGCATTCGGCGGACTCAATCGTTGAGTAACCGCTCACTGATTTGTCGCTGAACGCTACCGCTCAGTTGCTCACTTCTCAACATGTTTAGTGATCGGTCACCATGTTTTGTAGCTTAAATAAAGTCCACAGCTTTTACGGAACGTGTTGAATTGCTACAAGCATCGCTACCCTCCCAAGTGTCGTTCAGCGGAACGATGGACTGATCAGGACTGATCACCTTTGAGTTCTCAACGCTTGAGCACAAAAGTTCAGACCGCTGAACGCACCCAATGAGACCTCCAGTAGGAAGGTGTAACAAAAATGTTTCCATTTCTTGGAAGGGGTGATTCGTCGGGTGATCGCAAACAACTTTTTCTTAGCGAAAATATTGTCTGAAGTATCGTTAACGAGATATTAACAAAAAATCCCCTTGTATCAAAGGAAATTGCGTAGAGTGACAAATGAAAAAGACATAACAAATAAAATCGGATATTTTGTTATGGTTTGCTTGTCATTTACAGTGAATAATGGAGGATAAATTGATGAAAATAATGTGTAACGTAAAAGGACGAATACACGGATACTTTTTTAGAACAATCGAAAATAATAATTATTTGAAGTGGGAGGATAAGTAATGCGTAGATTTCTTTATGTTAATGACAAACACACGGAAAGTTAATGTAACAGGAAATGAACGAAAAGTGATCGCAGGTCGTTATTGTGATAAAAATCCGTAATATAGTAAGGGCCAACACTGTTGCTAATAATGAATAAGTCTATTTAATCCTATTTAATACCGGGAAGTCAACATGTGTCGGACGCCAATAGGCGTCAACAGTACCGGGAAGCCAACATGTGTTGGACGCCAATAGGCGTCAACAGTAGTCAAAGGGTTAAAAACCCCGAAAAAAAATGTACGTACGGAAATTTGAAGAATCATCGCCGAAAATAAGCAATAGACTGCGTTAAATTTAAAAAATAATAATCACAAATACAGTAACTAAAACTCACCCTTTCGGAAATTCACCTGCAGCTTTAAAACCTGTTTCACTAGGTCACTGAACCGATTCTGGTCATCGACGGACGCACCCAGTGCACAGCTAGTTCAGGTATACGACACCGCCCAAAGCTAATAGTCGCAATGTTAATTGCGTTCGGTTTAATGTACCGAATATTCACTTCACGTTAAGTACAACTGATCACTTAATTTACTTTTTATGGAGCGTGGTATTCCTACTTTATAAAAACTGGTGGAAATGAATTGCTCGTATAGCAGTAGTTGCGTCTCTGTTGTTTTGGGGTGTAAACCCCAAATCACGTAATACTCTTTGTGAAGAAAACATTTCTCTAACGCGATTGCTAACTGAGTGATAGGATTTTTTTCAAGGATCATCCACCATTCCCAAGTAGTTTCTCTTGTTCCATTATCAGTTAAGTCCCACCAGTATAACAGGATTTAGGTAAAAAGAAGCCAACACATTTTCGAAACACACGTGCTTCGCAGAAATGCAACTAACGACCCATCGTGCACTTTTGCAAGAGCCCACGCTCTGTCCTTTTACTGCCAATGCACCCATTGCTTGGAGATATGCAACGAACACCACGTGTATCGGTTCGAAAGTGTCCGAAGAAAAGAGAAACAGAAAATCTTCAAGTTGCTATAAAGAAGGAAATGCATTCCATTGCTGTTTCCCTTTTCCTCGTACCCAGAGTTCGCGTCTGCTATGAGGCGGAATCAATTAAGCCATAAAATACCAAAAATTGTTGGAAACCGTTCGCTACCGCCGACTCGTGGGACAATACGGTCATAAAACGCGACCCTGGCGAAATGGTCTGGCGGATCAGACTGATTAATTTTTCGGCACCAGGTGTGGTACACAAGTCACGCTGTTAAGTTTTTACTGAAATATGCCACATGTGAGAAAGATGCATCCAACATAGCAATTAGAAAGTATTATACATCATCAATACGCCTCTCGAAGAGACACAGGAAGAAAGGAAGTACATATCTATTTCGTAGACTGCGCGTAGTCCCGCCGGCTTCGCCTTCCCTTCAAATAAAAGATGAATCCCTTATCTCTCAAGTATAAACACGCGCTCGAATTTCAAAACAAAAGCACACGTTTTATGTATCCCGTGCGACAGAATGTGGGTCTTGAGGAGACATTGTTGCGAAGAGGTCCTCTTTAAGAGTGTGCCCGTTTTGGAGGGATGCAAGGCAGATTGGTTAGGTTAGGACCAATCGGACTTAAAGGCCACCTTCTCTCACATAGAAAACGTCAACGCGTGCTTTTGTTTTGAAATTCAACGGCGTGTTTATACTCGAGAGATAAGGGATCTGTTTCAATTTGTGGGAAAGACGACGCAGGACTATCCCTTTTCTTCCTGTGTTTCTCCGCGAGGCGTATTGATGTTGGTTAATACTTTTTAATTGCTAGTTCCTAAAAATTAAACAGGCTGATTGGCCAGAGCAATTCGCCAGGGTCGCGGTTTATGTCCCTATTGTCTCGCGAATCAGCGATAAAGAACGGTTTCCAACACTTTTGGGTAATTACCTGATTCCGCCTCGGAGCAGACGCGAACGCAGGGTATCGGAAAAGGGAAACAGGAATGGTATGTATTTTCTTCTTTATAGCAACTCGAAGACTTTCTGTTTCTATACATGGTGTCTGCTGTCTATCTTGACGTAATGGCTACATTCGCGATAAAAGGACGGAGCGCGGACTTTTGTGAAAGTGTTCGTTGCACTTCTGCAAAACACGTGTGTTTCGAAAATGTGCTAGCTTCTTTTCACCTAAAGCCTCTTGTCCTGGTGGTTGTTAACTCATAATGGAACGAGAGAAGCTATTTGTGGATACAGGAAGTTGCTTGGAAAAAATCCTGTCAGTCAGCTAGCAATCGCGTCAGAAAAATGTTTTCTACACAAGAGTATTACGTGATGTTCTGGGTTTACGAAAAATAAATGAAGTGATCAGTGTTAGTAACCGTGCAGTGAAGTGAATATTCGGTACATTAACCCGGAGGTACTTGGTGTGGCGACACTTCACTTTGGGTGGTGTCGTGTATACCTGCGATTAATTGAGCATTGTGCGGTACGCTACCATAAATCTTTGCGTCTACGGATGACCAGGATCAGTACAGTGACCTCGTACCAAAGGTTTCCGAAACGGAAGAAAAGGAAGGAAAGGAATATCCGAATGGGTGAGTTTTATTTAATTTATTTGTGATTATTAGGTGTAGAAACAAATTCTTTCCGATTTTTGGGTACGATGCGGGTAAGCTTACGGTACCCCATACAGCACACTCTCGTTGCAGCAAAGTTGTGACGAAACGTCACGAGGCGAGCGAAGCCGACCCGAGCCGAGGCACAGCGGCCCTCGGTGCCCCCCTCCCCGACGCGATCCGCGCTCCGTACACTTAGTACAGCATGCGCCACTAGATCGCGTCCACTTCTCGCAAGTGACATTCACCGCGCAATAGATTATAAGACCCGCGGCGGCCGAAGAGGGGCAACCGAGTGGGGATTAAGGAGCCCTCTCACCACACCGGATAGAATGGCTGGATAGTGCCCGGATTCGCCCCAGTGTGAACGCTTCTAGCGTACTCCTTCGTAACCATACCGCTTCGGCGGAGCGGCTGGATGCTGCCCAGGCTCCCCGACTCTTTTCCATACCTCCGTGCCTCCACCAGAGAACGACTGGACGTTGCCCGGGTTCTCTGACGGCGCCTCCGACCTTTCCGTAACCCCGAACCACCGACCGAGAACGACCGGACACTGCCCGGACCTCGACCGACGGCGACTCTTCGGCATCAAGCCCGCGATACCCGCCTGCCAATAGCCGAGTACATAGATAATAAACGATTTATAATAAGCACTTAGAGAGATAAGGACTATATAGAATAATTAAAGACTCTTTCCAACTACCAAAGGCTCGAATTACTTCTAACCCTGCGACTCGACTGAGTTATTCGAACGACCTACCCCATCCCGCGTGACGCCCACGCAGAGTGGCCGTCACAAAGTTACAGGATGGTTGCAGTGCAAGATTGCAATGTTTCCACGCAACGTTGCCGCAAGGGTGCAGCAATAATTCTATGTCCGCCTCTTGCAACGATTTTGGCAGTAGGGCCAAAATTATAAATAACGATATATACATAAAATATATATATTGAATGAGTGCGAAGGAATCATATAAGTATAAAGCACGGTTTCTTTTCATGGAAAATTATTTTCCTCCATGGGGATCCGAACCGGCAACCTGTAGCGTCGTAGGCGAACACTTTACCGCTGCAGCAACAACTACTAATTATTAAAACTGCTAACGTAATCGAACTTATACTCTTACCGTGCAAAACTTTATACTCAAATTATTCAAAAACGAAGGTTCATTTTGATAAACCCCATTAGTGTTTTGTAACACTGTAGGTATGTCCTACAATTTCCACCTTGTGTCATTCTACACATTCAAATATACAGGGTGAGTCACCTAACATTTAAACTTAAAATATCTCCGTTGTTTTTAATGATACGAGAAAATGTCTCAGGAAAAAAATGATTGCTAGACACAAAGGACAACATATTATACATGGTTGAATTTGTATTTTAATTGGCTCTTATGTTACAGTAATGAAAATACGTCATCCCATTAAAAGAACCATCAATGATATTGAAATTTCGGGAAATATAACCTTGAGAAAAAAATCGTGTCCGTCAGAATAATTGTCTTTCTGAAATAAACGTTTTTTTCCTTAGACATTTTCTCGTATCATTAAAAACAACAGAAATATTTAAAGTTTAAATGGTAGTTGCAGCAACTTTGCGACAACATTGCAGGAACGTTGCCGCAACATTGCAGGAACGTTGCCGGAACATTGCAGGAACGTTGCCGGATCGTTGCAGTGCAATATTGCAACGCAACATTGATACAATTATGCAGCAATAATTCTATGTCCGCCCCGTGCAATGTTGCACGGCAACGTCGCAACAACTGTACATCGACATTGCGCGGAAATCATGCACACTGTACGTAACTGCAAGGTTACTGCAACCATCTTGCAACGTTGCCGCCACGAAGTGTGCTGTATTGGACTAAGAACCTAATCGGCTTCGGGTTACGGTTACAATCCCTGACCGCGAAAGCTCGAGCGGAAGGTTCGCGCTCTGATTGGTCGAGTTTTTTTGTTATTATCTTTTAACGAAGTTTCGGACAACATTTTCGCTAAGGAAATAGTTGTTTGCAATCACCCCACGAATCACCCCTGCCAAGGAACAGGAACATTTTTGTTACACCCTGTATGCTCTAAAGTAGAGCTGTAGATTCCCGGTAGACCGGGAGACCAGTGAGATATCCGTGGAGAGAAAGATTTCTCTTATAGGTGATACCCGAGTAAACTACCCGAAATATTTGAGATTCCCGAGATGTCACAGAGTACCGTTACATAATTGATGCGTCAGTGAGCGTCATGGCCTTCGGGTCGAAGGATTCGACCCCGGGAAGACAGGAATACCCATTAAGAAATGAGAAATCTCTAGTTTCGCATTTCTCATCAAATATTTACGAAAACGACGTCAATCGATTCCTTATGATTCTCAGATTAAAATAACACCAAGAACGACGTAATTCGGAGCATAATGAAGGAAATTAGATGAAAAAATGATTTGGTATACAGTTTTAATGACATTTTTGTGGGCAGAATAAATTAATGTGTACCTGTAACTTATTGCCAGAACGAAAAATTTTTACGATTTGGTATACTTAACAATTAACAAAAATATAATAATTTAGTAAAAGTGATACCACATTGTATTGCGTGCTTACAGGGTCCGATATACGACTGGGTGCTGTATCACAGACTTCATCATAAGTATTATGGAACAGACAAGGATCCGTACAATCATATGAAAGGATTTTGGTACAGCCACTATGCGAGCAACTTTCTATCGCCAAACGTCGACTACGAGCAGGCAAAAGTTGCGATCGACATGCGTGACCTCCATGAAGATAGATTTGTTACGATACAAAAGGAGTAAGATTTGTCTTGTTTATACACACATTGAGCCAAAAAAGTTTTGAGGAGGAAAGATAGAGAGATGTGGAGTTGAAGGTAGTACAGGAAAAAAATGTGCGGTCTGTCCTGGGCTTGCTAGTGGACTACTCATCAGTAAGGCTTATCTAGTAGGGCTTGCCTAAGACGCGGGGATGTTAGGTGGTGGGACGAAATAAATACAGGGTCATGCGTTAAAACTGCAACCTACCATACACAACCATTCACCGGCCCGGCGTTCAGAGGATTGCCAGCGACCGCTGGGCAGCAGTGATGCCCGAGCTTCGAAAATTTTAGGATGGTCTCTTTCAAATTAACGTCGAGAGCTGTGCGGAATTTCCCGGCCCATGTAAGGCGATCCGCGCGCTTCGCTTCTATGATCGGTTGTAATGAGGTTTGAAAACAATGACGACTGGTCTCATATCCGTCTTAATTTAAAAAAATTTAGCTACAACAGGATTGATCACGGCGCTATACCCTAGTACGGAGAGATTTTTCGCCACCTGCGTATAAAAGCCACAATAGCGCACCGTTCCAAAAAATGACATTAACGGTAGCCGGTATAGGCGTGGCGTTAAGTAGGTAGCTAAAAGGTTAAAACACTCAGACGCATTTATAGTTAAAAAGTTATACGAAAAAGGCTCCAAATTCTTCAACCCGGACCGGGAAATTTCAAATAGGTCTTTGCGACATTAATTTGAAAGAGACCATCCTAAAATTTCCGAAGCTCGGGCATCACTGCTGCCCAGCGGTTGTTGGCAAACCTCCGAACGCCGGGTTGGTAATGGTTGTAGTGGAATGAGTTCATGAGACAGTGTTGCCATTTTCGTCTGTTCGCGCGCGCGTAGGTTGCAGTTTTATCGGATGACCCTGTATATCTTTATAGGAATCGCTTGTTGAAAAAGAATTTGAGAGAGAGAGTGAGATCGATACAAATGTCGTTTTGTAGCACGTATGGAAGTATCGCTACAGTCTCTTTTACTCCTGATTAGGTGGCCTTCAGAGCTGTTTAATTTTAACTCATGCATAGATGTTAAACGCGTCCAAGATTATTTAATTTACAAATATAATGTTTATGATTATGATACATATAAGCTAATGCTGCTCACTTTTTAAAGAATAAACTGACAAGGGGAGGCCGCGACATCTGGGACACGGATTTTGATGAATTTCATATATGATGTAGTGTAGGTGTAGTAGACCAATATATGTCTCACATGTTTAGTCCACTACCCCAGAGTTTCCGAAATATTAATAAAAAAAGATTTTTATGCGTTGACGAACAGATGCGATAGCGAAGTTCATTGTAAGGTTGAATAGACGCGCGTGTAAAGGGCAGGTCTCGCATCGGAACTTTCACCGGTCGATTCTCACTTCGATCATTTTTTTTCTATAAATGTATTTTGTATTGTTTTATTCCTCAAAAGATAAAGTACTATTTTCTACATTCTAAAATATGACATTTACCGTAAAAACAAATGAAACAATAAAATTCACGACACCATGCACATCTAATAAAAGATGTATCCCCACAGGTACATTTTTTAATTGTACAATTAGTTTCTAGTGGACATTACATTTAATTTATGTTTTTACGATAAATGTCAAATTTTAGAATGTAAAAAATAGTACTTTATCTTTTGAGGAATAAAACAATACAAAATACATTTATAGAAAAAAAATGAACCCAGTGAGAATCAACCGGCATATTTATTCAAACATATTTATTTGATAATTAAATTTTATAAGGAAAACATTGCAAGAAAATTGTAAAATGATAATAATTTTTTAAAAAAGTAAGTAAAAACTAATTAGAAGAAATGAATGTCCTATGCTCCTTAATAATGAGTATCACTGCACGTATTTTCCATAATTTCACTCTCTCTCGCCGATAAAGATTTATAACAACCTAAGTTTTAAGGATGTGTACATAGCCTTTTTTAACTCACTGTAGATCACAGGTGTTTTAACAACACTCGCAATTTTTGCTTTAACATTTTCCACCAATCAACTTGTATTTTTTTATTTGTCTCGCAATATGTATTTGAAATTGCATCATTTGACCGGCCAATATTTTATACTACTTTGATTTTTTTTTACTACAATTGTATTATTCAGACTGGTGGACAGACCGACGGATTCAAATTCACTGTATGTACGTCTGTACTTTGTGGGTTATATGAGACTGTATCTCATACAAATTGTGGCGATACATTCTTTACTATACCGCAGTAAAGTAAATTTTGACGATAAAACACAACAATAATTTTATTCAATTTTGAAACAGAAAACTTATAATCGTTTTTGCGTGCAGCAACCAAAAATGAACAAAACCTTACAACTGAGTTGACATTTAAGAACATTTCTCTATTCAATAATTACAATTAAACAAAATTATAGAATTAAAATTGTTTGAAAACAGCGCAATATTTATTGAGATTTAGTAGGGCCTGCCGTATTTGTCTTTGCTATCATCCCTTTAAAGTCGATTTATACACGTCAGTCACATGCTTGCTCGGTTCCGTGAAATTTTGTCTCTTAGTGACGAAAAATATCGTTACCGTAGTTTCAAGTAGACATGTCCAAACATGCCCGGTTCAGTACCGCGATTTGTCCTTCAGTTTTTGTTCCGTATCTATGCCATGAATTGGGAATTCATTGATAACGATGCTTTTGCTGTGTCACTGGCACGGCATTGTTCTTTCTCGATTTCTTAAAAGTTTACATAATGATTTTCTTAGGTTTTCACATTTCTTCAAGTAGAAATGATTGACAAACAAAATACCATTTATGCTTCAATACAGTTCTCATATGTATTATTTCTATACTCATATTCTTTTTCTCAGATTATCTTCCTCTTCATCCAAAATTCTGATAAGCATTGCCAAGTTATTCTCTGAAGAGCAAGCCATGTTGGTGAGCATTACTCGAGAACTGTACGAATGCGTGACAAAAAAGTCTGTCGTCCCGGCATGTACCTAATGTCACTGATACTGAACTGACACGTCACTGATGTGTGTAAATAGACATTTAACCAACTACATATGTTATTTTTCCCTATTTCTCGTATTCTCAGATTCTACTGGCTACTATTTGGTATATTTGGATTACTATTACCGCTGAACGCTCCACTGGAGTATTGGGACGAATCAATGGCATTAACCGTGCTGACCACCGGGATTCTACGCTTCGCGATCACGGTGAACGTGTCATGGCTGGTGAACAGCGCATTACTGGTCTGGGGCAGTCTGACAACTGAGTTAATGGCTATTTCAGATATGCTCAATTTGTTGTATATAATTTTCTTTAAAATGCCAAAAAGCCATGGTACTGTCGTTATTGACAAAGACGGTGTGCATGCCAAATGAAATAAACCAAAGTTATATTTAAGTCACTACTATAAATTTTTTAAACCCGACAGTGTCGCGAAGGCTCTATAGATACCCGAAAGTATTTACAAGAAAACGTATATCAAAAATATCAGCTATGTACTTCGGAGCGAGACCTCCATGCGGCTCGCGAGTCGCCAGTTCGTCGCCCCTCTCATTGTATATACCCACAGAGCACCATAACATTGCAGCAACGTCTCTGCAATATTGCGGTGCAAGATTGCAATATTGCACTATAACATTGCAGAGACGTTGCAGGTTCAGTCCTATGTCCGCCTTCGCAATATTGCAGGTGTGTATTTTTGCAATGTTGCGGCAGCATTGCAAACATGTAGACCTGCAACGTTCCGGCATTGATTCTGCAACGAAACGGCAAAATTATGGCAATGATCCTGCAACTCTTCGGAGAATATTGCGGTGTGAGTATGCAATGTTGCACCGTATCATTGCAGGGAAGTTGCAGGTTCACTCCTATGTCCGCCTTAGCAATATTGATGAAGTACAATCCCGCAACGTTTCGGAAATTTTACAGCAATGGTCTCACCGCAACGTTTTGGGCAGTGAGGGACGCGACGACATGAATGTGTGCAGAATCGTAGTAGTATAATGCCCGTGTGTCTTTTTCTCATAGAAAATATCTTTACCCCAGAGGGATTCGAACCGAGGACCTGTAGCATCGTAGACGAACACTTTACCGCCGCAGCTACAACCGTTGATTGATAAGATTGCTTACGTATTCGAACTTATACTCCTACCGTGCAAAACTTTAAACTCATATTATTCAAAAACGAAGGATCATTTGAAAAACCTATTAGGGATTTTTAACACTGTAGGTGCGGACTCTAACTATAACCCGGTGTCATTTTAGGTTAGGTTGGAAAGTAGTCTTTAGACTAAACCTTTGCATTTGTCTTTTCATCTCTCTTTTCTCTTGCTTGATTGTATATACGTGTTTGTGCAATAAAGACGTTTAATAATAATAATAATTTCACACATTAAAGTATATAGTATCTACTCTATCTAAACAAATTAAATTCATTTTCAAATCTCTTCTATAATTTAAATTCATGTACAAACAACTCTCACAATAACACTTTTTTCATACCTTCAACGGCCAACGAGAAATTCTAGCACATGCAGTTAAATGAAGCATGTTGTAGAATCTACTTGACGTCATATTTCAAATTTCGTCAAAGTATCATAGTTGCTTCAGAATATTGCTGTACTGTTTCTACAATATTTCCACTACAGTATTGCACGGCAATATGTAGGCAATATTGCTAGGTCGTTGCCACTGAAACATTGCACATCGATGTGCGCGCAATATTGCTGAAATATTGTAGGATCGTTGCCAGTGGAAGATTGCACGTCGATGTGCGCGCAATATTGTCGAAATATTGTAGGATCGTTGCCATTGGAACATTGCACGTCGATGAGCACGCAATATTGCAGAAATATTGTAGAATCGTTGCCAATGGAACATTGCACGACAACGTTCATGCAATATTCCTGTAATATTATTATTATTATTATTTATTTATATATATCAACGGGTCAAAACCCTTTATTACAATAGATGAGACGGAACATAAATATTTTAGAAAAATAGTTAGAAAATACAGAAAAAGTAATGATAAAAGGTAAAATACAATAAAAATACAACAAAAAGGCAGATTGAAGAACAAACAAAAACATTACATCCTAGAAATCGCTAGGTTAACCTTACGTTTGAAAGAAGAGCATGACGAGTTATTAAAAAAGTCCAGTGTGTCACAAAAACGGTTCGCGGTTACACAGAGACGGTTGAAACAATTATTTTGACCGTAGAGAGTGCGATGCTGTGATAGTGAAAAAAGAGTATGGCTCCTGAGGTGACGCGAAGGAGTATGAAAATTAAGCATATGAAGAATGTCAGGAGAGACGATACTATGACTTATTATTCTATATATAAACAGCAGATCAGCTGAAATACGACGGTGCTCAAGGGACAATAACCCGAGACGCGACATAATGGGAGTGTAGCTGTGGCAATAAATAGACATAGGCATATCTGTATAACGCGAAACCATTCTAAGAAACTTATGTTGAACGCTCTCGATTAAGGATATGTGTGTTTTATAATATGGAGACCAGATAACAGAGCCATACTCTAAGATCGCACGAACCAAAGACTTATAAAGTGCCAAGAGAGTATTAATATTAGAAAAGTGTTTGGAACAACGATAAATAAAGCCGAGAGCTTTGAATGCCGAATTCGCAGTCATAAGATAATGCGCATGAAAGGACAAATCGTCAGAAAACAGAATACCGAGATCACGAATGGTGTTGACGGACGATAATGTTGTATTATAAAGAGAGTATGGGTATATAATTTTATTATTACTCCGGCTAAAACGAATAATATGGCACTTAGGTACATTGAAATTGAGTTTATTTCTGGAGCACCAAGAAGTAAGTCTATCCAAATCAAGCTGTAACAATACCGCGTCTTCAACACACGTTACAGGGCGATAAATCTTAAGATCGTCAGCATAGAGACAGAACCTACTACTCATAAAGACATTAGCAATGTCATTGATGAACAAGATAAAGAGAAGTAATATTGTAGGATCGTTGCCAATGGAACATTGTACGGCAATGTTCTTGCAATATTGCCGAAATATTGTAGGATAGTTGCCACTGGAACATTGCACGTCGATGAGCGCACAATATTGCAGAAATATTGTAGGATCGTTGCCAGTGGAAGATTGCACGTCGATGTGCGCGCAATATTGTCGAAATATTGTAGGATCGTTGCCACTGGAACATTGCCCGTCGATGAGCACGCAATATTGCAGAAATATTGTAGAATCGTTGCCAATGGAACATTGCCCGACAACGTTCTTGCAATATTCCTGTAATATTGTAGGATCGTTGCCAATGGAACATTGTACGGCAATGTTCTTGCAATATTGCCGAAATATTGTAGGATAGTTGCCACTGGAACATTGCACGTCGATGAGCGCACAATATTGCAGAAATATTGTAGGATCGTTGCCAGTGGAAGATTGCACGTCGATGTGCGCGCAATATTGTCGAAATATTGTAGGATCGTTGCCACTGGAACATTGCACGTCGATGAGCACGCAATATTGCAGAAATATTGTAGGATCGTTGCCAGTGGAAGATTGCACGTCGATGTGCGCGCAATATTGTCGAAATATTGTAGGATCGTTGCCACTGGAACATTGCACGTCAATGAGCACGCATTATTGCAGAAATATTGTAGAATCGTTGCCAATGGAACATTGCACGACAACGTTCTTGCAATATTCCTGTAATATTGTAGGATCGTTGCCAATGAAACATTGTACGGTAACGTTCTTGCAATATTGCTGCAATATTGTAGGATCATTGCCAATGAAACATTGTACGGCAACGTTCTTGCAATATTGCTGCAATATTGTAGGAGCATTGCCACTCCAATAATGTACGGCAATATTGCAGGAACGTTCCTACAATTTTGCAATGCAACCTGCAACAACGCAATACTGCAGCAACGTTCCTGCAATACAGCTGCAACGAAGTGTGCTGTATGGGTGATAGAGGGAGAAACGTTCACTACCCGGCGTACAGCGTTGCCACGTTCCAAACAGTTCCTTCAGACAGTTCCAAAAATACGAGCACATTGCTATCTATATATTCAATTATCTAATAAACCGTACGGTAAATGTATAATTTTTTTTTAGAATTTAATAGGAATACTTAAGCTTTTCATTGCAACATTTTTTAGGACTTTGTCACTATTTTTAAGGACTCTGTGTAACATTTTATAGAAATTGTATCGCTTCTCTCATAATAGTATGTGTATAAGAGCACAACTTTGACTTCAATTTTCTCAAAAACCGGACGGTCAATCGACTTGAAATTTTGACACCATGCGGACTACTTTGTCTCACTATTTTGTCTCCGGTATCGAACCTCCTTAAGGCACGGTTTCTTCTCATAGAAAATTATTTCCCCCCATGGGGATTCGAACCGGCGACCTGTAGCGTCGTAGGCGAACACTTTAGCCACAGCTGTAACTACTAATTGATAAAACTGCTAACGTAATCGAACTTATACTCTTATCGTGCAAAACTTTAAACTCAAATTATTCAAAAACGAAGGCTCTTTTGACAAACTCCATTAGTGTTTTGTAACACTGTAGGTATGTACTACAACTTCCTCCTTGTGTCATTCTACACATTCAAATATACAGGGTGAATCACCTAACATTTAAACTTTAAATATCTCCGTTGCTTTTAATGAAACGAAAAAATGTCTCAGGAAAAAAATGATTGCTAGACAAAAAGGACAACATATTATACATGGTTGAATTTGTATTTTAATTGGCTCTAATGTTACAGTAATGAAAATACGTCATCCCATTACCCATACAGCACACTTCGTGGCGGCAACGTTGCAGGATGGTTGCAGTAACCTTGCACTTGCTTGCGTCGTTGCATGGTTGCAGTGCAATGTCGATGTATGGTTGCTGCGACGTTGCCGTGCAACATTGCACGGAGCGGACATAGAATTTTTGCTGTATAGTTGCGGCATAGTTGCGTTGCAATGATGCACTGCAACTTTGCCGCAACTATGGCGCAACTATGCCGCAACTTTGCCGCAACCATACCGCAACTATGCCGCAACTTTGCCGCATCTATGCCGCAACTATGCCGCAACTTTATCGCAACTTTGCCACAACTTTGCAGACTTAGCAAATTTTAAAACATAATATCTGCAAATCCGGCTGAAATAAAGTGTATACATTATCCCTTATTCAATTCGTCTTGAAACGCACTATCAAGTGATCTGTTAAAAAAACGAGTTCCGTTTAAAAAAAAAAATGATCATCGTATCTCGTAATATAATAATGAAAGAAAAAAATCGTCTGCCCCAGTAAATTTGCCCCCTCCAACCATGCAATTTCATATAAACAATTTCTTTTACATCTTCAATACGTTAGGAAATATCCAGGTGTTTACTGCCCTTATATACATTTGATTGAAAATAATGACCAACGAACAGCGTGGGCTAGTACGTAGCGCTCCCGACTAATAACCATGAGGTCATAAGTTCGCTTCTCACTGTTGGATTTTTTTTTTATTCATTTGTATACCTATTGCCTCAAAGTTGCCGTGCAAAGTTGCCTCAAAGTTGCCGTGCAACGTTGCAGCAGGCGGACATAGAATTATTGCTGCATAGTTGCGGCAACGTTGCGTCCATCGGTGCGATCTTGCACCGCAACTATACTGCAATTATGCTGCAACGAGAATGTGCTGTATGGGTAAAAGAACCATCAATGATATTGAAATTTCGGGAAATATAACCTTGAGAAAAAAATCGTCTGCGTCAGAATAATTGTCTCTCTAAAGCAGGCATGGAACTAAAGTGAACGCAGCGGCCGTTTTTCGGAGGCAACGCCTTCTTTCTCCCGCCGCGCGCCTTGGCCCCCGCGACGGGCCTAAGGTCGGTATCAGATATATTGGCCGGTGAGTTTCGTGAGGGGTATTCTCCCACCATACCGCTTGCCTGCTCGATGCTCCTTTTCTCAACGTTCTCGCTCTCTCTCTGATCGTCAGATGGTGGTGGTTGATTTCTCCTCGATCGCTGATCGGGAAAACAAACTCACCGGCCAATATATTTGATACCGACCTTAGGAGCTTGGAGTGCCTCAGACCCGTACCATATGAACCGCGCGTGGCCCATTGGGGCGACACCCGTAATAATTGATTTCCGCATCACCCATGGGGTACTATTATCGATGCGTTTTTCTTTTGTCAGTGGTATCCCCTGTAGGCCTATTCCACTGTATCACGCGATAAAAATGGATAGGAAAAACGCGTTTTACTATCAAAATTTTAAATACGTTTGGGAAAACTTAATTTTTGCGCCCGTTTAGACGTGCTGGACATATCTAAAATATCAACCGGGGAGGCTGGTCGACGTTGTACGTATTAAAGTTGATATTTTAGATATGCCCAGCACGTCTAAAGGTGCGCGAAAATTAAGTTTTCCCAAACGTATATAAAATTTTGATAGTAAAACGCGTTTTTCCTATCCATTTTTATCGCGTGACACAGTGGAATAGGCCAACAGGGGATACCACTGACAAAAAAAAAAACGCATCGATAATAGTACCCCATGGGTGATGCGGAAATCTATTGATACGGGTGTCGCCCCAATGCGCCACGCGCGGTTCATATGGTACGGGTCTGAGGCGCTCGAAGCTCCTAGGCCCGCCGCGGGGGCCAAGGCGCGCGGCGGGAGAAAGGAGGCGTTGCCTCCGAAAAACGGCCGCTGCGTTCACTTTAGTTCCATGCCTGCTCTAAAGCAAACATTTTTTTCCTTAGACATTTTCTCGTATCATTAAGGGGTCATATACGTTTCTCGGCGCTAAAACGGGGTTCATGTTTGGGAGTAATTCAGGGATAAACTATTAGTCCGATTGGTTTAAATCTTTTTGTGTTTTATAGGTTTACGTTTATAGATTATAAAACAGGTATGAGAATTGGAAAATTTTTAAAAATGTGGCGTCCGAGGGCAGTGGCTTAGAACATGTTTTCTGGCGCTGCTCAAAACGGTGGGCGTGTTTCAGCCCGTACGAGTGGTCTGAAACAAAAATCACCGATTTTTTTAACAAACTTTGGGATCACAGTTATCGGCTGACGTCGCCATTTTTTTACGAAAAAAAAATTACGGAAATGGTAACATTTTGAAGAAAAGGATCGTGATTTTCGCTATAAAAATCGTATGTTCTTGCTTGTTATTAAAAAAATGGTTGAAATTAATTAAAAAAACTCGACGTCATCCGATAACGAATCTTATGTAGAATAATTGTACATATAATGAAGTTAATCGAATGAACGATGAGGCAGTTATCATGCCCACCGTCTGGGAAATTGATGTTTCGAGAAAAACCTACATTTTTAAAAAATTTCCAATTCTCATACCTGAGGTATATAACCATAGGTATATAAATATATAGCTATAAAACACCAAAAAATCGAACCAATCGGATTAATAGTTTATCCCTGAATCACTCGCAAACATTGACCACGATTTAGCGCTGAGAAACGTACATGACCCCTTAAAAACAACGGAAATATATAAAGTTTAAATGGTAGTTGCAGCAACATCGCAGGAACGTTGTCACAGCATTGCAGGAACGTTGCGGCAACATTGCAGGTACGTTGCCGCAACATTGTAGGAACGTTGCCACAACATTTCAGGATCGTTGCCGCAACATTGCAAGAACGTTGCAGCAAAGTTGCCGGATCGTTGCAGTGCAATGTTGCAATGCAACATTGATGCAACTATGCAGCATTAATTCCATGTCCGCCCCGTGTAATGTTACACCGCAACATTATGCACACTGCACGTAACTGCAAGGTTACTGCAACCATCCTGCAACGTTGCCGCCACGAAGTGTGATGTATGTGTAGTAAAATAGGGATCATACAAACGAAAAACATGGTTTTTTGAAGTCCTAAAGCTATAACTTTATATTTCATGAGTCTAGAAAGTCGCATTGGACTGTATAGAATGTTATACTAAACAATAGTTGTTAAAAACTGGTAGATAACAATAGAAAAACCAATATTATTTACTAATTTTATCATTTACGTGGCAAATGCTGCAAATACATGATCAATCTAACACGAAAATAAAGATTATTGACATAAAAAAGTGTTAGTATAATTGTTTATTAATAATTTGTTTAAACATTTTTTTAACAAAGTGACAGTGAAATTCATATCATACTAACAAATAAATCACATTTTGTTGTAACATTACTATAAACAATTGATTGTTATTACACAATTGGTTAACATAATAGATTTCAGTAATATTCAATAACGATAAGTGCAATTTGGAAGGTACATTGTTGTTATGACACAGGTACCCACTAAGTAAGGATTCTTGGAAATTTCATTCCCGAGGGAGTGAAAAGGGGTAAAATGTATTTTCTCGGACTCCTTAATATCTCTTAAGCCCGATTAGATATCACTTTGGTTTTCACTTACAGCTGTTGCCCACACAAATGAATACAACTTAATTTCAGGATTTTGCCCTAACTGTTATCTAAGGTGGTGAAATGTGTTTTCACGTGTCCTTCAAAATGTCTTAGGCCCGATTAGATATCAACTTGGTTTTTAGTTACAAAGGTTACCCCCGCAAGTGCCTATCAATAAATTTCAGAATATTGCCCTAATCAACCTCTAACAACCCCTAACCAATATATACATATATAAATGTTCGTTCACACCTACTATTTAAAACTTGAGACGCTCCAATTCAATGCACACTTAGTACACCAGATCTAGAGTTTAACTATTTAAGGGTTGATTAGGATAAAATTTTGAAATTGGTTTTTAGGCATTTGTCTTACTAGGTTTAAACCAAGTATCGATATCGAATCGGACCGAAGGGCTTTTGGGGGATCCGTAAAAACAAATTATACCCCTTTTCTCCAACTTAGGGGTTGATTAGGTCAGTATCCTGAAATTTGTTGATAGGCATTTGTGGGGGTCACCTTTGTAATTAAAAACTGTAGGAGCCGGAAAAAGGGCCAGAACAAAGAGGAGTAATAAATAATAACAGGAGTACAATGAACATAACGAATAAAAGCTTTTGAGGGCGCAGTCTTCGGAAGTTAGACTAAAGGCTCCAACACTGGAGCACGCACAGTCTTATCGTTGTCTACTATTTAGATAGCACTTAATGCTATATTGTTATACTTAAACTAGGCTTATGTTACTAAATTCGTTCGTTGGGTATGATGCACAATGAGGCACGGGACTGTTACATCAATCTTTAGCGTTTATATCATTACAGGGTAAAGGTGTGGGTGAGGGTGATAGAAAGAGGAGGGGAAAAGTTGGGGTGAGGAAAGTTATAACTAGTACTTAGTTAATGCTATAACATGATCTTATATACATATGTTTATCTTACGTTTACTAGTCAGAGTAAAATTATAGTGTGGTGTAATAATATGGAAACATTGGGCGCTACTTAGGATTTGTTATTTCATAGAATAGGTACTAGGTTGTTTGCAAGGGGGCTCGTTAATTTCGAATAACTTTGTCTTACATTAGATTTTGTTAGAGCCACCAGTATTTCTTGATGTTATTCCAGTGTTTTTCTTTATGGTCGTAAGTGGTTAGATTGTATTTGAATCGCATCGAGGGACGGTTTGTGTCAATATCGGCTTCATATGGTATACTTTTATCGTAGTTTTTTCTGTTAAAATGGTATATCGTTGGCAGGTTATTATTATTTTGTATAACGCCTATGCTTTCTAGGTAAATGAAGGATTCTGGTGGTGTGTAACCGGTTTGTCTGGATTTATCGTAGTATTGAGGATTCGGGTAGATGGAACTATAGATTAAACTGTTTGTTCCAATGTTATGAATGTGTGCCCAATGGTTCCTGATTAGTTTTAATATGAACAAATCTATTCGAGTGAATTTTGCTTCGTTATATAGCTGGTGGCTGCTCACATTTTTGGTGTAGTTTGACTCTAGTGTACGATATCTACTCAGGCAAGCCCTGATGTATTTCCTTTCAAACATTCTTATTTTCTCCATTGTGCTGGCACTGATGTTGAACCAGATTTCGCAGCCATACGTTAAAATCGGTCGAATTAGTAGCTTATAAAGCAACAATTTTACGTTCTTATTTAGATCTTTAGAGTAAAACATTCTTCTGTTCGCCATAAATGCTTTTTGTGCTTGACTTATTTGTATATCTATGTGTTTGTTAAAGTTTAGTTTGAAATCAAGATGTACACCTAGGTAGCGAACTATTTTTTTGTGCGGAATAATGGAGTTTGTGTTGTAGGAGACGTGAATGCAGAATTTTTTGGAGTGGATTTTGACATTTTTGTTTACGCCTGATATTTTCGAGATGTAAGGTCTGAATAGGATGGATTCGCATTTATTTAAGTTTATTTTAAGTTTCCAAGTGTGGAGATAGTTTTGAATTTTGCCGAAAAGTTCTTGAAGTTCTATTTTGATATTCGATGGTTTGTTGTCTTTTACGTAGATAAGACGGTCGCCTGCAAAAGCTAATGCGGATTTTTTGTTGTCGCTATTTAGGTTGAACATCTGTAGTAAGTCGCTTGTATAAATGTTAAGGAGGTACTCCACTGTGGACGGTCAAAAAATCAAGCTATTTTTAAAGATTTTTTTCTGAGTAAATACAACATACAGGGTGTCCCACGGTAGACTGAACAGTCCGATATCTCCTAAACTATTGGAGATAAAAATTTGAAAAAAATATGTAAATTCATGGTTCGATGGGGCTACCAAATTAGCCCGAACGAATTTTTTTCTTCGATTGTTATTTTAAAAGATACGATGGTCAAGTTTCGTTTTATAAATGGGTCTACGTTTTCGGAACATCTGAGTTTATAGTGACAAGACAAATTCAATAAGCTTTAACCCTAGGATGCATACCGTGGGTATTTTATACCCACATGAATATTTAACCATCCACCCACCCACTTGTATAATGAAATAATTTCATGTGGCTTTGTGTATTCCTTCCTTGCGATTTCAAGTACCTAACAATGATTTCTTAAACTTATTAATAGAATAATTAAAAAAAAAATGTAGAAATTCCAATTTTATCGCAATTTTCATAAGGTGGGTGTTTTATACCCATTAATTAGACATACACACATAACCTTGTACAGATTTGGTTTACACATGCAGTAGACTCTAGTGTTTATTATTTGACATTGTGTAATATATATAGTGATGGAATTTCAAGTAGACCAAACATATTCAGAATGTTATGATTATATCTGCCCCGTGTCTCGACGCATTCCGTGCGTTAGCTGTATTGTTGTCAACGGTTCAGTATTCAGTTGTGCCTATATGTATGGAGACATTACAGTTGAAACCTGAAAATTATTTTGTGTTTTCAATATTATGGAGAAACAATTTGAAAATTGAATCGGTACTAGGTACGTTCTTTATCTCCTGTATTTCTTTTACATCTTAGTGCGCGTTTTGTTCTTTTTTTGTAACGATTGAGGTATCTTTATAACAGATGGCTTCTACACGTAAGAAAAGAGTTCGTAGTGATCCTGATGTCGAAAATATTGTTGATCAGCGGCTTGATGAATCTTCATATGCTGGATCAGAATCAAGTGACAATTCGAATGTTTCAGATATTTGTGGTAGTGATATTGATATTGATGCTCAACATGACCCCGATTACATAACAATATCTGAAAGCGATAGTGTTCATTCCAGCGACAGCGATGTGGTTCCATTTATTCAAAACGAAAATTTTATGATTGCACGAAATGGTAAAGAATGGTCGAAGAAGCCAAAGAATAGTTCAAAATTTCCACCATACAATATAATACGTTTTACTCCAGGGCCAAAAAGACAAGGTGAGATATTCACGCCTTTGGATGCTTGGAAATCATTCATAATTTCGAATATTACTGACGAAATAGTTATTTGCACTAATGCCGAAGCAACTCGTTCATGTTCCGTAAAAAAAATATGGCAATCTATCGAGAAAGATGAGATGGATGCATTTTTGGGGCTATTACTTATGGCGGGTGTTCTAAAAAGTTGGGACGTACCAGTCAGGGAACTTTTTTTTAGATAAACATTCAAACCCAATTTTTAGAGCGTGTATGTCTGTCAACAGATTTGACGATATCAAAAGATTTTTGAGATTTGATAACGAAAGAACACGAGATGAAAGATTAAAATCAGATAAATTGGCTCCTATTTCTTATGTATGGACTTCGTTTTTGAAACAGTGTCGGACAGTAATGGTACCAAAAATCTTTGTCACAATCGATGAACAATTAGTTAATTTTCGAGGAAGATGTGGATATATCCAGTATATGCCGAGCAAACCGGCGAAGTATGGTATAAAGTTCTGGCTGTGTGAATCTGATACAGGATATGCAATAGATGGTCAAATTTATGTTGGAAAGCAACCTGGTGGCGAAGTGCAACGAAATTTGGGAATGAACACTGTACTATCACTAGTAAGATCAATTCAGAATTCTTCAAGAAACGTTACAGTTGATAATTTCTTTACAAGTACGGAACTTTTTGAAAAATTATTAACGATGAAGATTAGTGCAGTGGGGACAATTCGGAAAAATAAACGAGACATACCAAAAGAAATGCAAGCTAGTAAAGAAAGAGCAATATATTCATCATGTTTTGGATTTCATAATAATATGACACTCGTTAGTTATGTACCTAAAAAAATGAAAGCTGTAATACTGTTGAGTACATTACATAATAACGATGAAGTCGATCAGCTAGTTTTGCACTAGCAAAACAAAGCCTGATATTATAAATTTTTACAATAAGACGAAAAGAGGAGTGGATATAATGGATCAAAAGATAATAAATTATACTTGCAAGAGACAAACAAAAAGATGGCCGTTCGTAATTTGGAGTAATATAATGGATGTAGCTGCATTAAATGCTTTTACTTTATTTATGAACGAAAATTCTGATTATAAGAAAGAGAGAAGTGACCAAAGAAGACTATTTTTGAAAGAGTTGGCTACGCAGCTCATTATTCCATATATGAACAGGAGATTGAGAAATATTAATTTACAAAGAAGTATTGTGGAAAATATTAGGAAATTTATCGATATACAAGAAAAAGAAGATATACCCACCAAAATTCCGACAAAAAAACGTTGCTTTATATGTCCAACCAAAAAAGACAGAAAATGTGAGAGAGTTTGTGTAAAATGTAATAATGGAATATGTAAAGAACATACTATTTATATGTGTCCGAAATGTAGTGAATAAGTTTTCATATTAATATTACATGTATTTTTATAATAGTGCTAATTAATGACTTAAAAAAATTTGTTGTATACTGTGTAAACTTCTGTGGGTCTTTTTCACCCACGGTATGTAAATCTGATGAACGCCACAGTCATGCATCCTAGGATTAAATGTTCCCCGAGAAAAATCTCAGTTATTTTTCGGCAAAAATTGTTACTTGAGGTACGGACGATAAACACACTTATACAGATTGAGAATCTCTTCGAATTTTTTGTTTCGGATAAGCCTAAGTCGGGAAATCACCTGCACCACGAACATACTGTTTTTGTTTAAGTGCCATATTGACGCTGTAAAAAAACAAGTAACACAAATTGAAAATATTCCTTTTAATTTTTTTGGTATAATATAAGATTTATTTCATTATATGTTGTATTTACTGAGAAAAAAATATTTAAAAATAACTTGATTTTTCGACCGTTCACAGTGGAGTACCCTTTTAAATAAGATGGGGGAGTTTACGGTGCCTTGTTGCAGTCCGTTTCTTATATTGAAGGTTTTCGGTGATGTGTCTTGTCCTTCGGTTACGATGAACTCTTTATCATGAAGCATGTTCCAGAGCATCTTTATTAAGTGGGGTGGTAAGTTCTTCTTGCTAAGTTTGTAAAAGAGTCCGTCTAGCCAAACTGTATCAAAAGCCTTTTCTAGATCGATGAATACGGCCCCGACGCATTCTCTCGCGTTTCTGGCCCAACAAATATCGGATGTAAATTTGGTGATGCCATGAGTGGTTGATTGTTTGTGTCTAAATCTAAATTGTGTTTCTAGGATT
This sequence comes from Andrena flavipes, assembly GCA_963971345.1. NCBI lineage: Eukaryota > Metazoa > Arthropoda > Insecta > Hymenoptera > Andrenidae > Andrena > Andrena flavipes. Next base: position 38,436,157 of record OZ020479.1, on the reverse strand, counting down.
ATATTGTTGAGTGTACAGAATGTATTTAGTGAGTTGTTAATTACAATTTCGAACACTTTACTGATGTTAGGTAGGAGACTGATCGGACGGTAGCTTGACGGATCGTTACTATTTTTATCCTTCTTTTTTATGGCAATAAGCTTGGCTGTTTTCCAGACTTTTGGAAAGTATGACATGTTTAGACAATTGTTGAATACTATTGTGTAATAGAAGATGTATAGTGGAGGTAAGTTCTTTAGCACTGTATTGGGGATATTGTCGAAGCTCGAAGATTTTTTATTGTTTAGTTTTTTGAAAACTAGTTTTAGATTTTCTGTGGACGTGAAGAAGTCAGGTGGAATGAGGTTGGTGTTTGGATTGTTAGCTTCATTTGTATTGTTAAATATGCAAACTGTTGTGTTATCTTGTATGTCTTTGTCTAGTTCATTTTTTCAATTTTCAATTTTCTGTGTGATTATGTTTGTTAGTTGTTGCTTTCCCATGTGGATATTCAGAGTGTGGACTGTTTCGAAATGTGGTCCTAGGGTTTTTAGCTTTGTCCTGTAAGTCAGTGATGAGCAAGTTGTTATAATTGTCAGTTTGTAGGTTGTTGCGGTCTAAATTAGCGTTTGCGATTAGGTCTACGTTAGTGGAGGGAATTTTAAGGGTGCCGTCTCAAGTTTGATATGGTCCGAATAGTAAACAAAGGATCGAAGCGTCCCCAGTAAACAGACGGACCCTAATAAAACTAATGCGGTCGGTAAAAAGAAGTTGTATAGAGGTGACATCTCCAGGTACTCTATGTAGACGAATTTTTGACGCATAGTTGCCACATTTTCTGTTCTCCCTGTCTCCGCCGCGCTGTTGCCACAGCTCCTTCTACTGATGAGAAGTCTTGGAGGAATACGGCACGAGAGCTGCGTCTAGGCAGGGATCAGCGGCCTTCAACTACAGCTGATGGAGGGGGTAACACCTACAGGAGCGGTGGTTATGTGTGCGTGACTGACGTGACTGACGCGCTGTTCCGCACACATAACCACCGCTCCTGTAGGTGTTTCTCCCTCCAGCAGTGGTACCTCGAGCCCCGCCGATCTCTGGTTATTTAGGAGCCCGGCGACTATCCCCACAATTTCTTAGAATTCTTTGTTCGAGAGTGAGAGAATCCGAAAACGAGCAAGAGCTTGGGGCAATATATACATCGCTATTTTTCATGAGTAGAAATACGGACATTTAGAGCATTATATATTTAATTAAAAATTATTAATAGTTAAACATCTTGAAATAGTTCACGCAATATTCTTATACATACATCTTTCCTTGATAAAGGTCCAAATCTGGACCGAAACGTCGGAAACTCTATATTTTATGGACTAGTGAATAGTTGCAAAACGACTTTTTAAATTTTAAATTTGTATAAAGTGACCGAACCTTGCGCCGAAATCATAGTAACTTATCCAAAAATAATTGAAATCGGTGAGGAAACACCTGTTCTGCATAATTACCTTTTTTTATTCGAAGGTTTAATTCGAATAAATACAACGAATAAAGGATATTCTTCCGAATGGCTCACATTTTCTATCGTATCGGCATGAAAGTTTCAGTAATATACTGATGAGATTTTCCAGATGAAAATGAATTTAAACACGGTATAAATCGGATTATTTATAGCATTATTAGATTAGAAATGTTACGTATTTATATTTAATTATCTAGTACAGTTCTAGAAATAATCCGATTTATACCATATTCGAATTCATTTTAATGTGGAAAATCTCAGCAGTATGTTACTGAATATTGAAAACGTGACATTTTACATTTTATCAACATTGTATGCCTCTCCAACCGAGATTACAAGTCACGACAGGGGGGCATTTCGGGTCGAAACACGACACAAAACATTTTCTCACCCAAATCATATATTTATCGTTAATTTTGCATTTCATTCAGTTATTATGTATATTTGTGATCCTATTGGGACAGTAAAATTAATGAAATTTGTTTATTTAATAGGGCATAGTACTTTTTTACAAATTGCCGACAATATCGTTCACACTGTACATAGGAAAAAGTTTCGCATCTTTCACATGTAAAAAGACTTCGGTTACTTTGAATTTCAATGGCAGGAAAGGAATTTTTGTAAAAAAAAGCGTCATAGACCACTTCTCGTCCCTCTAACTACCCCAGTTGAACTCCCGTTAAAAATAAACAATGAAAATTGGGACATTCAGTAAGATATAATTCCAAAAATATCAGAGATCAAAATTAAATTTGGTACACTTCAAATACATACCTCAACACTTAATTCCATAAAAAATTAGTTGAATTAAGCAAACAACAATACTATAAATAACAATACAAGTTCTGAAGAGTTTCGTGGTTCTCTTCTTCAAAACCGTGTAGTCGCGTTAAAAATTAATGAATGTGAAAAACAATCATACTACCTGCAATCAACTACCTGTAAAAGAAAATTTGCAGTCTAGCGATATTTTTGTAAAAGGACTTTGTGCCGTGTTTCGACCCGAAATGCCCCACTGTGCGCCGCCGAACAACTCAAATCCTATTTGAGTTTATCCAGATATTATCATTGTCCATCTCTGTTCTCCAACCGCTTCGCCGTGATTCATTCAAGCCTCCTTGATGGCAAAATAGTGATAGAGGAAATGCGACAACAGCGCGATTCGACTCTCGATAGTCTCGGCAACTATGTCTTCCCTACATTTATCGGCTAGATTGGACTTCTACGGGGTTTTATGGTACAATGCACGAATATACCATCAACGCCGGTGGCGGAGAATCCTTGAAGCTTCATTCTGTCATTTCTCGAGTCTGTCTCAGTACACGATTCATAAATTCATTATTATTTCGACATACGGTGGTTATTAGCGCTCATACGCACCAGACCACCCTGCACAGATGTCTGCTGAAGGCAACTATACCCGCAAAAACTTCTTTCATGCCGATTCCAGGACGAAAGTTGTAATTTACGGTGTGTTTACTACATCTCGTATACGCAGGGCTGGTGGAACCATTATGCAAATTAGGCGCCGCATAAGGGCGCCAGCCGAATTGGACGCTAAAAAACTGTCTCGCACGCTTAATAATATAGGAATACAACCCCCACATAAACGAAATGTTCATCCCGTAAAAATAAAACATATTAAATAGAAAACAGGTGCAAAAATTTGGGGCACCAAAAATTTTCTTGCATAAGGGCGCCTACTAACCTCGCGTCGGCCCTGCGTATACGTCACGCTGGTGCTACGTGGCTAGACTACGCCATTAGCGCCACCAACGGACAAGACTTGAAGTTTCATTGTGTCAGTTTTCGATTCATAAATTCATTATTATTTCGACATACGGTGGTTATTAGCACTCATACGCACCAGACCACCCTGCACGGATGTCTGCTGAAGGCAACTATACCCGTAAAAACTTCTTTCATGCCGATTTCAGGGCGAAAGTTGTAATTTACGGTTTGTTTACTATACGTGTATATGTACACGCTCAACTTAGCTTGTGCGAGCGTACGCACACATTCAACGCCCGGTGAGACGGCAGCCTTAAGAGTGTCTATGTTACCGCGGTCTCTTGGGCGGAAAAGTTCTCTAGGTTTATGAACTGATAAGCTAGTGATTTTATTTTTCCAGTAGTTGCTTACGGAGTTATGGAAAGCCTTTTTTTATATCGTATCTAACTAATTTTAAGATCTGTTTAAGTGCTGCTATGAGGTTGTCATTTGCGGCCATATAATTATCGAGTCTAGTGAATCTATTTATACGAGTTATTAAATAGCTCTTTGTTTCCTTAGTCTTTTTATGAGAGGGGTAATATATTTGTCTGTAGAATTAGAGTTGTTTGATGCTCGTGGTATTGATTGATCCATTGCGCTTAAAATGTTGATGTTCAGTTGATCAATGAAGCCATCGATCTCCTTTGATGTAAGGTTTCTAAAGTTAGGTATGTCTGTATTGTCATTTTCGCTTAAGTACAGTTTAAATTTGCTCCAGTCTGCTTTGTTAAAATTGTAGGTGGTGGTGGGGTTTATTTCCTCTATTTCAATATGTTCGTGAGCTTGATGGGATAGCACCATTAAAACGGCCCTATGGTCACTATCATAATCGAAAGACGCTAGTTTGTCTGAAATGGGCAAGTCGTGGAATTTAAGTCTATTGTCTGCTAAGCAAATATCGATAAAAGCTCCACTTCTAGGGAAGGACGGTACTGCGCTATGTAGGAATGAAAGACGATATTTAATTTGATTTTGGTCAATCCATTTGTGAAGTGCGTTCCCTCTACTGTTATCTGCTGGGTTATCCCAGGCCAGGTGTTTAGCGTTGAGATCGCCCGCAAGGAGGTAGAAGTTTTCATTTTTGTGTAGTTCAAGCTTGTCAAAAATCATACTTAGCTCTGGCAAGAATTCCTTTTTGTTATTGCCGGCGGCATATGCGGCTATTAGGAAAAGATTCACATCTTTTTGGATATTTAGCTGTATTATGCTAGTTTCAAATGTTGTTGATTTGATACCGTTTGGCTGGACGGAATTGAATTTAATATTTTTCTTTATTAGAACACCTGTACCCCCACCTTGTTTAGCATTTAATCTGTCATTTTTTATAAATATATAGTTCTTAAAATTAACGTGGTGATTATTATTAAGTTTTGTTTCACAAAGAAGGACCACATCCGGGTCATTTATTTGCAAACATTCTGCGAGGTTTTCTCCTTCTTTCATTCGTGATTAAGGAATTTACGTTTATTTCAAGAATTTTTATTTTCTCATGGGTTATTTTCCCTCTGATACTATTGTCATGGTTCATGTCGATGTTGTTATGAGTCATTGTATACAATATCCATAGATTCAGCTAATATGTCTATTTTATTTGAGTTTGCCCTGATGTGTTCTAGTAATCGCGATGTTTGTGCATTTACTGAGGAATCAATTATTTTCTTTATTTGATCAAGGAGTGTGTTCTGGGAGGGGTGAACTACGGGGGTTTCAGGGAGGGATTCTGGTATTTTGTACGTATGTGGGGGTGAAGGTTTAGTAAATTTGTTGCCAATTACAATGGAACTAAAGGAGATGCCTTTTTTGATGACGTTGTTGACAGATTTCAATTTTTTCTCTTTTTCTAACTTGGTAGTTAGCCTCTTTTCTTCTATTTTTTGTCTGATTTCCTTCAGTTTCAGGCATCCTCGATAGGAAACGGGATGGCCGAAACTTTTAAAATTAATACAAAAGGGTCTAGCTTCTTTTTGAGATTCATCATCGGTTTGCAGTGAGTTGTTACGTGGGCATTCTCCTGGGTTATGAAGAGAGTCGCATTTAACGCGGCGGTAGTTAATATTGCAGTTAAATGCCACGTGACCAATACTTTGGCACCTCTTGCATTGTATGCGGTCCTTCTTAATGATTTTTTCCCAACGAACGAATGTGTGTAGTAGGAATTTTATTTCTTTTAAATTGTTAATGTTGCTAATAGGAGACAGTTAAACTAGGAGTATCGGTAGACTTCTACCTTCCTCTAGTGAACGCCTAGTTGCAAATTTTTTAACCGATAAAAATTGAAGATTTTCTATTTTTTGGTTGTTCAGGGCATTTAAAATTTCTTGGGTATTGAAATCGCTCTCTAAATCTTTAAGTAGAACTGTTAGATTTTTATCTGTTCTTGGTGTATACGTAAAGAATTGTATTTCGTTTTGTTTTAAAATTTGAATTGCGAGCTTGAAGTTATCAGGGGTGGTGGTATGTAGCAAGTGCTTATTGTCGTTTACTCGTATGATGTAAAAATCTTTGAGATGCCCTGATAGTAGGTCTACAATTTGTTTTGTTGAGTTAACATGTAGGGTAATCAGGGGCGGTTTGGAATTGTTGTGCGACGTTGAGATGTTTAAGGAGTTTGTGGGTTTTTGGGGTTTGTTACCATTTTGGTTGTTGTCTCCGTTGGTTCTTTGGGCTTGCGATGCGTTGTTCGATTGCAGAGCGTGTCAATGGGTGTTGCTGGGTCCGCGCGGCATGATGCGATCCTTGAAGGTTGTTGTAATGGAAGGTGTCGACAAGTTTGGCCGGGCTTTGGGTGAGTTATTGGTACCTGGTGCGGTTGCCTTCCTCTTGAGGTCACTTTTATGGTCCTGGGGGGACGGTGCGCGCGGCTTTTTCGAGCCGGTTAGGGTATCTGGCCGTTCGCCCTTTGGGTTTTCTCCATCAATGTCAATCGCATCTGGCTCTTGCAGTTGAAATCTATTTTCTGATTGGAACTCGGAATATGTATGATTGGACGTTTTCACAAGACGTTTTCTTCGAGTTGTTTGGAGAGATTATTCACGGTGTTTTTAGCATGTCGATTGTAATCAGTACATCCTCGTAGGACGGTTTAGTACTGTTTGTGCTAGCAGGAGATTCGCAATCCACTTCGAGGTTTTACGAGATCACTGGGTGTGGGGCTTTCTTGTTATTATTCGCCGATGTGGATGGCGAATTTATGTTGTTTGTTCCACTGTCTTTTTTTGCTATGATGGGCATGGAGTTATATCTTTTTCCCGTTTTGCCTTTTAATATTTGTTTGTAGATTTTAGGGGATTTGAGGTCCCCAGACTCTAGAGCTTTTAAGACTAGAGGGTTATTTGTTAAAGGGGTCTCCATCTTCGCGATTGGAGCGTGCGGATAGAGTACTTCTACCGTGTACTGTTGAAGATTAGTGACATAATCGTTTCCGTCCTTCTTGTAGTTGGGAATGGAAGAACGGGCCTTAGCCCTCGGGAGGTGGTCACTTACACCCGCAATCTTATAGCGTTGTTTGTGTCACACGTTGCGTGAGGTGCACTGAGGGGTGAAATATTCACACGTTGAATAGTAGAATCGATTGTAGCCAGCTTAGACAGCCTTGTTGGAGGCCTGCACTGCAGACCGTTCTTCGGCAGAGCCCGCTACGCGGTTTGTTGCACTGTAGTCATAAAGCTGGAGGACTGCTTCGGTATGTCCGTACACTGTGCCGCTTAACTAGCAACTGCCGCCTTAAGGTGGAGTTTCCTAGCCGCGATCCGTGGCCCGTGGCGGCGGCCAGACTCCAACCGCGCAGCGTTCAGGGTCCCACTTTGGTTCAAGCGCACTTGAAAGGGTCTACGGCTAAGGATTCATACCTGGTTCAGAAATAAAATAATTTTTCATTCTTTATCGTTTCGATATGGAAATGACACCATTGGATTCCTTATGTTTTTGCGGTGAAAATTATATGAAATTTCATGTAAATCGGACTATTATTAGCGAAGACAACTTGAAATGATATAAATTAATTTTTCATGAAATTTCCTTCATATGGTCCGAATTGTGTCGTTCGTGGTGTCAATTTCATCGGTGAAATATAAAGAATTCATTGACGTCATTTTCAGAAAGATCCAATGGGAAATGCGGAAATCCTGGAAATTTCTGACTTTTTAATGGTATTCGAATCCTTTCGAGGGTCGAAAGCCATAAAATTCGGTGAGGCACTGCTAGTGATTGTCCTCGTCACGGCCTCCATCGAGTTAGGTAAATGACAAACAGCGGTGGTCGTTTCGTCGATCCCTATTCTGTCGTGCTTATTATCAGTAATATTCACCAAGTCCACCATCAATACGCCTCGCGGAAAGGCACAGGAAGAAAAGTGGTATACTTTATAAAACACTAGTACTGGATCTGAATAAAAAGATAAAAAGTTGAAAATATCTTCGTTTGTATTGCAATGAGATTATTTTGAGCGTACAATATTTCTGCACTTTCCATAGTAATATAGGTTTATTTATTAAATTGTTCTAGTTTTATTGGAATTATTGACATCATTTTTTTAAATAACGTCAATCCTTCGTATGTATTGTACCTATATTAATACTTTCTTTTATGAACTTTCTTAATTATCTATTTCTTGAGATTCAGCCTCGCTGTGCGACATAGAATACAGATAATTACTCCATTATTGGTAAATATTGCCAAATCTTGTTGTCGCAGTTGCAAAGCCAAATAGATGTTGATTATATAACAAAAAGAAATTTACTCGGAAGTTCCCGGAGGGTAACTAAAAAGCCGATAATTGCTGATATTTCTTCAATGGGTTTCTTACGGAAAAGTACTGTATGTAACTAATTGTTTGTTGTTGCTTACCAAAAACGATACTGCTCATTTCGGTTCTCAAAAAAATTATATCATCACGATTTAACCCTTATGTGGGCAACCGGGTACCCGGGTATTCTTAATGCTACTTATTTATTAAAACAAAAAATTTAAATTACAATGATTAATTAACAACAGAACAATTTTTGCATATTGTAATTGTGTTTGCGTGCTCATCGCAAACTGGTTGTGAGCACTTTTGGCAATTTTTTCTAGTTTTCCTACGTTTTTTAGCGGGATCTGCGTGGCATATATGGCAAGATCCTACAACTTTTTTTCTTCCACTTGCATCTAATAAAATCGACGGTTGTGCAGAACTCGTAGACGGAACATTTATTATGTGGGATGGAAGTAATATACTATCTATTGCTAATTTGGTAGAAAAGTGTCGCATTATTTGGACATTTGAGGCTCGATTTTGAATGGTTGTAATACAAAGTTCTTCTCCTAATTGGCGTAAAAATATACGACGGTCATTTGTTCTCTTATGTAACATGCTATTATTGGAGAGATATATAATGTAGGAGGAAAGAGCGGCAATATCTAGTATGTTATAAAAGAGTGCTAGTGGCCATCGAGTAGTTCGTCTTTTTGTGGTATACCTCCCTAACATTTGATCCATTGTGTCAACGCCAGATTTTGTTTGATTATAAAATTCAATAATTTCTGGTTTCCTTTTTGGCCCAGAAACAGTATTGCCAGTATGCATCGTTGACAATACTATAACGGCTTTTTCCTTTTTCGGCACGTACGAGCAAAGTGTAATATTTTCATGGTACCCAAATAAGGAAGAATACTCTTCGCGTGATTTGGATGGTACCATTTCTTTGGGAATGTATTTTTTGTTTTTTCTTATTGTGCCTACAATCGCCAACTTCCAAGATAATAGAGCTTTCGCTAAGGGAACAGTTGTAAAAAAGTTGTCCATGGTAATGTTTCTACCCGACCCTTTATACGCAACAACCATATCTTTTACAACCCGTTCACCCTGGTTTATTTCGCGACCTGACGTAGATTTTCCTGTGTAAATTTGGCCAGATAATGGGTAAGAATTTTTTGAATCGCATAGCCACCAGATCTTGATACCATATTTAGCTGGCTTTGATGGCATGTATTGCGTGAACCTAGTCCTACCTCTATATGGAAAAAGTTGTTCATCAACGGTTAGATTCGCTGAGGGTTTGTACGCTTTTGCCAAATTCGCGTTTAGCATTACCCATATATCCCGTATGGGAGCTGCTTTATCATGAACTGCCCTTTCTGTTCGAGTATTCGCGTTGTCAAATCGAATAAACCTCAAGATACTACGGAATCTATTTACACCCATAGCTGCCAGGTACAAAGGGTAGGAAGTACTCTTCCACATATCATATATATGATCTGTATTAGAGTTATTTACACCGGCTGTAATTAGAATACCTATTAAGGCGGACAACTCTTCTGTCGTAAGACTTTTCCACGTTTTCGGTTTTGTAGGGTTATCGCTATTGAATTTTTCATACACAGCGGTCGCCTTACGATTCGTGTGCCTTACGATAATATTTACTATTTCATTTGAAAAAATTACATTGAAGGTATCCCGAATCGATAACATTTGTGTTGATCGATGTGGACCATTTCTCTCTCGGATAATGTTGTAGGATGGTGTTTGATGGTGAAATGGTGGTTCCTTATTCCAGATGGTACCATCCTTAGCAGCAAGAACATTTTGGGACGCATTACTATCTTCTCCTTCTGTATTTGTGTCGTCTTCATCGTCTTCCTTCGACTCTTCAGTTGTTATTGCTTCGCTTATCCGGTTTTCGCCAATATTCTGATCGGTGTCAGAAATTTCATCGTTCAATACATCCGTTTGTGGTCCAGGCAGCCAGTCTTCATCGTCATTATCGGATGATATATTATTAGAAGAACATTCTTCTCCCAATAATGTTGCTAAATAAATATCTTGCTCCATACGTGATAATCTAAAATATACGCACATGTGTTCATTGTGCTACTATGGCATACTAACATTAAAAGGACCAACGATTATCATATTTTTCTACACAGTACCAACACGACAGATTTTTGAAAAAATACACAATTCAAGAAAACAATGTTTATTTATGTAGTATTTCATTAGTCCTGTCGACATCAATTCGAAATAAACAATGTTTTTAGGAATGAATTACATATATAAAGTAGTCTTATGGATAATTTTGACCCTCTTGGTTCATCTAGTGCTCAATTGATAATTGTTTTTATATATTGTATATAATCTTGATATTTACCTTGAAAATTCTTCTGTTGTCAATTCTTCCATTTTTACACCTTCACAAATTGTGAACTATATTTCACAAAGCACTGAATGTTCAAGAACAGAACTACACACGATAGTTTATCCAAGATGTACACTCTTCTCGTACTAAAAGCTGATTCAAACTGATCAGTTCTTCGTTTTAGACTCTACATTATTTCGTGTGTTCGTGCACTTGTTTATATAAACGAGATAAGACACCTTCATCGCGGCGCCACAACAATCACTGACGCAAAGAGACAGGATGAAAACGCATACACATATACGAATGACACTAGCGTCTTCATCATGGAATTATATTGTAATTTCAAATAATTTTTCGCTCAAATTCTTTGAAACAGTACTTGGTGTGTTATAAGAAGGAAAAGAGGAAAAATAAAGAACATCGGAAGTAAATGCTAGTAAAATTATCACTACAAGTGTCATATATCAGAATAGAATACTTGGGGTACCCGGGTACCCCGGTTGTACGACTACGGTGAATATTTTGGTTGCCCACACAAGGGTTAAAAGACTCGATTCAAAATTTTCCATCAGAAAAAAACATACAAACTTTGACACGTGTTTACACACAGATCAGACGTATGTAGTCGCCACGATATTTTTCCATTTTTTTTAGGAGCTCATATTATTAGTTTACAATATATAAAAAAAAAAAAATCATAATCCCATAAGTTTCGAATTCTGCCTTGTTTCCTTATTTTTGGAATTCTGCCCCACTGTGGGGTAGGATCGCAGCGCGGCCGCGGCTATGACTCCTCCAAGAGGAGTCACGCGATTTGCCGCCGTGGCGAGCCGCGCGGCTAGTAGATTCCGCCATCATGACGGAAAACAGACACTCATCGCATTGTGTTGCGTCTTGAGTAGCCTAGGTTGCTGTTGTAGCGGACGGGCGGCCGCCGCCGCTTGAAAACGCGGCTAGGAAAACGGTTACATGCTTCTCCATAAGAGCCGTGCTTAGGATTTGGCCGCCGGCCGCGGCCGCTGTGCCGCCGCCGCCAGATCGCGGCTAGGAAACTCCACCTTTAGCCATCTCGGCTTACGCCGACTCCCCCCGGTCTCTCAATCCCGAACTCCTACTTAAACGACGCCACCTATGGGCCACACTCGCACCATAGGCCGTCTCCTCTTCCGAGCGCCAAACCGCCTACAAAACCAAGTTAATATCGAATCGGGCCCAAGAGCTTTTGAAGAATATGTGAAAACACGGTTCACACCCTAACTTGGAACACTTTTCAGTTAATGTTTGAATCCGGTACATTTTTTTTATATAGATCGAATGTATCTGTCACAACGGCCCAAAAAAATGTAAATTAAAGATGCTCCCAAAAGCTGGTCTGACCTTGAAAAATCAACAAAGGTGGAACAGGAGAAAGAAGAAAAATGAGGGAATGAGAATGACATCTGTTGAAATTTAATTATCTCTATTATATGAAAATACATTATATTAAATGAATACTAATAGATTAACGATAGATAACAATTAGACAAAATTAATGATAATAAATAAAATTAATTATAATACTATTGAAATCACAACAGTAATCTTGTCGATACGAAGATTGAAAAAAGTGATTGAAGACGGCTGGAAATCTGGATTGTGCTCTACCAATTGTCCAGGTTCCATCAACAGCTTTGCAATAGTTAATCACTTTTTCATATCTTCCAAAGACGATATAGTGGTCGATAATTACCTATGGAAGTGTCGTTATTAAGAATCCAGCGATTCTCAAATTCGAAATCATGCTGTGGTTCAATAACCAAATCTGTGAAGATAGGTGTCCACTTGAGAGTAAAACTCGCGCGAGAAGCTTTCGAGAGTATTTCTCGCAAGTGGATACTACGTCCGAGAGTGACTGTCGGAGAGCGACGTTCAACTCTCAGACAGCGGATGCGTTGCAACTTGCTCTCCAGTGGATACATAGTAATATTACTATTCGACAGTTGCTTCCGAAATACGAACCAGGTTCGTATTCTGCGAGTGCTGTCGCGGTAGTAGGTTTTCTGGGTTATGCAGTAGGCTCGCGTCGCGGTAGACACAGCGTTGCCAGAGAAGTGTTGCTAGGCGGTTAGCCGGGAGAATTGCGCGGCCAAGGCAGTCTGCGTCGAGCCGAGTAGAAAGATCGAGTAGAAATCTTCAATATGCAGTTCCCTTGTAAGAGTTGAACATGCTCCTAATTCTTGTCTACGCTGAATCCATGGCGTAACCCAGCAATTTTTCTTTTTACGTTGCTTCTTTCTCTTTTTTAATATATTATAAGCCATAATCAAACCACTACGTTTTTGCACATTCATAATCACGGCCTCATTTCGTTCCTAGTTTAAAAGAAACTGAGAGAGTACGCACAGACTAATTTCTAGTGGACACCGTTCGGAGAGTTCTATCGGATAGTAAGCTCTCGGCGAGTTTTCTATCGCCTACCTGGGATTAAAATTTTTCGAAATTGCTCTCAAGTGGACACACAATTTGAGAGTAACAATCGAGAGTAACTTGCACGAGTTCTCTCAAGTGGACACCTACGTGAATAAGTACTTGTTCGAAATGCGTGAAAAAGTCTCGTTCTTGTGGGCGAAGCGAGCAGTAAGTAATCTGGTAAAATTTTTGATATTGGCAACCAACGAGAGAATCTTTGTTACCCAAGGAGTCACGCATATGAGGGGATCTTTTTTATCCAAGGAGTCACGAATACGAGAAGATATATGTTTATCTTTTATTGTCGTAGTTGAAAAATAAAAAGGAACGCCAGTGCTTCGACGATATCGTCTAAAATCTAAACAAAAGTCAGCACCCGCCGAAATAGAATACTATCGCTTGCACTGGTCATAATATCGCGTCGATATACTGCTGGTCACTAATTTTTACCGATCGGCCACGAGAAAGGTTAAACGCAATTCGAGTATCATCTGATACATAGATGGCATTTTTTTAAATTATCAATTAGTAAACTAATGACTATTCAAAACGACAAATTTTCTCGTAAAAAAACGTGTTGCAATAAATTAGCCCTCCTTATAAGTTTTCTAAAGTTGTATGTATATTCCGTACATTCAAATTGTTTTGTTCGTCTTATTTACTTCTTATACGATTTTTAAGAAAATTGTACATGAGTTTTCTAGGCATTTATTTTTCAATTAATGTATACATAATCATATATTCGGCAAAAAATAGTGTCGCGCAGTATATGTATGATCTGTCGATCAGTCTTCGCAGTGACATGTTTAGACTGTCTCGTTCGTCAAGGTATGAATGAAACAGTGATCGCTCGTTGCAGTCATTGTGAAAGGACAATGTTAAGCCGCAGAGGGAATTAGTGACCCACGAGCCTACAGCGTATGCTATATGCCGTTGGAAAGGTCTCGCCATGACGAATCGATTGATACCATTTTTAGCTTCGAAATCAGATGGGATCACCTTGAAAATAATCCTAAAAGGTCGAGATTTTGCGGTTTTGAACAAAAGAAACCAGTAGTAAACGCCCATCCGGGACGGATGGGGCCCCTTTCTTAATGCGCAGTACGAAATCGCCAATGGATTAGTGGCCCATAGGGCAAACGCAGGCCCAAGAGGGCCCTGAAATGATGGTCATGAAGCGCATTTGCCGCCTCCCACCCTGCTAGATTATTCCTTATATCCCTCGGTTTTTTTCTCACGTGCCTACCCGAGGTAGCTCGGGCCGGATGAGCTTTTACTACAGGTTTCTTTTGTTCAAAACCGCAAAATCTCGAACGAAATTAAAAATGGTACCAATCGATTTGTTTTGGCGAAATCTTTCTAACGGTGTATAGCATACGCTGTAGGCTCATGGGTCACTAATCCCCTCTGCGGCTTAACATTGTCATTATTGCTACAATCACTTTTTTAAACCATCTTGTCGACAAGATTATCATAAATTTAATGGTCAATTATCATTAATTTTATTTATTTTCGTTAATTTTGTCTAATTGTTATCTATCATTAATCTATTAGTATTCATTTAATATAATGTATTTTCATATAATAGAGATAATTAAATTTCAACAGATGTCATTCTCTTTCCCTCATTTTTCTTCTTTCTCCTGTTCCACCTTTGTTGATTTTTCAAGGTCAAACCAAATTTTGGGAGCATCTTTAATTTATAGTTTTTTGACCGTTGTGACATATATATTCGATCTATATAAAAAATGTGCACGATTCAATCATCAACTGAAAAGTGCTCCTAGTAAGGGGGTGAATCGTGTTTTCCCATATTCTTGAAAAGCTTTTAGGTCCGATTCGATATTAAGTTGGTTCTTAGCTACAAAGGTTACCCCATAAATGCCTATCAACAAATTTCAGGATATTGCCTTAATCAACCCCTAAGTTGGAGAAAGGGGGTATAATTTGTTTTCAATACCCATCAAGGGGTATTAATTTGGGGTATAATACTTGGATTAAACCTAGTAACACAAATGCCTAAAAATCTACCTAATCAGCTCTACCTTTAATCAACCCTTAAAGGGTTAAACTCTAGATCTGGTGTACTATGTGTACATTGAATTGGGGTGTCTTAAGTTTGGAATAGTAGGTGTGAATGAACATTTATATATGTATATGATGGTTAGGGGTTGTTAGAGGTTGATTAGGGCAATATCCTGAAATTTGTTGATAGCACTTGCGCCGGTAACCTTTATAACTAAAAATCAAGTTGATATCTAATCGGGCCCAAGAGATTTTGAAGAACACGTGAAAACACATTTCACCCCCTTAGGGGTTGGTTACGGCAAAATCCTGAAATTAAGTTTTATTCACTTGTGTGGGCAACAGTTGTAAGTGAAAACCAAGGTAATATCTAATCGGGCCTAAGAGATATTAAGGAGTCCGAGAAAATACATTTTACCCCTTTTCACCCCCTCAGGAATGAAATTTCCAAGAATCCTTACTTAGTGGGTACCTATGTCATAAGAACAATGTACCTTCCAAATTGCACTTATCGTTACTGAATATTACTGATATCTATTATTTTAACAAATTGTGTAATAACAATCAATTGTTTATAGTAATGTTACAACAAAATGTGATTTATATGCAAGTATGATATGAATTTTACTGTCACTTTGTTAAAAAAAAAATTTAAATAAATTATTAATAAACAATTATACTAACATTTTTTATGCTAATAATCTTTATTTTCGTCTCCGATAGATATTGAATGGTTAGATTGATCATGTATTTGCAATATTTGCCACGGAAATGATAAAATTAGTAAATAATGTTGGTTTTTCTATTGTTAACTACCATTTTTTAACAACTATCCTTTAGTATAACATTCTATACAGCAGTCCTTCCCAAGTAGGGGAAATGCACTCCTGAAACATATGTTTTGGTTCTCCCTCCAACGCTGCGCCTTCAGCTAAGGTGGGACGATTCCCACTACCTACTCTCCGAGGAGACAGTAACGCCGCTAGAAAGCATGTTGGGGCACTTTAGGATGAAAGTACCAAATGTGTCAAGTTTTTATAGGAAATTTCATAATGACTTAAAAATAGTAGGAAAAATTAAAATTTAAACTAGCATTCTATTTTTAATTCATTATGAAATTTCATATAAAAACTTGACACATTTGGTACTTTCACCCTAAAGCGCCCCGGCATGCTTCCTAGCGGCGTTACTGTCTCCTCGCAGAGAGGGTAGTGGGAATCGCCCCACCTTAGCTAAAGGCGTAGCGTTGGAGGGAGAACCGAAACATGTGTTTCAGAAGTGCATTTCCCCTACTTGGGAAGGCCTGCTATACAGGGTGATTGGCTCGAAACGCCTGATCCGCCTGGCAACCGTGACGAGGTCAACCCCCCGTGGTGTCTCTCTCCAAGGTCATGATTTTCGACCCTCGAAGGGCTTGGAGTACCTATTAAGGAGTGAGAAATCTTCGAATACCTCATTTCTCATCAGATCTGTGTGAATGCGACGCCAATGGATTCCGTATGTTTTTCTGATGAAAATCATACCAAATATCATGCAAATCGGACTACTTTGACACAAGCTATTTGTATTCCTTATGTAAAAGTAGCCCGATTTACACGACATTTGGCACGATTTCCATCGGAAAAATATAAGGAATCCATTGGCGTCAGTTCCCTTTCGATACGATGACGAAAATAATTTCTTCATACGCTGTAATGAATATTCCACCCTCGATTGCGGGGACGCGTCCCCAATTCGCTACGTTCGACCCAGGATTCATACCTTATTTCGGAAAAAGCCATAAAAATTGGGCGAGGCCCTGCGAAGGGTTGTCCTCGCCACAGGGTGACGGGCGTACCTTTTGAATTGCCCTATATCTGTTTCAGAAATAAAATAATTCTTTATTCTTTATCGTATGGATATGGAAGTGTCGCCGTTGGATTCCTTGTGGTCTTCCGATGAAAATCATGCCAAATGTCGTGTAAATCGGACTACTTTTACATAAGGAATACAAATAGCTTGTGTCAAAGTAGTCCGATTTGCATGATATTTTGCATGGTTAGAGTTAACGGACAGACGCGTGTTGTTGTGCTCCTGCTAATTTACTTCTAAAGTAGTGGAAATCCGGGTTTTTAAGTGTTGTGCGTCGAGTGAGTGACTCTGCCTGGACCCGGTAATAACCGATCAAATTTTCGTTCGAATTACAGTCTACAGTGCCTGGATATTCCGTATTATATCTCACTCGGATATTTTTCTTGGAATCGCCGTTAGCTTGCCGTGTTTACATTGGCTTAGCTGTGTGTGAGTGTGTATACACTTACGCTTATGCTTGTATTCATCACACGGCACTAGTGGCAATCGCGCATACATGCAAACTGACGTCCGAGATCAGTCATCCGGAATGGCAACTAAGAAAATCTGTAAAGGATGCTCTGCACCAGTAGCTAAACCTGTTACTTGTAGCACTTGTGATGTCATATCCCATCCGGGCTCCACGTGCTTGCAACGTTGCAATCACCCCTGGAAAATCGGCAAATTGATTGATTGCAAGGACATTCCATCCGCTAATTCTTGCTTATCAACTGCCGATAATGGGAGTGCTAGTGACATCTTTGAACATCTAAAACAATTAATCGATACCAAATTCACAAGGCTGGAGGACGAAATACGATCCTTTCAATCGGTCATGGAACAGTTTACTGACACACTGAAGGACATGTCTAATAGGCTCACAGCTCTTGAGTCCCTTTCGAGCACTACAAGAGATGAAGATATTATTGAAGAAATTACCAACAGGCAAAGAAGATCTTGTAATATAATTCTTCTCAATCTGAATGAAACTGATTTTTCTACCGACATGAATTCAGTGAGAAGCCTCTTACAAACAGTATCTTCCGATGATGTTTACGGTGACTTTAAGATCAAACGACTAGGTAAAAAGGACAATAGGACCGTACCTCGTCCCTTATGCGTCTCCTTTAAGTCACCGAGTGCCCCATTATCAATACTGAAAAACAAGAGGAAGTACAGTGGCCCCATAAGGATCCTCCTTGACCAAACGATAAAACAAAGAACCCACCTCAATAATCTGCGTTCTGAATTGCGCGAATTGAACGATGACAACAAAACAATTAAATACTTTAACGGCATCCCAAAGATTGTTTCCATACGTAAGGAGTCAAAAAACGATCATGTTCGCTCTTAGTATATTACCAGAATGTCCGCGAACTTCGAACCAAACTGGTAGATCTCCAGCGTTCAGTATCATGCTCGTTATACTCTTATGATATTATCGTACTGACGGAGACCTGGCTTGAATCGAGTATATCTAATGCAGAACTGGGACTTCTTGGTTACAATATCTTTCGTTTGGACAGATCGCACGAAACAAGTACGTTCCGTAGAGGCGGCGGTGTCCTCATAGCAATAAAAACTGCACTACGGTGTAGCTTGGTGACACCAAGCCTAAGAAACGTAGAGCAACTATTTATTAAGGTTAAAGTTGGGTCATCTTCAGCAATATTTGGAACGGTTTACATCCCTCCTGCCTCTGCGGTCTCCTTATATGAAGACCACTGCAAGAGTGTAACTGAAGTCATGGACCTACATCCGGAGAGTCTTGTATACCTACTAGGAGACTATAATCTACCTCATGCCAAATGGATCAGTCTCCAATCCAACTTAACATGCAGCACTCCTCTACAATCATCATCGAATGAAGCACTATCAATTGACACTGTACTCTCCTATTTTAACTATTGTAATTTACTTCAAAAGAACATAGTATATAATCGGAACGGCGCTATGCTAGATCTAATCTTCACGAATCACAATAACACAAAGGTATTTGTCTCATCGGACCCACTGTTGGCTTGTGATATACATCACCCTCCGCTTAATATTCACACGAACTTTAATTGTATAAAGAATCCGTCACGCGAGCATCGCTGGTACTATAATTATAAATGTGTCAAATACCAAGAAATTCGTGATTACCTAGGCGGAATATCTTGGGATGATATCTATGCAAACCAAAACCTTGGCCTTGATGAAGCTGTTGAACTATTGTATAATCACTTGTATGTTGCTATTGAAGAGTTCATCCCAAAATGTTTCACAAGACCATCGAATTTTCCTAAGTGGTTCTCTCCAGAATTGATCGGGGTAATCAGGAGAAAAAAATGTGCCCATCGGGTTTACAAAAGAACGAATTCTTATAACGACTACCTTAACTTTTCTAGCCTGCGTTCTGAGTGCAAGGAGGTTTCCAAACAGTGCTATATGAAATATGTGCAAAACATCGAATCTTCGATGCAAACTAATATCAAATCCTTTTGGGGTTTTGTTAATGCTAGACGCCGCTACCACGGTCTTCCAAATACTATGCACCACGATACTACAACAGCTAATGATGACACCTCTATTGCGAACCTCTTTGCTTCATATTTCGGGTCCGTTTATGTTCCTAAAATGACTAATTACCCTATGATCAATTCTGATAACCCTGTTTCATATAGCTCTGTTTGCATTTCCGACTTGACCATCAACATTAGTGAGGTATTTTCAAAGCTTAATTCCTTGGATATAAATAAAGGACCTGGCATTGACGGGATTCCACCAATCTTTCTCTTTGTGTTAGCTCGTCCCTTATGGATTATCTTTAACAGATCTCTGACAGCTGGAATTTTTCCCTCCTGCTGGAAAACTAATTTAGTAACACCTATTTTCAAGTCGGGAAGTCAACAAGATGTAAAGAACTACAGACCTATTTCTGTTAGTAGCGTTATACCTAAACTATTTGAGAACATCGTTACCGAAAAACTTAGTTCAATTTTTTCAAACATGATTTGTAATGAACAACACGGGTTTATACCTGGGCGATCGACCAGTAGCAACTTATCAGTTTTTTGTAATTACATATCTAGGTCACTAGAACGCAAGTTACAAGTTGATACAATTTATACTGATTTTAGGAAAGCCTTTGATACAGTTGATCACAGAATTCTTTTATCTAAACTTTTTAAATATGGATGTGTTGGGAACATTCTTGCTTGGTGTGATAGTTATCTATCTGACAGACGTCAAATTGTTCGTGTCCGAGATGCTAGGTCGTCCCCTATTGCTATTTCCTCAGGTGTACTGCAGGGATCTCACTTGGGTCCACTACTGTTTAATATATTTATAAATGATTTATCTGACGTCTTTGTGTATAGCAAATTCTTATTATTCGCGGATGATCTTAAGATTTTTAAAACAATATTAGACTTTAATGATTGTCAGGAAATGCAGCACGACCTCAATGGCCTAAACGAGTGGTGTAAACACAACAGGATGACCCTGAATATCTCCAAATGCTATGTTATGAGAGCACTCGCCAATAATCATCCTATGATCTATTCGTATAAACTTAACGATACCCCACTCCTGGTTGCAAACGAAGCTATTGACCTTGGCGTTTGTATTTCACCCGGACTGGATTTCTCTAAGCATTGTACGAATGATGCCAATACGGCTGCCAGAACCCTGGGTTTCATAAAACGATCAGCTTGCGACTTCAAGAATGTTGCCACCTTTAGATTACTATATGTTACGTTGGTTAGGCCCCACATGGAATATGCATCCATAATTTGGTCTCCAACACATCTAAAATACCAAAAAATCCTAGAAAAAGTGCAGCATAGATTTTTGAGATACGCAGCTTACAAGTTGGGTCAACCGATGTCTTTTTTAGAACATGATTACACCCTCGTTATGGATAAGATTAATATAACACCGCTACGAACACGCAGACTGGTCGCAGGCCTGTCTTTTCTATCTCGAATACTAAATGGCCAAGTTGATTGTCCATCTCTGCTGGAACTCATAAAACTATATGCTCCACCCAGATCGCTCAGGGAAAAACCCTTGTTCTATCATATCGTGTACAAAACGAAAGATGGATCTTCCGATCTGATTAACCGGCTACTACAACAAGCAAACTTATATGCTGATGCAGTTGATTTTTTTCATGAATCTGTGGCCGTATTAAAAAGGAAATTATATAGAATGCTAGGAGCGAACGATCAAAATATCTGGTAATCCGTTAACGCGACAAAACTAAACTAAATAGTATTGTATACTTTTTACTTCCACCCCTAACTTTTCATTTTTTTATCTTATTCTATTTTTCTATGTCTTGCTATTTCATCTTCGTTCTCATTTTCATTTCTATCTTCATTCTGTTTTTCATTGTACATTTTTCATTTCTCATCACTCATTCTTCATCTCTATTTTTCCATTTTTTCCCCCATAGTTAAGCATAAGTTTAGATATTATGCATATATGTAGATTTATTTTATGGTTCTATACACACGCAAAATGTTATGTATCTTACTATATAATGGGTTCTAACCCGTTTATGAATAATAATAATAATAATAATATTTGGTATGATTTTCATCAGAAAAACATAAGGAATCCATTGACGTTCCATTCGCACAGATGTGATGAGAAATGAGGAATTCGAAGATTTCTCACTCCTTAATAGGTACTCTAACCCCTTCGAGGGTCGAAAGTCATGACTTCGGAGAGAGACACCACGGGGGGTTGACCTCGTCACGGTTGCCAGGCGGATCAGGCGTTTCGAGCCAATCACCCTGTACAGGGTCATCCGTTAAGACTGCAACCTACACGCGCGAAAGGTAAATTTGGCAACATCGTCTCGCGGACGTATTTCACTACAACCATGCGCCGATACTTCCGCCATCTATGAGCCAATGATGAAAGTGTAGACTTTTAGGTGTCAGTAGAGAGCGTAAGGTACTTTTGGCTTTCGCCAGAGAATATTAAATTTGACATAGCAGGCGGTAAGAAAACAGTAGCCATTTTAAGAGTGCGATCGCGTCGATCCCGTTATCTATGTATGCAATCCTCCAGCAGCGGTTAGACCACGCTGACGCGTTAGTAGCCCGGGTTGAAGAATTTGGGGCTGTTTTCCCCTAACTTTTGAAGTACAAAAGATATCGGAATGCAATTTGCGCCATGAAATGGGAGCAAATTATCCCCTTCTAATGGGTGTAAAATTTACCAAATTTTACGTTTATTTAATTTTTCTTTTTCCAATTTTTTAACCATAATTGTTGCGAAAAGGTTTTGCAAACTGTTTATTTAAACACTTTATTTATATAATGCTCTTTTTAAAATTCACGACTCCGATAAACAATAGGTTAGTTGTCCCTGTATCAATTATTTTCACAAATTGAGGAATTAAATTTTTATTCAATTATATATTAGTTCTGCAGTCTCAGAATCTAATGCTCTGGTTTCCTTTTTTTTTTGTGAATTTATCCTTAATGTAATGCATGCACTATAGATCAGAAGTAACGGGTAACTAATGGGATGTGTCGCTGTTTTTAGCAGTCTTGGAACCAGATATGGGCAAAAAATTATTTTAAATAAAAAATTGGTTTCGAATAAAAAGCAGAAATTTTATTCGAAACTCATTAAATATAAATAACAAGGAGTTATTTATTATTCGAAGTGCTGTAAATAATATTTTCATTCGACGGGAATTCGTCTGAAGCTTCGAATAATGTTCTCCCTTTCATACGCCACTATTGTGGCTTTCACATGCAGGTGGCGAAAAATCAAGTCAATCCTGTCGTAGCCAAAATTTTTTAAATTGAGGCGGGTACGGAACCATTCGACACATTGTTTTCAAACCTCGTTACAGTAATCTGGGGTGCGAGTGTTAAACCGATCATAAAAGCGGAGCGCGCGGCTCGCTTACCTGAGCCGGGAAATTCCGAATAGCTCTTTGCGACGTTAATTTGAAAGAGACTATCTTAAAATTCTCTAAGCTCGGGCATCACCGCTGTCCAGCGATCGCTGACGGAAGTATCGACGCATGCTTGTAGAGGAATGCGTCCGTGAGGCGGTGTTGCCAAATTTACCTGTTCGCGCGCGCGTAGGTTGCAGTCTTAACGGATGACCCTGTATAGTCTAATGCGACTTTCTAGATTCATAAAATATAAAGTTATAGCTTTAGGACTTCAAGAAACAATGTTTTTCGTTCGTATGATCCCAATTTTACAAGTTTTGGCTAAGTTTGAGTGGCCATATTGGAGCCGCCATCTTGTTTTTCAAAATTCGTGCAACAGATTCGTAATCAGCGATACCTAATACCCACGTATATCAAGTTTCGTTGATTTTCATTTTGATTTAGGGGGAATCGATTTTTGGCACAGACTGTGCTATTTTCTCCCACTGTGCGACAGCCCGCTCCCAGCGGTACACCGCGCCCCATCCTAGCCGTCGCGTAAGAGTTAACTTCTTTTTTTTACAACTTTCCCATTGTATTTTCCGTAAGCAATTGTATTCTTGTCTCTTGTCATTTCTTGGGACCTATAGAATTATCTCGTATTAAAATTGTAGTTATCGAAATAAACATTTTGGACATTTTCCTACCCTCCGTGTGCTCCAGGGCTCTCCAAGGTCGCTTACGCGTAAGCTCGGGGATCTGCCACTATCGTCCGCGTTGTCAAGGATACCGTGCAACGCTAACTGCGAAGACGCTAGCATAGACGCGTCTTCATAGTGTCGCGCGGTCTCCTTGACAACGGAAGGCACGCTGCGCGATTTAGAGATTGGAAGAGGATGCAAGCGCGAGAGAGATTCTGTTTCATCAGCTTTCTATTACATTGTTCCACACGCTTGATAAAATCCTAAGAATCTGGTTTGCAGACACGGTTACGAAATATCATTTCTAGTACCGCAAACGTACGTCGGGAAAGATGCCTTTTCTCCGACGCTAGTCAACTTCAGACGATGCGCAGATTGGATTAGTCTGAAATTAGTGTCATAGGCGACTTAATGTAGCGGATAAATGTCAAAGATAACATACAAACTCAAGGTTTTATCCTGCAACACGCGCTCGCGAGAACAGGTAAACGGACGCTTCGAAAATTTTAGGTTGGTTTCTTTCAAACCAGGCCTGGGAATTAAGTGAACGCAGCGGCCGATTTTTGGAGGCAACGCCTCCTTCCTCCCGCCGCGCGTCTTGGCCCCCGCGGCGGCCTAGGAGCTTGGAGCGCCTCAGGCCCGTACCATATGAACCGCGCGTAGCGCATTGGGGCGCCCCCCGTATCAATAAGTTTCCACATCACCCGGTACTATTATCGATGTGTTTTTTTATGTTAGTGTTATCCCCTATAGGCCTATTTCACAATATCGCGCGATAAAAAATGTATTGGAAAAACGCGTTTTGCTATCAAAATTTCAAATATGTTTGGGAATACTAAATTTTCGTGCACGTTTAGACGTGCTAGGCAAATCTAAAATATTAACCACTGACAAAAAAAACGCATCGAGGATAGTACCCCCATGGGTGATGTGGAAACCTATTGATACGGGAAGCGCCCCAATGCGCTACGCGCGGTTCATATGGTACGGGCCTGAGGCGCTCCAAGCTCCTAGGCCACCGCGGGGGCCAAGACGCGCGGTAGGAGAAAGGAGGCGTTGCCTCTGAAAATCAGCCGCTGCGTTCACTTAATTCCCAGGCCTGTTTCAAACTAACGTCGCAAAGAGCTAGGTATTGGGAATTTTTTGGCTCAGGTAATCGAGCCGCGCGCTCCGATTTTATGATGGATTTACCACTCGCACACCAGATTACTGTAATGAGGTTTGAAAATAATGTCGACTGTTCGATTTTTCGCCACCTGCATGTAAAAGCCACAATAATAGAGCATCGTTCCAAAACATTCAGACATAAAAAATCTAGAAAAAAATTCAAACACCACTACAATCAAAGACACGTCCCATTAGTTACCCCTTACGTCTGATCTAGGTATGCACTGCATTAAGGATAAAATCATGAAAAAAGAAAACCAGAACAATAGATTCTGAGCTCTGCAGAAATAACACATAATTTAATAAAAATTTAATTTCTCAATTTATGAAAATAATGATGCAGAAACAACTAGCCTATTGTTTACCAACATCAAGAATTTTAAAAACAGCATTAAATACATTATAAAATAAACAGTTTGCAAAAGCTTGTTACAACAATTATGGTTAAAAAATTGATAGAAAAAAATTAAGTAAACGTAAAATATGTTACATTATCCATCATTAAGGGGGAATAATTTTTCCTCATTGTTCGGAGCAAATTGCATTCCGATATCTTTTATAGTTCAGAAGTTATACGAAAAAGGCCCCAAATTTTTCAACCCAGGTCCGGAAATTCTGAATAGCTCTTTGCGACGTTAATTTGAAAGAGACCATTCCAAAATTCTCGAAGCTCGGACATCACTGCTGTCCAGCGGGCGCTGGCAGCTCCCCGAATTCCGGTATGGTTCATGGTTATAGTGGAATGCATCCGTGAAACGCGAGACGCTGTTCCCATTTTACCTGTTCGCGCGAGCGCGTGTTGCAGGATAAAACGTTGACCCTGTACATATTGTATGACAATAACTCTCCAGTTGCTATTTCATTATTTTGCACCGTATTTGTAGTAAATGTCTTGCAGCGTGTAATAGTGCCACCAAACATATGTACATATATTAAATAATATTTTTGTTGGAATACCTCAGCTTCTTAAGAAATTCGAAAGGGTTAACTTTTTAGGAATTTAAAATCCTGATAAAATGTTATTGTTGCGTCGTAACAGTAAATATATGGAATCGAGGAATGTAGTTATTCATGGTTAGAAAATAAAATTTTTCATTCCTAACTGAATGTTAAGCAAACACTTCATTGGAATAGTAATTAATCTAGGTATTTTTTTGTTTTTATCCACCACATCGCAGGGAGTCGAGAACGACAGAATTTCGGTTTCGATCGCGGTCGCGGTCAGTGAGACCGACCAATACGGCATTTACGGTTCTCTCGGCCGAACTAGAGAGCGACGAGCGGTCAGGAGTTTTCTCTCGACCAAAACTCGAGAGAGAATTTCTCTCAGACTTTCGGTTGACCAAAAGTCTTGACCGGTCGCAAACGGTCGAGTTAATTTATGGAGAGGTTTCCGTTCCTCTCCATAAATTACGAGTCGTAGCCGTTTGGAGCGGTTCGGTCCTGTTCGGATCGGTTCAACCTAGCTGAATAAGCTGGGAAGGTCCCGGCTTATGGAGAGGAACAGAAACCTCTCCATACATTAACTTGACCGGTCAATCGACCACTCCGACCAGTCGGCAGAGCGGTCAAGCATTCGGTCTGAGATTCCCGACCGTGAGGCAATCGGTCTGGAGTTTTGGTTCCCTTTCGCAACCTCTCACTGTTACGGTCACAATATGTGGTCCCTTTTCACTTCGGTTTCTGCTTCGGTCTCGACTCCCTGCCACGTCGAGCAACTGGGTACACAATGATTTCACGCGAATTCAATCTACGTATCGTCTGAATTTGAACGACGCCTAAGGGGTGTTTCTCCAACGTGCATTTGGTGTAGTTGGAACGATATGTGGTATGCTAGAGTTCATGGATATTGGCTGGCCAAGCGTGTGAGGGGTACCCTTACAAAATATTTCAACATTGAGGGTCGTCCGGATCATGCAATATCCTGATGCAAAAAGACATCGAAAAGTCTTACAATTTGGAATTCGAACCTCTTTTCCCGAAATATTAACATTTTCAATATTATAACTTCATAATATTAACAAGTTCCGGGCCGAGCAGTTTAAAAGCGCCACAACTGAGTGCAGATACAAGCATAGATACAAACCCGCATACACAGTTGAGCCGTCCGTGAAAATAAACTTGTGTACCGCACGATCGCCTCTACCGTGTGCGCGAGTCTGTACCTACGCATGCCTCCTACGTGTGTGTGCGTTTGGTCACTGCCCGCTCCGAGCGCTCCGCTGTTTCGGCTTTGAACAGCGCGCCACGAAAGTCGGACCGCGGACACCTAAATTTCAAATGCAGATATCTCGAGAATTTTTGCATCAGGATATTACATGTTCCGAGATGTCCTTCAATGTTAGGACACCATGTATACAAACTCTCAACATGTTACTTGTCTGCTGTGGTGCTGTTTTTCTTAACGTTCTCGCTCTCTTTCAGGCTACGGTAAAAGAGGAACTGATTGTCAGCAGCGTTTCCGTTACCTCGCCATAGCTTCCGAGAGTCATGCAACTGGAAGTGACAAATCCACGAGCACGCGTGAGGCTCACATGGGGAGAGTTGATTTCCCCTCGATCGCTGTTTGCGAAACCGCCTAGACCGGCCAATATCTGTGAACCCCACCATAATACTTCTATACGCGTTGGAAATTAAGTCCACTCTATTTGATGGCATTATTAATGGTAGAAGCGACAACATTTGCTTTGTTCAATAATTATATAATTGTTCAATTATCGCTGATTATCTGGCATTTAATGGGCCTTCGTTTTCGAGATATTTTCATTTAAAGTTTTTAACGTATTTAGTAATCCAGATACATAACATCTGCACCCATGGCTACAACGGTAGCGCGTCAGATTGTTGGGAAGTCTGGCGACTTGACCGAACAAGACGTAAACGCGGAGACCCTCAGGTTTTTCAAAATTATTGCCGATATTTCGGTATTACAAAGTGTTTTTTGAGCAAGTATAGTATTAACAATAGCATCAGTGATTGTGATACAGCATTATTCGGTCCTGTTTGACGCGGCGGTGAGGCCCCACGCGTTAAATGTCGAAAAAGACAATGACGCCGCCAGTATATGGCGCGAAGCTTCTTGAGACCCAGGCAAGTCAAGACACCCAAGCGGAACTCGCTGCAGCTGGATAAAACATATAAGCAGCTACGTAAAGATAGCAACTGTGGCACCATATCGTAGGTTAGGCCTAACCTTAACACCGCTCGTAAGCATGGGGCTTTGCCTGTTGCCATATCCCTCCAACAGAGGGAGGATACATCGCAACCCAGCACTTCGCAGAGCGATGGATGGGTATTGCCCAAGAAAACCACCAGGCCTGTCGACAAAAATTCAGAGACAGTAACATCTGAGGGAAACAATAACAGATTTAATGTGGTATCTGGCGAAGAATCTATGGATATTGAGGGCAACGAACAAGTAGGTGCGCCAACCAATAATGCGAAAAGGAGGGTACAAAAACAACCCTCCATATACACTGTGAATACAAACATCAATTCCTTCATCAAAGACATACTACACTGCATTCCACATTAGAGCATACCAATTCCGAGCAGGCACGACCCACAGGAGGCGTTGGTACGCTCGACTCCCCACTTAACCACCTATGTTTTTCTTCGTCGCACGGCCCCCTACTTACTCTCTCTATTACCTTTTCGTGCACTGTTTACGTTGACAACAGTCAGGTCCCGCGTTTGGGATGTACCAGTTATTCCTTGGAAATTACCACGACCAATTCGACCATTCAAATTGTGGGTAATAGTGGGAGCTGCGCAGATCGGTCGCAAATCGGTAGGGGCGTCAGTATGCTCGGGTATGGAATGCAGTGTAGATTTGAATGTCCCTAAGATCATGTCCCGCGTAGAACAAGTTGATGTGAACAATCACATCGTACACGTGGATGGAGATAGCAACTACTCAACAATAGTGAACAAACTACTTAACAATAGAACGCAATATTTCATATACACGTCTAAGGATAGGAAACCCAAATCTGTCGTCCTAAAAGGTATCAGAGGGGATTTCAATGAAGAATACATCACACAAGAAATCATAGATCTCAAAATATCAGAATTGGAAATCATCAAAATAACGAAGTTCATATTCAATAAGGACCAACCCGAGAGATTCTACCATCTCTTTCAGCTGTCACATAACAGCAAGACAGAACTCTTCAAAATAAAGACTTTGACGTACCAAAAGATTAGGTGGGAACATCTCAGAAAACTTATGATTTTCCAATGCAAAAAATGTCAAAGAATAGGTCATGCCAGTAAGAATTACCAATTACAATTCAGATGTGTTAAGTGCGTCGGTGGTTTTGGGATCGGCACGAGTTTTCCTTCAATCTTTCCTTTCTTTCTCTCTGCTAAGACGCACTGAACGCAACTTTTAATAAATTTCTCAAGCCTATCCGCTAAATTAGGTATATAGTATTCATCTTTTATCTGCTCAGTCATCTTTCTTATTCCGAAATGCCCATTTTCATGCACTTTCCTAATAATTTCCGTGTACATACCGGCTGGTACAACGATAACACTTTTATTCTCTGCCTGTTTCATTAACACGCCATTCCCTATAAAATAGTCTTCATAAGGCTCTGTTTGCAACACCTGCTTTATTACCCGAATACGCTCGTCTTCGTCCTGTTTTTTTCGCAATACCGCTAATACTGTATCTTCTACTACGAGTACTGGATATCGACTTAATGTGTCTACGTGACGTAACAGGGAACCTGGGCGGTGTTCAACTTCATACTCGAATTGCTCTAAAACCATTGCCCATCTTGCCACTTTCGGTGCTAAGTCATGTTTGTGCAGTGTTTTTCACAACGCATCGCAATCGGTAATTAATTTGAACTTCACTCCTAAGTATACTCTGAATTTCTGTAGTGCTTTCATGACTGCTAATATCTCGAGGTCGTACGAGTGATAATTTTTCTCCGCGTCGGATGTTTTCGGCTCATAAAGTATACCGGATGAAAATGTTTCTCGCTAATATCTTTTTGCAATAATATTGCGCCGTAGCCCTCTTTACTTGCATCCGTATGCAGTTCTGTGACTGCTTTCGGGTTATAAATTCGCAATATCGATTTATTAGTTAGGGATAGTCTTAACGTTTGAAATGATCGCACCTGCTCTATACCGAAACTGAATTTAGTATCCTTCTTCAACAAATCTGACAAAGGGCGGGTGATTTTTGCATAATCCCGAATAAACTTTCGAAAATGTCCCGTAAGGCCTAGGAAGCTTTGAACTTGTTTCCTAGATGTAGGAGTCGGATATTACAAAGACCGAATGGAGTTTTCGCGGACTCGTATTGCCCGCTTGGCGTTACGAACGAGGTATACTTCTGACTTTGTTGTTCTACCGCTACATGAAAAAACCCGTTCCTCAAATCTAGAACTGAAAATACCCGAGCTTCTGCCAACTCATCTATGCTATCCTCTATCAGTGGCATCGGAAATCGGTCTCTTATAATCTGTTTATTTAGCTTACGATAATCCACGCACACGCGATACTCGCCGTTCTTCTTCAATACGATGACCACCTGGCTGGCATATTCGTTGGTACTGGGATGAATCACGCCGCTCGCCAACCATTCGTTGATCTGCTTCGCCAGAATCTCCTTTTCCTTCGGCGATAATCGTCTTGGTCGCGCGTAGATCGGTTCTTCGTCTCGTAACCCGAGATCAATGCATTTATCTTCTCGTCGTACAAACTATAAGTGTTCAATTCGTTCATTTCTACGAAATTTATCGCTAACAACCTAACACTCTCTTCATCGACATTGTCCTCTTTCATGGCGGCTTCCTCGCGATTAACATAACTTAGCACCTTTTTAACGTCACTTACGGGCTTCACCGTTATTACGCCCTTGCAAATGCTCAGTTCCACTTGAGCCAAAAAGTCCCGTCCCAATATTACTTCTGACGTCATGGACCCTTGTGGCACCACCAACATACCGCTCGCGTATTCAGTGTCACCAATAGCCAATTTCGCGATAAACCGTCCGCTCGGTACAATCTGCGCGTTACCGAATCCCGTAAGCACACGTGACGTCTGGGATAACTTTACTTTGTCCATTTTACCGAAAAGGTCTTGTCTAACTAGACTCACTTCACTCCCCGTGTCCACCAACGCCCAACACTTTACATTGTTAATGACCACGCTAAGGAATTCGTTATTGTTACTGTTCACACAACTCACTTTCGCCGCACTCGGCTTCGGCTTCTTCTCCTCTGGACAATTCGGTGCGATGCACAGTGGGTTGAAATCCCAGAAACACGGCGAAAATATGAAGGCAATCTTTGATATTTACAAAAATAAGTATTCCACAGTTTTCGAGGCCGCTGATTATGAATCTGAAGTAAAAATGGCAAAAAAAACAAAATGGCGGATCCAATATGGCGGACACGTATGCCAAAAAAATATCAGATTTGGTCCAAACTTGGTATTTTAAGGTTTTCGAGGTCGCTGAGTACGAATCTGAAGTCAAAATGCCAAAAAACATAATGGTGGATCCAATATGGCGGACACGTATACCAAAAAAATATCAGATTTGGTCCAAACTTGGTATTCTAGGGTTTTCGAGGTCGCTGAGTACGAATCTGAAGTAAAAATGACAAAAAAACAAAATGGCGGATTCAATATGGCGGACACGTATGCCAAAAAAATATCAGATTTGGTCAAAACTTGGTATTCTAGGGTTTTCGAGGTCGCTGAGTACGAATCTGAAGTAAAAATGGCAAAAAACAAAATGGCTGATCCAATATGGCGGACACGTATGCCAAAAAAATATCAGATTTGGTCCAAACTTAGTATTTTAGGGTTTTCGAGGTGGCTGAGTACGAATCTGAAGTCAAAGTGCCAAAAAACAAAATGGCAGATCCAATATGGCGGACACGTATGCCAAAAAAATATCAGATTTGGTCTAAACTTGGTATTCTAGGGTTTTCGAGTTAGTTTAGTTAACTTCCAAGTCCGATCAAGCATTGTTGTTTGCACAGTTATCATCTCTGATTATCAAACAACTAAGATTAACTTTCAGATTTTGCTCGTTTTTGCTCCAATCCCTAAAATTACAATTTATTCAAACATGTTCCCAGTTCATGAAAATATTTTTTTTGCAAATGCAGTTAATTGAAAGATTTATATGTTATCTTATGGTATAAAGATACTAAACCCTCATCAGGACTCTTAAGAAAGAAAATTGATCATCTACTTTGCGATTTGGGGCGTTTTTGAGATATTAAAAAGTTTTTGTCTCGTTATAACAATATTATTTGCATTCACATCTGAAAATAACAACAATAAATATATAAAACCCTAGAATACCAAGTTTGGACCAAATCTGATACTTTTTTGGCATACGTGTCCGCCATATTGGATCCGCCATTTTGTTTTTTGGCACTTTGACTTCAGATTCGTTCTCAGCGACCTCGAAAACCCTAGAATACCAAGTTTGGACCAAATCTGATACTTTTTTGGCATACGTGTCCGCCATATTGGATCCGCCATTTTGTTTTTTGGCACTTTGACTTCAGATTCGTAATCAGCGACCTCGAAAACCCTAGAATACCAAGTTTGGACCAAATCTGATATTTTTTTGGCATACGTGTCCGCCATATTGGATCCGCCATTTTGTTTTTTGCCATTTTTACTTCAGATTCGTAATCAGCGACCTCGAAAACTGTGGAATACTTATTTTTGTAAATATCAAAGATTGCCTTCTATTTTCGCCGTGTTTCTGGTATTTCAACCCACTGTGCGATGTGACCAACATTGTTGCAATTCAAACACTTTGGCCCCTTTTCCTTGCTGACCATAAACCGAGTTGGTCAGGCAGATATATCAATTTCTTTTCTGCACATTCCATGCAACATAAGGTAGGATTTATTAAAGGATTAATAGATTGTGCTATTTTGCTGTCGGATCCGGAATTTCGACCAGCTAATTTGCTTCTTTTGAAAAACACCTTGAAGCGTAACGGATATCCTATAGATATGGTTTCTGCGATTATTAAAGAACGTACTTTTGAAATTTACCATCCATTACTAATTGAAAAACGGAAAGAGGAAAGAAACAAAGAAATAGGATCAATTAGTTGGAAGAACACAGTTGTTTTACCGTTTT
Source organism: Andrena flavipes (assembly GCA_963971345.1). Classification (NCBI taxonomy): domain Eukaryota; kingdom Metazoa; phylum Arthropoda; class Insecta; order Hymenoptera; family Andrenidae; genus Andrena; species Andrena flavipes. The sequence goes on along the minus strand of OZ020479.1, from coordinate 38,403,583 downwards.
GTAATAATATCTCAAACGATATAAGAAGAATATTTAGAAAAGCCGGAATACACACTATTTTTAAACTACCATTTTATGCTAAACATTTGTTCCCTTCAATCAAAGACAAAATACCTCTTTCAAAAAACTCAAACATTGTATATTCAATTCCTTGCATGGGCTGTAACCAGGTTTACATTGGACAAACCTCCAGACTTCTAGAAAGACGCATTTATGAACATAAAAGAAATATTTTTTCATCACCCCTACAAGATACTGCATTAACTAAACAGTCATTAGAGTTTGATCATAGTTTTGACTTCAACAATGATGAAATTGTGGATAAGGAAACTAATTTGAACCAGAGAATTCTTTTAGAGACACTACACATGATTAAACAGCCTAGCGTAAATCTTAGGTATGAAACACCTAAAATACAAGAATATTACGCAACATTATTAAAGAAGTAATGCCTTATGATGTTTTTTCTCTATTGAATTCATATGATCTAACTATTTCTTACATATCTTTTAATGTTAAGTAATTGTTTTTACTCTTTAACACCTATAAAAGTGCGGAAAGTTTGCCACACGAGCATGAAGGTTAGTTATTATAGACAGTACATTTTTAAATTTTGGGGTTCATATATTTGTATTTCTTAACGGTTTCTTCTGGCCACATTTCAGTTTGTTAAAATATATCGATGTAAATCAGCACATTCAGTGCCCTCTTTTGAGTACCCACATGTAGTAAGTAAGTATCACGTGATACAGCGACGTCACCAAAACGGATCTCGCTTAGGTTGTCTTTATTAGTCTTCTTCTATGTCTCTGCGTTGTACGAATCGTATAAGACAAAGTATTGGTTAACGTGACTCTATCGACTTCTATCTCTTAAATTAACTCATCCCACACGTAATCCTGATACAGTTCACCTTCTAGATGCTCTTGTTTTGTCCGCTTTTTACTTCAGTCTTCTTCCAACCGACTCGCGGACCGCATGTTCAGTTAGAACAGTGCGACTAATTTTCAATAACATTCGCAGTATTTGTCTTTATATTGTAACTTTCCTTGAAAAGGGTCGAAATGAATGACCGAAACGTCGGAAATTAATATAAAAATTTTAATATTTGCAAAAGATAGCTAGTGATTTATTATTTTTTATTTTTAAAAAATAATTATATTTAAAGTGACCGAACCAGTGCGCCGATACCATTTCAGATAAGATCTACGGTCGAAATGTAATTTAAAAAAGGTCTGCTGCGCAAACTTAAAAATAAAATGTTCCCACAATGGTTGATATACCTTGTGAGGGACATGATCTGTGATAAAACATTTGTTATCTGGGGTGGGAAAAATTTTTCTTCGAAGACATTTAAAATAGGAGAAGGCCTGCAACAGGGTACCGTTATCTCTCCAATTCTTTTTAATATATATTTGAGTGACCTTCCTAGACTATTTAATTTTAACCAGCCTGGATCTCCGAGCTTACTCATGTTTGCAGACGACATCATAGTTTACCTGGAGAGCAATAGAGCGAATACCGTTCAAATAATGTTAGACGAAACTGTCGATAAGATAATACGATGTCTCATGATGGGGAACCTCCGCGTTAACCCAAATAAATGTGAGACCATGTTAATTCGCAAACCTTAACTTGACGTCCAAAGCCAAAGTGGGTAGCAAGAACTTTGGTCCCGGGCACTAACGGCAGAACCGCCATCCCACACAAAAAGGTGGTTAAATACCTGGAGGTCCATATCGATTACCTATCGAGAGGTAACAAACATATAGATATTCAAATTGAAAAATCAAATAGAACGTTTCTAGCTAATAGCAGAGCCTTTAGAAACAAATGTCTATCACCAAAGGCAAAGACTATATTATACATGCTATTGATTAGACCCATTATTACGTATGCAGCACCCATCTGGTGGAATTTTAACCACACCACAGCCGAAAAAATGAGGTGCCTGGAGCGTAAGTGTTTGAGAGCCTGCCTGGGTTTGTACAGATCACAGTCATCAGATTGGCAACACTTCGTCAAAAACAAGACTTTGTATGGCATGGCAGACATTTCTCGCATTGACCTGTTTACCCTTAGATTAACTAGGGACTACTATAGTAGACTCTCATCGATCGATAATGAATATACGAGAGCCATCTCTAGACAGGATGATGTTGCGGCGCCCAGAACCACCGGATACATGGCACCACAAATGTGCATGTACTGTGATAAAACGGGTTTGATCCAGGACAGCAATAAAGTCTCACTCATATATCACTGACGTAGAAATAACGTTAACAAACGTATCGCGACCGGTCAAAGTAGAAATATATTTGATAGAAATGTATATAGATACTCTACTGTACTACCAGGAAAAGACTATTTGGACTTCCGTAGACTTAATTTTACGCACCACTGGTGGTTGAGTAACGACAGCGTCGACATGACTGAGCTTTTTGCCCGTCGACAAATTTGGTTGCGACCTAATTAAACCTTTCAAACAGCGAACACCTCCCAGTAGGGCATCCATTGTATATAAACATTAGTAATTAGGTAATAATAATAATAGTATTTATTCATCCTTCCCCATTACAAGGATACGGGGTTTCCTCTTTACACTTCCACTCCTTACATTTCCTTATCCTGCCTTAGCCTACTTATATCTATATTCTACAACTAACTTAATCTAACTTTAACCTTACTTAGCTTAATCTTAGTCTAATCTTAGTCTAAGCCAGGCATGAAACTAAAGTGAACGCAGCGGCCGTTTTTCGGAGGCAACGCCTCCTTTCTCCCGCCGCGCGTCTTGGCCCCCGCGTCGGGCCTAGGAGCTTCGAGCGCCTCAGACCCGTAGCATATGAACCGCGCGTGGCGCATTGGGGCGACACCCGTATCAATAGATTTCCGCATCACCCATGGGGTACTATTATCGATGCGTTTTTTTTTGTCAGTGGTATCCCCTGTAGGCCTATTCCACTGTGTCACGCGATAAAAATGGATAGGAAAAACGCGTTTTACTATCAAAACATTAAATACGTTTGGGAAAACTTAATTTTCGCGCACGTTTAGACGTGCTGGGCATATCTAAAATATCAACTTTAATACGTACAACGTCGACCAGCCTCCCCGTTGATATTTTAGATATGCCCAGCACGTCTAAACGTGCGCGAAAATTAAGTTTTCCCAAACGTATTTAAAATTTTGATAGTAAAACGCGTTCTTCCTATCCATTTTTATCGCGTAACACAGTGGAATAGGCCTACAGGGGATACCACTGACAAAAAAAAATGCATCGATAATAGTACCCCATGGGTGATGCGGAAATCTATTGATACGGGTGTCGCCCCAATGCGCCACGCGTGGTTCATATGGTACGGGCCTGAGGCGCTCGAAGCTCCTAGACTCGCCGCGGGGGCCAAGACGCGCGGCGTGAGAAAGGAGGCGTTGCCTCCGAAAAACGGCCGCTGCGTTCACTTTAGTTCCATGCCTGGTCTAAGCGATCCGCACGCCGCTCGCCAACCGCCGCCTCTTGCCGCCACTGTCTCGCACGCCGCTCGTCCGCATCGCCCGCATCACCCCACACCTCTCCCGCCTCTCGCCACCGCACGCTCGCTCGACCGCATCACATCTCCTCTCCTCGCTCCACTCTCCACTCTCCTCTCCCCCAACCCACCCCCTCTCTGTCATCCCCCCTCCTCCACCCCCGTTTCCATTCCCCTTTCCCGCGCTTCCTTCCTTTCTCTGTCCAACTTCTCCATCCACCCCTCCCCAAATCCTTCTTCCCTCAAAATTGCCCTTATTCTTTCCCGCCCGCCATCTCTTCCCCCATCGATACACCTCTCCATCACATGCTCCCAGTTCTCTTGCTCCCAGCCACATACTCTACATCTGTTCGCCTCTTCGCCCATCCAATACCTTTCCCCCTTCATCTCATTTCCCATTCTGTATCTCGCCACTCTAATCTTTTTCTCTTCTTTCCCTTTCTTCTTCAGGTACCTTGGCACCCCTTCTGCCCTCACCTCTTTAAACCATCTGTTGAATCTCCCTTCCCTAATTCTATTCTCTATTTCCTGTTCTTGTAAATCCTTGTCCCTTTGCTCCAGCTCCGTCCTCACCCCCCCCCCCGCTCGCTTCCTCACCGCTTCTCCTGGTGCGTACCCCCTTTCTTCGAAGAATTTCCTCCTTTCCGCCACCCATTCTATTTTGCACCCTCTTTCTTTCCTTCTTACTTCCTCTAAACACCTCATTGCTATCCCCCCCGTTTTCCCATTACTAACCCTCTCCTCCATTCCTAACGCCCTCCTCCCAGCCGCTGTCCTTAGCTTTCCTCTCTTTGTTTCTTCCCTTATCATAAAACCTGGCGTGTATCTTTTTTTTTTTGACTAGGAGGAAATCCCCACGGATACCCTCGGCCCGCGGGGGCGGGCCGGGGGTTATGTGGCACTCGAACCCACTAAAACCTCTTAGGTGATCTACCTCAGGGGACGGAGTTGCGCGCCTGAAGGGGAGGACTTTTGCGAGAACATGCTAGTGATTACATTCGCATGCCTCCCCTTCCTGCGCATTTGCAACTCCGCCCCTAACAACCCCGACATAGCTTGTCAGGGTCTTCCCTGGGGGAGATAACTCCTCCCCCAGATCTTCTCCGGCGACGCGCGACGGATCACGCGCCCGCGTCGCCACTGGGGGGCCGCTGCTGCTAAGGTGGGTGGTGTCCCCCGACACCCCCCACCCCACGGCCCCGCGATCGAGGCTGAATCCGACCCCGCTTTGCGACAGTCAAGGGGCCGGGCGGGGGCACTGGCTGGCCCAGGGGGCCGCTCTAGAGCGAGCCCAACCATGGCGGGCTATTCGTCCCCCAAGCCTCGATCGCAACACGGAGCGGCTGTACGCGCCGCTCCTGCGGGGAGGGCCCGCTGTTTGTACTTTGGGGCCCTCCCATTTCCGTCCCATCACCGCCACCGCGGGACACACACGCTGCCACCGCGCGGCCGCGGTGGCTCAAAACGGACGGAGGGGTGGCCCACATACAAGGGGGGGCCACCCTGCTCCCTTCCACTAGCACGCCCCCCACTCTCACTGGGGGGCGGCGGCCGAGGACTGGTGTACGCCCTCGGCCTGTCTACCCCTCCCCCGCGTTTCGGGGGAGGTGAGGCGACGGCACGGCCGGAGCCTAAGCGGGGGAGTGGGGCGACGCTATGAACTACGTCGCCGCTCTGCCTCCCCCGGCTCCGGGTCATCCCCGTCGCGCTCGTCGCCTCCTGGGGGCCCCGAGGCGGGACGGGTGTTGTTCCCGCTCTCTGTCCCTCTCCGCCTCTTCCTTCTCGAGCATAATTTGCTCGGCGAAGAGGGACATGGCCTCCCAGCAGCCCCGATCTCTCGCCATCCGACGCACGACAGTCGGAAGGTCGAGGTCGGGGCCCAGCTGCGCCTCGAGGACTCGGCGATCGTCCAGCCACTCTTGGCATCTGGCCAGAGTGTGATCGGCCGAGTCCTCGTCGCCCGAGCCGCAGCTGTGGCACTGCGACGTGGCCTCCCGCCCGATACGACACAGGTAATCCCCGAAACAACCTACACCGGTGATCACCTGTGTCAGGCGGAAGGTAAGCCTGCCATACCCACGCCCCGCTCATTCATCGAGAATGGGCAGAAGCGCCCCGACAACGCGCCGCTCCCGATGTTCAGGGAGGGATAGCCATTGGAGCCATTTGGCCTCCATGCGTTGCCGGGCCTGGCCTCGAGCCACTACGTGTCCGTTGACCGCTGGGTCCCCCGCGTTGCGGAGCTCGCGAACGGCGGAGTACACCTCCGCTTCCATCTCCGCGAGCAGATGGAATGGGAGGGACACCTGGCGTGTACCTGTCCAGCCCTAGCACCCATCTAATGTACCTTTCCTGTACTCTCTCAATCTCCGCTCTTTCTCTCCACCCCCACACTTCCGCGCCGTACATCAGTACCGTTCCCACCAGCTTGTCGAATAGGAACACCCGTCTCTTCCAGTCTCCACCGAACCACCTTTTTCCCAAGCCCCATACGTCTCTCATCGCCACCATTGCCTTCCTCACACTTTCCTTAATATATGCGTCTTGCCTTCCATTCCTCCCTATCTTGTAACCTAGGTAGACAAACTCTTTCACCTTCTCCACTTTCATTCCTTTCCATCCCCATACTATCTTTTTCCATCGTTGCCCCTCCTGCTCTAAACCTCATCATCTTAGACTTATCCACATTCACTCTCAGCATTTTCTCATCCATATATCTCTCCAGCACTCTCATCATCATTTTCATCCCCACAACATCCTCAGCCATCAACACTATATCATCCGCATACGCCCATTCATACACTTTCTCTCCCCCAACTTTTACCCCCCCCCCCCATCCTTCCTCTCTCAATCTCTCTTCCAGGTCCGCCATACACACATTAAATACCAGTAGGCTTAGCGGGCACCCCTGCCTCACCCCTCTTTCAGTCCAGAAACATTCGCTCACTCTCTCTCCTACTCTCACACAACATTTAGTCTCACCATAAGCCTCCATTATCCTTTCACTCAGCCATCCACTCACTCCCCTATCATTCAGCGCCCCCTCTAGCTTTTCCCTCTCTATCGTGTCGGACGCCGCCTTCAGGTCCACAAAGAACGCTACCATATTCTTTTTTCCTTCACTTATTTGCCTTCCTATCATATAGTTTAGGCTATATATTTGCTCCATCACCTCTCTCCCCCTCCTGAAGCCTGCCTGGTTATCTGGCACAATTCCTTTCTCCTCTATCTCTCTCTCCAGCCTCTTCGCTACAATCTTCATGTACACTTTGTACAGTGACGTCATTAGCGTTATACCTCTGTGGTCCCCGGCGGCCTCTCCTTTATCCTTCTTTGCGATGGGCACAATCACTCCTTCCTTCCACTCCTCCGGCCACCCTTCACCCATCCACACTCCATTACATATCTTCCATACCGCCCTCACCACATTCTCCCCTCCATACATCCATGCTTCGTTAGGCATCCCATCCACCCCCATTGCGTTCCCTTTCTTCAGCTCCCTTAATCTCTTTCTCACCTCCTCTACCCCTACCTCTTCCACTTGTTCCCTATTTCTCACTTCTTTTCCCCACTCTCTTTCTCTCCTCTCCTCACTCCCCCCTAGGAGCTCCATGAAGTGCCTCTTCCACTCCCCTATGCGTATATTCGCATTTACTGCTTTCCTACTCCCCCTTTCCCTCCTTATGATCTCCCATACTTTTGCCTCCCCATCAATTTTCACAATCTCCTCTATCAACCTCTTCCTCTCTTGCTCCCTTTTCTCTTCACAGACCATCCTGTATTCCCCCTTCCTCTTCCTATACTCCTCTCCCGTACCTTCCCCTCTCCTCCATCTCTTCAGCGCCCTCTTCACCTCTTTTTCCATCTTCCACACTCCTCATCCCACCACCTCTTCCCTTCCCTCTTTCTCCCTACTTTCCTCCACTTCGCCTTTCCTCTTACCGTTTCCTTCAAGCTTCGCAGTACCTCCTCCGCCGTCTCACCTTCTATTTCCTCTCTGTCTACTCCACCTATAACCCGCCGGCAACCTACCTCTCATCTTTTCCCAATCTTTCTCCTCCACCCACGTCTCTGTCAGCCCTATCACGTCCCAACCTTTAATCTCCTTCCATACGTCCTCATCCTTTCTTTTTAGCCCTGCCACATTCCAGAACCCCACTTTCATCTCCCTCTTTCCCTCCTCCCCCTCTTCTTCAACCCCTCCTATCTTCTTTATCCTTTCCCTTTTCCCCTCCTCTCTCTCCTCCCTCCCTATCTCCCTCTTCCCTCCTGCCACTAATCCTTCCCTTCCTTCCCTCCCTGCCCCCCTTCCCCCGACCCTTCTCCACTTACTCTTACTCTCTTCTCCCCTCCTGCCCCTCCTTTAGCCTTTAGAGCTTCCACGTGTTCATCCCATTCCCACCACTCCTTCTCAATCCACAGACCCCTATAGCTCACCCTCACCCTCTTTCCTTCCTCTCGTTCCTGCTCTGCAATCCTCCTTATCTTCCACTGCATCCTCCTTTCCTCAAACGTCATATCATCCTCTATTCTTTCTCTCCTGCCTCTTAGCTTGCTCTTCTTCATCATTAGCTCCCTTTTCCCCGCCCCTCCTTCATCCTTACTAACGCCATTCATTCATCTCCCTCTTTCTTCTTTCCCAACCCTCTTATCCACTCTACCTCTCCCTCCACCCCTATTTCCTCCAACAGTTTTATCACTACCCTTTCTATCTCCTTGCCCTCCACCTTGATCCCCTTAATGACCGCATCCTCCTTCTCTCCTCCCTTTCTTTCTTCTCCCACTTCCCTTCTATTTCCCTCTACCATCCTTCCGTCCTTCTTCCCTTCCTTCTCTCTCCCATCTTTTCTACCCTCCTTTTGCCTCTCCACCTCTCCTAACCATTTCTCCAGACTTCCCATCCCTTCCTTTATATCTTTCAATTCCTCTACCTGCTTCTCCACCCCGATCAACCTTCTCTCTATCCCGTTCCACTTCTCCCGCCATCCATCCTCGCTCTCTTTAATTTCCTTTTTCAACTTCTCCATCTCCTCTCTTATTTCTTTCCCTCTGTTGCTGACTTCTGCCAACCCTTTATTCATTTCCTTCCTTATCTTCCACAGTAACTCCTCTATCCCGCTCATCCTATTTTCCATTGGTGGAGACCTCTCCTACCTTCCTGCTTTTACTAAACGCCCTCTCCGCTTCTTCCTCCTCTAATTCCTCTGCCCTATTTACTTCCTCCTCCTCTCTTCCCCTTTTTAAGGATGTTCGATACCTCACTTACGGGGCAGGCGGCGAGAGGGGTAAGCCTGTGCTTATACATGGGACCTCTGCAGTGATACCAATCTTGGATAAAAAAAAATTGTGTAGACAAAAATGTTATTTACATGTCTATGCCTAATAAAATTATTACTACACAGCTTGTTTTGGAATTCAATTAAATAAAAAGTATGTTTAATGCAGCTGGAAACACAATATTTTCATTAAAAGTAGCGTAAAATATGTGAGTGAAATGCGACAACGCCGCTTTGCGTGCATCTTTTTTTCTCGTTCCATCTCAGTGATCGGCGGGCTCCACCTATCGCTGATGGAGGGGGAAATTTTCACTACCCGACATACAGCGTTGCCACGTTTCAAACAGTTCCTTCAGACAGTTCCAAAAATACGAGCACATTGCTATCTATATATTCAATTATCTAATAAACCGTAAGGTAAATGTATAATTTTTTTTGTAGAATTCCATAGGAATACTTAAGCTTTTCATTGCAACATTTTTTAGGACTTTCTCACTATTTTTAAAGACTCTGTGTAACGTTTTACAGAAATTGTATCGCTTCTCGCATAAGAGCCCGTGTATAAGAGCACAACTTTGACTTCAATTTTCTCAAAAACCGTGCGGTCAATCGACTGGAAATTTTGACACCATGCGGACTACACTTTGAACATTAGATTAAAACACTTTTCAACGATTTCTCACTATTTTTTCTCCGGTATCGAACCTCCTTAAGAAGTCTTCTATCCCTTTCTTGCTAGCCCTGTTGCTTTCCTCCATACTCCCCTCTACTCTCTTTTCCCTGTACTCACTTTCAAGTTTCCCGCCTCTTCTTAACGCTCCAGCCTCTCACTACTCCCTCGAGATGTTGCCTCTCTTCTCTCGCACGTCGCGACTTCCCGCCTAACTCTTCCTAACCTCACTCTTTTCCTTTTCTTTGCTTCCTTCACCTACCTTCTCTATCCCGTGAACCTCTATCCTCTCGCGCCTCCGCTTTTCCTCCCTCTCCCTGCGCCTCCCTCTCGCTTGCCCTTTTCGTCCTACTACTCCCTTCTCTCTCCTAAACTTCCTCTGCTATCTGCCTGCCCTGTCACCTCGTCTACACTCCTAACGGTTCTCCCCATTAGTAATTAGGTAGTTATAAGCATTAGTTCATAAGTAGTTCTGTAATTTTTTTCATATTCAAGAAAGATATTCGGTTTTTTCGGACATTTTTTCTTCCCTGGTTCCTAGCGGCGCATTAGAAAGTTATACATTTACATGTACCTGAATCAGTTACATATACTCTTTCTTATATTTTATAATGTGGTAATTATGTACCAAAGAAAGTTTGATTGTGGGATTCACAAGCGCTGAACAAACAGTCAGTAATTACAGTGAACGTTGGCGTTTTTTTCTTTTTTGTTTTTGATGCCAAAGATTGGAGAATGTATTGTATGTCTTCAATAAACATTTTCTTTAAAAAAAAAGTATCGCGTCAGATTGTCATGCGGGCGGGTTGTGGTTCAAGTCTCCTGCAACTCCATAATTTTTTTTCTTTTTTTTTCCTTTTTTCTAACAATTTTTCCCGTGGAAATGTATTTTGTGGATATTATGTATTATATTGTGTGTTACATATTACTCTACCAAATTTTAAGGTTGAAAATGCATTTATAACATAACATATTATTCTAATCATCTCTTTCACCGGTGCTTTCATATTCTTGTACTGCGAATATATTTCATTCCGTAACTTTCGACGCCTGCGATTGTCGAGCAGATAAAGTGGGATAGCTGTTACCTCTCACCGTAAGAGTGGTCTTATACCTGCTCAAAAGAATAGTCAAATACCTGGTCGTTGGGAGCGAATAAGTCTTGACAACGATTTCATGAATATTTCGTTTACGTAATTAATTTTTATACAATGCTGGGGGTGGTATTGATCAAACACACATACAAAACATAATTCTTTAAAATACCACGCACATTTTAATAAAGATATGTGCTTGCATTCGCAGTATAATAAATTAGGTGGAAAACAGACTTCATTTAAATTTTGAAATTTAGGTTTTTCATGTGCTACCAATCCTGCCGCGTACCATGTGTATCGAATCATCGGTTTGAATATCGGCGCACTGATTCGATTATGCAACAGGGAATGAATTTTTATTGCGTCCTCTCTGGATAAGTTCCGGCTAACTCTGCTTTAAGAATGTACAATGCTGCAACTTTTTAATAAAAATTTTAACCTGTTTATAAAAATACACATCGCACGGCTATACTAGTGGTGTACATTTCGGCGGTATAATAATAATTGTTTTGTGACTTTCCCCGATTTACTATACGTTACTACTACATTTTGATATGCTTTCACAAATTGATTAACTTGTATTTGGACTCGTGGACCAAATTTATTTTTTGTTTCTTGTAAGCATATGAAAATATGTGGTAATATATCACCAGACTCAGTGATATTGTGTTAATTTGTTCAAACTTTGCATTTTTACGAAAATGGATTTATTACCTTTAACAACCGGTCTGGTCAGTATTAATAACAAATTCTGGTGTACAATAATTTGATAGGTTTTTAATCTTATTTTGAAAACGTGTTGCTGCTTCAAGTATTTCTTCCATAGAGGCAACTTCACCATTACTGACATACCTCGTAATTTTTCTTTGTCGTAGGCCGTATTTACGCTTCAATTTCAATACCCAGGTTTCAGAGGCCGCGAAACGATCGCAATTCAATTCACAGTGGATGTTATAATTTGCTCGAAATTTTCCCGGGCTTGTTCGATTCTTTTGAAAGTCATATCATTAATGGTTTATTAAGGATTCGAAAGGCCACGGGGTTTATGATGCGAACGTGCTCTGTTCGCTATTTTTAAATTTAAGAATTTCATTAGCGCGATTACTGTGGCTGTTAAGCATCTGACATCAAAGACAGGGAAAAACTCCAAATACCTGTTATGACGGGTCCCCTTGGAGGCTCAATAGCGATCGACGTGTCATAAACCCCCTGGACAGGTCGCGCACGTGAGGGTCGTTTCTGTCCGCGGGACCTTGGGGCCTTTCTCGGGGTCCCAGTACGGTGTCTTCCCACTGCATTTTGTTTATGCAGAAAGGTGGGCGGAGTGTAGACAGAGTTCAGGAAAACGCCCAACGTGGCACCTTAAGAACACTGATTGGTGACGTATATTTCCACCCTGAACGGACCTCCGTAGCAGAGGTTGGTGGTGGGGCAAACCGAGGTCTCGTTAAAGGGTACGCGGAGGAGGAAAAATTAGAACTCAAAACAAAACGAAAGGAAAGGTTCTCGACTCCTGTCGGCCTTAGAAACGGCCATACATATACAAACATTTTACTTAGTGTAATTGGACTCTCGTCGACCATAGTAACGGTCATTAATAATAAATATTGTTGTTTTTAAAATCGAGCGTGGTTATTGAACCAGCGGTTATACATATAACCATCACGCTCCTAACGGGTTTCATATTTGTCGATCATAATTAACCCCTGCAGCGATTTCCGTTTCCCAACTGGAAAAATGAAACATATTATGATGAACATGTATATTTCCACTACATTTATTTAACACCTAATATTCACATATGTCTAACAATAATACGAATGAAATTAGTCTTACATTTTTAAATATCATTTCTTTTTCAATAGCTTTGCTCCACTTTTTTGCAATATCGCGAGTAACCACTTTGGGTGAGCTTTCGCCAACGCAACAGCTTTTTTCTTATACACGAGCGATATATGATCTCGTTGTCCACTGGTTGTCGCTTCGTCCTCCCAGTCACTTTCTTCATCGTCGTCTGAATTACTCGTTTGCATACTTTCATCGTTTTCCAATTCGTCCGGGACAAAAAATTCTTCATCTTCTATTACCTCCATTTCATCAAACATCGTGGTAATGCGATTAAACATCTCACTCGCAATTTGTGCAATCTTTGGTGAAGTTTTTACACATGGCAATTCCACCATGTAATTATTTTCTTTCAACATGCTTTCGCATTGTTTCCATGCACTCCATATCTCTGTTGTGTCTTCAACATCATCAGTAGCTCCTCCTCCTCGAGAAGAACTTGCAGTCACAGAATCACTACCGTCAAATGGGGTAACTTTGACCACTGGGGTAACTTTGACCACAAAACTAAATTTTTCAACCAATTCCTCTAGCGTCTATTGTATAACAGATATTATTCTCGGACAAAGTGCCTTGGGTAGCTTGAATTACCTACTTCAAGATGTAGTTGTTTAGGAGGGAGAATAACCTTTACTGAAAATTAGATAAATGTTAAAGAATTGGTACATGAAAAACTTCTATCGTACAGACATCAAGGAATAGAGTTATAAGTCTGAACCTATTTTATAAGTATGTATAGTACATTTAAACTCATTTTAACAGAAAAAGAAAAATCTTCTTGTTAAACTAAAGTTCTAGGAGCTCCTGATACAGAGGGAGTTCATTTTGCCCTACTTTTGGGGTAACTTTGACCGCCGGGGTAACTTTGACCACTATATCTTGGCATGAACTGTCCGTTTCCTGTTTGTACGCATCGGTCCATTCTGATGCAATTCGATATGTTTAGCCGTTCTCGACAAACGTGTTTTTGGTTACTTTGTTGCCTCAAGAAGTTCACTGGAGACACAGAGATGCCAATAGTGGTTGCAGAGACAGGAAATGAGGACTTACAGCCTCAGGAAATGTGTGAAATGGAAGGTCAAAGACTAAAAATATAAAGTGGAGTATGAGTTGTTGCCAAGTACAGCTATGTAAAAAATACAAATCAACATTTTGTTGGGCAAGTTCTAGAAACAAGTGATGAAGATGTAACAATAAAATTCGTAAAAACTGCTGGAAAAAGTTCGTTTTTCTGGCCACCAAAGGATGACATTGACACACTGGCACATGAAAATATAATTAGATTACTTTCAGAACCTAACATTGATAGAAGAAAAAAATTACATTTTGCGGTGGATTTCTCAGGATTAAATCTACACTAATGTTTTGCGTTTGTACGTTTCATTTTTCATGCTTCCATTTGTAAATCCGAAATAAATATTAAATTTTTGTGTAATTGGTTATATTATTATTTTACCTCTTTTTTAGCATTAATTAGGTTTGTAAAAGTTATAACAGTGTCAATAATACTCATAAAGACAAGCATTTAAACCTTTATTTGTGATTTTTTTTAAGGGGGTTAGACTTGTTTTTTTTTTGTTCTTTAAAAATGTCATCCTCATCGAGTTGAAATGACCTGTCTCAGTGTTTTTTCCCCATTATAAAATATGAATTAATTTGGAAGTTACAAGGAAGAAAAGGAGAAATATTTACCCAAGGTGGTCAAAGTTACCCCATTTGACGGTATCCATTTCCAAACTTCACGAACGATCTTCTCCCAACGACCAGGTATTCGATCATTCTTTTGACCACCCTTACGGTCAGGAGTAACGGCTATCCCACTTTACCTGCTCGACAATCGCAGGCGTCGAAAGTTACGGAATGAAATATTTTCGCAGTACCAGAATATGAAAGCACCGGTGAAAGAGATGATTAGAATAATATGTTATGTTATAAATGTATTTTCAACCTTAAAATTTGCGTAGAGTAATATGTAACGCAGTATATAATATGTAATATCAACAAAATATATTTCCACGGGAAAAATTATTAGAAAAAAGAAAAAAAAAAGAAAAAAAATTGTGGAGTTACCGGGGACTTGAACCACGATCCGCCTGCATGACAAACTGACGCTCTACCGTTGTGGCCCTGGAACCTTCTTGAGTGTAGATACTATGTTTCTGAATTACTAAATACGTTAAAAACTTTAAATGAAAATATCTCGAAAACGAAGGCCCACCATGCGGAAAGCCGAAATGGTATTTTCATACTACATGAGTACTACGACCCCCATATATTGTCGTTCCAAAAGCGATGCCTACTACCGTGTGATCCCTTTGTGAGTCAGATCGGATACCCCAAAATTGTCACCCCAGGGCTTAGAGAGGAATCTCAGGTCCTCGGAAAGTTAGATTAATGTATTCGAAATACCAGTCCTAAGTGATAGAAGTATCTTGTATGAAAAAGCCTTAATCATTCTGATATAGGTATAGGACAGACAATTAATTTGTAACAAACCACATACTATGTGTATCGTTTGACTGATACTGCCATACATTTATCTGTACTTGTGGGGAACACCATTTAAAATAATCGACAGTATAGATCAGGGTTGAGTAAGTGGTGGCTCGCGAGTCATCGGGGGCCCACCGCCTTGCTACCACGCTGAACTCCTTCATACCGACCAGACTCTGATGATCGCAGTTGATTCCTGCTTCTTTCCTTCTCTTTTCGACTGCGATCGTCAGAGTCTGGTAGGTATGGAGGGGGCCGTTCAGCGTGGCAGCAAGGCGGAGGTGCCCCCGGTCGCTCGTGAGCCACCAATTAGTCAACCCTGGTATAGATTATAACAAAAGGTCATGCACCATGTAATAGTGTCCCCAAACATATGTACATAAATTAAATAATATTTTTGTTTGGAATACCTCAGCTTCTTAAGAAATTCGAAATATCTATTGAAGTATTCATCTTTTGAACACACTCTTAATATTTTCTGCTTATTACTGAAGCGTGAGAAGAATTCACTTATTTAAAGAAAACCATGTGCTCACATTTAAAAAAAATTATGCAACTGTACTTTGCAGTTTATGAAGAAATGAAAATCGAAGAAAGGTAGACATTGTTATACCATTCAACTTTTTTCTTTCTCATTCTTTTCTTATCTACAACAAAACCAGATAATAGGTCCAACTTCAATTGCGCGATGCACGCGGTATACTGAACTTTGAATCAAATATCACATTAACATGGCATTCACAATTTATTTATGTAATTAAAACTAGTTGAAAAATAGCATTTTAATACAAATAAAATACAATGGAGCCAGCATAAAACGTAATATTAATCTTTTGTCAAAAATTGCAGCCTATCACGGAACAGCATAAGCATGTTCTTCATAACGAAGTCCTACTGGCCATCGTATCATTATATGGTACCTTGGGACTGGAAATGCAACGAATTTGGCCAATATGGAACTGGTTGCACTACATTCTTTATTAAAATGTGGTACGAGCTCGGTTGGGTCAGTCACATGCAAACAGCTGCCACCGACGATGCCAGAGAGATTCTTCATGACGTGGCCAGAAAGAAGTTCTCCCTTGAAGAAGGACTGGAAAAACTCAAATATATGGCCGAGTACAATGCGCAAAAAGAGAGTATGACGATACTTTCCTGAATTCGAAAATGAAGTTATTAAATATGTCAAGCCTTCGAATTCCCGAGATCAGTTCCTTAGTGCATAGATTTTGTACCATGCATAATACTTTCAGTACCAATGTGATCTGTAAAACGCTTGTCGGTGGACATTTTTTGCGCACATCACTTTGACAACGCGGTTAAGCGTCGACTTAAGGATGTTCGATACGTCACTTGCGGGGCAGGCGGCGAGAGGGGTAAGCCTGTGCTTATACATGGGACCTCTGCAGTGATACCAATCTTGGATAAAAAAAAATTGTGTAGACAAAAATGTTATTTACATGTCTATGCCTAATAAAATTATTACTACACAGCTTGTTTTGGAATTCAATTAAATAAAAAGTATGTTTAATGCAGCTGGAAACACAATATTTTCATTAAAAGTAGCGTAAAATATGTGAGTGAAATGCGACAACGCCGCTTTGCGTGCATCTTTTTTTCTCGTTCCATCTCAGTGATCGGCGGGCTCCACCTATCGCTGATGGAGGGGGAAATTTTCACTACCCGACATACAGCGTTGCCACGTTTCAAACAGTTCCTTCAGACAGTTCCAAAAATACGAGCACATTGCTATCTATATATTCAATTATCTAATAAACCGTAAGGTAAATGTATAATTTTTTTTGTAGAATTCCATAGGAATACTTAAGCTTTTCATTGCAACATTTTTTAGGACTTTCTCACTATTTTTAAAGACTCTGTGTAACGTTTTACAGAAATTGTATCGCTTCTCGCATAAGAGCCCGTGTATAAGAGCACAACTTTGACTTCAATTTTCTCAAAAACCGTGCGGTCAATCGACTGGAAATTTTGACACCATGCGGACTACACTTTGAACATTAGATTAAAACACTTTTCAACGATTTCTCACTATTTTTTCTCCGGTATCGAACCTCCTTAAAAGATTATGCTACCCTAAAAGCGGCAAAACAGAGGACATGCTTCGGAATCCCTTATACAATACTATGAGCCGAATTGAAATGAACTTTATAGTATGTAAAAAAACATACAATAAGTATGAAAAATAGAAAGAGTTTTACGAAAACCAGTGTCTGAATATTAAAAACTGACTAATATTATGATTGTTTAATATATTTCCTGTCGAATGTATGACACACAAAACTTGCGAAATTCAATAAATTTTTGTACAATAACTTGCGTACTTTTCATTTTACTTTTAATCATTCTTCCTTCGACACCGAAGCGTTTTCCTTTAGCAATCTTGAATACTTTTTGCAATTTTCACCCCCTTCGAAGATTTTCGAGCTATAAGCTCTGCTATACCAATTTGAATATTATCGAAAAATCGATTGTCACTGTTCTAAATGAGAACATTCACATTAGGGGAGACGCTCATGCTACACTCAATGCAGCGAGGCAAATCTATTGAGACAATCTTGGAGGGTGGTTGAGCTTGAACGTCATATAAACATATATATACAGGGTGTCCCAAAAATGCGGCGGGTCCTTGAAGTCGGTGATTCAGGGGGCGATTGCAAACAACTTTTTCCTTTGCGAAAATTCTCTCCGAGGTTTAGTTAACGAGATATTAACAAAAAGCACCGACCAATTAGAGCGCGAGTCTGATGGCCGAGTTCCCGCGCTGCGTGGGTACACGCCGCGCTGCGACTGCGAACAAGCAACTCGGCATGCATCGAAGAAAATTTCGTAGAATGGCAAATGAAAAAGACGTAACAAATAAAATCGGACATGATGTCATGATTTGTTTGTTATTTAAAGTGAATAATGAATAAAGGATAAATGGATGGAAATCACGTGTAACGTAAAAAGACGAATACACAAGTTTTTTTTTAGAAGATTCGAAAATAATAATTATTTGAAGTGAGAGGATAAAGAATACGTAAATTTCCTTGTGTTAATAACTTAGCCACAAAAAGGTAATGTAACAGGAAATTAACGAAAAGTGATTGTAGTTCGTTACTGTAATAAAAATCCGTAATTCAATAACGGCCAGCACTGTTGCTGATAACGAATAAGTCTGTTTAAAAAGCCCGAATAAATATTTTCGTACGGGAATTTTGAGAATTATCGCCGGAAATAAGCCATAGCTTGCGTTAAATTTAAAAATGAATGATCACCAATAAAGTAACTAAAACTTACCCTTGTCGGAAATTCACCTGCAGCTTGAAAACCTGTGTCAATGGGTCACTGAATCGATCCTGGTCATCGATGGACGAGCCCCGTGCACAGCTGGTCCCAGGTATACGACACTACCCAAAGTTAAGGGTCGCAATTTCAGGTACGTCCAGGTTAATGTACCGAATATTTACTTTACTACACGGCTACTAACACTGATCACTTAATTTATTTTCCATGGAACGTGTTGTTCCTACGTTATAAAAATTGGTGGAAATGAATTTTCACTTGGCGTCCGGAGCCGTGGATACAGCCGCGCAAAGGCTCGTACAGCAGTAGTTACATCCCCGTTGTTCTGGGCGTAAACCCAGAACATCACGTAATACTCTTGTGTAGAAAACATTTCTCTGACGTGATTGCTAGCTGACTGACGGGATTTTTTCCAAGCAACTTCCTGTATTCACAAATAGCTTCTCTCGTTCCATTATGAGTTAACAACCACCAGGACAAGAGGCTTTAGGTAAAAAGGAGCCAGCACATTTTCGAAACACACGTGCTTTGCAGAAGTGCAACGAACGAACCATCAATAAGTAGGTAAGCTATGCCGATTCTGGATACGATGGGCGAGGGGGGTGGGGTGATGCGGGGGTTACCGCGCTCTTCCGCGCGATGGGCGAGGGGGGTTGGGGTGATGCGGGGGGTACCGCGCTCTTCCGCGCGATGGGCGAGGCGGGGAGGGGGTACCGCGTTCGTGACGAGGGGGTTGACGTCACGAGGAGGAGCATTTTAAGATAGCGTCTCGCGCGGTGGGCGCTGTAATTCAACGCTGATAACTATTCGAGATTAATTAATCTAAATAGCGTAACCGTCTCACGAAAGAATGCAACGCTAATCCATATAAACATCCGTCGACGAAATGTAATTCGACACGCTGTTCGACAAATTTCAAAATGGCGTCGCGCGCGGTACTTTGAACGTTACCGTGGAATTTAATGGAATTACCCCCTCCCCCTCCCCCTCCCCACGGTAGGGAGGGGGAGGGGGAGGGGGAGGGGGAGAGGGAGAGGGAGAGGGAGAGGGAGAGGGAGAGGGAGAGGGAGAGGGACAGAGAGAGAGAGAGAGAGAGAGAGAATTCGAAGCGATAACGACTCATAAATCTCGGCTATGGTGAGCGGTCGCGCAGTCGTTCGATAAAGATTTTGGCGACAACATTCGTCGCGCATCATTCTTCCCCTGAGTTTTCGATATTAGAATCGCATCAAGCGGAAGAGCCGCATCAACTACTCGTACCTGCTAGTGCGTACCTTTTAATTGAATATTAAAGCGGAAGAAGTAAACATGGAGGTATTCATGGACACGTACGGGGTTTTGTCACGAATATCCGGATTTTTACGCAGTGTTGCGGAATTCCGAGGGTGAATCAGTGTGACACGTGCTTGCGACTCATCATCGAGTAGCAGTGCGGGGAAAGAGTGTCGATGGCATCGAAGCAGCGTCTGCCATCGCTAATCGCGCGTATCAAGACATTACGTACGATCGTGCGGGCACGATTTTCGCGAGTGGGGCTCGGGGTGTCTGGTCAATCGACGACACCTAAGGTCGAATGGGAGGATGTGGAAACCGCGTTTCGGAATCGTATTTCGACTGGTGCTGTCATTAACGTTGGTTACAGCGATCCCCGTCAATTTTTGGCGGGGGCCCGACGAATGGTGCTATCGCGCGTGACAGACGCTATCAGAGAACATTCCGGTGTGACCGTGAATACGATCCTGAACGCTGAGTTTATGCTAAATACGAATACAGACATGAAAAGTTTCGGGACGCGAAATAGCGTACTGTTCAGGACATCGAACGTGCGCGAGTGGTATTCGCGGTGTGTGGTCGCTCCCACGTTAGTGGCGATCGAAGAGTTTCAAGATCGCGACAGTGGATGGACCCTAAAGGCTGTGCTAAATATTCTAGTGAATATTAATAAGCATAATCCACTTCGAGCCGGCTGCGATGTACCACTGCCGCGCAAAGTCATTCTTAAAAGGGCAGTAATGAACGTGAAGAGCGGGGACAATGCGTGCTTCTTGTGGTCAGTCGTCGCTAGTTTGTATCCTGTTGCTACGAACGTGAGTAAGGATTCGTCATACCCACACTACTCGGAGGTGCTTCGCACGGACGATATGACTCTTCCCGTCACGTTGAACCAGCTGGCGAAGTTCGAGATGTTGAACGACGTGTCTGTAAACGTGTACACGTGGTCCGACGGAAGCTGCGCGCTTCTGCGTTTGACCGAGGACAAGCGGGGGAAACACGCGAATCTGCTATTGGTGCAGGACTCCAAGGACCCTCAACGGTACCATTTCGCGTGCATTCGAAGCATGTCGAGGCTCATACCGAAGCAACTCGGTAATCACGGACATCAAGTATTCGTTTGCGAAAGGTGAGTCAAATATGCAATTTTCAATTGATATATACTATTTATTGTTTTTTTTTTGTTTGATTATTATTAATATTATTATCGTTGCAGATGTCTCAGCTTCTTCCATTCGTCCGAGCAATTGACGAAGCACAACGTGGACTGCCAGCGTCTGAATAAGTGTGCCGTCGAATTGCCGTCCGCGGAGTATAAATAGTTGCACTTCAAAAATTTCAAACATAAGGAACGAGCGTCATTCGTCGTCTACGCGGACTTTGAGTGCCTGCTGGAGGACGTCGAGCCTGTGGAGCGGAGTCGGACGTACGCGTACTAGCAGCATATAGCGTACAGCGTGGGATACTACATCCATTGCTCCACCGACGCGTCTCTGTGCCGTTATCGAGCGTATCGTCACGAAACCGAGTGCGTGAAATGGTTCGTGCAAGAACTTCGAAACTTTGCGGACAATGCGTATTCGTGGTTGCGGAACGCGAAACCAATGAACTCGTTGACGGATCAACAGTTGCGTATTTACAACAGTGCGATCGTGTGCCACGTGTGCGGACAACTCTTCGTCGACACGGACATAAAAGTGCGCGATCATTGTCACTCGACGGGCGAGTACCGAGGCGCGGCCCACGTGTCATGTAACTTGCAGTTTCAACGATCGTACACGATACCGGTAGTGTTTCACAATCTATCAGGCTACGACGCGTATTTCATAATTAAGGAGTTGGCGTCCGCGTTCGAGGGGGAGATCGACCTGCTGCCGGTAACCAAGGAGCGGTATATATCGTTCACGAAACACGTAAAGGGAATCGATACCGAGAACAACGATTGGAGGAGGGGGTTGAAATTTCGATTCATAGATTCGTTGAAGTTCTTGACCGCTAGTCTGGAGAAACTCGCTTCGGACCTTGGCAAAGAACGACTCGCGATTCTACGACGCGAGTTTCAATCCCTGTCGGACGATCAGTTCGATCTCCTGACCAGGATGGGCGTCTTCCCGTACGACTACGTGACGTCATATACCAAACTCGATGATACATGTTTACCATCCCGCGAAGCGTTTTATAAGCAGCTGAACGATCGCGCCGCGTCGGAGCCTGATTACGCGCACGCCGTGAACGTGTGGAACTCTTTTAGCGTGCGGACATTGGGCGAGTACAGCGATTTGTACTTGAAAACAGATGTGCTGTTACTCGCCGACGTATTCGAGAGTTTCCGCATCGACTGTATCGCGAGTTACGATTTAGATCCCGCGCATTATTTCACGCTACCGAGTTTCACGTGGGACGCGATGCTAAAGTACACCGGCGTACGATTAGAACTTTTGACGGACGTGGACATGTTACTATTCGTGGAGCGTGGCATACGCGGTGGTCTGAGTCAGTGCTCGCATAGGTACGCGCGAGCCAACAACAAGCACCTGCCTGCGGGGGTGTACGACGAGTCGAAGGCATCGATGTATCTGATGTACTTCGATGTCAACAACTTGTACGGATGGGCGATGTCGCAGGCTATGCTGAAAGGAGGGTTTCGATGGTTGGACGATGCGACAGTGGCCGCGCTCAACGTATCATCCCTACCCGACGGCGAGGACTCCGAGGAATCTGAGGGATACCTGCTGGAGGTAGACATCGAATATCCCAAGGAGATCCACGACGCCCACGCCGACCTTCCATTCTGCCCGGTGCGCGATCACACGCCAGGAGGAAAACAGACCAAGCTGCTTACCACGCTCGACGATAAGGAGCGATACGTAATCCACTATCTCTACCTGAAACAGTGCGTGCGACACGGTTTACGCGTGAAGAAAATTCATCGAGTGTTGCGGTTCGATCAATCGCATTGGTTGCGCGACTATATCCGATTGAATACCGATTTGAGGACACGCGCTACGAGCGAATTTCAAAATACGCTATTTAAACTAATGAACAATGCAGTGTATGGAAAAACAATGGAGAATGTGCGGAATCGCGTAGACGTGCGTCTGGTGACGCGGTGGGACGGTCGTTACGGCGCGGAAGCGCTGATCGCGAAACCGAACTTTCACAGTCGCACGATTTTCTCTGAACAGTTGGCGGAATCGAAATGCGAAAACTCAAAGTGAATTTCGACAAACCGATACACGTGGGAATGAGTGTACTGGACGTATCGAAAGAATGTCTGTACGAGTTTAATTACGCGTATATGCGTGCGGTGTTCGGTGATCTATGTAAGGTCCTGTACACCGACACCGACAGTTTAATGTATAGCGTGGAATGCATGGATATGTATGAAACGATGAAGCGTGACATCGCTCGGTTCGATACGAGTGATTACGCGGTGGACAATCCGTACGGTATGCCCCGCGTAAACAAAAAGGTGCCGGGACTCATGAAAGATGAGAACAACGGCGCCTTGATGACCGAGTTCGTCGGATTGAGGTCGAAGATGTACGCGACTAGAACGTTTAACGCTGCAGTGCGGTCTACGAGTGAGTGTAAAAAAGTGAAGGGTGTGCGACGACACGTGGTCACGAATAATGTACAATTCGATGATTACATTCGATGTCTCCGCGATCTCACCGAAAAATCGATTCGACAGAACAATATTCGCTCCAACCAGCACGAGGTGTATTCCGTGAGTGGGGAAAAGAACGCTCTCAGTCCGTTCGACGACAAGCGATATATTTTAACCGATCGGGTCAGCACCCATCCGTGGGGGCATTATCGAATCCCCGAGCTCGAGCTTGAACCCGACGAGCCCCTCGAGAATCCCATTGTATAGAATGCTTGTATTTTTGCATGTTCATATGTATATACGTTTCTTTTGTATATGTTATTTATTTATTTATTTTTGAATATGTAATATAAGTATAGCGTAGAATATAACCAAAATTGTATTTTATACGTAGTAGTATATATTTTCTCTACTTTATTAAGCTTAATTGTACGCATATATATGCACGAAGAAGAAGAAGAATGTGAATAAACGGACAATGTATATATTTATATGTATTTATTCATTCATTTATTCGTTCTAGTAACATCAAGCACGATAACGAATCAGAGAATATCTTTGTCTCGTATCCACGAGTTCCGCGACGAATCGAATCCAAGCCACTTAACGTACACCTGATTCCCTTTGCGACGAATAATCTTCTCGACCAGATAGACGTCGGGATTCGCGACCGAATGTAGTTCGTACTCGTAAAATCCACCAGAGATCGGCTCTCCCGCGGAATCGCGCAGAATGTACGTCACCGGGAACGTTCGTTGTACGGTTACGATTTCGAATACCTCGGTCGACCAGTTCGGAGTGTACTCCTTCTCGAAGAGGGTCTTGAACTTGCTCATGCGTACCTTGTCACCGACGTTGAATTTCGTGCGGAGTCGAACGCCTTTCGATGCAGAGGGGGAGGGGGGCTCATTCGCGGCGAACGACAAACGCGTCGCAGGGGTCACGTCAACGGGTCGGGCGTTGATCGTTCGATGCTTGCGATGATTGTAGGTGCGTACGAGTGCAGGTAACAGGTCGCTCCAGCGATAGAACGCGTTCAAGGAGAATTGTTTCCACATGAGGTTTTTCAGCGTGCGATTGAAACATTCGACGATCGACGCTTTCATCACGCTGTACGTTGAATAGTGGTTGATCCCGCGCGTCTTCGCGCATCGTTGAAACTCCGCGTTGTAAAACTCTTTTCCCATGTCGGTTTGTAAATTTCGCGGGCATCTATCGTTCTGCCGCAACACGGTCGCGAACGCCGCGGTCACGTCGCGTCCGCTTTTCGTTTTCACGGGTACGGCCCACGCGTACTTGCTGAACGCATCGATGATCGTTAGTACGTAATGATATCCTCGATTTTGCTTCGCGTACGGACGCATCTCCACCAAATCGGCCTGCCACAAATCATCGTATCCGCGAATCACGACGCTACGCCGTGGGAAATTTCGTCTCGCGGGAGCGTGTAATTCGTTCACTAATTGTACTCGCTCGTTGCTCATGCTTCGCGGGTGGGTTGCGAATGGTCGCGACGTTTCAAGGACGTTAGGAGTTCCACGAGTGTTCGTAAAATACAATCGATACACATCTTTCGCGAGCGATCGTCACCATCCGACGATTCGGAGTCGTAGCCACTATTATCAAGGTCAGGATCACTAATCATCGGCGTTGTCGACCCTCGTTCGCTTTTCGTTTGTAGAAATTCGTGGCTGTTATCGCAGTCGACGTAGTCGATGACGTCGTGAACTCTTAGAGTCTATCTTTCAAGTGATCGATGCGTCGTTCCATCGCGTTATTTAAATCATTCTCCAGTCGGGACAATTGCGCTTTAACGATATCTGACATCATTCGTTCTACTCGCGTCTCGAGTTCAGATCGTTCGTACTCGGCGTCCAGTCGCGCGCTCGCGATAGCCGTTTCAATTTTTATTTATTTTTATTTATTTATTTATTTATTTGACATCAACGGTCGAAACCATTTCATATAACACATAACAGAACAATGACGCAATGTAAAGTCGACAATGATACAGGACAAAAAAGCTAAATACTAAATACGCTAACTCCAAAAAGAAAAGAAAATAAAAACTACAAAAATGTATTGAAAAAGCGCTATACCAAACTACGGTGCAAGAGTTCCCGGTAGGCATTAGCTCTAAACCCGGAAATAGTTCCTGAGAAAAAGTCCAGGTTTCTAAAAAATGCGTTACCTAGGACGCAGATCCTGTAGAGCGGGTCGCTATCGCGAAACCTCGAGATATACTGGCGCGGGTTAAACAGAAGTGGACTCCTGGTAGGGTACCCTGGTGCGTTGAATTGAATTAAACTAGTGATGGGCGGGTTATCCACTATACCGTTAATAATCTTAAATAAAAATAACAGGTCAGTTACGACCCTCCGCGTCTCAAGAGTGGCAAAGCCCAGTCGCCTCATTATCGGAGCGTAGTCGTGGTCGAAACGAGCTAATGGAAGCCCCATTTTATAGGCAAGGAAGCGCAGAAATTTATGTTGCACCTTCTCCAGGCTGTACTTGTCTTTGGCCGTTCTGGGATACCAGATAACTGAGGCATACTCCAGGTGAGGTAGCACAAGTGCAGAGTACAGCGTGACCAAGGTACGCGGGTTGTTGAAATTAAAGCATGAGCTACGTAAAAAACCCAGAGCCTTATTGGCGGCAGCAGTGACATTAATACGATGCGTGGAGAACGTGAGCGCCGCATCGATGTAAACACCCAAATCACGTACCACATGTCTAGTCGCCAGTACGTTGTCCGCTATGGCGTATGGAAACAGGGAGACACTCTTGCTGCGCGAAAACCTCATAACAAGACATTTGTCTACGTTCAGACCCATACGGTTTCGCAAACACCAGGCCTCTAGACCCCCTAAGTCAGATTGTAAATCCAACGCGTCGGCATCTGAAGAAATGACTTTGAATAGTTTGAGGTCGTCCGCATATAGCAGAAACTTACACCTAGTTAAAGTGTTTCTGATATCATCGATGAATAACAAAAATAGCAGAGGACCAAGGTGAGAACCCTGCGGTACGCCTGAGGGGACACAGATTTGCCTCGAAAGGGAGAGCCCAACTTTGACCCTCTGCGAGCGACCTGAAATGTAGGAGTGTAACCAGCGTAAGAAGCTGTCTCTGAATCCGTAGCCCGCGAGCTTGTCAATCAGCAAGGCATGGTTCACCCTATCGAATGCCTTAGAGAAATCAGTATATATACAGTCCACTTGACAGTTGCCGTCCAGAGCTCTGGACACAAAATTACAGAAAGAGGAAACATTAGAAACAGTAGATCTACCCGGCAAAAACCCATGCTGCTCGTATGAGACTATGCTGCTGACAAGCGAACCAAGTTTCTTGGTTACTATACCCTCAAAGACCTTACCAAAAATATTAAGGAGTGAAATTGGTCTGTAGTTGGAAACGTCAGACTTATCCCCAGATTTATATATGGGAGTAATTAAGCCCCGCTTCCACCTCCGAGGAAAACACCCAGTGGTCAACGATTGATTAAAAATTATCCACAGAGGCCGCGAGAGAATGAATTTACATTTTTTTATGAACAAAGCAGGAATCCCATCCTCCCCCGGGCTCTTGTTGATTGCCAGGCTCTCGATTTCCGTAAGGATTTCACTTATACTAATGCTCATATGTGGGAAATCGAGGGGCGATTGCATGCTGTCCTCCAGGTGGAAGCCAGAGTTATCCACGGCACTGTATACCGATTCAAAATACTCCGCGAACATGTTGGCAATCTCGGAGCTGCAGGAGGACACGGTTCCATTACGCCCTAGGGACGGTGGCAGACCACCAGAGGACCGATTAACTTTAACAAAGTTCCAAAAAGCCTTAATATTGTTTGGGATATTAGATTCAAAACTGCGAACATAGTTCCCGTAGCACGATATCGAGAGAGTTTTGCAGAGCGCTCTAAGGTGACTAAATGACAAGTAGTCATGGTAGCTATGCGAGGTTTTATATACACGGTGAGCCTGCTTCTTCATTCTGGTTAGGGAGACCAATTCCGAGGAAAACCAACATGGGAACGTAGGGTGACGAGCGCGTCGAACAGGAACAAACGAGACAGTCACATGAGAAATATGCTCGTAAAGCACCCGAACAGCCTCGTCCACAGAGAGGTGGGGAAGGCAAGCGTCCCAGTCAATGGAGTTTAGGTATTCAAGTATACCCTCGTAGTTCCCGCATTTAAAGTCTCGTTTGGCGTAATTAGCGGTCACTTGAGGCTGCTGGGTCTGAAGGAGCACACGAGTCACGATTGGGGGATGATAGCGGTCCACCTGCAGCAGCGTATCCAGCGCAGGTTCCACGACGACCTCGGCCAGCGAAGAGAGAACCAGATCCAGCGTCGACCCGTGGCTGTTAGGTATATGGTTGGCCTGCTGCATCGAGTAGAGGTGACACAGCTCCAAGACGTACTCAAGCGCCGGCTTATTGTATCTGGAGGCGAATGAAGAGATGCAGGGTACGAGGGCATTGCTTAGTCCTGGGTGCCACGACACGTGCGGAATGTTGAAATCCCCAAAAATGATAACATCAGGAGGGGAGATCTGCGAAAAAATCTCTTCGTATACGGTGAGGGAGGAATGTACGCTGCATCCAGAAGTAGGAGCCGGGGCATGGCGCCCACTCTGACAAAAAGATGCTCGAAGCTGTGAATCGAAGTATGCATCATCGACGACTGCAGTTGTTTGTTAACTGCTATCAAGGTTCCCCCGCCTCTCGAAAAGTTACTCGTGTTCGGGTTTCTATCACAGCGATAAACAACGTAGTCCGATAAGCCAAGTTCGCTGGTGGATATATTATCATTAAGCCAGGTCTCCACGAGCACAACAACATCATAAGAAATCGATGAACAGGCAATAGCACATCTAAGATCGGAAAGCTTTGTTCGGAGACCCCTCACGTTCTGGTAGTAGATTGTGATTCTCCGGTTCGACCGTCGTTTTTTGGGCCCAGTGCGTGTGAAGCACGGACAATCCTCGGTTCGCCCCTGATATATCTAATAGTCATGTCCGACTCTCCTCTGGAATGCAGCTCCTTGAGATGATTCCTCAAATCTTGCAATTCACGCCATTGCAGAGCAGTCTTATCGTCGGTAATTTTGTATTGACCCGAGTACCGATGCTTATTTTTCAAAACGGATTTTGCGTCATCCGCCGAATGGAGTTTCACGCATAACGGTCTAGGGGCCACGCCGCCAGGTTTACCAAGTCTATGTGTTTTAATTCCGCTATAGTCTGACGCATGCACCTGACCAAGAAGAGCAACCGCCAGTTCTACATCACTCCCTCCGCCACGGTTCGCAGATCCAGATGTCGATTCGGCCAGGCCGTGAATGATTACGTTGGATGCTCTGATTTGCCTTTCAGTCACCTCTTTGATGACGTCACTGGTCACGCCTTGCCGAGTAAGAGAAGGGTCGGCAGCGGATGCATTATTACTCTCCAGACGTCTGATCCTTTCGCTCATGTCGGATAACGAGCCCCTGATCTCCGCAAGGACGGCGTTGAAGACGGCCATTAAATTAGCCATCTCGCTACGTATAACACTGAGGACAACACTCCTGATGTCCTCAAGTGACGGACAAGTAGCGGTTACCTGCTGTGATGGGGGGTCCGCAACGGTCGAGACGATAGGCGGCGTGGATGGCGCCTTGCAATTCAAAAATCGCCCATTAAGTACTAGATGGCCCGTTCTGGCCATACATTTAGACCCCGAGTGCAAAGCCACTCCACAGCCCAGGCACGTAGTTGGATTGGCCACAGAAGACCCACAGCCTTTGCATTTAACCGCTGTCGGAGACATTAGAAGACCATTGGAAAGGTGCAACTTGATAGAAATGTCAAATGTCCTCCGTCACCCACAGACACTTTCACCGAGTTAAGGCTATACAGATTAATCCACGACACAGACAATTGCACTAAGGGCTGTTGGAGCCAGATAAAATCCCACAGGGAACCCTTAAGATTCACTTATCGGAGCGACAAATAATACCGATCTACACAACCGTACGACAAACCGCGACAGGCCAGCGCGACGTTAGCAGGAGCAAAACAAAGAGAGGTGTTGACTCTACGAACATCAGATTCAAATTTTTCGAGTAAAGCGTTCGTCCACCGAGGATAATAGTCTCCTAATTGTCATCGTCGCTTCGCTGTTATTGTTATTGTTATTGTTATTGTTGTTATTGCGTAACGAGGTGCCAAACTTGTTCACAGACATTACGATGCGTGCGCGCGAACACTACTGACGCAACGATCACCGAATCATTCAATTTAAGATGTGTCCGGCCTCGCGAAGTTCCTCCACGATGGATGCGATTTCGTTATCGTGACCCGTGTGACCTGCCGCGCGCGATGCCACGAGCAATTCAAGTCTATCGACCAATTCGTTCGGATCGTCCCAGTACACGTAATCGATCGCGTTATCGGTGACCGTCATCGATTCGTCGATGGGCAATCCTCGACCTTGTCGCGTGCCCGCGCCCCCACCCCTATCCCCACCATTAACGCGTCTGGTGCCCGATGTCCGTACCCCGCCGATTATCGAGGATATGATTTTCTTATACTTGTAACCCTTGTTACCCAGCGTGCGCTTGCTCGGTGAATAGTTTCGCTTGTGCGCGTGCGTCGATAACAAGATGCGACGGTACGCGTGAATATCAGCGTCCGTGTACGTGCGAATGTTGGGTATTCGCATGAATAGCAATTCGTACAAACCCCGAGTCCCCGCGTATCGCGTTCCGTTCACGCGAACGTCGTCGCCGTCCTTGTCGATGGTGAGTACGGAATCGCCGATCATTAGGTCTTCGTCGGACCCCAAGTATACACCGTACACGTTATCGATTAGTTTCTTGGTATCGGTGAAGAACAGTCGCAGGTATTCTCGCGACAAGGGTCCTTTAGCGTTCCGTACATACACTTCGATATCATCGATGGGTTTGCGCAGCGAATCCAAATCATGAACCTTTGCTAACGATTGATTTTTTTCATTGTCATCGTCATCGACATCATCGTCAATAACATCGCGAACGTCGTGAACATCATCAACAACATCGTTGTCGGTGTTGTCGTTGTCGCTGTCGTTGTCGTTGTCGTTGTCGTCGTTGTCGTTGTCGTTGTCGTTGTCGTCGTTGTCGCGATCGTTAGAATCTGGAAGGTTATTCGGATGTTCCTCGGATGTAGGCGGAGTAACGGGTCGAAGTCTTTTCAATGATTGTTGTTGATCGTATTCGTGTTTCCTCTTCACTGGTCGCGATCGATGCGTTGGGTGTGTTTTCAACGCGGACGAGTTCTCGATCAATCCTTTCAGCGGTTCGACGATGGGACGCGTGCTCGCCTCTACAGCCGCTTCCGTAGTCATTTTTCCAATTTTCAAGGGCAAGTACTTTTTACGTATAACGTCGCTAATTTTGGCGATTTCCACATTTGTGTTCACGTCCCGATGTTTCGCCCCTTTTCGATGCTTCGTTCCTTTTTGATGTTTCGTTCCTTTTCGTGCTTGATGTTTTCGCGTATGATTCGCAGCGTCGTACCGTCTTGTTTGAATAGCATTAGAAAATTTGTGTTGTCCCTGATCAAATGTTTAGGTATTCTAGCGTATGACTGACATAAGTAAAAGCAATCCACGTTCGCGTGACGGCCCATGGAGAAGTATTCGCGTATCGCGTTCTGTTCATCGCAGGCCACGTCGACGAACACGAAAATCGAATCGGGCCGAACGTCTCTCGGTGGAACGATCTCGGCGTTGTCCGAGTAGGGGAAGTATTCGATTCCGTCGACGAGCGACAACACCTGTTCGAGATATCGATACTTTGGCTGAAGAAACGATTTCGAGTATACGTACACGTTCTCGAAACGCAAACCGTTCGAACTCTCTAACATACTTAGAAGTACGTTCGTTTTTCCACACCCTGATGGTCCACAAATCACACCTCGCACGCTGTTCGGTAGCAACGGGCCGTGTCTGTTCGCTCGACTCGCATCCCTATCATCCTCGAGCATTCTGTTCGCGGTTACGCGAATAACGGCCGACTGTTTCGCGAATCGCATCTGCACGCGTACGTCTACGAT